>CM038795.1:147428535-148060766 GCA_021764765.1 Vicia sativa
AGAAAAGTTAGACATACTAAGGCTAAGGCTAAGAAAGAGAAATTAGCCTACGTTGATTATGATGACACATATCCCATATATGAAGCCGACTATATCTACCACATCGAGGCGGATGTCAATGTGGATGAATTGAAATGGGGTCTACCCTATGAATGCAAGTCATTGTTTCATGCCAAGGAAAAAGTCCTATTGTCAAAACTAGTTCAAAAATCCCTACAAAAACTTATACTTTCGATGTTAGTAAATGCGAGGAGATTTTTGTATTAGTGAAGATGGTCAAATCCTAATACCCTTAAATGTTAAATTACCACCATTAGAACAAAGAGACAAAAAGAGGTTTTTGCAAATATCATAACTATCTTGGTCACACACCTCTCAATGTTTTCTTTTCGGGGATCGGTCAGAAATCAACATGAGGTCAATTGAAGTTCACTGCAAGAAAGATGAAGATCGACAAACCCTCTGAGACAAGAAAGAGCTTTGATTCTTGAGCACTTGATATATATCAATATGGATCTCACCGAATTTCACGATGACAACATGGTCGAGAAAATCTTGGTGAAAGCCCAAATGTTAAGTTGGCTGATGTCTACCCAAAAGATGAAGAAGATTTCTTGGAGTTTCTTTATCGCTGGAAAAATAAGCGCGCTAAGTCGGTTTGTGCCCTAGATGTAGTTCTCATGATAGGGTTACTATCTGAAATTTTTAGAGGTTACTTCGAAAGGAGAGCCAATGGAACAAAGGATCCTGGAAGGCATTTAATGGCAAAACTTTCATTACATCAGCTACCCAAAGGTAATTAGATTAATCCCCAAATGGTTGGGGCATCCAATGTCGCCGATGCTATGAAGGATGTGAAAAACTCCAATGAGCTACCGTCTCAAGTTCCCGAGAAAAGAGCCATGCATATGAAAATTACATAAAAATCATATGAGTCAGAAGCTCAATGAAGGCAAGAAAAAATACAAAACATTCTTCTTTAAGCAAACTAAACAAAAGCAAAGATAAAATGAAGTATAAGTGAGAAACGGCCCTATTTATCAAAAGCAATTAAGAAAGATGCCAACAAACGGCCAAAAGATTCCGCGAGGCAACCAACGATTACCTCTAACTCAAGGAAATTCTTGACATTTTGGTTAATATTGTTATCTATGCTCACGAAAATACAACATCCCGATCAATGGAGGACACGATGATGTCGATCATGCATAAATGGATTTGCACAAGACTTGTTATTTTTATGAACAATGGTTCTATTGAGAGCCAAGATGCCTTTTAACCTAACATGGCATGAGAAGCCATCTAAAGCATCTAACGATTAGGAAAAGGTCAAAGGAACTTTAACAAGGTAAATATTAGTGGGTGGCGCTAATTAATATAACTCCACATCACATACCCCAAAAAAAATCGGTAAATAACACATATCGAATCTCACAACGTGGTCCTATTGGACTATGAAGGAAGAACAAAGACTACCATGGGAGTAATCAGTAGATATAATTGTCGGCTCGTGACTAAACAATCTTTATGGTTATCCAAGGAAACCAAGCTACAACTTCTTTGGCAAAAGAGGTTACATGGAATTGAGCTATACCATCTTCCATGCATGCTTTGATAATACAGAAAAGACAATATCATGGAGAACATTAAGGTCCGGCAAAACTTATTTCATGGTAGATGTTAATAATGTCACCATAACCGGTACTAAAATATTGCTCCTTGTCAACCAAAGAATATATGCTAATCTAAACATTCCAAAAACGCATGGTTTTGTGGAACGTGGAACCTTTGGAGGATCCATATGCGAAAAAACCATACCCCAAAACAACCATGATATTGATGTCTAAAGAGGATCTAAAAAATTTCGCATACGTCCAAAAAAAGAAATTCAACCCTAAAAAAGAGATATTCCAAGCATACACTAAATTTCAAAAAATTATCTTGCCCGTTAAAAACCAGAAACCATAAAAGCGTCGCATTATGCTAACCATTTTGAAAAAATCCCATGGCGCGAAAAGATGCAACCACCATAACTCTTAGAAGAAATTGACCTGAGAAAATGGTGATAAAAGACGACGATATTAGCACCAACATCACCAAAAGCTCAAATCGAGGTAATATCTTTATTGAAAGAATTTAAAGATTGTTTTGCTTGGGACTATAATGAGATGCCATTTAAGTAAAGCTAAGGTTACCAATAAAAGTCGAGGAAGCCAATGAAACAAACACCTCGACGCTTTGCTCAAACAATTATATTGAAGATCAAAGAGGAGATAGAAAGACTCCTCAAAAGCAAGTTCACGAAACACAAGGTGTGTCAATGGTTGCCAACATGTGCTACCATTAAGTAAAATGGAAAACTTAGGAGTGCATTGATTTTAGAGATTTAAATGTTTCCACCTAAAGTATGCTATGCCAATCGCTTTCAAATGTTAGTCGAAATTATACTGGTTTTGAATATTTAAGTATGCTTGATGGTTACCGATTATAACCAAACTTTTATTGCGTATGAAGATGTGTCAAGACGGCATTTCGCTGTCTGGGAATTAGGAACCTATAAATTGGTAGTCATGCCATTCGGCTTGAAGAATGTCCGAGAAACATATCAAAGGGTAATGAACTCTATGTTCTATGATTTTATTGAAAATTTTATGCAAGTTTACATTGATGATATTGTAATAAAGTCAAATAGTATCCACCGAACACCTTTGAAAATCCTTGAGAGGATGAGGAAATATGGATTAAAATGAATCCATTAAAGTGTGCTTTTTGTGTGCATGAGATTTCCTTGGTTTTGTAGTACATAAAAGGCATAGAAGTGAAAAACAAAGCCAGCCATGGAAAACCTTCGACCACCAAGAAGGAACTTCTTTGTTGGGTAAAATAAATTTTTAAGGAGGTTCATATCCAACTTAAGTGGCAAGACTAAGGCATTTTGCCCGCTCAACGAAGAATGATGATTTCATCCGCGCAAGAGCATCAAGACACTTTCGACAAGATCAAGGAATATTTAGTAAAGCCTCCTATATTGGCACCTCCGTTAGAAATAGGCCTATGAGGTTGTATATAGCACCTCATAATCAACTATAGGAAGTATGTTAGTTCAAGAAGATGAAAGTAGTGTCGAAGACCGTGTATTACCTTAGTCGAGTGTTAAATGGTCCCAAACTAGGTATAATGATATAGAAAAGCTATGCTTGTGTATTATTTCTCTTGTATTAAATCTAAGCAATATATAAAGCCACCGATGTGTATGTCTCTTCTCATTTTGATATTATTAAACACATGTTATCTAAATCAATTCTCACAGCAATTGGTAAATGGGCTTTAGCATTAACGAGTACTACTCGACCTATTTGCCTTTGAAAGCAATGAAAGGGCAAGTGGTGGCAGATTTCTTGTCAACCACTCAATGGTTGCTATGGCTGAAAGTTACCTTGATCTCGTGCAAATTATATTTCGATGGTTCTAGCCATAAAAATGGCGCGGATGAGGAATAATATTTTCTCCCAATGGAATTCCAACAGAGTTCAAGTATGCAATCGACTTGCACCGATAATGAGGCGTAAAATGAGTCTCTAATAATTGTGAACCGCTAGAATCGGGGCAAGAAATGTCAAAATTATGGGATTCTCAATTGGTAATCAAACAAGTCTTAAAGGAGTATAGATGTGTTAAAGAGAACCTAATCATGTACTTTGTGATTTCCATTAGATTGCTGAAACAATTCGAGCAAGCAAGCATTCGACATATACCCCAACGAGAGAACCAAGAAGCTAATGACTTAGCACAAGAAGCTTCAGGATACAAGAAAAATGAAGATGAAGAACCTATTCAAGTAAGAAAAAAGGTTCGAGCTACTTTGTTATCTCCTTCTGATTTGTCAATTATAAAATTAGGTGCAATAGATGCCAAATTTTTGAAATTTTAAACAAGATAATGACCGACATAAACCCCAGTTGACTATCATTCTCCCAATTCGACATAAAATAAGCCAAACAATCTCCCATGTCTTATTTTTGTTTAAGGAATCCATGTCCCCAAAGATTTCACTCATTCACTTATATTTATCTTGGCTAGCTATAGCCTTTCAAGAGGTGGAAGGGTCTTCAACTAGTAAAAGTGTGTAGGTTGTCAAGTCTTCATACACATATCTTTATGGTTGTTTGGTTAAACATTGATCTCATCACATAGAAGAATTTAATCATGTACTACACTTGAAAGCTCAGTCCGTGGTCAATTTCATTATTAGATTCTAGTTCCTCTTGTACTTCATACACTATCTACATATTTTTAACTAGAGACAACAACATACTCCTTAATCACTTGTTTTAAATTTTCGAAATGTTTGACACATAAAGGACCGCTTCAATATTAATTGCTCAAAAACATTTCTAATGATTACCATATTTTTGTAATCGATCCCATAACTTGAATCCACTCACACATTTAGTGTAACCGTCAAAGGAAAACTTCTTCGACTTTGGGTCAAGTTTGGATCAATCTTCAATAAATATATGCTCATAAGCTAGACACTCAAAATCCTTAAATGCTCAAAATCTACAAGATTACCTATTTTACCCCCTTTGCAACCTTTTCCTTTATTGAATCTCATGATGACTTGTTGATACGATAACACACCATGTTACATGTCTCCCAAAATCTTTTGATAGACCAACATTTAATAAGAGATATTTCTATTTTTGTTAAAGGCCTATTCAATTTTTCTTGCTTGATTTTGATGTGGTGGCTTATGAATTGAGAAAAACCTTTGAATATTGTGTTCTTCACAAAACTTCTTGAAACTCGAATAAGTGTACTATATCCTATTATCTTATTGCAAATACCTTACTTTTTTCTCTGCCTATTTGACTTTCTACCTTTGCCTTTCAACACTTGAATTTGATAAAGACTTCATATTTCGCTTGAAAAATGCATCCAAACCTTGCGAAAAATCACTTGAGAAAGTTACAAGATACTTGAACTACCCGTGAAAACCTCTTTAATTATGTCCTCACATCAGATTGCACATAATCTAAAATTACAACTTTTATGTGCTTTTCTAGTCTTGAACTGAACACAACAATGTTTCCCAAGTTAATTTTATTCAATCCATTTGTAATAAATGAAGTTATGTATTATTTAAATTTATTTTATTATAATTCAAGTAAAATTTATTCAATCTATATGTTATAACAACATATTCCGGATAGAAAATTAAAAAAACAGAAGTAAAAGTCAATAAAATTGTTTGATCTTTATTAACGTAGTTCGACGATAATGCAACTATTGCTCCATTTTATTTTGGTGGTGAAATTAGAATTACAATATTACACATATTTTTCAAATGAGGTTCAACTCTGACCTTTTATAAACCCAAAACAAATAATAAAAATTGATCATAATAAATAACTAAGCAATTAGTTTTAAATTTTCTATAATTATATTTTTTTTCCTTTTATTTTAAATTAAAAAAATAAGAAGATTATTGTGTTACAATCAAAGAGAACAGTGATAGTTGTAGTTGTCATCGGAGGTGATGGCGGTATGGTTTAGTGGTTGGTGCATGGGAGATGAAGAGTTAAATCTATAATTAAAATAAAAAATAAATTTTTTTAAAGTAATATAAAAAATAAATTTTTTTAAAGTAATATAAAAAATAAATCACGTATTATTTAAAATATAAAATTAAATTAATAAATTAAATTTTATAAAATTAAAATATAAAAATATAGACTTGAGGTTCCATAATGAATTGAAAAGAGTATATTAAAAAATTATTATTAAAAATATAATATAAATTTAATGTATTTTATAAAATTATAAAATCAAATTATAAAATTGCCATTAAAAATATAATATAAATTTGATTTTACAAATTATAAAATCAAATTTTATAATTAGTAAAATTATAAAATTGAAATTATAAGAATTAGATTGTGTGACAGATTTTATAATTAATATAATCATAAAATTGGAATTATAAGAATATTAGATTGTGTAACAAATTAACATGTGTACTTTTATATACCATATAATAATATGCTTCACTACGTTACTATTCTTGTTTTTTTTTAGCTTTTCATTTGTTAAATCGGAATTTTTTATGTCTATCTCTTTAATTCTTTTGGTCTTTAGAAATCAGAATCCTATTCAAATGGAATGTGCTTTGAGAAAATGCAGGAGCATAACATTTATCATACAACGAGAATATTCTGTTATTCCCGTAAGACTAAAAGAGAAGAATATTCTGTTATATCAGCAAATAGCATAAGATCTTTTTGTAAAAGTTATTTTTATCGGCACATAAGATTCATGCATCCTATTGTAAAAATAAAAAAAAATTAACCCAGACACGTGCTATATATTAGTTGACAATTTAAAAGTAAAATTTGAATTTATTATACTCAGATTGAAACTATTACCCAAACAAAAATTCTTCCATTACAATCTAAATTTTGTAGTTGAATTCTTCTTATTCCTTTTTAGAATTTGCCATCCAGTTTTCATTAGTGCTATCAAAACAATATCGTCATATTTTTAAGTATAAGCATGCAAATAAATTTTAAGAAATTAATTCTATTAATAGATACATATTTATTAAGAAAAATAATCAAGATTCTATGATTGTCCATGTGTTGTATTGTACCTTGTATAAACTTTATTATATTGAAATAGATTTATTCTATAATTTGAAAAGAAAAAAAAAAAAAAAAATACAGCTGAATAACACTACCTAATTTGTTGAAGATTGTACACGGTGGAAAATGGTAAACAACCGCTAGTCCTTCCAAAGTCTTAAATTTAAGGTCACTCAAGATCGAATAGTTGATCTTAAGACATGTGCTAAGATTTGTGAAATTGTACTGATTCTGTCGAAATTTTTGCCTAAGAAACGGTTTCTTAAGACTAAGGAACTAAGTACAACGACTTTCCACACAATAGTTCAAGTTCGACCGACAGGTAACTCGTGACCGACGGAGACAAAACCAAATAACTTGACAACCGAGTAGTCACTATGTTTTGACCTACTATGATGACTCGTGACCGATGTAAGGCAATGAATTCAGATCTGTTCTAAACGAAATAAGGGTCGAAAGATTCTTTTGTCAATTCAAACTTGTAACAAAGAGAGCATCAACATACACGAAAACACAAAGTGATTCTTGAAAATTAAATAGAATGCAAGTAAAAGTTTCAAAGAAAATAATTGAAATGTAAAGGTTTTGCATTGAAATAAAGGTGTTGATTTACGACATCAAATACTTCAACTCTTTCTTCTCGACGCTTGGAATTGGGTAGAGTTTTGCAAGTACTTTGAGTATACAAGTGAACACCCTAATTTTACATTGAGATAACTTATTTATAATGATCACAAAGTAATCGCCTAAAATTAATCTACGGTTGGCGCTCAAAACTTGAAGAAATCGCTTCACAAGATTTTGCCACCTGTCTGGCGCTTAAGCAACACAAAGCTTTGATAATTGTCGACGATCTTGAACTTTGAATCTTTCCCGCTCCTGGCTTATAAAAGTAAACGCTCCTAACCTCGACGCTTTCCTTCATCGAAGGCAAAACAATGAACTTTCTAAGTCCAAAATCCTCCATAATCGACTGGACCCAACTTCGACTATTTTCTTTGCTATTTAATATTTTGGTCGAATCGACCAATTTTCACGTTTTTGTCCCTCTGGTCGACATGTCTCTTTTTCGACATCCTTATCTTAGTTTTTTTCTTGATCATATATTCCAATCTTCCGAAGAACCCTTATTCTTTAATGATCGATCCTTAACTTACAAGGACGTTTGCATTTAATATGTATTTTTAAATACCTTAAAAAATTTCAAGATAACAACGATATACATGGAATTGATAACAAATAAGGGCAACATTTAATTCCTTGTCTCATTGAATCATATAACTTGAATAAGGCTATCTAGTTGTAAAAGAAATCAACTCAGATTCGTATATACACCTAATTTCTATGCAAGGAAAACCATATGTATGCGACGCATATAATGTATTTTGCACCACTTATTGCATCAGTTCACATCATTACATCTGTTAACAATCACATTACATACATTTACTGTCTATTTGGATACACAAATTATTTCAAGTTTATAGTACAATTACTTATCAAAATAAATACTTACGAAAATGTTTCTTTAAGCTATTTTTTATAAAATAAATTTAAATTTTATAAATTATTTTTAAAATTATTTATAAATTATTTTTAAAAACTTATAAAAATAAGCTAAAACATTTATAAATATTACTATAAATTGTTATAATAAACTCTTCAAAAAAGTGTCACAAAATTTATGACATAACATAAATTCAAATAAATCAATTCAAACAAACTCCTATTTTATATGTGACATGATATAATTATTCTATGAATGATGGCAATCGTGGTTTTTATAATATATAATATATGTTATGCTCATTTCAATGGATATGTGAAACTCATCTTAATAAAATTCAAGTCATTGAATATAAATATCAGAGTTAATAGTTATTTATCTTTGTAATGTATTGATTTATCCTTTTTTAAAAAATAATTATTAGTCTCTTATAATTTTGAGTACTTCAAAGCGTGTAAAACTCTTGGGATAAAAATTTTACAAGGGATAATTTTTTCATTTAGAAAAGAAAAGTCTTGGAATTTTAACATTTCAAGGGGTGATTAAACATCTTTTATAAAAGAAGATAAATCAAAACTGCCTATATTGCAAGAGAGTAAATAACTATTAACCCTAAATATTAATAAAGAAGGAATGTATACTATTTATTCCGATCTAAATATTAATATTTTAGGAATGTAAAATATTTATTCTTGTGTTGAAGAGAAGATTGATTATGTGTAGGTATGAAACTCTTTAGATAGATGTTCGATACTACAGAATATTGAGTCATTGCTACGGAAAATACATACAATAATAATTGTGAAACACATATAATGGCAGTAGCACTTTGGTTGTTAGTGTTGCGGCAGGAAAATATTCGAGAATAAGCTATTGATTAACTCATCTCAATAAATAAGCAAGAGTCGCCATCAAACTTTATTTTTTTCCCAAAAATATGGGAAAAAATCGAACAAAACGCAAAATAAAAGATATAGATCAAGGTACGAGGGTTGGTTATGCAAAGAAAATATATTACCACCATAAACATATACGGTAATTCGCAAGAACCTCTTTGAAAATCTGTGTATTTGGCCAAAAAATGGTTGTTTGTAAAATGATTGGAGAAATGAGAAAATAAATGGTTATTATTATTATTATTATTCAGCAAGACTTCGAGAGCCATGTGCCTATGTGCCACCAATGTACAATGATGAAATCAGAACCACGTAGTTCTTCTAAAAAGATAAAATTTTGTGTGTTGATTGAATTTAAATGAAAAGACTATTCGTCATTTTTAGGAGAAAAATCTCAGTTAGTCGCCCACAAAGTATGAAAAAGATGGACAATGCATCAACACGAGGGAGGGTTTGGAAATGCCTCTAGTACTCAAATGGAAAAGTTGACATTCTTACAACAATGTGGATAGGAAATGACATCTCGACTATAAGTTATTCATGTCTAATCTTGAAAAAGGTTTTAAGGAGAAAATGTGCACAAGTGCACAAAATGTTAGAATGAGGTTTTTAGTCTTTTTGAAAATGTTAGAATATGATTAAATTGATTGAAATTTGATTAAAGAAAAGAAGTTTTGAAAATAACAAAGTTTTGAAAATTGTAGAATGGGAGGAGATGAAGAAGATATCCTAAAACATAACTTAAAAGCTAAGGTAAGGAAGCCAAACAAGAAGTCAATACTTGACATAATGAAGTAAATATATCGTTCTCATCCTTTGGACAAAAAATCACAAGCAAAGAATAATACAAGTTTTGAAAACCGAGAGGTGTGACACACTAGTTTTGAAAATTTAATAAAAATCTAGATGTTGGGGTTCAAACTCGTGTGCAGTTAAGTTAACCCCTTGTTTGTTTATTAACTAATGGGTAAAGCGCTTTTTATGACGCCATTTGTTAGCTCGCTTTTGTAGCCGAGGTTAAATGCATTTTTCCTTTAAGGTTAAATATGTTTCTTATAGTAATGCATATTACTAACCGATTAGAAAAGCTTGACAAATGTATTTTTAGACCAAATCCAAGCATGTCTTGCACTCAAGTAAATCAAATCTAAGCATTTTTTTTAAGATTTCACCAAAATAAAAATCATTGAAGAATCTAATCGATTAACAAAAATTTAATCGATTAGAAGACTAAAAAGAAGAATTTAGATTTGATTTTTGAACAAGACAATCTGCACTTACATTTCTTATTCCACGCTCAAATCCTTAAGGAGCTAGGCACATTATAAATAGTTATCTTCTTTTCACTCTTCTTGCATATCATTCTTACTTTTCTATTGTTGTCGTGAAAAATACTCAAATGTAGGAATGTTCAAATACAAAAGTGTCACCACCAAAGTTTATTTACTCCAAAAGAAAATGGAAAAGATCGATAATACCCATAAAAGAAAAGAAAATGGTTGTCACAAGCAATTAGGATTCGAGAGTCAATTATGCAGGAGAAGACGTGAGCTTCCTCACATCCATTATACTCAACGGGACCCATTTAATTAGTTTTGTGAAAAAAACAACTTTGCCACTTGAAGATTTTGTTGTTTTAAATCCTTTAATTTTTTTTGTAAACTTGAAGATTTTGTCATTTTAAACCCTCTGAAACTTGATTGGATAAAGTTGGTTTTACAAAAATAAAAATTTACAGGATTTTAAAATGACATAATCTTCTAGCGACAAGGTTGATTTAAAAATAAATTTTATAGAAGGTTTAAAACGACGTAATCTTCAAATGATAAAGTTAGTTTTAAAAAGATATAAGAATAAATTAAAAATCGTATATATGATAAAGATAAAATGATAATAACCTAAAAAAAATATGAATAGGAGATTTTTTATGAAATAATGATTTGAGAATTTAGCATTGATTAGTAAGTTTATATTTTTATCATGAAATTCGCTAATGATTTTTAAATTTATAGTTTTATCATGAGTTTTCAAATGATTTTTATGCTCACATTTTCTCAGTTTGAATGTATTAGATTGATTTAATGATATTTTTCTGAGTTTTATTTATTTTATAAAATTTCTATTGAGTTTTATTTATTTTAAATATTTGTTCTTAATTTTTATTTGATTTCATCTATTTCATAAAATTTTCTATTTATTTATTTTAAAATAAATTGTTTAAATTTTCATGTTTTGTGTTTCATTTATGTTTTTGAGTTTCATTTATTTTTTGAAGTTTGTCTATAATTTAAGGTTTTATTTTATTTTAAAATTTTTCTTTTAATTTTCATGTTTTTGTTGAAATTATTTATGTAACATACTACATTATAGCAAAAATAATGACATTTTGTATGCATCAAATATTTCATAATAATGATATTAATGATTCAATAAATGTAATTATTTTTAGTGTAGTCTTATTCATCATTTGACATTCTATATTTTACGCGGAAATGGATTCCCTACAGTCAAAAAATGACGGCAGACAAATCTCAGTCATTCAATTAAATTATAAATTATGATCTTTGTGTCCATCATTAAATCTGAGCCTTTAAAATTTAATTCAATAGTCTACAAATGATGATTGTGTGAATGTAGGGTTGCCCTGACTGCATGGAATCCAAGTCCGTTTTAGGCCCAACGCGGTGTCTTTTCTTTATGCAAGACTTTACTTTGTCAAATAGTACGGATATAACGAAAACTAAAATGTCGACTACCCTATGGTGAGGATTCAACGTAGGGCCTGCGTCAATGGTCTTGCTGGATCATTGTTTGTAGAAAATACACACGTGGTATGAGACTCACTCAGTCAAGTCAAAAGGTGAACCATCCAAGCAAGACGCGTTACTTGTTTTTACAACTCATCACATGTTGTACTTCCTAAGTCTAAAATGTAATCACTTCATGACTAGAATAATCATTAACTAAAACCAAAAGCTACTATTGGATTATAACTCCAGCATACATGTTCACTATTCAATATTAATGAGAGTTTCTCGTTTGGTTTAATGTTTTGTTACACGTTTGAAACTTTGACATTAATCTTATGACAAGGTTCAAATTGCAAAGAGCAACCACAAACATTAATCACATTATGCTCATGCTCATCATTTAGTTACACAATTTTTATAAAAAAATTATACACTAATTATTATGCAATCGGTCCATCTAAATAGGCGTTGTTTGTATTTTCATTTCAATAATTCTAATTTTTTTTCAATTTCGATGATTATGATCTCGGCCTATTGGAAGGTCCATAGCAAAATGCTCAAGACTCCAAGAATATTATCAAGCAAAAGAATTTATGGAGTAGATGGTGTATATTCAGACATGTCAATCATTGTCTGATTAGATTCAATACTTATTTGTACAAGATATATTATCTCACATAAATGTTATAGAAATTTTTTCATCTATCTATTGAGTTTCTCCAACAATCCTGAGAAATTAAAAATATTTTTTGTAAGTTAACTTACGAATTAAGTTTTCTGGGAGAATTCGGCAGTTAACTTACGAATTAATCTTACTTTTACGCTTTATTATTTTGAACATGGTTTTACATTCAGAAATGTTTCGTAAGTTAAACAAACTTTTCCTAAATGTAAAATCATCTTTAAAACTACTATGTTTTTCCACATTTACTCGAATTATGTTTCTGTTTTCAGAAATTCAATTAAAGAGAAAAATTGTCAAAAAAATATACGTAATATCTATATACGTAAACCATATAAATAATAATATGTTATAAATATTTAAGAGAAAAATGTCACAAATATCATATTACATAAATTGTTCCGAAAAAGATGCGATCATACAAAATCAACTAAAAAAACATAAAGGCTACTGGGTATGCTTAATCCTGACCCTCATGCGCCCTCCTCTGCCTGTGGTAACGCGCTCCACGCTCTCCCTCAGCGATCATCCTCTCTACCACGACAACCGCATCGGATCCGCCCCCATCGATAATCCCGTCATCCAACGCCTCCTGTCCAATCTGGCGGATACTCTGACAGATGGACAATAGATCAATGGCATGATCATCCTCGACCGCCGTTTCCAAGAGCTCCTCATGTCGGCCTCGGATGTCCTCACCTCCGTGTCATGTGGGTCCGACATTGTAAAGAACCATGTTGCGTACCCCTCCACGAGTTCCACATACGGATGTTCGCAACAACCAAACTCATCTAGCACAACATGATTCTCCTAATCTTGGAAGACATCATCTGAGCCCTCCGTGTGATGGTGTCGGCGACTGAAAGAAGATCGAGTTATGGTCGCACATAGCCAAACTAGCGCATGCACCGCCGGCAGATACCAAACCATCACGTTAGCCCATAGGCTAGCCACCAGTATAACGAATGGTATAGAATGGGACAACTTCCTATAGTCCTCAAACGGGTCCACTTGATGTCGTTGTGGTCTTGATCAAGGAACACCGAAGGAACCATATTATTGTTGCCCTGTTGAGAATAAACCGCATCATGGGTATGAAGTCCTTATAGTCGAGATCCACTGAGTAACCATGGATGCGGTGAAAGTACGATAAAATCCACTTTGCATCAACAAAATATAATGTTTAAGTGCAAATCAATTAAAACTAATTAAAATTTATCGTTAAAATAAAAACCTATCGTGAGGGTGCAGTCGGTAGCGCTCTAGCCTCCACCGAAGCTTCATTCAACTTCGGTAGAGGTAGGTAAAACAACGCACCCGGCCCAATCCTAAAATGTAGAAAGGTCCGTAAATATCTCGATAGGCCACATTTGGCAGCACTGTGTCCACAAAGACGGACGTGCCTACCAAGTACATCGAAACATCGGATGGCACATCCACGGTGAAATTGAACAAAATATTCGCCTCCACAGCCCCCCTTTGCTCTTTTTGCAATAGTCAGACGGAGGTGCTCCTCATATAACTCCTTTAGATAGAAGAATTTCACGCGCCTGCTTGTGGAGTCGCATCTCAACAGATCCGTATGGATCGGCTCCCGATGCCCAACCATCAAATCAACGCCTCACCGCTATTTTGGAATGGTTGAGTAACCTACCTCCGATAGGAATTCGAGCAAGGGTTCATCAACATCGCGTCGGGGACCTCAGCATTTCGCCCCGGCATCCTAGGCCTCCACCGGGCGACTCGATCTCGGTACCTCCATCTCGGTACTCATCCTCATGTGTATTCGAGGAAGACGCCTCATGGAGACGACTCCTTCATCGCGGCGGAAGGTGATGTTATATCAACTTGTGCCCTTTGTTTCCTTTGTGTTTTTTCCTTTAACTCACGCTTTCGACGAGCCGACATTGTCCGCTTTCGCCCTATCTCAAACGTGTCATCCGTGTTCATGATCGCCATTTTCCGAAATAAATCATTACACTATTAGCATACTAATTCAAAACAATCAGATAAAATTGCAAGTTAACTTGCAATTAACCCATTCAAAAAGTTCGCAAGTTAACTTAAGTCTCTTCGTACACTTAAGTTAACTGAAACTCCTTCGTCAAAAATTCTCGTAATCGTAAACACAGTCCCAAAACTACCTAAATTCAATTTTTCCTATTACATTTACCTACTACTACTTCATATACTACTACATTTCTACATCCTAAACCTTATAATCTAAGAAAAAACTCATAAATTTGAATAGTGAAGGGTAAAGAAAACTTACAAAATTTGTTGATTTTGGAGGTTGAAATGTGTTGGTGGAATGACTTGAAATGATGAGAGTGACTTGGAGTGATTTTGCGGTTAGGGTATTGAGGAAAATTCTGGTTTTTGAAATGAATGAGTATTGAGAAAAATTCGGGTTTTTGCTAAAACAATACGCAGACTTCGTAAGTTAACTTGTGAATTCCCCAAATAAGGTGAATTTGTAAGTTAACTTGCAAATTCACCTTATTTTGTTAAAATCGTGGATTATTTCGTAAGTGAACTTACAAATTCACCTTATTTGGGGAATTCGTAAGTTAACTTACGAAACTGGGGGGTATTTTTGGTTTTTCACCAGGGGTAGGGAAGAAATCCACTAGGTGGGTGAAGAAAATCTCAATGTTTTAACCACTCACACAATATAAAGAAGACAATGTGTCATTTTTGGTATTAAAATCAATTCTCACTCTTACGTTACTTTTTTTTCCGCACTAACTTGGCATTGTAGTGATATCATTACATACCACTCAGTCCATTATCTATCCCATCGAAGCTTACTTCACTAATCCAAGATCTTATCTTAGATCATTTATGGTTCTCAACCATAATGGAGACTTTGTGTGTGGTAATCGACTTTTGATTTGTACAAATTCTACCAGGAACATTCTATTCTTTGTCCTAGATCCAGATCTTCTATTATTTCCTCACGAACAATGACTGCTCATGAACAACTTGATACCAAACTCTTGAAGTTATGATGATTTCAAAAATCGCTCAATATGCCAAAATGTTGTTGAAACTAGCGAGCTCGTCCTCCTTCACCGAATATGGTGATACATATTTAGTAACTTAACCCTTTGATCCAACGTTATGGATTTAGCTCCTCTAAGAGCCAACCAATGAGCATTCTAAGATTTTCCAACATTTCCTTCGCCTTATCAATGTGAGCCTTTGAACTGACTTCCTTTGCAACCTTTATTACTTGGACAAGAGATACTTCTCAGCCACCCATTATTGAAAGTTAATCTAGGAATGCATGGGGTCATTAACATATTGAATACAGTGTAAAACTTAGTGAACTAACAAAACTCCTAATTCCTAGAAGACAAGATCCTGATAATTAAAGGAAACTTTTACACCATGTAGAGTTACTTCATGTTCTCTAAGCCTCCGCTGATGTAGGGGACATTGGACTCCTTCTCTCGGATCTAAGAGAATAGGAGGATATCATTCTCCCCCTGAAGCTCGCACTATCATCGGCCATCAACGCACCACTCCATAAGGAGATAAAGGAATGGCGCATATGGTCCTACTTCATAATGATTCCATGCATTCGTGCATAGCGCTTGGTGGACGATGTACATCCGGGTTGCAAATACTGGACTACCTTCCAAGACGTCCATCCAAGTCATCTTAAAGTAGTAAGCTACGTTCATCTAGGTTGCACGTCCACACACATCAATTCTCCCAACCAAGTCGACTGGTATCACTGGAAACATTCATATCAATGATATTCAATGCCCATTATGGTTCCTCGAGCGACAGAGAAACTACAATCATAATGGCATAAAATGATGGTGGCACTTATTGGTGATAGACATTATAAAAGAGGAACCTTAGGAAGAACAGAGGGAGTAATCCTTAAACTAGTAAAAACCCTAAATAGTATAATTTTTCAAGGTAATCTTTGGGGAGATTATCAAATATTATTCTTCAAGAACACTGGCGCCCATTGTGGGTCCGATAAAACTCTCTCGAGCCACACAAAATTGTGAATCTACATTCCAAAACCCGAGCTAGTAGCAATGGTTGTGGATCTCAATCCATGGAAGAATTGGTTACCACTATAGAGCTCTTACATGTACGTAACTAATAGTCGCAAAATACCATCCACAAACTTCAACAACATCAAGATCATCCCCACTGAGGTTGAGGATCCATATGACCCAATTGATACGCAACCATTGATAGAGGAGATTTAGAATGATGAAGTCCCAAAAATTTAAGCCCCTCAACTCTACATTCAACAAAAAGCACTACCCCAAGAGCATGTCCTAACTGTCAACACCTAAATGGCGAACATTAAGGCTAATTACCCACCGAAATGCAAATTAGTGGTTGAACGCTAAAGGAGGTCGCCTAAGCGGTACATGGGACTCCCGAACATTCAAGAATTAGCTACTAAGACTTGGCCAAGAGATTGATACACCACCTCCGCCAAGAACACTACAAGGTTTCAACCGCCAACCTTTTAATGTCCCTTGGGGGGAAGGAAAAACGCTACAGAAGTATTTGGCGTGTTTCAACAAAGAAACCATTAAATTATCCCACATAAACCAGAAGATGTTTGTAGGAGCCTTTCAAAATGGTTTGAAGGTCGTGCAATTTAAGGAATGTCTGGCACAAAAACCCACCCCGACCATGGAGGACATCATAAAGGTTGAATGTTACATAAGAGGAGAAGAGTGCAACGCATAGAAGAAGTCTAGATATTACAAAGAGAAAGGTCAAACTCCTCGATCTGAGGAGATAGGACAAAAAATCGAAGGACCAGTTATATAATAAAAACAAGTTGCCTCATTCGGTAGGTTTGATCGGAGACTATTGGAGCAATTGAACCCTTTAGACACCAGTAGACATAAGATCCTTCAAGAAATCTACACGCCCGAGTCATCCTGTACATATCCCTAGGGAGGCACGATGGGGTCTACCTTGGACAGTTAATGCAAATATCACAAAATTCAAGGACATCATAACAAGGACTACCACACCTGAGACAAGAGATTGAGAAGCTCATACATATGAGAGCTTCCAAAAGTATGTGCAAAGTGGTGGGCGGTCTTCCCCTGATCATACCAATAAGTGGGAGTCGCCCATAAAATGACCCTAAAGGAAGGAGCGAGAGGAAAGCGCACCATGACAAGCGCTCAACATGATTTCAGAGATTTTTCAAAGTAGAATCTAGTAGGTCGCGAAAAAATTGTGCAAGGAAAGTGATGCATATCTCCCATGTTCCCCAACCAGATTATTGTTTATCTCAACCTTAAATGAACTTCTCCAAGAGGGATGCATAAAGCATAATATCGCATTTAAGATGACCGATAGTAATCAACCTCCGGATCGGAAAATGGGATGTGAAGCGGTTCTAATCGACCTTGGTAGCTTTGTGGATATCTTATATTAGGAAGCTTGTCAAGGCTTAAGAATCAACATGGATTTGTTACGACCGCTTAAGGGTCCCTATTCGATTCTCGCGAACAATTTCAGTCAAGGAAACGCTTAAAGTGTTAGGCGGCACGTACTAGAGGGGAGAATGAGGCAAAATAATTCTAGACACAAATCTAGAATTTAATTTGTTTTCAAAAATTTTGATGCGTAGCAAATCAACGGATAAGTCATCTAAAATTCAACTTATTGGATAACTCGTATGCAAATAGTTAACTTGAAATCTATGAAACAAAATTGAATAATGGATCAACACAAACTCAATTCAATAATTCACTTATTTATTGTTTCAGTGCAATCACTTTGCAATGCTATTTCCAAGGCTAAATAATCAAATAACTAGCTTGATCCTTTTATCAAACACTTGGCGTGCAATTGAATCTTCAGAATTTTTCCTTGATTGGTGTTGATTTACAAAACCACTTATAACTAAAAGTGATTATAAGCTATATCCTCACCTAATTCAAAATCATATTTTGAGAGGAAAAATCCTACAATTCAATTACTAGCACAATGTTATTTGTTAAAACGAATGATGAATTTGAAAATGAGTAAAAGCAAAAAAGTAAAAGACACGAGGAATTTGTTTACACAGTTCCCCACTGTCATCCTCGCGTGTGGGTATGTCTGCGTCTAATTCCAATAGGAATTAGAATAATTCTTATATGCAAAATTCTTTAATAGAATAATAAGAGTTAGAACAACAATATAAATTATCCAATTTGGTGTTGGTGCTTCTTCCTCCACCTTTGATCTTAAGAAAGAATAAATCAACTGATAGATGTAACCTATTTTCCTCTTAAGCTACTTCCTTGAAAATAGTTTAAACACTCCAAGGTTCCTTGCAAATATTTCAACCACTCCAAGGGATTTTTCACTCGAGTAAATTCGATTGCACACTATCAACACAAGATCACCGATTCTATCACCCAATTCTTGCTACTTCATTAAAAAAGATTTAAAATACTCTAAGGTTCCTTAAAAATATTCCAAACACTCCAAGGTATTTTTCACATGAATGATTTCTCGGCGGTGCACGAAAACCCCCAATTCAACAAATGATTTTGGAGGATAAACCCGATGAATTTTCCCGGATGAAGATCCCTACAAATCTCAACCCAAGCCAATTGAAATTTCTTTAATTCTTCGTCTATATGGCACCCCAGCGAAACATCATCATAATATAATATTGGTGTGTATGCATAGATCGGAAGGTTGGAGAAGAAGATGTGTAGGCTAATTTTATGGTATCATCAAGGGTTAGAATAATGCATGAATGAATATTTATTGTTTTGAACATTTAGGATAAGAAGGGAAAATTTGGAACTTAAAGGTTTGACAATTTTTACAAATTTATAGAAGATGTGTCGACATATCTTATGTATATATTGACCTATAGCATTGCTATGTGTCGACCTAACGAGACACAAGCTACAGCTTTAAAACTTGAGTGAATGTGTCGACCTAAAACACGGATGTGTCGACACATAAAATAAGAATTTATGCATTTAAGAAATCTTTCAAGATTTGTCACTGTATGGATGCATGTGTCGACATGTGACTCACGTAAGCTTGAGCTTTAAAATGAGTTACATGTGTCGATCCGAAACTCGGATGTGTCGATTCATGCAAAAAATGACTCAAAACTCGTTTGATGACTCAATTATTTTAACACATCATTATGATGACTTCCTAACCATCCTCAATCGACTCATACATCAAACCATCTAAGAGGCCATGCAATGCTTTGAGACACTTGTACACCGTATCTTTTACATCATTCAAAACCTTTACAAAGGGAAATTTCACTTGCATAAAGCATCAGTGATAGACTTGAAATAATAAACTAAAATATCAAAATAAGCGATAGTCATTACAAACCAAAGTCCTTACAAACAAAAGGAGCACACTAGGCTCAAAACAAAATGACCAAAATGACATAAAAAGTCAGGATCTTGACATTTTAAGCATATTCTCCGGGAAGGGTCTGGGATGAGCCTCTTCAACTGGATTCTCCATCGTAGCATCCTTAGTAGGGGAAGAAGGATGACCAACATTATCCTTAAAACCTGGGGTGGGCTCGACATCTTCTCCATCACCAACTGCCCATCACGGATAGTCTTTTAAAACCATAATTTTGATAAATTAAGCGAAGGATAAAGAAAAGAGCTTTATTTTTTGCCTTATCAAAACCTTGATCGTCTGCCATGAGACAGTCCATAATTGAAGCCTCAAGCTTCATATTCAAACCTTCAATGCATTTTTCCAGTTTAGAGAGTTGAACTTTAAAACCTTCAATAACCTTGCCAGCCTCCAATAGGTTTTCATGGAATTCATGGTCCGAGTCAAAAACCTTTTTAGCCGCTTTGAGATCCTTCGATTCTTTTTGAGAGATGTTATACACTCATTGGTTGAAGCCACCAAAGCATCTTTCATTTATTGACACTCTTGCATTTCCTTAAACTTATTTTTCAGCTCGACCTCTATTTTTTAGAAGATTCAAAAACCTCGAACAAATATATACACAACACAGTGGTTTTCATCAGATCAGTGTTGATATTTTGAACCAATTTGTGTGCACCCACTAACTTAACTTTCTCGACATCCCCTTGGGCGTTGAGGTGGCCATACATAAAGCGTAAATCATTTATAGAAGAGTCCTAAAACCTAAACTCCATGGGGAGAGAAGTGGAATCCCCAACCATGGCACCATAACAAGAACCACCGAGAAAACTCTCGAACTCATCATCTTGACTCATTTTTGAAACATCAGCAGAGGAAGCTTTCCTCTAGTTAGTTTTTTCCCTTTTCAAATGAGGGAGGACATGGACTTAAAAAAAATAGGAGTACTTTTAGCAAAAATATCGCTCACTCCAATCTTTTTCTTCTTTTGAGTCCGAACAAGGACCCCAGATGGATCACTTTTCACGATATCCTGAGCCTCCCCAAGAATAATGTTCGCTTTCACCAACAACGACATTTTTTCCTAAGGTTAAAGCTTGCCATTCTTCTACAAAATAATAACATTTATAAATCATAATAATCATATTACACTGGAAGAATGTTCTAGCCAGAAAAAAATATTTACCGAAAAAACTTTAAAGACTCACTACATCATCTTCAAGACTTAACACATCATGTACCGACATGACCCCAAAGGCGTCAAGGAGCTCCACCACTTCCCTATCTATTTTACTCAACTTGGTGACTTTAAAATCTCTTATAGGGATAGGATTTTGAGTCCAACAATGGGGAAAGCGGTAGGATCCATCATCCTTGTATATGACTTTTGGGAAACTGCTACCACCTCTCACCCTTAGAAACTTATCTTTAAAGTTCTTAAAGTTTAAGGTGTACACTTATAAAAAACCCTGACTGGGAGCGCACGACGAGGAGATCCAACCTTTATCCCAGTACCTTTAGACTCATAAAAGTAAAATAAAATACTCATAGTGGGAGTCATACCTTGAGCGCCACTCACTATCTCAAAGGCTCTAATGAATCCCGACTATTAGGCTGAAGTAAAGAGTGAGCAATATTTAGGGTGATTGGTTAGTTTTCTTTGTACTCAATAAAAGGAATACCTACTCGAAGGGTCTCTGAGACGACCTCGTAAAAATAAATGAATTCATTGGGATACCTAGGAGGGCTATACATGTAGACTTTCTCGACATGGGTCACAGCTCAAGAATAATGTTGTTCTCTTCATCGGTGGTAGAAATAAAAAGACCCTCCCTAAATGAACTGACATACTAGTTTCCCAATCACACTGAATCAAACTTCTAAACCATTAGATTGAAGGAAGTGTGGGACAACTTCATGGTGATCTCAATCTCAATTGAACTTGAAGAAGAAAACATTGCATCAGTATTTCTAGAGAAAGAAAGGCCGACAAAATCACCGTAAACCTCCCTATTTATAAAACCCCAATCGATGATACTCATTTTTAACCTAAATTTTTTCACATAATCATCCAACAACTAACGCCTCTCCGAAGCAGTGATAGGATACACTACCCTCCTTATTTTATCACACTCACAGATAACCACCATAATAGTATAAACAAGGAGATACAATAATATACAATGAAAGAAAATGAAGGAGTTACCTTAAGAAAATCCGAAGAAAAATAGTTTTCATTGAGATCAAGATGAAGAGCTTCGCACTAAGAGAAAAAAACTTAGGAAATGAAAGGGTTTTGTTCCCTCTATTAAGTAAAGGTTGTGTATAGGAATAAACATTACAACTAGGTGAATAGACGTTATTCACTAGGCATAATAATGATACACATTCCCCATAAAGAATAATCATGACACAAACGGTTCAGAACAACAAATGTTCCAACTAAACACCCATATCCACATGCCAAAAGAGAGGTTATAGTGCCCTCGTTGGAAGACACGTCCAAGATAAAGGTGCACCAAACCAAGATAACTTTCCAAGACGCTAAAAAAGTTTAAGTACTTTAGTATTCTGCGCCTCACGTTTGGCTGGCTATGTACATCCGGGTTGCACATTCTAGATTATCTCCCAAGACGTTAAGAAATCTTAAGCACTTTATCCCTTTGCACCTCGCGCTTGATGATTGTGTACATATGGGTTGCATGTCCCTAACCACCTCCTAAGACGCCAAAAAAAGCTTAAGCACTTCATCCCTTTGTGCTTCGCGCTTAGAGGGCTATGTACATTTGAGTTGCGCGTTCTAGATTACCTCCCAAGACGCCAAAAAAGCTTAAGCACTTATGCCCTTCGCACCCCCCACTTGGTGGGTTATGTACATCTGGGTTGCACGTTCCAGATTACCTTCCAAGTCATCTTAAAGTATTAAGCTACATACATTCATGTTGCACTTTCACGCCCTATCAAATCGCTCAACTAAGTCAAACGTATCGCATACAATATTCATATAAATGATATTCAATGTCTATTATGGCTCCTTGGACAACAGGGAAATTACAATCACAATGGCCATAAGAATAATGTTGGCACTTATTGGTGATGGACATTATAAACAGGATTCTATAGAAGAGCATGGGAAGTAATCCTTCAACCAATAAAAACCCTAAACAGCGCAATTTCTCCCTACCAACTTTGAGAAAAATTTATCAATATTCTTTTTGAAGTTATAATGGAGAATTGAGAGGTAGTACACAATGAATAGGGATGAGGGACATCTCTAATCTTTGGCTAGTGGTTATGATTGGTAGCATTGCCAACTAGGGGATTGAAGAAGATTCCCTCAAAAACAGTTGTCTTATTTTCTTGTGCTTCTTCTCAATGTCTTTTTATCTATTCTCTGCTTTTACATGGGTGTAATATCTTTTATCTATATTTTAATAGAAGATTATTGATTTAATAGACTCTTATAGGTCACATGAGATGATAGAATTCAAACACTAACCAAAATTAGCCTTTCAAGAAAATAATCTAGCAAAATCATTTAAATTTAGCAACGGCTTGTTGTCGGTTTTCTAATATTTGTGGCTAAATAGACATCACAACGCCATTGAGACTATACTCATAAAGTAATAGTTAATTTAATAATTTTTTATAAATATTTACCATTTGTATATCAATATTTCTTTTTTCAAAACGTTCAAATTTAACGTTTTAAGTAATTCAAATTATTCAAATTGAAATTTATTTATTTTAAAATTCTTTTATTTAGATGTATTATTAAAATCATTTACTGATAAATTTGTAGGATTACTTTTATAAATTTTAAAAAATTTGTTTAAATTTAAAATATGAAAAATAAGAACTAATTTACAATTTTTGAAAAATTGAAGTGGCCAATTTATAAAATTTTAAAATTATTAGATTTATTTGCAACTTTGTGAAATATTTTTGAGAGAATTTGAATTTTCATAAAACATGAAGACCCTTTTGCAAAATTAATAATAAATATTTTAACATTCGCAATTAGAGTGAAGGAGTAATTCAAATTATTTATTTTTATTATCATTTAAAAAATTTAAATTTAATTTAAATAAAATATTTTATAAATTTATATCATTTTAACAATTCTATGTATTTTTTCTCTATTCAGTCAATTTTTGTCCCATTATTTTAAATTCTCAAAAAATTATTTTTCCTAATTATAATGCTTTCCACACTAAAGTTCAAAAGTAGTATAACCTAGAGAAAAAGCCACGTCACTTTTACCTTGCTCTCAAGATTCTGAAGTCCCACTTATCTATATATACTCAACTTCTCAAAACTACACATTCCTAATGATTGCACTTAAACATGAACTCATCCTTACTCTTCATATATCTTACACTAAGTAACCATGAGTTATCTGAAACATATTCTAAGCTCGTTCGATGTTTATTTTAAAGAAATTTTGGCGTTATTAGAGAAGGTTAATTTGTAGGTATGGTTTTGTATGACCCCAACATTGTCAGAGTTCTTGAGAAGGAGAGGCTTTATTTAGCATTTTTAGAGACTTTGCACTGGAAAAGACATGTAAAAAATACATATTGGTCTAAGAGGTCGATTAATAGAAAAACATTGATCCTTTTTTCCATAAAATTGTCTGGCATTGAATCTAACAAAAAGTATGAAATCCAACGACAATACTTCTGGTTCTAAAAAAGTAGCCCAACTAATATTTTTTTCAGAACTGTAAAGCTACTAAAACAAAAGTTTGAGACTCAAACTGACAATAATTTACGTTTGCAAATTGCAAACCATCTCTATTCTCCTAAAACAAAACGGAGATCCTCTATGCCCATACCAACAACATCCTTTGATCTCCTCCCAGATCCTCGGCTTGTTATTTCTTTCTTCTCCTCTTGCAACACTAATATTTTCTCTTCTATGCTATTTTTAGCTATCAGTCTAACAATCTTTACTTCTTTTTTCTGTCCAATGCGGTGGACACGGTCCATTGCCTGTTCTTCAACTGCTGGGTTCCACCACGGCTCCATTAAGTACACTCTAGAGGCGGCAGTTAGATTAATACCTGTACTTGAAGCCCTTAGACTTGCAAGGAGAATCATTGGTTCATCAACTTCTGAGAGTTGAAATTGTTCAATAACTTGAGTCCTTTGTTTAGCAGTCATTGCCCCATCAAGACGCAATGTTTTAAAGCCGGCTGCTTTCAGAGGTTCTTCTAACAATGGCAGCATCTTACGGAATTGTGAAAATACAACAGATTTGGTAGCGGGATTTTGATTCCTTGATTCTGTAAGAAGCTTTAATAAAGTAGAGACTTTTGTGGATGACCTTACATCTGGTGTACACAGTTCAGCAGTATCAGTCTTGTGAGAGGGAACTGAGAATAATTCAGATTCTGAAAGGGAGCGCCGACAAAGTGGACAGCTAGAGTTGCTGCGCTGTAGAGTTTTCAGAATACATTCTCGGCAGAAAATATGAGCACAACATGTAATCACAACATCTGATGGGGGAGATAAACAGATTGGACAATCAAAATCTTCAGAATCTTGTAGCATCCCAACTAATGTTTGCAGCAATTCAGGGTTCTTTGAAACATCTGCTTTGAAAAAAATTGTGTATGGTGGTTAGTACAATAAAACAATACTTCATACTATTTTATTATTCAAAACTCTACTTGATATTGACGAAAAAAGATTATTCACATGAAGTTTGTAATTCAGTTGGCACTTAGCACAAGTCTCAAAGACTTGAATGTAATGTAAATTATGTAATCATAAAGTTGGAGGTCAGTTACAACAACAAAAAATTCACATAGTAAAAGCAATACACTAACCAACTAAGTGTAACTTCTAGATTACACTTTAAGTTTTGCGACCTCTACCTCATGTCTTCACAGTTCACACACAACATTTGGGATTGGTAAACATTACTGAGGGTGCTGGCATGTATTTTCTGCATTGGCGGATATGACGCTCGGCTACAAATTTCACAACAGTCCCCTTCATATCCTTTCAGTATAGACTATAGAGTGCGTCAGTCGTCTATATGTTCTATCTTGAGTAACCACCAGATAAAATAGTATGAAACAACAACAACAGCCAAGTCTTATCTCATTAAGAGGGATCGGCTACATGGCTCAAACAACATCATAATGTCCTGTCAAATATCATACTTCTATCTAACTCATTAATCGCAAGGTTTTTCTTAATCTTAATAGTTTCTATAGTTTTTCTAGGTCTTCCTCTACCTCTGGCGGTTTGATTATCCTTCATCTAACCTATTCTCCTTACTATAGAATTTATAGGTCTTCTTTCCCCATGCCCTAACCACCTAAGTCTAGTTTCCACCGTCTTTTCGGCTATAGGTATTATTCCAACTCTCTATTTGATGTTGTCATTTCTAATCCTATCTCATCTAGTTTTACCACACATCAAACGCAATATCCTCATCTTTACTACATTTAATTTATTTTCGTGTTGGTTCTTTACAGCACAACACTCTGTCCCAAACAACATCACCGGTCTTAAAATTGTCTGATATGATTTCCCTTTCACTTTGAGTGGTGCTTTCTTATCACCTAAAATCTAGGGCCTTGCTCCATCTCAACCACTCAGTTTGAATTTGAAGGTTTACAACTTATATTTCTTCGTTGTTTCGTACCATTAACCCAATATATTATTTAAATTGTGTAATTAACTTGTGGTATGATATGATCTCCTACTTTCACCTCTAAATAGACTCAGACGTAAGCCTTTGTTGGTCTGGTTGGTCTATTTCTCTTCTTCACGTTGCTTTATGAATTCTTGATGGGTAATTGTTTGGTACCTGTGTTGCTAGCCCCACTTGTTTCCCATAGTTGATAGTGGGGGATTTTCCCATCAAACCTCGTTCGTCCCTAATAGAAGGGTTTGCACTGGATGTGAAGGCTTTTGTTGAGGCAAAACTCTATATCTTAGGCAAAGTGCTCACGATACACATAAAATGGAAGTTTGTGGATGTTGTAGAAGAATTTACACACTCTGTCTCTTCTCAACCCTTTTGTCAATTTCAAGTTGTCTTCAAAACCACAAGTTAATACAATTGTCGTCGAAAACCCATTGAAAGGTTTGAAGATTCTTGGAAGTGCATCTTGCTCTGCAAGATTTGTGCACCCACCAAAAAAATAGCACAAGATTTGTGCTTTTGCAATCAAATTGATATGAGACACTACGGACTCAAAACCTCTTACATACTCCTCCTCATCATCAAATTGGCGTAGCATTTACATTCTCTTGAATATGCTAACCCCTGATCTTTCACCAAATCTTTTGATGAGAGCCATCGAAAAATAATTCCCATCATGCTGCCGTACTATTCATACGCCAACAACGAAACCAATGGATAACTAGCAACTGCTTCTTCCATTGCTCAGGAAAGCAAGTTCGGGCTTCTGTTGGAATCTGGTGAACTTCAAAGGAAAATTTGCCTTTGCAATCCACCCAATCGAGTTTTCTCCTTCAAAGCAAGGTAATCCAATTTTCTTGATCCATCTGTCACACTTTTTGCCTATCTAAATGTTGTGTGCAATAAGGAAGAATTTTGGTTACATTCTTCAACTCTCGTCGTCTTCCAAGGAATACCCTTTAATTCATGAATTCTTGAGCATGTTGATCTCCTTTTCTTGATGATTGCAATATTTTCTTATAACTTTACAAGTCGCAAAGTGTGTTGGGTGGCCGGTTTTTTATGAACTCCATTGCCATCGCCAAGGTGTCCAATCACAGTCTTCTCATAGAATCGACATGTTGGAACAATAGGAAAGTTCAAGAACGATATGGAAGAAGAATCAGAGAATGATATAAGTTAATTCTCTGCATGGTGAACTCTTCCCTTTCCCAACTTCAACAGTTTATAAGGTAATTCTCTGCAAAGTGAACTCTTCTCTTTCCCAACTTAAACAGTTCATTAAATGTATCCAAAAATGCATCTGAAATCGACTCTACCATTCCCATATATACTAACTACATCAGTAGAAGCAACTAACAAATTCCGATAGTTAAAGTAACACACTACACAACTAACTTTGTTGTAGAATACACCTAGTCTAGGGACTTCTAGGTCCCTAACACATTTTCCTTAATTAAATCTAAGCCCGATCTTAAAACAAAAATGGCATGCTTACAATGCTTCACAACTACCAAAAGTTGAAATATTCCATGGTAAGATGAACTACTCACTGATTGTGCTTTCATACACGCACAACCTGACACAAGTTGTGAAGGCCATAGAACACTATCACACAATCACCTGCCTAGATATGCCTATCACCTAAGGTGTTTCAGCTCTCCGGTAGGTTTTGGCATTAATGCCTAATTGGTATTCAACCGGTAAGCAGTTATGTCTAATTGGTATTCAACCAATAAACAGTGGGTTTGGGCATTAACCCCTAATCGGTATTCAACCAATAAACAGTAGGTTTGGGTATTAACGCCTAGTTGGTATTCAACCAGTAAACAGTTACCAACTGTTTACGTAGTTTTAATCTTTTCCAGGGAAAAAAATCAATATCAGAAAGGAAAAGTTAAGAGTTTATTAAAAAATCAAAGAAACAAATATATAATGCCCAAGCAAGCCACAAACAGGCCTTTTCAAACAATTGAGAGACAATAGTCTCTACAGTCTGGAGCATAACAAAAGTAGGCATCCAACCTCTTAAGAATGTGATTTGTGATGCATACATGAGATGATAGTGGCAAGATGAAATTCCAAAGCAACAATGAGTGTTTTTTTGGAAAACTTGAATTGATGATAATACACACATCACAAAATAAGACTATTTAATAACAACAAATGTGATGGTAGCCAGAAACTGGTAACCAATTGACTTTGCTACATATCAATTTCACATAAATGAAATGTGGCAAGGTTTTGAAGCATCGACTTTAACCAGTAAAGTTAGATTTTTTAGCTGTGAAATAATGGATTGAAGATATTAATGTGATTAGCCTTCTTTAGGCACTAATGATATCGGAGATTCTGATCACCTCTCCTCCATTATCACCAATGATGCCCCCAACAAATTGAAGGTAACAGACTGTTAATTGACAGTTAACACAACATTATAGCTCTGCCAAGAAACATATATATTATGAGGTGTTGTCTGCGAGTAAGTACATGGTAGATTAACATAATCATAATATATTATGTTTCAAGAACGCATAACATTAATACATGCATTCGTCATATAATCTCATGTTTCCTCTTCCTAAGTTTCAACAAATAATATATCAATTTACTGCCTATTATATGAAAAGTTAATCAATGTACTCATATGGCTAAGCATTATTGCTAGTAAAGGTTTACTTTGAATAGCAAAAAAATATGTTAAAATTAATGCTAGAAAGCAAAACTCAGGCTCCAGAAATTATGAACATGAAAAATAAGCTAACAAGTAAATATATGTGTAAATCCTTGAATTGAAAGGGAAAATGTACCTTCAATTTCAGTTGAAGAAAATAGACATGACTTGAAATCCGAAGGGCACATCGATAAATCAGCACAGATCTGACGAAGTCTTAAAATCATACTTAGTATAGTAGAATAACTATACACCAGTCTGTCATTGTTCATAAGCGACCTTATTTCCTCTTTAACCTCATCATATAGTTTACGCTCTTCACATGAAAGTTCAACATAACAAGTCTCTACAATCTTAGGTGGAAGCCCCAGCAATGCAGAGTCTTTTGTTCTTCGTAATGATATTCCCGCCATCAGAACCTACAAAAAAAGAGTAAGTAAAATAAAACCATATAGAAAACAAGCTTACACAAAAGAACAGAGAAAGCCAAAGCCACACAAGAATAATCACTAACCTAGACTGAAATTCAAATTCAATTCAATGAGAAAAAAGAAACTATATGTTTGGATTGATGGAACTCAACAGAACGGAGCGGAATGAAATGGAATAATATTATGTTCCATTGTTTGGATTGGCAAAAAGATGATGGAATGGAGCGGAACATGATCGAATGCATTCCATCTTATTCCATCCAAATCCTCATTTTTTGTTCCATCCAATTTGGGGTGTATGGGATGGAATGAAACATTTTAAATAAAATAACCAAACATTGGAGTGGTATTTATATTCCATTCCGCTCCGTTATGTTCCATTCCACTCCGCTCCGTTGTGTTCCATCAATCCAAACATAGCGTAATAGTCGATGTACGAAATAAAAATTCAATTCAATGCATTGATATTGAGTTATACCTGCAACCGGTTGAGCCCCGTCTGTTTGCTTTGATTAAGAGGACGTTGAACCAAGCTTTGCCAATAACTCTTGATTGAAAAAGGCTCGAAATGCAAAAAAGCCATAAGAGAAAACAAATCATATGAACCATTCTGAACAGGTGTTCCAGTAACAGCCCATCTCCTCTTAGCATTCAAAGCAATAACAGCTTGACTCTGTGCAGCATTAACATTCTTAATCATATGGGCTTCATCCAAAACAATTCTCCTCCACCCCAATTTCTTCACGGCAGCATCCGGCCACCGCAATTCAGCTCCCAAAGTAGTATAAGTAGTCAACACAATATCATATTTCTGCAATTCTTCAGCATCCTTCGTCCTTCTATCACCATAATACATATAAACCTTCAACGCACCCCGGTTAGTATGCTCTTCCAATTGAGTTATCCAAGTTGAAATAACCGAAGGAGGACACACAACCAACGTAGCATTCGTCTCTACAACACTCCTCCCTCTTTTCTTCCCACCTTTCATTTTCATTTTATCATAAGCAATCAATGAAAGCAGTGTCAAAGTCTTCCCTAATCCCATACCGTCCGCGAATATCCCTCCCCGGAGCGGCTCCGGTTTAGTGTTGGTTTGGAAATTTGTCAACACATTGACGAAACTACCCTCCTTCTCTTCCCAAAACTGTGGTAAATCCTCGGAGTTTTCGCGGTGGAAAAGCCATCCTAATGCTTCTTTTTGGTGTGGGAGAAGCTCTGATTTGATTATGTTTGTAGGAGGGTTTAACAGTTCATGAATTTTGTTTTCAGAGGCTAGGTTTTCACGGACGAGTTTAAAGATTTGGTCTACGTTTTTGTTACCGGTGGTTTTTGCGGTGGTGGATTCGACGGAGTTGGCGCGGGTTTCTTTAACGGCGGCAGCGTTGGAAAGAGTAAACGAAGGATCCAAATGCGAAATGAAATGAACAGATGAGTCCAAAAAAGCGTCATGAACAACATCAAAAGCGGAGAAATGAGCGAAAACATGAATCTGGCAAGGGATACGAAACCTAGTGGTATTATTGGAGCGAGGAATGGTTTGAACGATGGCTTCAACGTGGATGAGTGAGGCGTCGATGAGCGGCGAGAGAACGGCGGCGACGGCGCGTTCGATGTAACCGACTTGGAGGGACTGAGTGTTCTGGACTTTGATGGCGTTGGAGTCGTATGGATTGAGAGGCTCACGGAGTAGGCCGACCATTTCGCGGCCGGTGATTGTGCCGGAGTAGTGCTTTACGCCGACGATGTTGGCCATGACGAAGCCGGCTAGGTAGGTTTCGGTTTCGGATTGGGAAACGGGTTCTTGGGAGTCCATGGCTTGGTTGAATGAAAAATGACCTAGAAGGGAATAGATAAACGGTGTTTGTGGTATGGAATTTGAATTCGTGGCGATGATTGTTGGGGCGGGTATTTATTGTCATTAAAATTTCAAATATTTTATTGCTAATATAAATAAATCACTTTACATTTATAATTTAACATTAATATTTTTTTAATAATTTACTTACGAGAAATTAAATATGCATTGTCTACTAACTACATAGGAATATTCTATGATAATTTGAAGTTGTACCATGTTTATATTATTTGACTAATTGTTTAAATATTTATTCATTTATATTTAAATAGTCGTGATTGTTAGACTTGGTCGACTATGTCATTTGCGTTCACTTTTCTTTTCTGGGAATTTAACCATATATTATTCATTGTACGAATTGAACTAAATACGTAGATGTAAGATTGTGAGATGAATTCATAACAGTGACATTTTGAGGTTTCTAATGGTAGTTGGCATTCAACCTAGGTGATTGCTGTACGTAAGAATTAAAATCGCAATTTCTTGAAAATTAACTACTATTTGGGGTTATAGTTGTTATAATCTGATTGAGAGTGTATATAATTTACATTGAGGAATGTGTAAGTCCACTACCGTTTGTATGGACACACGAGGTTGATCAGCTAATTGAATCCTGTCGAGGACTATTACTGTGTGTTTGGCAAGATTATGAGGTCTTGGCTAATTTTCTAAGGGGTGGTCGACTTATAACACTTGTACTCCACGTGAAGTCAGGTGGCGTAGCTCTTTGTAATTAGGAGAGTACGTTTGTGACATGTGGTCTTGTGATATCTAATCATGGTAAGTGAGATAGATATCATTGACAATGTTTAATGGCATGGGTTAGCATATAATTCAGGGATACATTAAATAAACAAACATTGATTAGAGATAGATGCATGATAAGGATACGCTTGTTTGTACTAATTGTATTTGTCATATATATTACTATTTTACACCTTATCCCCACTTTATACATGTATGTAAATCTTAGTCGTATATTATTTTTCTCTTGCATTTTTTGAATGATCTATGACGATCAAACGACGAGCTAAACTCTCTCTTACACCCCCGTCAATTCATGAGGGAAGATCATGGTGTAACGTAGAGATGGATTACGACGTGTCGAGATTAAGGGTTTCTAGCATTTTGTCAAACACTTATCACATCACTAATATTATGTGATATTTTATATAGTCAGCATAAGTGTTAGTCTTCATGGACTTAGGAGGTCCTTGTTGTTATGCTTTCTTTTGGTTTCCTTTATATATTTTTCTTTTAAGTTTTATCTATGTGACAGTGACACTAGTGTTAGTTATGTCAAATTCTATGTAAACTTGGATATATATATATATTTATATTTATATGTGTGTGTGTGTTCTTGCTAGAAAAACTATATTATTGATTTTGAGGGATTCAGAGGCTATAGTGAAATGACTTGGCCTCTAAGCTATGGGTCTAGCTTACCCCGCAGTCGGGAGCCCTTTGATATGATGTACAGAGCCTCTCCGGCCTTGTAGCAGAGAGAGGAATAATGAGAGAGTTATTGGTTGAGATCCCTTTTACCAACCCCCAAGGACTCCTTATATATGAAAGTCTTTGGCCTAATGGGTTTTAATATGACATCATAACGTTCGTAACCGATCACTTAATGGCTTGTAACGTCTGTAACTGTCTCATAAGTATTGTAATGCTTGTAACCTCTCTCTAATGGATTCCATAACCGCGTCAAACTCGATTTGGTACTACTCGGTCAACGCTATTAGGTCACGGACGTATGACTAACGTGTCCGGCCTCTGATCTCGGCTCTGATATTGGAATCTTGCCGAGGTGCTACCCGATTATCAGCTAGTAGACCCATCTCGATCTCTATTTATCGCTTCTAGCCCGGACAATAGATTTTATGCTCGATCAATATATATATATATATATATATATATATATATATATATATATATATATATATATATATATATATATATATATAAGCATAATTAGTCTGATATTCTTATTTAAAGACTTTAAATTTCTCAGAATTTTTTATAAAGATTTATTAGTTTTAATTAGAATTTTGCTAATGAGACGTAGGAAGTCTCAGAAAACATAACAAAAACTCTTTAATACTCAAAGCACTTATCAAAAGATATTTGATTTTATGACCAAATTTTACTTTTCTCTTGTCTTCTTCGGTTCATGGAAATTAGTTTTATTTACTACTTTAATATTAAAGGAAAATTTAGGAATAAAGATATTATTGATTAAAAAATTTCCCATTTCAAAATCATTTGCTTTTATAAAAATTTGAAATCCATTTTTCCGCGATTCAAACCTTTCACCGTCAACTGGTGGGTGTGTACCCAAGAAAAATCTTTGTTAAAATAAAAAATATGTGTAATCATCATACTACTTCCTTAAATGACAAGTCTTATAAAACGAGTTAGGCTCTAATAACAATTTTTGGGCAAGTGACTTAAAATATAGAAAGGGGTTGAATTAGGTTTCTTTGAAAAATGACATCCAATTAAAAATCTTTTGCAAAAGTAACTCCTTAAAACAATTTTGAACATAGTAAGTAGCAAAATAAATAAAACGAGTAAAATCAAAGTTAAAAATAGATTTGAAAACAACAAAAATAAACAAATAATTAATATAAAGAGAGATAATGAATAATAAGAATGTACCAAATATTTATAGAGGTTTAACCTAATTAGTTGATCTACGTCCTCTTCCTGTGAATTAATTCTTGAAAGCTCTACTATATATAAGAGATTTCCACGTATTATTCCCAGACCTTACAATATAACTTGGAGTTTTACATCAGCTATTCTCCAAACCAACACTATATTTTGTACAAGCCTAATCATGAACTAGATGAGAGATTTTATATCAATCTTCGCTCATGAACCAAGTGTATATTTTAATGGACAATCTCTTGAACCGAATGAGAGATTTTATAACAGACAAAGCTCTCGAACCAAATGTGAGATTTTAACGGACAATATCACAAACCAATCAAGAGATTTTTACCATAGTTTAGCTCACAACCAAATAATAAAGAATCTCACAAGAGATATTGAAAATCCCCCCTCAATCACAATGACCAATTGTTATTGTTGTTTCAAAAGATAAATTTTATAAATTTACATTTGATTTTTAATTTTAATTTCAAAAAATAAACCATTTCTTTTAAATTTAATTACTCCAAAATTTATTTATACATCAAAATAATTTTTTTAATGAAAATATAATCTGAGATAAATTAAGTTTTCAATTAGAAAAAATGATTTATTTATATAAACAAATCAATTTTCATCATAATTTTTTATCAATATTTAATTAATAAAAAATCAATAGTAAAATATACTAGTATTTAGTAACTTCATTGAATTAAGATAAAATAATTGCATTTTTATTATATATATTTCAAACTAAACACCACATAGGTAAATTTCACTCTCAAAGCACTAAGGCAAAAGTGAAGAAAAAAAAGAAAAAAAATATATATATATATATATATATATATATATATATATATATATATATATATATATATATATATATATATATATATATATATATATATACTCTTGAAAAATAGTAAACGAGTAACTTCCTTGTAGAAACAAGAGTCGCAACAGGATAGATTTTTGTATGATTTTTGGGGATGTTGGTGCTACGATGATGATACGTATTGATCCAAGATGAATTGTCTTGCTTATATCTCTGGTGGGAGCTCCTTTATATATTCTTCTAATTGCTCCTTTAAGAGCTTCATTTAAGAGGCGTCCTTCTATATCATTTTCGTTCCAGACGTTCATAACGGTCGCCTCCTACCATGAATGGGTGTATTAAAGCTACCATAACGTCCATATATTACCCGGATGACAACCATTACATTTTATATTTGGGACTGGGTTCCTAACCGACTATGTAGTGCTGGGTCCTAATCGTCGAAAATTCCATGTCACAGTTTTCTAGAAGAGTTGACATCCGACTTCTAGGTATGAAAAGTTTATATCTTTGCTCCTGATGACTTTATAACCCACTAGAGTAAATATTTCCTGGATGTACAATATATATATATATATAGAGAGAGAGAGAGAGAGCGTGAAGAGTGAGAAAGTTAATTTAAAATACTTTTTTGTGAATGAAACAAGAAATAAGCTTTTTGTTTATATGTTAAAAAGTGTCTAAAAAATGGAGATCATCCATGAGTTTTTTAAATGCTCATAATCAATTATGTTGTTCAAATATAGAAGATTTTTAAATGGTGTTTTCATTAATCTATTATGGCTCCCTCTAATGGATTATGAGGGTTACAAAAGGGATGATTAATTAATCCTAAAAGGCTAATCAATTATGTCTCGTAAAAACCTTCTTAATCAATCATAATGAGTCTATAATCCATTAGATAGGCACAAAAAAGTTTCGTGATTATTTTACCAAAGTTAGAAAGGTTTTCCAATCATTTGAAAATGTGTGTGTGGTCTCTCTTAGTAATTCAAGAGATAATCATATACTTTTATAAATATGTTCGTGCATAAAATCTACTGCCCGAGGTATAAAGGTTAACTAAGATATATGAGCAATCAGTCAGGCAGAAACAAGAGTATTTCATCGAGCATATACCCCAGCTATTGCAGGCTAGGCGACTCCGAGCTATGAGGCAGGAGGCACCGACGACTCAAACTTGGCAGAAGGTGAGGAGACAGCTACCAAGCTCATACCTCGAACCCAGGGGTTACGGAGACCCCCACAATTATGAGTACGTTATGGCAAGGTCGGATCTTCAAAGATCTAACTGCCTGATTACTCCTGGCGGCGCGCGTTATGTTTTTGGCCATCATTGGCAGCGGCGGACATTACAGGGACTTTATGGCAACTCAATTACACTTAGTGAAGGATTGTGGCGGTTACGGATGATAAATGTTAAGGTTCATGCACCTCTATAAAAGGGCTCTCAAATTAGGGGTAAACAAAACACATAGCTTGGAGCTCAAGACAATTCACTTGAGTCTCTGAATTCCTAAATATCACATATATAGTTTTTTAGCAAGAACAAAACACATATCACTCTATACAAAAAGATGAGATTTCGCACTTCCTCGCTTTCACATCTCTGAAAATTTAAGATCCCTTATTTGATACATCCATGATTCACCTCTTTATATAGAAGTTGAATTCTCATATATGATTAGGCTTGACAAGACTTCTTTATAGATAACATCATTAGAGATATTGCTTGATTGAGATCATTAGAAAGTCCACCAAATGCCGCTTGACATTAGGTGTTGTCTTTCAAAGATTGACTTTGACATCTTGATTTCTAAACACAACAATTTGATCATCACTTAATGAAGACTTCGCCTCATAGTATTGCCATCACCAAAATCATACAGATCAATTTTTTGATGCAAATATTATATCTTTAAACACCTAGCTACATAGTTGGTAATGTCTCTTCTACAACCACTGTATCGAGAACATATTTCAGAAATGCCAACAAATAATGTGAAACTTCATTGTATGAATTTTTTGGATTAGCGTAAACATGTTTATCTGCCTTATTCCTTGCGATCCTTTCTTTTTTATACGAGGAAATATAAATTTATAAGGCAACAATATGAGCGGTTATGGTACTTACCTTGACTAACATATCTTTACCCACAAAAGGCATATTATTTTCACATGTTACTTGAGAGCTTAGTTTTCAATGATTTTGTAGAAGATTGGTGGTATTAGAACTCTGAGCTACATCCATAGAACCTATATCCAAGTATCACTTCTCTTTCTATAAGACACTCCTAGACAAAACTTGTAGAACTTATTACGAAAAATAACCACATACCTCAACTCATCTAAGTGTTGTATATTATAATCAATCAAGTGTTCATATGATATTTTTTATGGCTACACACAATCAGTTTTTCTGTGAAACTGGTATTCCACATTTACGCTCATTTTCAAAGGGATTGTTATATTCCACACAAACAACAAATTAAATTATGATAACACGATGACAAATATGAAATTTAACACACTTTGGGAGATTATTTTTTCAAATGATGGTGCATCGACTTCTTCTCAACCACCTCAACAAAACCAACTAAGACTTTGACGACAATTAACACCTCGTCAGTGTGAAACCATGGATCACTTAGATGGACCATATCGATAATATAAAATATTGCAATACAATTTTTATTATATTCAAATTATATTTTATCAATTCGCCTAGTTAATTTTTTTTACTAATTATTTATCTAATAATTTCTTATGAAAAACTAAATAATCATTATAAATAATAATCAAATAAAAATATTGTATTGAATAATACTTAAAAAATAAATAAATAATTAATTAATTAAAATAAAATAATTAAATTACAATTAAGAAAAAGCTTTTGGGCTATTTGGGTCTAAGTGGCACCACTATAATAAAAATGAGAATTTTTTCTGTCAACCCCGTTTTTAAACCTGTCATCTCTCATATTTGTATATTTTGAAAATACCTCTGATATTATTTACTCAAATTTTTACTTTTTTGAAAAAAAGAATTTACTATTAATAAAAGTAACCAAAAATTAAATTTTCGGTACTGTTATTTGACGCATACAGGAAATTCTTTGTAATTTTTAAATTTCCGGTGCGATTTACCAGAAATTTCCAAAAATCTGGTATATTTGTTAACAATACTTCACGTACCGGCAATTCCAAAATTTCCGGTATACAAGTAATACCGGAAATTTCATATTTCCGATATATCGAAAATTTCGTTAAAGCCTCAAATTTCCGGTATGGCAGATAAAATGTTATATATTTGTGGTCCTGAATCGGCTGCTTCAGCTTCTTCTACGGATTCATGTACTGATTTTACGAAGTACTTCATCACCGATACGATACACTATTCTTGACTTTATACACATTGTTAAATTCTTTTCTAAATTGATCTAATTTAGTTAATTAAACGTTAATGTGATTGCCAGATTTTTGAATCACGATAGAAAGTTCTTGAATGGGTACGGTCAATTGGAAAAACTCATGGTATTGTTGTTGTTACAATCTGATTCGACGCTGCTAATGGTATGCGAGGGGGAAAGATAAATTGATTATGGGCAATGACAGAGGAGGTAATTACAAAAAGAAAAATAAAGCTGCAGCTCCTTCTGATGACACTTATTCTATGAAGGTTAAATGTCCATTCAGGCTGAGATATGTTCTGAGTGGTGATGGCTGGAAGGTGATGGTAAGATGCAGGATGCACAATCATAAACTAGACAAAGAATTGGTAGTGCATGACATTTTGGGTCATCTAAAAGAGGAAGAAAGAAGGTTTGTGAATGACATGACGAAGTACAACATGGCTCCAAGGTACATCATTTCTGCTTTGAAAGACAAAGATCCATAAAACCTTACGAGTATTACCCAAATATATAAAGTTAGAGCAACATACAGAATGGAACAAGAGAGGTACAATGACAGAAATGCAAATGTTATTGGGTCTTGTTCACCAAGAGAAATACTTGTATTGGTCTAGAAATAAGGATAATTCATATGGTGGCTGATATCTTCTGGACACATGCTGGTTTTGTGAAGTTGTTGAATATGTTTTCGATGGTGTTGATTTTTGATTGCACTTACAAAACAAATAGTAAGAATTTTAATTTTAATTTCATTACATCTTAAAAATATGTTGAGTGAGTTGGTTGTTGAATCGTCTGCGTTTTGTAACTGTGCAGGTACCGGATACCACTGCTTGAGGTTGTTGGTGTTACATCGACAAAATTGAAGTTTTCAGTTGCTTTTGCATATTTGAAACATGAAAGGGAAGAGAACTTCACATGGGTGTCAGAGAGGTTGTAAGAGTTGTTTTATTCGGAGAAGTTGCTACCAAATGTCATGGTGACGAATCGAGAGCTTGCATTAATGAATGCCATTGAGTCAATGTATCTGAATGCTTCTCATATGCTCTATATGTTTCACATTTCAAAAAACGTTAGCATGAAGTGTAAGGAGTATGTGAAATCAGTGAGACAGGAACATGTCATGGATCAACGAAACAACATGATGTATTCATATACAAAAGACGAATTTGATGTACATCTGAACCATTTTGAGAGTGTTTGTGGTGATATTCCTAAATTTGTGAAGTATGTGAAAGAAACATGGTTAACACCATATGAAGAAAGGTTTGTTGTTGCATGGACTAACAAAATCACTCATTTAGGGAACACAACAACAAACAGGTACATTCTTCTAACATGAAATATGTTTATGTTTATGCATTAAATTGAGAGTTGTTTATGTAATGTGTTTATGATGTGTAGGGTGAAGTCTGCACATTGGAGATGGAAAAACATGTTGACTATAAGTCGTGGTGATTTATGTGCAAGCTGGGATGCTGTGAACACAATGTTGAAGTTGCAGTTAGGTTCTATAAGGGCGTCGTTTCAAAAAAGTATCGTTAATATTAATCACAAGTATAACACCCTATTATATTCTAAGTTACACGATTTTGTTTCAAGACAGTGTATACAACTCATTGGAAAGGAACTTGAAAGAGTGAAATATGTTGGTACAAGTAAAGAGAGGTGTTGTTGTTACATTAGAACAACACATGGGTTACCGTGTGCGTGTCAGCTTGTAGGTTTTCAGATTTTAGGCACACCTATACCTTCGGAAATAATTCATGTGTTTTGGACAAAATTATAAATTGTAGAACATGAGGAGAGTCATGAAGAGAAAAGTGAGATTTATAAGAGGAGTGCGAAGAGTTGAGGAAACAGTTCAGTGCTCTGGATATTGTGAGACAAAGAGTGTTGGAAAAAAATTTTGTGACCTAGTCTATCCGTCAACAAATTCAATGTGTCCACCGCCGGTGAAATATAAGTCATCAAAGAGAGGGGTTAAGAAGAGTAAAAAGGGTACGGAAAGTGATGTGCGTCGTGACCCAAGTTAGTGGGAATATGGTGAAGCTTCGTAAGGGAGTCAGACTAAAAAGAGATCATGCACACAACCAAGTGGGAGTCAATCGTCAACCATACCGATTCATAGGCAACCTTGTATCAATTCCGCCAAAGGCGAGTACTTGCCACAGTTTCCTGCTTTCTTGCATCCATACATTGAAGATACTATTGATGTAGAACCAGATGAGAGTTGTGGTTACCATTGTATTGCAACTGCGTTGGGATGGGACACAGATGCATGTTTTGATGTTAGGAGGCAGTTGGATACTCATATCCATCAACACGAAATATTGTTTTCCTAGGTGTTCTACGACACTGTGTCTTATGTGAGGAATTCATTAATCGTGAAACACTTGAATCCTCAGGGTAGAGAGAAATGGATATCGATTCCAGATATAAGTGACCCTATTGCTTGTAGATATGATGTTGTTTTTGTTTGTTTATCCATGAGTCATAGCAGGACATTTTTTCCGCTTCTCATACCTCCACCTCTATACACAAGTCGTCATACAATTGTTGTAGTTGGTTTTGTCAACACAAATCATTGGGTTCTGCTAAAATTGAAACTCGGTTGTCCATTGCCTCCCATCACAGAGCGTTGGAGGGATAATTGTTTTGATGTTGCAAAAGGATGATAATCAACATATGCGGGTCGGATCAGACATTGAACATTATTGTCTGGGGAGTGATTGTATTTTATTTGTAATGCATCTATGTATAACATTAATTATATTCGTTGACATTAATTATATTTGTAATGCCTCTATGTATGACATTAATTATATTCGTGTATTTTATTTAAGTAAAAGTAAAAAAATTTAAGTCCCAGTATTATCGGAAATTTTAAATTTCTGATATGTATTTCAGTTTATAATAGACCAGAAATTTTAAATTTTCAGTTTATTATAAACTGAAATACATACCTGCTTTTGTACCAGAAATTTAAAATTTCCGGTACCGGACATTTGAATTTTACAGAAAAAATTTCATCAAAAACGGTAAAATGATAACTTTTTCACAATTTTTGGTATTTATCATAAGATTTCTGGTACGTACTGGAAATTTTGAAATCTCAAATATTTTATAGGGATATTTTAGTAAAATGACCCTATTTAGAGAGTGTCAGGTACAAGTGGGGGTAAGAGAAAAAATTCTCATAAAAAATATATGATAAATAAATAGTTTGAAAAATACTACTACAGTGGAATGTGGATGTTGTTAATATTGAGTTTTGGAAACTGGGGTATTTGAGTCAAAACTCACATTTGACAATAACCAAATGTATAAATGATAAACGTTTTCCATAAGATAAATAATATAAAATAAAAAAGAGTTAAATAATTTTTTGATCCCTATAAATATTGCATTTTCATTTTTAGTCTCTCCTAAATTTTGGTAACGGTTTTAGCTGGCTTTGCCAACAGTTGTTTTTGCAAAAACCGTTGTCTAAAAATAGAGAGTGACTAAAAATAAAAACTATAATATTTATAGAAATCAAAAATTTATTTAACCCAATAAAAAATAAACGATACTGTATTTTATGATAATAAAGCAAAAAAAAACTACACCTTTATTCGGAACAAGAGCTGAAACAGTTGCCATTTTTTCTAGTCTGCTTCAACAACAAGACAGTAAATTAAGAATGGAATCATAGTAATACATGATTCTTATGACTAATATTCTAATGCTATTACAATAACACCGTGTGAGAACTTGTAGATTGGTTAAAAACAAAAAACAAAAGTAAATGTGTTTTGTTCTTGTTGATGACAGTGTTGTTGGTCAATGAAGGCTCAGGTTCCTCATTCTACAAATGAAAGAAAACAGTAAATTTGGTTACAGAGTTATAGCAATGATATTTACCTAGTGATTATTATGTTATGATACCTTTTCTCTTCTTGAGAGACTGAATTTTTCTTGTAATTTGGGTACGGAACTTTCCCCGACTCAATCCGCTTAACATCTTCAACAAGAAGTTCATAGTGTCTCTTAACTTCCTCAGGAGTTTTTCCACCAACAGCATGAGCTACATTGTACCAACGATCTGGCGTGTCTTTGTCGTAAACAGCTAGAGCTCTTTCAAAGGCTTTATTGTCCTTAACACTCCATGAGCTAGATGCTGACATTGAGCTAGATGCCATTTCTTATAGATTTTGGTATGAGGAGTTTAGAGATAGAGACTTGAACAAGGAAGTGGTGGTGATATGTTAAAAGAGGTAACAATGTGTGATGTTTTATATAAGCAGAAGGGGAAATATGAGATGGGGTAGTGCCAGTTGGCATCAAAATCTTGTTGCTGAAAATGAAGAAGAATTATAATGATATGTCTCTTTAGGAACCACAGAAAATAACTGGCTCAAGAAACTCAGCAGCAACAGGAGCAAACAAATGGGAGAAGAGAATCAGTATCTTCATGACAGTTAAAATTGGTCCATTTGTAGATAAGAATATTAATCCAGCAAATAGGCTAAGTGGTCATCCAAATCAAAATTATAAAGTTTCAATCTCACGCCAATGTATCATACAAAGGACTAATTTAACTATATATTAATTTTGTTTGTAATTAGTTTATGTTGATGATTGAGGTTTCGGGAAAACATAACATCCAATACTCTGGGTGAGGCTCCTAGTATTTTTAGTGGATCTAACAAAAAAAATTCAATTCTAGTCTTTAGAAATGAACTAATCATTGTATAATGTTAGATCAATGACAGAGGAAGCATAGATGCACGTTGTGTATTAAAGAAAAAGAAATATGAAAAAAAGTTTTTTACTGTGAAATTCCAAAAATACTTTTTAAAATTAGAAATGTATTTCTTGAATGCATCAAAGTTTAATCATCATACGTGTTAAATGGCGTCTGACAGTTAGAGGGATTTATTGAGATTTGATGAGATTTCAACAGTTACCTAGGAACATTATGTCAATGGCTAGCACGCGTGTGGGTAACCTATCAGAAATTATGAACACGTGTTCAACTTCTAGGTTAAAAGCGTTACACCTCTTTGATATAGTGAACTTCTAAACCATACTTGTAATGAAACATTAGAGAGATATTTCAGAACTTCCATGTATGGCTTCTAATTGAACTTCTCTTCTAACTTTTGAAGAGATGTTAATTAGAACGTTCATTAAACAAAATAGAACTTCTGACTATATTGACAACAAATAGAAATTTTATTCAGGGCAAACTTCCATACTTATATTTTTCAAAATATATTTAAATCTATCTTCAGAAAGAGGTTTAGTGAAAATATCAGCCCATTGATGGTCTGTATCTACAAAGTTTAAACTCAAAATTCCTTTATGATTATAGTCCCTTATGAAATGGTGTTTAATTTTAATATGTTTTGCCTTAGAATGTAAAATTGGATTCTTAGAAAGGCAAATGGCAGAAGTATTATCACAAAAGATAGGGATCTCACACTCATACAGATGATAGTCTTCTAGTTGACTCTTCATCCAGAGCATCTGAGTGCTACATCCAGCAGCAACTACATATTCTGCTTCAGTGGTTGAGAGTGCAGTTGTGGCTTGCTTCTTGTTGTACCATGAGATCTGATTTTCACCAAGAAATTGACAACTTCCATAAGTGCTTTTTCGCTCTACTCTGTCTCCAGCAAAGTCAGCATCACAATAACCTACTAATTGAAAGTCTTTGGATTTTTTGTAACACAGCCTAACATTAGTAGTACCTTTCAGATACCTTAGAATTCTCTTAACAGCAGTTAAGTGAGATTCTCTGGGATCTTATTGGAATCTTGCACATAAGCACACACTAAATAGAATATATGGCCTAGATGCAGTTAGATAAAGAAGTGATCCAATCATACCTCTGTAGAGTTTCTAATCTACCTTCTTACTTACCTCATATTTTCCCAAAATGCATGTAGGATGCATTGGTGTCTTTGCTTCCTTACTTTCTGATAATTGGAATTTCTTCAGAAGTTCTTTAACATACTTAGTTTGATGTATGTATGTACCTTCTGAACAATGATTGATTTGAATTCCTAGAAAGAATTTTAGTTCTCCCATCATACTCATCTCAAATTCCGCCTGCATAGACTCAACAAATTCTCTTTCAAGAGAGACATTAGAAGTTCCAAAGATAATATCATCTACGTAAATTTGACAAATCAAAATATTATTTTTAAATGTTTTTCTAAATAGAGTTGTGTCCACTTTTCCTCTGGTAAACTTATTTTCTAAGAGAAAATTGCTTAAACGTTCATACCAAGCTCTGAGAGCTTAATTTAAACAAAGATTTTTTTAGTTTAAAAACATGTTCTGGAAATTTTGAGTCTTCAAAACCAGGAGGTTGACGGACATAAACTTCTTCTTCTATATAACCATTTAAAAATGCACTCTTGACATCCATTTGATATAAAGTAATATACTTTTGAACAACAAAAGAAATTATTAATATAATAGATTCTAACCTGGCGACTGGAGCAAAGGTTTCATTATAATCAATACCTTCTTGTTGACTATACCCTTGTGCAACCAATCGTGCCTTGTTTCTGACAACTTCTCCTTGCTCATTTAACTTATTTACAAATATCCATTTTGTTCCAGTAATATTAAATCCTTTAGGATTTGGAACAAGATCCCACACATCATTTCTTGTGAATTGATTCAATTCTTCTTGCATGGCAATAATCCAATCATTGTCTTGAAGAGCTTTATCTATAGAGGTTGGTTCAATCAGAGAAACCAGACCAAAAAGTGATTCCTCATTGTTCCTTAAAGTAGACCTTGTTCTGATAGGACCATCTTTATTTCCAATGATAACATCTTCTATATGTGTTGATGTGATTCTTGGAAATCTTTTCTGTGAGGGTTCTTCAGAAATTCTTAAGTTGTCCAGAACATCTTCAACAATAGGATCTTCTGAGTTGTTCTTTTGTTCTATTTTTCACAGTTTGTTAAATGAACTTCTGTACCTGCAGAATTTTCAATTTGCTTTGGCTTTTGTTGGCCAAGCTTATCATCAAATCTTACTTTGATTGATTCTTCAACAACCATAGTTTCTGTATTGTACACTCTATAGCCTTTTGAGCGTTGAGAGTATCCAAGCAGAATACATTTCTGTGCTTTAGAATCAAACTTGTTCAGATGTTCTTTAGTGTTTAAAATATAGCAAGTACATCCAAATGGATGAAAATATGAAATTTTGGGCTTTATGTTCTTCCACAATTCATAAGGAGTCTTTTCTAAAATAGGTCTTATAGAAACTCTATTTTGAATATAACATGTTGTGTTCACTGCTTCTTCCCATAAGTGTTTGGCCATATTGGTTCCATTGACCATGGTTCTAGCCATTTCTTGCAATGTTCTATTCTTTCGTTCTACAACTCCATTATGTTGGGGAGTTCTAGGACAAGAGAAATCATGAGAAATTCCATGTTCTTTAAAATATTTTTCAAAAAATTAGTTTTCAAATTCTCCACCATGATAACTTCTAACCTTTATGATTCTAAACTCCTTTTCATTCTGAACTTGGTTACAAAGTCAAAGAACACAGAATGCGACTCATCCTTGTGTTTTAAGAACTTTACCCATGTCCATCTACTATAGTCATCTACAATGATCAATCCATACTTCTTGCCTCTACTGGATGCAGTTTTCACTGGTCCAAATAGATCAATATGCAGAAGTTCTAATGGCCTAGAGGAAGAAACAACATTTTTTGATTTAAAAGATGGTTTTGAAATTTTTTCCTTCTAACATGCTTCACACAGAACTTCTGAGTTGAACTTAAAATTAGAAAGTCCTCTAACCAGATTGAGTTTGTTAATTTTTGAAATTTTCTCATGCTAACATGTCTCAATCTTTTGTGCCAGACCCATTGTTCATCATTTACTGACAGAAGACATTTTACATTTTATGATTTAAGATCAGAAAGATCAATTTTGTATATGTTGTTCTTTCTCTTGCCAGAGAAGAGGATTGACCCAACCTTTTGAATTACAATTGTACATGACTTTTGATTAAAGATAATGTCATAATCATTGTCACTTAATTGACTTATGGACAATAAGTTATGTGCTAATCCTTCTACTAACAGAACATTAGAAATAGATGGGAGGTTATTGTTTCCAATGGTTCCAGAACCAATGATTCTTCCTTTCTGGTTACCTCCAATACTTCACCTCCAGATTTAAGTTCCAGGCTTTGGAACATAGACCTTCTTCCTGTCATATGTCATGAGCATCCAGAGTCAAGGTACCATGATTGGCGTTTCAACTTCACTATTAAGGACGTCTGCAACATAAATTATTTTCTCCTTAGGTACCCATATCTTTTTGGGTCCTTTCTGGTTATAGTTTCTATGGTTCTGTTTGAACCTTGGTTTAACATGAAAACTTTCAGAATACGATGTGTATTTTATATCATGTGTATGACCATAACTGAATTGTTTGTGTAGTGATTTATATGTGATAGTCATTTCATCAACATGTTTAGGTTGATATACTTTCTTCCCTTTGGGAGTCTCATATCCAATACCTCTTCTATTGTTTCCACTAACGCCATAGATCATTGAAGCCATTTTTCTTCTATTTATACTTTTAGTGAGAAACTATTGAAAGCTATAGTCATATTCTTTAAGAACATCTTTTGAACCTGAAGCAGTATCTGAACTAGATATTTTTTTAACTTTTTGGAAATCATTTTTGAGTTTAATACTATTTTCTTTCAGTTCAGCATTTTCTGCTTTGAGTTGCGCAATTTCAGATACAAGATTCTTTTTAAGTTTCTCGTATTTGATCTTGAGTTGACTATGGTTTTCCAGAAGTTCTGATAAACTATCTACCAATTTAGCACGAGTAAATTCAGAAAATACCTCTTAAAGTTCTTATTCAGAGCCTGAGTTATCTGCTGCTGTGGCCATGAAGGCTTTGGCATGCTCATCTTCTTAGTCAGATTCAGCTTTAGAAGATTCTGAGTCATCCCAGGTGGCCATCATTCCTTTCTTCTTTTCAAACCTTTTCTTTGGTTTTTCTCTCTACAGTTTGGGACAGTCACTTCTGAAATGTCCTGGTTCTTTGCATTCATAACAAATGCTATTTATTTTACTAAACTTCTTGTGTCCAGAAGATTCTCCTCTATCTTCAGATCTTCTGTGGTTTCTGAACTTCTTTAGCCTGTGCTTCCATATTTGATTTATCCTTCTGGAAAGCATAGATAATTCATCTCTGTGTGACTCTAAATCTTCAAAGCTTCCATCTTCATCCTGAAAAGCATTAATATCAGATTTTTTAGTAGATTTCAAAGCAACAGACTTACCTTTCTTCTGAGGCTCATATTCATCAAGCTCTATTTCATCACTTCTCAACACGCTGATAAGTTCTTCTAAGGATATAACATTCAGATCTTTTGAGACTTTGAAAGTAGTGAACATTAGCACCCATCTTCTGGGTAAGCTTATGATGATTTTCTTTACATGATATGCCTTGGTGTATCCTTTGTCTAGAACTCTTAGGCCATCGGTTAAAGTTTGAAATCTTAAAAACATTGCCTCACTAGACTCATTTTCCTCCATTTTAAATGCCTTATACTTCTGGATGAGAGCCAGAGCTTTAGTTTCCTTGACTTGAGCATTTCCTTCATTTGACATTTTGAGTGACTCAAAAATATCATATGTCGTATCTCTATTGGTAATCTTTTCGTACTCCATTTTTGAAATGGCATTCAACAGAATATTTCTTGATTTGTGATGATTCTTAAAATCAGTTTTCTATGTTTTATCCATTGCCTTTATATCTATCTTGTTTTCGTCCTTGTCTACTGGGTGTTTGTAGCCATCCAAGACCATATCCCAAAGATCAGGGTCATAGCCTAGAATAAAACTTTCTAATCTGTCCTTCCAATACTCAAAATCTTCTCCATCAAACGTTGGAGGTTTAGTGTTGTTGTTGTTGTGATCTGTTGCCATTTGTGTTTTCCTTCTGGATCTTTTTTGACACAGTTAAGTGTTTGCACCCAGAACCAAGAGCTCTGATGCCAATTGAAGGCTTAGAAAACACTTATAAGAGGGGGGGGTGAATAAGTTTTTCCCTTTTTAAATTTTATTTCTACTTAACAACAAACTCAACACACAATGATTTTTATCATGGTTCGCTTGAAACTCAAACTACTCCAGTCCACCCGTCAAGGTGATTTCGCCTCTCTCAACAAGGACTTAATCCACTATAATCAAAAGATTACAACTTCACAACCAACTGTTGTGGCTAACAATAATGCGTCGGCCAAATGCAAGTGACTAACACCTCTAAGACTTAACTAGTCCTAGTCCTCTTAAGAAATCTGACCCAACTGGTCTCTCAAGGAACAATTACTCAAGAACTTCTAACAAGTGTATATAGTTGCTTCTAAAAATCTTTATCACTGAAAGTGTTTTTTACACTAGAATTTTTAGCACAAAATAGAAAAATAAACTTAACACAATGATTTTGACTTTGGCAGCGCGAGTTTACTTTCAGAAAGTTGGTTTTTTTTCTTCTTTAAATGTTGCTCCTTATATAGCTTCTAGAATTTTTCCGTTGCAGCCCTTTGTGTGTCTTGGTTACTGGAAAATGTAATTAAGGTTTAGTTACATGTGCTTGTTTTCTCAATGAACCTAGAAAGTTGAACCACTCAAGTACTTCATCCGTCTTAGCCTTAGTAGGGTAATATTAGTGTTGCAGACTTTGTCTTAGAAGATAACGTATAAATAGATCATGATCTTCTGTAAGACTTGTTCAAAGTATCTTCTAATCAGAGGTTTCTTTGGTGCTTCTATCAGAGGTTGCGCTAGTATGCTTCCTTCAGAAGTTGCTTTCATCTTGCGTGTTCAGAAGTTCTTTTTATCTTCTAGAACTTCTAACTCTTTTTCTGCTCAACATAATTTGATATTTCACTTTTCTTGAGTGCTTGAGCCAGAACATCATCTAAAATGAAAATAGTACACATCAGAGTATCATATCTATTATACAAAATTTATTTCACTTGTTATCATAAAAAATCTAAGATATGACTAGAATCAAACTATGTTCTAACAAAAATTAACCTTGAATAGTACCAATTTCACAAATTCAAAATACAATTCATATCATAAAATAGTTAATACATTAAGGATTGAAACATACATCAAACATTACACTTCAACGTCTAGGTGGATGTTGCAACATCTTGATAATATCATCTATCGATCTCAAAACAGTCACATCTAAGTCGATCGAAACTTTCACTTCAAATTGGAAAAAGTATGCCACATAGCCCGTATATCAACGTTGTTCCTCTGCTCACGGTTGTTGCAGGCAAACTTCCCATCTTTGTCAACAGATGATGAGCGACACTCGATCTTCACAACCTTGCGATTGTCGCCATAAGATAGTTGGTCCTGCAATATCTCTTGCAAATCTTCAAGAGTGGTATATCCAGTGAACTTAAATTCTGGTGATGATGTATTACCGGTAAAGTTGACATTTCTAACATGCCATTTAATGTTCATTGTGTTTTTTGTGTGTGTTTAGGTATGAAACAATATGCCAAGTGAAGTTATTTATAGTATTTGAAGGAAAATATGAACATTAGAAATCCTATCTTGTGACAGAGAGTAAACCGAAAATGCATTTCTAGTACCACCCTAACATAAACCAGAAATTTTTTTTCGGTAATTCTCTTGGAACTGAAAATCAGAATAAAAACAGAACCATAATACATGTATTGAAAGATGGTATTTTTGGTCAAACTACAAAATGACTATATTCAACAACACAATACATTGACAAAATGACATATACAATAAAAGGATACCTAAATACTTAAATGATCCAAAGTAAGTGTCGTCGGACAAATCCACATGTGCTACCCCTTTTGACTTTTCCCTAGTTTTTTCTATTTCAATTTTTTCCAGCTTGTCGTAGTCTTGCATCCTTTCAATAAATTGGTCCGACCAGGTCTCGAAAGGGATTGTGTAATGATTCACTCACTCCGGTGATGTAAGTGGTATTGGGCTTTCCGATTTCAAATATGCTTGAACAAAATGTCGCAGATTTGAAACCCACCTAACTCAGATGATACGATCTTTGGAATTTGGCGGTGGAACAATGCGAAGTGGGTAAAAAGTTTCCAAAAAATCGTATCTTGTAAGATTAATACACACTCATTTTCAATGTACTTGTGCATAAAAACTGGCATCTCCTCGATGAATGGTAATTTTGGTGGAGTCGGTGTAGAAGGTGGTTTGCTAATATGGGCTCCTTTGAAAACACTTTTTTGAGATTTTGGAGTAGGTGAATTGGGAAAAACTTTGTCAACATGTTCAAAATATGAAGGAATCTTCTTAGTTGAATTGTCGCTCGATGTTGGTTTCACCTTCTGATATGCCCCTTTAATTTTTACCGCTTGAGATGGTGGTTTCAAGTTAGTGGTCTACGGGAATGCAATCTTCCCGAGTTGCTCTTTGATGTGCAGTTTGATGGATACATTGGCTTTCAAAAATATTTCTTGTATCACTTTCCATTCAGCCAGGATGGAGATACTAGATTTATCGTCTTTCATTTTACCACCATCTTCAAAACTGAGTCTCTTCGAATGATTGGAGACCTCATCCATACGTATCGGACAATCAACTTTCATCTTCTTAGATATGATACAAGCACAAGGAAATCCTCATGTTTTCACAATTGTGCAACCACTCTTTGAGTTGTTCGAACCTGTATTAGAAGCTCGTTTGTCTTCGTGAAAAATGTAATTCAGAGCTGATCGAGAGATGTTACCGACCAATTCAGAATATAGGGTGTTGTCTTTGAACCTGTGTTCCAACACCGTGGTACTTCGATCAAATGTTGTTTGTATCTCATTATGATGGTTTAGTGTCATATGGTTCATAAAATCCCATTTCGTAATCAAATCACCCTTGCTATTTCCCATCTAATTCTTCAGACACGCATGAGCAAACTCAACTCGGTTTGTTGTTATATTTTCGAGGTGCATAACCTGATCTGCTAAGGCACAAAAAATCTTCTCCTTTACCTGATCCAATATTGTGCTTTCAACATATTTAAGTAGATCTGGATAACTCACACAAACCATCATGAAATGTAAAACAACATTAACATATAACTCTTCTGTAGATACATTTATTATAACATTACATGCATCTATAGTTTTCTCCACAATAACGTCCACCTTGACCATGTTTCTATTTTCATTTGCAATCTGTTTTGTACCTGCCGCAGGGTTAACCCGACTTCTTACATTTTTAGTAATGTGGTACCTATAAGGTAGTGCATAAGAAGTGGGAAATACAGTTGCGACCAAATTCATTAATGTTGTATCTCGGTTAGTAACAATGTATTTCGATATATCTTCTTGGTCCTCAACATTGACCGACAAACATCTAAAGCCCATGCAAAATTTTCTTCTTTTTCGCACTCTAGAAATGCAAAACCAACCAAATACATCTTCTCAGTCGACGTAATACCAATAATTTACAACAATGGAATCTTGTACTTGTTGGTCTTATATGTTGTATCAATTTATGAGCATGGTGAGAAACGTATTAAATAACTTAATAGAATCGGGATGAGTCCAATAAATGTCTCTTACTGTTACATCATCCTCACATCTTTCGTGCCTACATACATAATTGTTTTCATCTAGAAGTTTTAAGAGGTGTTGCATTTAAGATCGACCCCTAAGTGCTAATTTGGATAAATAGTGCCTATTGTACACTTGCTTGATATTTGATGTATTCTCAGGTCTCTTGCGCTTCAAGGTTGCAAGTATGTTTTTGGGCGGTACCAAATTCAATGTCATGTTGGAAACACATGTCTTCTCATCTGGAAGGAGCTGACAAGCAATTGGATGACTGACTAACCTTAGGCTTAAATCATGATTGTGTAAACCATACATCACATTAAATCTCCATTTGTTATTTGTCAACAGATAACCACTCAACTTAAATGGACATTCATGTTTCCTTGAACCGGTGTCGTCGCGTTTCAAATTCTAAGTCTGATGCATATATGTTCCACTTCTTTCACATGTCAAAGTCACGAATGCACATCTTCTATTCACACCATTATCAAACCTTCCAATCATAACACAAAACCCTTGTTTTGGGGCCTCTGTATGAACCGCTGCAACATGTATCCACGTAATTCAAACTCCTCTTCAATTTTAAACTGGTCACAAATATCTACCGTATTAGTTATGATAGGAGATACAAGAGGTGAAACAACTTGAGACACATTAAGTTTGAGAATGTTATGTGGATGCATCATATATAATGTAGGGATGGCAACGAGGCGGGTCGGGGGCGGGTTTAAGCACACCCAGACCCGCACCCACCACCCAGACCCGCACCCGCCCCCAAACTCGTTCGGGGCTAAAATTTGTTCACCCGCCCCCACCCCCAACAAGAAACGGGTTTCCCCGCACCCGCCCGAATAAAATTTTTATTTTTTTAAATTTTTATTTTTTTTTCAATAAAGTTAAAAATAAATAATTAAACTAAATAATTAATTATTTTAAAAGTATTTTTCAAGTTTGATAGTTTTATTTAAATTTTATTTTAAAAAAAATAAATAATAATTCTAATAAACATGATATTATAACATTAAAAAGTGTAAATGAGTAATAAAACTATTAAAAATAAATAAAATAAAATAAATTTAGTTGGCGGGTGCGGGTGCGGGGCGGGTATTACTATCACCCGCCCCCACACCCGCATTCGTAAATAGAAAACAGGTTTTCCTCGCACCTGCCTCCTCCCCCGGTTAAACTGGGTTTTTCCCGCTAATTTCGAGGCTGGGGCGGGCGGGCCCCAGCGGAGATGAGTTTATTTGTCATGCCTAATATAATGTGAAAAAATTAAACTAATTAATAAACAGTTGCTGGAAATGAAATCACTTCCAGGAACCATAAGTATAGATCCGGTAAAGGACAACTACTAATAGAAAATATACATCTGGTATTAGCGTAAACTTTTGCAAATGAAAAGCAGATTAATGTGAATAATAAGGATTGAAATGAATAATATTTACCTTAAATTCCACTTTCTTGAACTCCTTTTGACATAATGAACCACAAGAATGAAGATTTGGAGTAAAAAAATGGATTGAAAATGAAAGGGTTTTTGAGAGGGTTTATGAAAGTATGAAGAGATGAAGATGATCATCTTGACCATGCTGGTTATTGTTTTAATAATTTTGCGTTTTTCATAATACCAAAAAAATATTTCCAGTTAGTATATAAAATTATAAGGTGGCAGAAAATTCAATATTCTCGCTATACAAACCACAAATAAATTACCGGGTTCAACGATATATATATTATCGGTTCTATTTTTCTCTTTCAAATACGGTGGAACTAAATTTAGTCTATTTGTGTGTGGTGTATAGTATGCATCGGAAATACATTTCTAATTTCTAGGGAAAATTTAAAAAATGCATAGGATTTTCTTTTCACTATAGAGTGGAGAGATAAATCCTAAAAAAATTGTTTTACTACAACTTGAGTTTTATAAGCTAACTTTATACTATACATGGGCCCAAAAATAAATGATTTTTTATAGTAAAATTCTCTAACAGACAATAACTAAACAACAAACTAATTGATTAAATACAAGTTGGATACGTAAAACGTAACAATCTTAGTTTGGTAATTAAGGAGGATTTAACTCGCCATCCTCAAAATTGAACCTCACTGCCACATATTTAATTGGTCATTTGAAATTTCTAATATACAACAAAAAAAATTGGTAGTTCAATTGAATTTTCCAGAAACTGGCATACATTTTTAGAGATTTCAAAACGTGTCATTTCATACTAGAAATGTAGTACAATTTTGAAATTTTTTGTAAGAGGAACCTCCTCGTCAACAACTCTAGTTGTTGTGCGAAATTGACTATGTGCTTGCTCAATCATCTATTTTTAATGAGAATCGATCAGACCAACTTGTCCAATCCGTAACTACGAAGCCTCAATCTCAACAGCTATAGCCCGAGTGCCACTCTATCTGATATCCTGCCTTTGATGGACCTGCCCTCCCCCTTGATCTTCACTGACAAATAGAAACATGACAAAAATTTAGTGAAGGAGCATGTACCAGATTTTTTAAAATTTCTGGACTTTTAAAAAAATAAATTAAACTATCGAAAATTTTAAAATTTCCGGTAAAATAAATTCAATAAATTTTGGAAATTTTAAAATTGTTGGTAAAAAATTCTGAAATTTTCATAATTTCTGATAAAATAATACGAAAATTCTAAAATTTTCATAATTTCTCGAAATTTCTGGTATTGCTTGAGAGATTTCAAAATTTCCTATTTATTTGAGTGAATTTTGAAAATGGTGGAAACTTAGAGAAGGTTATTTTCCTAAAAAAAACTCATGAAACCCACAATATTCAATTTTCAAACCCAAAAAAATTGTATTTCGTTTAACACATATACCACTTTCGCTTTGAAATTCCATATACCACTTTCCTATAAACCCAAATTGTTCAACCTTGTGTTTAATTTTATTACAATTTTTCTTTAAAATTTCATATGCCACTTTTAGATTCTAGACGAATTTTTTTTTTTTGGAAAGGCCAAAAGCAAAATATATTAAACAAGGCATAAGAAATTCCCAAAATTACATCCGTGTTTGATACAAGCTCCCTTCCAAAAAAGCAAAATAACTTAATTGTATCAAGGCTATTCAAGTCCTCTACTTGATTCCAAACAGAATCAAAAGATTTATTAATTTTGCTTTCCTATATAGTATTTGTTTTTCATGAGTTTGTTTTTACGTTCAACATGGATTGTCCCTCTCCTGCTTTAAGAGTGACTTTTAATGGGAAGTCAAACGGAAGACAACAAATTTTTTATTTCTCAATAATTTGAATTGACATTATGTTTGATAAAACTGATATGCTAGCAATTATTTAAATAGAATTTATAACTTGTAAGAAAAAGCAGACAAAAGTTCTATTTGACAAAGGAATATGTTGAGTTGAAATGTTTCAACATTCGGACAACATGTCGAAGAAGATGTCATATGCAGAGCCATTCGACATCGCGCCCAAGACCTCAAAGACTGTTAATTGAATCTGACTCAGCAATTAATAAAGTGCAAAATATTACTAACCAATATTATGCAATCATATGTGGCGCAAGAAGGATCTGGAAATAATCAAGTCAGAATATGTTCAAATGAAGACTTTCTAAATATGGAGATATTTTAGGAAGATTTGATTGAAGACCTATTCTATAGGAGAATCTTTTGCAGATTTGTAAAAACTTATGTGCTGTTATTAGAAGCCCAAGACCAGTTGGAAATAGGTTATAAGTAGAAGCATTGTAACCTAGAAAACCAAGCCAACCAACATGTAAAATAATAAGTGTTGTGTTTGTAGATGAACCACCCAGTTTGTGGGATGGTCATCGTGTTCTCACTCAGAAGCCCTTAGGTAATGAGTTGAGTATTGTTCTTGGAGGAAGCTTTGAAGCAACTCAAAGTATGTGTTCTTAGTCTAGAGTCAAGGCTGAGTATGGAGGAAAGTGGGGCTTCCTGTCCGGAATAGGAGTGTATCCCCTCATCGTCGATACAATGGTTGAGTTGTAAACTGTTAGACATGACTGCGATGATTAGAAGTGAAAATGGTTTCTCACATCTAGGGAGAACTTAGGTAGAAGTTGCATTGGGTAGTGATTAAGTGAGGAGTTGTAAACAGGGTAGTTTAGTTATGAATTGATACTACTGATAGTGGACTTCCTTCCTGGCTTGGTATGCCCCCATAGTAGGTAGTTAGATCGAACTAGGTTAACAACTCTTGTGTGCACTTTAATTTTCAACAATTGCTTTAACTGTCTATATCTTGTTCATGCTGTTAATAACAGACTACATGTCTCGACATCTGAGACTACTATATCAGAATTTCAATTGGTATCAGAGCGGGAATCATGTTTGTTTTTTTCTGGGTGAGATCCTAGGGAAGATACTTTCTGGTTCATGTGCAAGAAAGATAGTTTTATTGAGAAGTAGTATGAGCTTGGTCAGTTCATATGTTTTTGAATGGTCCCTAAAAGTGGAGGATGGACTATTCTTGACAAATGATGTGGTGACTTTGTTTTGAAGCTATCAGGAAAGTAGAGACTCATGTTATACCTGAAGCTTGGAGGAGTTTTATCAATTATTCCGCTGCATCTAAAGGAAAACTCCTGAGTATGGTGGAAAGTGCGGCTTCATGCCAGGTCTAGATATTGACATGGTTGTACACCGACTACCAACAAAAGAGGGTTTTCTCCCTATGAAGCAGAAAGTCTGTCGTATGCATCCTGAGATGTCCGAGAAAATCAAAGCCGAAGTCATGAAGCAGTTCAAAGCCGGTTTCTTAGCCGTTACTTCTTATCCACAATGGGTCGCAAACGTGGTACCCGTACCAAAGAAGGATGGCAAGGTGCGCATGTGAGTAGATTACAGAGACCTGAATAAAGCGAGCCCGAAAGACGATTTTCCGCTCCCACATATTGATGTTCTGGTTGACAACACCACTCAACATAAAGTCTTCTCTTTCATGGATGGTTTCTCTGGTTACAATCGGATTAAGATGGCTCCCGAAGACACGGAAAAACCACTTTCGTTACACAGTAGGGCACCTTTTGTTACAAGGTCATGCCGCTTGGGTTGAAAAATGATGGCGCCACATATCAGCGTGCTATGGTGGCTATATACCATGATATGATTCATCACGAGATAGAGGTCTACGTCGACGACATGATAGCTCGATCATAAACCATAGAAGAACATCTTGATCATTTGCGTAAGCTGTTTGATAGAATGAAGAAATATAGATTGAGACTATATCCAAGCAAATGCACATTTGAAGTCAGATCCAACAAGCTCTTTGGATTCGTTGTCAGTGGTAAAGGTATCGAAGTCGATCCTGATAAAGTTAAAGTTATTCAAGAAATGCCAGCTCCCCGTACCGAGAAGGAAGTCAGAGGTTTCTTGGGACGACTGAATTATATTGCCAGATTCATTGCACATCTACCAGCTACTTGTGAGCCAATATTCAAGTTATTGAAGAAAGATCAAGTGGTGAAATGGAACGACGATTTCCAGAAAGCTTTCGACAAAATCAAGGAGTACCTACAAGCACCTCCATCCTGATGCCACTAATTGAAGGAAGACCTTTCATCATGTACTTAATAGTATTAGAGAATTCAATGGGGGTGTCTGTTGGGCCAACATGACGAGTTTGGTCGAAAAGAGTATGAAATACTACCTTAGCAAAAAGTTTATCGACTGTGAAAAAAGATACTCACATCTCAAGAAAACTTGCAGCGCTTTGGCTTGGCCTGCTCGCCGACTAAGACAATATATGTTGACTCACACTACCTTGTTGATCTCTAAGATGGATTCGATAAAATATATTCGAGAAACCTGCTCTCCCCAGAAGAATAGCAAGATGGAAAATGATCTTGACCGAATACGACATCTAATATACTACCCAGAAGGCAATCAAAGGAAGTGTGATAGCCGATCATTTGGCTCATCAATCTATAGATGACTGCCAGTCTATGCATTTCAAGTTTCTAGACGAGGATATTATATTAGTCACCGGTTACGAAGAGCCTGGACTAGACAAAGGACCTGAGCCAAGATCTCGATGGACTATGGTATTTGATGGAGTTTCTAGCGCACTTGGCAATGGTATTGGCGCCATAATTACATCTCCCAACGACGGTCATACACCTTTAACCTCCAGACTATGTTTCGACTGCACTAACAATATGGCCGAATACGAAGCGTGCATCATGGGTATCAAAGCTGCTATTGACTTGAGGATAAAATTCTTTCATGTATATGGATACCCAGCTTTGGTGATTAGTCAGATCAAGGGCGAATGGGATACGAAGCATCCAAATATTATTCCATATCGAGAATATATATTGAATCTGATCCGTTATTTCGAAGAAATTACTTTTGAGCATATCCCACGAGAAGAGAATTAGTTGGCATACGCGTTAGCTACCATGTCGTCTATGTTCAAAGTCAGATGGGACAACGAAGCTTCTTAAATCACTATTGAGAGACTAGACGAACCGGCGTACTGTTGCGAACTTGATACCGAAGGAGTAGAGGAGAAACCTTGGTTCTACAAAGTGAAGAGGTACCTCGAGGCTCAAGAATACCCTGAAGGGGCATATTTCGATGATAATAAGTTCCTAAGAAGATTCGCCACCAAGTTCTTTCTCAGTAACGACATCTTACACAAACGCAATCATGACTTGGCCTTACTCTGATGTGTAGATCAGAAGACGACCGAACGAATTATGGAAGAGTTACATGAAGGCGCATTTGGTACCCACTCAAGTGGACATACATGGCTAAGAGGATTCTGAGAGCAGGTTACTATTGATCCATTATGGAAGCTGATTGTTACCTCTATGCTCGATCTTGTCACAATTTCCAGATATACGTAGACAAAGTGCACGTACCTCCAGTTCCATTGAATGTTCTGACCGCTCCGTGGCCTTTCGCAATATGGGGCATTGACATGATTGAAGAAATCAAACCTACCACTTCTAATGGACATCGTTTCATCCTCGTCGCTATTGATTACTTTACCAAATGGGTAGAAGCAGCCCCGCTCGCATCGATTACCAAGAACGTCGTGGCTCGATTAATCAAACATAATATCATCTGTTGATACGACGTCCCCGAAAGGATTATCACAGACAATGGTACCAACCTTAATAGAAAGATGATCACTGAACTCTGCAAGAAGTTCAAGATTAAGCATCACAACTCTTCTCCATATCGACCAAAGATGAATGGCACAGTGGAAGCCGCCAACAAGAATCTTAAGAAGATTATACAGAAGATGATAGTGAATTATAAAGATTGGCATGAGATATTTCCATTTGCTCTCCACGGTTATCACACTTCAGTACGAACATCTACAGGGGCAACCCTTTTCTCTCTCGTATATGGTATGGAAGCAGTTATATCTATCGAGGTTCAAATGCCCTCACTTAGAGTACTCAAGGACGCAAAGTTAGATGAAGACGAATGGGTCCAGACTCGACTTGACCAAATCAACTTGATCGATGAGAAACGACTCGCAGCCATCTGCCATAGACAGATATATCAAAAACGAATGATCAAAGACTTCAATAAGAAAGTCAAGCTCCGAGCGTACCAAGTTGGCGACCTAGTAGTCAAGTGCATCATCCTACCACAAGGTAATCCCAAGGGAAAATGGACTCCCACCTATGAAGGGCCATTTGTAGTCAAGACAGTATTTTCCGGCGGAGCCATAATACTAAGCATTATGGATGAAGAAGACTTCCCGCACCCTATGAACGCTAACATAGTTAAAAAATACTACGCGTAAACAAGACCTGCTAGGTCGACTGGCCTAGGCAAAAATAAGGGCGTCCTGGAGAACCAAAAAGGCTCGGGAAAAAATTAAGGACATATATACAAAAAATTTACACCCGCTGGCAAGTCAAAAACCTACAAAGACGACTTAGGCAAAAAAGGGTATCCCGATGGACTGAAAACTCGAAAGGGCAGTCTAGGAAAAAGTTAGGGATTAAAGCGTATGACTATGTCTCGTCAAGATCATCTACTTACAGATTCAAGATTCATATGGTGCAGATCAGTCCAATCACCTTCTTCTGGCAACGAGAAGATGAGATAGTCGAAAATATATGAGCAATAACAGAGTTGAAACCCGATGAGATTGTTTTCACATAGCTTTTACTGTTTTCAAAATGTTTCTGACAATTTCCTCTTACTAGGATATTTGTCTCTTTGTACACAAATTTCCTATCTATAGGCTCACTTTTCAAAATTAATACAATTTTCCTTTTCCAGTTCAAATTGTTACTCTTATCTATTTTGTTTGCATAAAGTCCAATGATTGTTTTGAATGATTATATGCATCTGACATAAATATTTGTTCACAAAGATACGAAAAGCGAACAGAAATAGTAATTACTACAGACTCCAGGAATTGAGATGACAACTAAAGTCACCAATACAATCCCCATATAGTCATCTTTACAATCCCCATAGAGTCATCACTCCTACCAAAAACGGATCTCTCCAACAGATTACTACTCTATCATCTTCTTTCAGCAGTGTCCAACACTTCTATTTATCACATCAGTCCTTGGGAAGTGATCCAATCAACATCATCACATCAGTCCTCGAGCAGTGATCCTATCAACATCATCACGTCAGTCCCTAAGCAATGATCCAATTAACATTATCACATCAGTCCCCGAGCAATGATCCTATCAATATCATCACGTTAGTCCTCGGTCAGTGATCCTATCATCATATTAGTCCTCGAGAAGTGATCTTATAAACCTTATCTATATTCTCAAGTTATCACATTAGTCCATGAGCAGTGATCGTCTATATTGTCAAGTCAGCCCCCGCGCAGTGAACTTCAACTTTGTTACATTGGTCCCCGAGCAGTAACAAATCATCAATAAACTTATTATGTCAGTCTCCAAGCAGTAATAGGATATTCAAGATCACATCATTCCCCAGCAATTCATCCCCAACTGAGTACCTTTCAAGATTATCATCCCCTAACAGCGTTGATATCCAGACTTGAAACTTGGTCAGATAGTGCATCGGAGGAATTCACATCCCTATTATTCCCCAGTTAGGGTCTCTAACAACTGCGTCCCCAAGCAGAAATCAAAGATTCCCTGCAGAACGTTTCTATCTCCTTCAAGATGGATACCACAACATCTACATTCATGCATTATACATAAAAGTCATAGCATATCATTCAGGAGCATTATCATATACTTGCATACATCATAATCTGCATAGAACTAATCATATCTTTTCAAGTCAAATTTTCCCCGCAGGTGAAAGTTATCTCCCAAACAAAAGGTCAAGGATTAATACCCGAAACAGGACGGGAAAACTATTTGAACGACCAAACATGTTGATCAACAGACAACAAGATATAGATTAATACCCGAAACAAGACGGGAAAACTATCTACATCCTGACAAATACTCATTTCAGATACAGCCAAGACAAAGGCTCATTTTGACTCTCTCTTATCATCAACTACTCCATATGGCATCTTTAAGCCCATCCCCGACCACATATGGTCATCTCTCCACCTACAAAATGCTGCATATCTTGTTAAAAATCAATGCATACCCATAATCTCGTTCAAAGAGGAGTATATAGTCTAACGTATGACTCACTCCCCAACATCATCTTTTCCAAATGGCATATATAAGCCCATTCCAGCTCATCGTCAACTGACGATCTCATTCCATACACCGACAAGTGCAAATTTTTAGGTTTACTCGAGTGTTCAATCATCTTCTACCTTCAGGTCACGAAAGACATGCATACCAATCTAACCCTTCAGGTACAAGAAGATTGAACAGGGGAAACTGTTATACCCCAAAATTTCCCATCATATTTCTTAAGACAATCCACATACTCAAGAATTTCTCAAGGGTTGACCAGATGAACCCTCTCCTAAGTAATCAACCCAAACTAGGGTTTTGATTCTCTCAAGTCAAAGAAGAGTTCTGACACCTCAAGTGGATATCATACCTCCTCATATGTCTCAAGGGATTACAATGCCAAGTTTCAAGCCTTACAACTCAAGTTTGCCCAGTCAATTGCTTAGATGGTTACAAATTAGTTGTATTGGACAAAAAGTCAACTGTGGTCAACATACAATCAAACTTCATCATTTTTGGTCAACATCAATATTTTGAAGTCACATTCATCAAATGATCAAGGGTTGATCATGATTCATCAAGAGAAGTCAAGATTTGATCAAAAGTAAAAGTTTCCAAATTACGGTTTTTGGACAAAAAAGTCAATAGAACTTTGACCAGGCATAAATTTCACATACTTTATCAGAAAATTTTCCACCAAAGCTTATTTTGAATGGAATTCAATTCTATACAACTTCATGTCTCACAAGCTTTGGCTAAAAATGCATCATTTGAGAGTTATAGATCAAAATATTATAGGTCTTTCTAAAAGTCAACAAAAAGTCATGTTTTTGAAAATAAGTGTACATGAACATGGAAACTTCAATGAATATGAAACAACAAGGAGTGTTTATAGGGCACCTTAATATTTCTAAAAAGTCCAAGAACACTTAAAAATGTTGAAAATTGAGCAAGATACAAGTCGTACAAGTTTGACATTTTTAAAGAGACGCGTGAAGAAAAATACTTAGCAAATTCAAGTTTTTTCTAAATGGGCCTAAGTTTTCATGGTCCAAACTTCTTCTTGAGATTCTCCCTAACCTCTACACTCATTTCCACGCCTCCTCCTTATTTATTTAATTTATTTTGAATTAAAATGATTAAAGTTCAAATTTAATTGAATAAAATAGAAAGGTAAATGGTAAGGTGAGTTGGGCTTGATTTGTACATGTCTTGAGGACCAAGGAAGCCCATGAGAGCTGCCAAATTCGTGCAAGAAGGTTTTAAGCAAGATTGAGCTATTCTTGGATATATTTGATAAAATTTCAAATGAGATATTCATTGCATTCAAGGCAATATATTCTCCCATTATTCTTGACCTAATGCACTCTCCTATAAGTACACTACAAGATCAGAGCACTAATAACACGAATCCTTGCCTAAAAAACAAACCCTAAAACTCTTTAAAATTTTCAAGAAACTTGCAAATTCGTATTCTATTTTCCAGCCACTTTTAATCACTTTCAAGCACTCCATCGTGCTCCTGAGGTAATACTGAGTAAGTATACATCATTATCCATGGCCATAACACGTTGAATCATGTCATACATGAAGCTCCGATTGCATACTTTTTCTTACATTCGAATTTCAATTTTTATCGTGTTTTATTAAAATCTATCCATGCTAACATGTTCATGAGTTTGTTTAGAATAGGATTGAATCATCGTTTGCAAGCTTTAACATCCAAATCGTATTACGCCATTGTTAGGGCATAAAAACGATGAAGTTTCGTATTCCCTTATGCAGCCACTTTCAGACCATAATAACCACACCATGAGATTCGCAGGGTCCCAATTATTGGATCTGGGTGTTTTTCTTTTCTTGTGTTTGGCTGTTTTACAGGTTCAGAGGTTTGGCTTATCGGAGAAGACGGCCGGAGCTTTACTCCGGCGTTGTTGACCTTCTTGGACCGGCGCTGAACCAGGCGTGGCAAATTCCCTCCTTCTGATTGGCTAGCATAACAAACCTGGGGCCCACAACTTGACTTGTGTTGAAAACCAAAATGGAACGTGGATGTCACTTATAATCCAATAGAGGTGTTTCCTTGACAATTAAAACACCTAGTTCGGTTGGTAAGCGCGCATGTTGATAACCCAGGGGGTCCTGGGATCTATTCCCTGCTGACCCCCTTTCTTTTTCCACTTTTGCTTTTTTTTCTTCATGTTTTCAAACTATTTTCTTAATTATTAACTTAATTAATTAATTAATTAATATTTAGGTTAAATAATTAGGAAAATTAGAATTAATTTCATAATTATTTTTTTTCTTCTATTTTTCTTAATTAAATTAATTAATTAATTTAATTAGTTTAATTTAGGTTATTTATTAAATTTAAATTAAATTTCTTTTATTAATTAAAATCGATTAGAATTAGGATTTTCGGTTCACCCGATTTTCACATAGTAATTATGTTAACTAAAATCAAAACCTTTTTTACTAACCTAAAATTTTTCACTAACTATTTTCCAAACTTCTCCCGACTTTATTTTTCTTTCGATTATCTGTTTCAAGCATATTATTGTAACTGCTTCCAGGATGTATAATTTTTTGCACGCGTTCCTTTTATCATTATGTATCTGCTCATGGGATGTAATAGATAATTAGGGTTTTACTTTCCACACCTCCTATTATGTATCTGCCCCAAAGCCATGTAATAGCATATGATTTACATTTCCACACTTTTACTTTCCGCACCTTTACTTTACTGTATATATTTAACTGCTAGCTAACTAGGGTTTGTACGACAAGATAAAATCAACCCTTAGATCACTTGCACCCGCTAGGGTATCCTCTTTTGTTTCCTTTACGAATAACATGGTCATGTCCCTCGAACGTAGGGATACCATTAGCAAAGACGCTTATGAATAACATCATCATAGTCCCTTCGATACAAGATCATAGTCTCTCGATGACCCTCGATATTGCCTACAAATATATGATCTCGTCCCTCGGTTGTTGCCTATGAAAAGTGATGATCGTACCTACGAATTGCTAAGGTATCCCTACATGTTTCCTTCTATGACCAAACGATGACCCTTTGATTGTCCCTTCACATCCAAACGAATAAAGTTACCTACCAACTAATGGTATGGATAGATTTATTCTAAAGGAGAAGGAAAATAACATGGAAACGACCATTCTGAGTAGGTAATAGACTCCTAGTTGCTTGCTCAATCAAATACTTTTCACACCTCACACTATTTTCAAAAACTTTTTTTTTCAAACACTTTGTATACATTCTAGCGAGAATCGTTACAAAGTTAAACATTTTCCAAACAAACATTTTTGAACACTTCGTATACATTGCAACGAGAATCATTACGAAGTTAAAGTGAAATGACTTTCAAAAAACTTTTCAAGATACACAAAACACATAAAGAAATTTTTCAAAAGTGAGCTAAGTAACTAAGAGCCCGTAGATAACTACGGATGGAAATGGTGCTAATACCTTCCCTTTTCATAACTGCCTCCCGTACTCAGAAGCTAACGAAGGTCTTTTCCTGTTCTTTTCACCTTCTCTTTATTAGATAAAAGAAAAGTCGGTGGCGACTCTTGCTATCTGCAAATATTTGCGATAAAATGCAAAACAAATAAGTCAGTTCTCCCACCGTGTTACACCCATTCAGATGTCCACCCACATGAAAAACAAATAGAAAACAACCCACATCTAGCCATAATCGAAGTCATCTATGCATCAGTATTGCAACAAGATCAACGTCAACAAAAACTGATACAGATGATGCAAGAATTGCAGCGCGATCAACGCGACAACGCTTATTGGAACAACCGCGACATTTCAAATCTAACTGATGAAATACACGATTTGTCATTTTGTGTTTAAGGCTTGCACGCATATATTCACAACACTAGCGAGGAACCTCCCAAACCTAGAGGAGATGGGCATAGAAGAGGTGGAGTAAGGACACGAGGTGGAGCACCCAGCAATAGAAACATCAGAAACAATGAAGAGTGATCTTATTTTCTATTTTTATTTTTCTTAGTTTTCCGTTTGTTTTCTTTTCTCACTTCCTATTGTCGCATTGGGGACAATGCTCAGTTCAAGTGTAGGGGAGGAAACTTTATTTTTAATTTTCTAGTAAGTTATCTTTGAATTTGTGTTATTTCCCTTATTTCCCTTTCAATAAATTTTTCTTGCACGATTGATTTCAATTAAGCAATCATTTCCGTAGTTATTCGTACTTCCATACTTTTCTTGAACCATAACAAAAAAATTACTCGACGCATAGCTCGGTACATTCAAAAAGCATATAGGTTGGTCACAATTAGGCTACGTTAGAATTTTGAAAAGGACTCGACAAAAATAATACCGACTTGACACCTAAATCTTCCAAATTATGCGAGATCAGTTTGAGTACTTAAGATGCCGAAACCTTAAGTTTTAGTTTTAGATAAACCCTGAGTAGTTTATACTAGCAGTCGGCACCGTCTTATTCACAAAATACGTAGGGAGCCGATGAATATAAGTGAATGGTCTTAATAAAAAAATTTAAGCATCATGTTATAACAAGGAATGCGCTAATTAAGTTAGGTGACCCTCACCAGGTTATTTAATCCAACAGTTGCAGAACCTACAAAAAAATAATGTGACAACCCGTTGTAAGCCGGTTCAATGGTGTCTGGTGCTGAACTCGGTAGGGAGGACTACGATTCGATCCCCTGCAACTTACAGTCTGGGAAAGCAAAAGGGTTACCTACTTGTGTACTAGAACCCCGTGCATAAATGACCAGAATCACTAACCGGATACTCTACTATGTGCGTGCAGAAAAGATAAAGGGCTTAATGTGATTGCACTAGAATGAAAGCAGTTGATTTCGAACAAAAAGAATTAGGTTGAGTTATGATAACATGATTTGGTCTGGTTCGCATAGGTTGGAGGATTTTGATAATATTTTATGGTTTCGTGTCATTTTTGTATCATTAGTTTTGAAACCTAGTTTCATCTTTCTAATGTGACGCCCCTCAACCACGTACGATTCGAGTCGTGTCGAGTAATTGTGTCAGTACCAGTACATTAAATGATTCTTACTATATTATTTGCTTGAGGAAAAGCAAAGGTTCAAGGGTAGGGGAGTTTGATAACCCGAAAATGTATCGTATATTTGAATCAACTTACATGATTTTTATCCGTATTTTATTTAAATTAAGATACTCTTTATTTGTATCATGCCGGTATTTTCTATGTTTTCAGGTATTTAATGTTTACAAGGCATGTACGAAGAAAGTCACAAAAAGTTGAGTAAATCGAGCTTAAAATCCACAAAAAGAGTAAAAATAGGAAAGCATGTGGTGTGATAGTAAAATGGGGTGTATGAGAAGCAAATCTTGAAGAAAAGAAATTGAAGAGCGCAAGGCCTAACCCGAGCCTTCTCCATCCTAGCCACGCGCAACGATCGTCATACCCTCTTCCAGCAACCCTAACGGTCGCTACAAGCCAGGAAGCGAAGCTTCCTCATGAAGCAAAGTTATGATGGTCGTCACCACTAACCCTAGCGACCGCCACGGAGATACTATCACAGGGAGAAATCCACGCCAACTTTCCTATTTCCCAGCAAAATTCCAACTCTATAAATAGAGAGCGAGAGACTTCACTCGAGGGTCCTTCTTTTTTCACTTTTACCTTGCCGTTACGCTGCTAATTTTTCCATTGAATTTTATTTTTCAGTTTGTTTTCTTTTTCCGATTCCCAGTTTCTTTAATATTCCGTTCAGTTTGTATTTTCTCATAGCAGTTTCCACACCAGAAATTGCTGTGAACTTTTGCTAGTTCTAACCTTACGTTAGAACCAAGCTTTATTTTCTTTCTCGCATTTAATTGTCGGAGCACTAAAAGGCGGATCTCACCGACCTGTGGGAGACACCTGACGCTTAAAGAATTATTCCGCAATTTTGTTTTTCAGGTTTACTTTAAAGCTTTATTTTATTATTGTCAAAATTGTCTGCAATGCTTGGATTTATATTGTCTGATGTTATTTATTACCGTTGTGTTGTTATTGAATTTTATAATATGCTATGCTAAATTAGTTTTCTCGCTATGTAAGGTCATACAGCCGATGAGGTTTAGCAATATTAATTGAACAATTCTTTTTAAAGAGCAATTTTCTAGTTTCAATTACCAATTTTAATAACCAACTGTTTTATTACTAGAGTAAAATACAGATAGAAGTTAGAATCAATAAAACGAGAGTTTGAGATAATAACAGGACAGTGGCAATTGTGCATCAACTTAAAATACAAAGAGAGCGCTTTTAAGTTAATTAGATCTTATTTGTTTTCAAAAACTATTTTTAAACTTTAAATGATATAGAGAGAGAACGCTCACTTAGGTTTAATTATAGGATCTGAATCAATAAACACTAGAGTGTGAGAAAAGGATTTTCAAACAAATATTTTCTACTAAAAGTTATTTTAACGATCCGAGTTGTGTCAATAAATTGCTAAATCCCTGAAATCCGACCATTATATACCGATATCTCCCCTTGAATTTAAATTAGAATATAATCCACTTAAGTTCCCTAAAACCCTAAATCAATTATATTATTAGCCTTAGATTTACGTAGTAAAATAAGATAGAGATAGTTCGACATTTAGTCCCTTGGGATTCGATAATCTTTAAATCTACACGCGATAAGATTGTATATTTGCGGTCTAGATTTCTTAAGACACACAAAGTCGTGATCACAAACCCACAATGCCTGATCATCAAACTAATGTTATCTAATGCTACTGTGTAAATCTAAGGCTAATAATTATCTCTGATTTGAGGAAATACTAGAAATAAAGTTAAGCTAAAACTAATTTTAATGAAAGTATTGAATAGCGGGACACCGGTATGTAGTTCATCAAACTTCTGGATTTGATAAATTGTTGGCGTGGTTTTAAGTGTTAAAATACTTTTCAGTAGAAAATATTGATTTAAAAGCCTTTATCTCACACTCTCGTATTTATTGAATCCGACTATACTCATAAACCAAAATTCTTTTCTGTCGCTGTCTCATTTGAAATTTAAGTACTTTTTGAAAATCAATAAATTCTAATCAATCCTAAAGCGCTCTCTGTGTGTTTAAGATTGATGTTTAGTTACTACTATTTGATTAAAATCTCAAACTCTCACTTTGTTGATTTTACCCTTTGTTTGTCTTTTACTCTCATAACAAAACTATTTCAATATTAGAACTAGAATCGAAAACCAAAAAAGTAGTTTGTAAATATTTCACCAACAAATTTAAGAATTCCTTCTGTTAGATTACTTTTACATACTGGTATAAAGGAATTTAGCTAGACATGACTTCAAACATGAACATGCTATCAAATTAATTTCTTATAAAACAAAACATGATTTCTATAAAACAAATACAATAAAATCTTGAATTAAAAACCTGGAAATAATCTTGAGTACAAATGGAACTTGACTGCAACTTAAATTTACGGTCCTCCATAAATGTCGGCAAGATTCACTTTAACAAAGGTACTAAATGAAAACTAAATTAAGCCTAATACTATTGTTGCAATAGTTCCCCGATGTGGAAAACTATCACTATTTCAAGTAATTTTCGGCCTAAGTCTAAGTTTCAAAAGTCTGTTCTCAACGAAAAATAATGGATGCCCTTTGGTTGTGCAACTGCTTCGTTTTTATAACCTTCTGTCATATTTCTGTAACTTTCATGGAGAAAAATCAGGACTAGTGCCTTCATGGATAAATCATCGGGAAGACTCAGCTGACTGGAAAAAAATCAGGGACTGGGTTTTTATTTTTTTACGTGGAGAAAACCACCCAACAAAACAAACTAACGTGTGAAACAGGGTTGTGGTGAGGGCCATGATAAGTGTGGCGAGGGTTACACTAAGTTGAGGTGTGTGGCGAGGGCCATGATAAGTGTGGCAAGGCCCACACTAAGTTGAGGTGTGTGGGGAGGGCCACAGGAGGTGTGGCAAGGGCCACAACCTCCAACTTCAATTTTGTTCTTTTCTTATCTGCTCTTTCTGTTTCTTTACTAATTCTTTACCGATTTCTCATGGAAACTTAGTGGATGAAAAATACCTGAAACACAATAGCAATACCAGCATAATATAACATAAATCCATAAAAATGGTAACATAATTCATGCAAATCGATTCGAATAAACAATGTAATTTGGCGTTATTAGTACTAACTATCTCACACAAGCCAATCTTGATATTTATATTCTATATCTTTAGAGGCTTCTGATGTATGTTGATGAAGCATGTTGTAGAAGGATCAGAACTTGAGTCTTCTTATCCTAAGTCTTTGGAGTCTTTAGAACTTGTTCAGCAGAACCTTGTCTTCAAAACTTTCAGCACTTGGTCTTTAGAAGTAATGTCTTCAGATCTTTAGAACTTGTTCAGCAGAACCTTTTCCTTATCATACTCAAAACTTGGGAGAATAAAAGCAAATATTTAGAAGGCCTCCAAACTTTCTTGCAAAGTCACGATATGGAGCTCTTGTACTAATGTTCCTTAGAAATGTTGCATGTGAAGCATTCTAGAATTTTGACTTAACTTTGTACCAAACCAAATGTATTCTTCCAAATGTTTGAGTTCAGAACCTGATGATGTCACACACCTTCTTACAAAAGTTAGAACCTGTTTAGCAAAAGCTACACACTAGACATAAACCAATAGAGTACACAATTGTTCTTTAAGATACCATGTATGGTTATAATCAAAACTTAAGTCCAGATACAGATCCAATATTGTTCTTATACATGTGAGAACTTCACATAACATCCTCTTACATAAACCATATTTAATTCTTTGCTCCCTTTCTTATTGTTGTCACTTGACAAATTAACAATAAATTTCTTGACAAACTTATCATAACAAGGTCCAATGTCTATCACAATTTTCATCAAACCAACCTCCTTCATCAAAATCAATATCTCTTGAAAATCAATAGAATCATTACTCATCTCTCTTTCTATAGAATTTCTTATTTGGCACACAAATTTCCACTTCTGCAAACTTCGTTCATAGTGGAATGACACATTGTCCAATGAGGTAGCATGAATATTGATTGTAACTCTTTTTCCTCCATAATTCTATTGGAATAGGCCATATTTTCTAGGACATCATCTCTAACACCCATTTTTTATTCACTCAATGACACAAGTTTCCTCTTAAGAGAGTTTCTCTCAATAGCCTTTTCTTCAACCAACTTCTTCTTTTTTAGAGGACTGGTCCTAGGAGTTTCCTGCTTCATATTATTCAAAGAAAGCCTTGCAGTATCAACTTTATGCTCTTTAGCTTTATCAATTATACACCTAACTAAGCTTTTGAAAACAACCATAGTTGGTTCTTGAGCAACCTTGTCTTCAATAATATTTGTCATGATGTTGGCAATATGAATATCATCACCATTGTTGTCTTCTTCAATCCTTTTACTATGAATGCCAACTTCTTTATTTTGAGGACTCTCATTTTTCAAATATTCAGTAGGTCGTCTTAAGAATCAACTACTACCTCGCGAGAAGGGTGCAGTTAAATTAACCAGCTTCGTTCTTGTCTATTGGACCTGGGTTGTGGAGTTTTGGATGTAGGTGTTGTTTACCATGGATTTTTGTAAAAAAAACACTAGTCTTTCAAAAGTTTACTTTCATGATCGACTAGATTGATCATAGGACATATGTGCATACAACTTTGTTGGTTTTTTGCATGATTTGTGTAAAAGAAAAAGATCGACATAGGCGAAATCTTGAAAATAAAGTAAATGAAATGAAGTAAAGTTATAGGAAAAATGTAAGTGACTTCGACAATAATCAAAGTAGAACACATAAAATAACTTTAATGTAAAAGGCTTTATATTAAATAAAATTGGTGTTTGCATTCATACATTGCACTCGATCAAACTTGTTTCTCACTTCGCACAAATACTTTGATTATTGAGTTTTTTTAGTAAATGTAACACACCAGATTCTTACACTAAAATTCCTATTTATACTGGAACCTTAATAACTATAACAAACCATTATTTTCATAAGTGTTTAATACGTCTTCGCTTGCATGCTTTTTGCCTCCAAACATGCTTTCATGTATCCTTCCAATGTAGATAAGGCCAAAAAGTAGTTATTTAGTCACATTTCACATCTCATTTTTCTTTGACGAAATGGTTCTTCACATTGTTCTGAAAAAATTACTTTGTCCCAAATGCTACTGCGCACATAAGAAATTCGACAAATTCCTTTAAATAATCATGTCTAAAATTATTTAACATGCATGTCGAAAAACCACTAATAGAATCATTTAAATTTTACCAAGTGTTTTTTCAATCCTTTTTTTGATATGCTGAGATTTAAGGTATGTCGAAAATCCTAGCTAACAGGTATGAGATCCCTTAGTACTCATAGTGGACATCCCGACAACCAATATACGCCCGATGTTAACTTCAAACTTGATGTATCTTTGATGTCCTCCTGACAAGTACCCCGACAACAATGGGAAGTACATGAGAAGTTAGGTTGGAACGAGGATCGTGATTTGTTGGTCTAACCTTCATGGAATTTGCCTTAAGATACTGACACAAACCTAAATCTGGATCCGATATCCTTTGATCTACTCCTTTGTGGACTTCTTGATAGAACCTGAGATATGGGATTTCGAGTAATCGAAGAGGAAATAATGATAAACCGAACCGAACGTGACAAATCTCATGTTCGCTTCTGAGCACTCCTTGATTACGAGATCGGAGAGGTCGTGAAGATGAAAGATGTGAAGAAAGCGATTGTGGATTTGTCGAAAATGGAGAAATTGGAAGTTGTTTTATTCTTGATTCTATGATCTAAGGAGGTTGCAAATTGGTCACTCGAAGGTATAGATTTGAATCACAAGATTCTAGATCTAGAACTTATGAGTTTGTTCGATGGCATTTATGAAACGAACACAATTTTCATGGAAAACGTATGAATCAGAAGTTAATTCCCACATAAGACATCATTGTTCCATCCAAAAATCATAAATGGGTGCTCTAGCTCTGCTTAGAAACTAGAAATAAATATAGTTGGATAACTATCGGTCTTGAATGGTGGTTCTGATCTCCATTACGTTGATGAGGGATAGACCTGCATGGTTAACACTCCAACACCTAAGTCAGTTCACAATTCAAGATGGATATAGAGAAATTGAAGATCAGCGATTGTACCTTGCTCTTCACATGTGAACTATTTTTATATTTTCGATTGAATAGAGTGAATTTGAGATAAATTAGACTTTGGTCATTTGGGCCTTTGCCGATCCAAAACAAGAATTTTTGAGATTCAAATAGTTAATCAAACACTTTTCTTTTAGTAAAGGATTCAACCAAGAGAATACATAATATTTTTTTAAAAAAATTATAATGTAACGTGCCTATAATTTAGGTTTCTAGGGGAAATTTTTTATTATTTGATGTGGTGAATTTTGATTATCCTATATGGTAAAATTGGTAAATCTATTATATATATATATATATATATATATATATATATATATATATATATATATATATATATATATATATATATATATTAAAATTTAGGCCCAGACTCAGGATGTCGTGACATCTGATCCGACATTATAAAACAGACAAGGTAGACATAAGCATAATAGTGCAGAAAATAAAGAATACGTGGAATTATTAACCCAATTCGGTTCTAACCAACCTACATCTGGTGGCATACCAAGCCAAAAATGAAGTTCACTATCAGTAGTATTAATTTGGAGTGAAACCACCCTATTTACACTCCTCACTTAATCAGACTACCCAATGACCCTTCTACCTAAGATACCACACTTAGATATGAGAACCTCCGCTCACTTCCAATCACCTCAGTGATGTCTATCAACTACTATGACACTAGCATTTGCATCGACTGCTTGACTCCTATTAAAGTCATCTTGGAGATACCTCACTCTAAACACAACTAAAATAGTTTGAAGATACCACACTTCAAACACAATTTAAACTAGTCACTCAAGTGACACAAACTAAACTTGGAATTGCTTCACAGCTTCTTCCAAGAACATAACTACACTCATTGCTTCACATCTTCTGAGTGAGTAAAAACAATCCTCTTGCCTACAGGCTTCGAGGTAAAATTAGTGACCATCTTTCTAAAACCGGATAACTTACTAAAACTAGGTTACAACTGCTTATTTATATTACCCAACTGGATTTGGGCCTTCAAAATAACAGCATAAGCTGTAACAAACTTCTGCAGTAACAAACTTTTGCAAAAACAAAATCGCAGATAACTTCTGCTACAATCAAGGTCGCCTCTGATGTTTCTCCTTAACTCTTGGACCTTCACTTATGCCTTCAAAGTCACGCCACAAAGATGCATAATATTCCCAGAATATTCTTCACTAATTAAAACAGAACTGTAACTAACTTTGACAGTTCAGTAGCGTGATGTCCTGATGTCTGATGTCTCGACATCTCATATGACATGTTGTTTCAGATGTTGAAACTCTTCAACACAACATGTTCAGACATTCTAGATAGGATTATAACTTAGTAATCCTACTGTACAAATCATTATTGCTGCTATTATTTGTTTTATTAAAATTTAGCCAATACATGTGTTTTTGAACTTTTATATAAATATATATATATATATATATATATATATATATATATATATATATACACACACACTGATTTTACAATTACATTTTTTTATTCTTCTCATTATATATGGTCTTAAGAAGCTATACACAATATTAATATTTACACAGCATGAGCATATATGTTTTAATATATGTTTCATTGTTACAAATTACTCTGTATTACATCTTACAAATTAACAATAAATCATATCAAACAAATATGTTATGCAACACAATTTTTAACGTTTGTTGTACTTGTGTAACTACTAGTATATTATTAATATTTGAGAATTAAAAAAAAGTAAATGACATATGTTTCCATAAAATATAATGTAATTATATGTTAATGATAATTAAGCCAGCAAATTACAACTTTATTTAGAACAAAGAGCTGAAACAGTTGCTAATTCTTCTAGTCTGCTTCAACGACAAGAAAGTAAATTAAGGATGGAATGGAATCATAGTAAAATATATGATTCTTATGACTAATACTCTAATGCTTACTATTACATTAGCACTATGTGAGACAAAACACCTCCTCAGTGCTTGAAACCTTGTTGATTGGTTAAAAACAAAAAAGAAAACATGTTTTGTTGTTGATGGCAGTTGTTTGGTCAATGAAGGCTTAGATTCCTCATCCTACAAAATGAAAGAAAACAGTATTAATCTAATAGTAAAGTTGGTTAGAGTTATAGTAGTGATTATGATTTATGATACCTTTTCTCTTCTTGAGAGCCTGAAATTTTCTTGTAATTTGGGTATGGAACTTTCCCTGACTCAATATGCTTAACATCTTCAACAAGAAGTTCATAGTGTTTCTTAACTTCCTCAGGAGTTTTGCTACCAACAGCATGAGCTACATTGTACCAACGATCTGGTGTGTCTTTGTCATAAACAGCTAGAGCTCTTTCAAAGGCTTTGTTGTCCTTAACACTCCATGAGCCAGAAGCTGACATTGAACTAGATGCCATTTCTTAGTTAATTAAAGGTAAGAAGGAATAATAAGCTAGTTTTGGTTTGAGAATCACTTAGAGAGTGGTGTATGAGATTAAGATGATATGTACAACAGCGTGTGTTCCTTTTATAAGCATAAGGAGAAGGTATATGAGATGGGGTGGTGCCAGTTGGCATCAAAATCTTGTGCTAAAATGAAGAAATAGAATTATCATGATTTGTCTCTTTAGGAACCACTCAAATTTGCTGGCCCATGAAATTCAGCTGCAGCAATATGGGAGAATCAGTATCTCCATGACAGTAAAATGATGTCCAATGGATTGGAATTTTAAATCATGTATAGTAAAATTACAATTTAGCATTTAGTAGGAGCAAACATCATATTTATATGTATAGAAAATAACTATTTTTGATGACTAATATGCTTAATGCGTTGAGTGTGACAATAATACAAAATCTTTTCTTTTTCTTTGTTTTTTAGCTCTTGTATATTTAGATGTTTGACTATTCTTCATCTGATCTATATACTTACAACATAATTAATCAACATGTTTTCTTTAAATCATCTAAATATATTTCATCTAGTTTTATCACAAATAAATCTAGTATCATATATGTTATACTTAATTTATTTTTGTGTTAGATTCTTTAATGTCTAACATTTTTTATTATACAACATTGTCGGCTTTATTGTTGTCCAATAAAAACTTACCTTCAATTTAAGTGTGTACTTCTTTGTCACATAAAAGTCCTGATACCCTCATCTATTTTAGTTTGAATTTAATGAATTATATCTTCTTCTATTTCTCTTTCCTTTTGTATCATGGATCCAAAATATTTAAACTCAATAGTTTTTGATAAAATATGATTGTCAAATTGCACCTCTAAGTTACTAAACTTATATTTCAAATGCACCGTCTTATTTCTACTTAGTGGAAAGTCATGTATTTTTAAGAAATGTCACTAACCTCTTATTTAAATTCTCTTTCGACTCTTTAAGTATATGGTATGCAGAAAAACATACATCTCGGTTCTACCATTTGAATGTGTTATGTAATTACATCCAAAACTAAAATAAAAAGTAATAGTTCAGGAATGATCCTTCGAAATCCTATTGTTATGGGAAAATTATTCGTCTCTCCACCTTGTACCTGCCCACTAGTCGATATCTCCCCATATATTTCTTGAATAACTCGAATATAGGCAACTCTAATCTTTTTTCTAGCGATTTCAACAAAATCTCTTTTGGCACTCTATGATATGCCTTTTATCTAAGTCAATGAAAAGTATGTGTAGGTCTTGGTGATCCATTTGATACCTATATATTGCATAATGATGCTTCCATGATTGACCAATCATAAAACTAAATTGTTTTTTTTAGTAATTTGAGTCTTTTATTTAATGTGCATTCAATATATTTTTTCTCATAACTTCATGATATCACTCATGTTTAATTTATATATATTTCAACAATTTTGTATACCCGTATTGTTCTTATAAATAGAAATTAAAGTTATTATTTTTCATTCATCTGGTATTTTCTTTGAACAATTTCATTTCACCATAATGATTCTTTACTCGTAGATCGAAAACCTCTTGATTTTTGCATCGTCTCCATTGCTACTTTTCTAATTTCTTGTGTCATCTTATTTCATATATAATTTGCACTTTCACGTGGTTGTCCAAAACCTCCCTTAAAGATCTATGTTAGAAAATTATTATTTTTTCACCATTCTAATGTCAATGCTAGATCTGTGGAATCCCTTATACCTTCTTCTCTTCACTCTCCTCTAATCTCCTATATCCATAACCAATATTCTATATTAGGTAGTGAAGCTTTCTCTAGGTATAACTTTAATGTCCAAGCAAATTTTTATATATGATTTCTTAATAAGAATGAAATTTGTCTAAGAAATATCATCTCACTCTTATATGTGATAAAATGATCATCTATTTTTCTAATGTGATTATTAGCTATAATAAAATAAAAAATCGACAAAAATTTTAGGATAGATTTTCCATTTTCATTTACCTCCCGAGACCATATCTGCTCCAAAACATCTCGACACACATCCCTACATAACCTATTAGATCTTCTAGAAAATTTTCTCTAATTTTGGAGTATATCTTGAAATAAGCCTTTTAAATCTTCTCAAACAATTACTTTAAAGTGTTCTACTAACACAACCTTATAAGGTGCATAAGCACCAATGACATAAAAGTTGTAATGTTCAACTACAAATCAGGGTATAATCTGACCTTCTACCCTTTTTACATCTACAATATTCATCTTTAGCTTCTTGTCTACAATAACTTTCACCCTATGTCTCTATCTAACTTTAATAGTGTACCAAGACTCAAATCCCGCGTTGTCTAGTTCTTTTTTCTTCTTATTAGGTCACTTAGTTTCTCGTAGGTCCATAAATTTGACTTTTTTCCTAACCATAACATCAACTATTTTCATATATTTTATATATTCCATGTTCCAAAACGAACTCTACTCTTATGAATTAACTTTTTTATCCATATTCGTTCATAAAAATATATAGATCCTTATTTATTTTTTACTACATATATACGACGATGCATAAACTTATATTTATTTGATACTGTATTTGAGTCATACATCATGTTGCTTCAAGACAACGATATAACATTCTCATATTTTTATGTGATTGATCCTTGTCATAGAGATTTGTTTTAACCCATAAAACCAAAATCAAAACCAAAGAATTCGATTTCAAATTAACTATCAATATTTGTTATTTCACATAAATTATTTATAAAAAAATAGAATCAAATTTTTATTAAGTAAAACACGGGTGAGTCTCTTATTATAGAGATATAAATCACAAAAAATCGTAAAACTCATGATAGTTTTATCCAATAAAAGATAAAGTATTAAGCTAGTGCAGTTAAAATGTAGTATTAATTAAGCTAGTAAATTTAGGAGCTTATAAAATTCATCGCTTGTTGATAAACTATCTTGTACAAAGTAAAAGTAAAGTATGTGAATATTCTAAAGCAGCACAAGTAGTTTCGCAAATGGACAGAATGAAGCAGTTTGTTACAGACAGTAAGTTGGAATTGTGGTTCAGATTATCTGCTAGGTCATCAAATCCTTATCAGTTATTTTATTCTCTTATTTGCAGCCAGGTTATTACGTGGGTCAAAACTGAATCCCACAGAATCTATAAATAGCAGAAACAATTGTGGATACAATACAAACTACATGCAAGTTATGTGCATTATTCTAAACCATTTAAAAAAAGTTACACCATCACTTATAAATAATATTTTTATTTTTTTAGTTTATTGCATAATAGATATATCTAATCATTATTATTTTTATAAATAAAGGTTGATAAATATATAAAATAAAATAGAGCACAAAAAGGGAGAAGGGAGACTAGGCCAAAATTCTCTCAATCAAAAGAGAACTTAAAAAAAGGCATACTGAGTCTGTTCTTTATAAAATTTGTTCACAAAAAAGAAGGCAAAGAGGAATAATTAGTAGAACAAGTCAATTGTAATTCTATGGTAGCTAAAACATCTGCACAACTGTTTCCTTCTTTAAAAACATGTGAAATCACAAAATTCATCTAAGTAACTAATTTTATATAATTAAGCCATCTATTTTTTATCTGCCGAGGAACTCTGTAAGGAGGATTGAAAGCAAGAACCACCGTCTTTGAATTCGATTCTAACCAGACCAAGTGTCAATTCCTCTCATAAGCGAAATCAATTGCTTACATTGCACCCGAAAGTTCGGCAATGAGAGAATTGGGAACACCTAACAGAGAGGCAAAAGCGCCCAAAAATCTCCATTCGTTGTCTCTAGCTAACCCCCACAAGCCGAGAGGCCGATGGAAAGGATATTGGCACCATCACAATTTAACTTAATCCAATCAAGGATAGGGGGCTGCCACATAACTTCCGTGATATTCGAAGCTCTCGGAGGTCGAATGATAATCTTAAATCTCTTAAGGATTTCAAAATCTCTCATACATAAATGAGAACCAATGTTTACAACATTTCCCACCTTAACCACAACTGCCATAATGGGGTTGATGGAAGAAGAAATAGAAATGACTGAATCCTTAAAACGAGCCATATATCTAGCATACCAAATCGAATTCAAGATGTAGAAACAAACAACTTTAGAAATAACCTGACGTTGGGTGTTACCATCCGAAGAGAGAACCCTCCAAAGAACCGGCCAACCAAAGAAATTAGCATTGAAGTCCAACATGCGAAGCAGCCAGTTCCAAAGGGTGTGAGTGTATCTACAATCGAAAAACAAATGAGCTTCTGTTTCCTCTAAACAGCCACACAAAGAGCAGCGAGAAGGGAAAGCAAAATTTATTTTCTTCCATTGATCATTAGTGGACATTTTATGATGGAACAATCTCCACACCATGATGGATTTTGAGGGAGGGATCCACTTACTCCAGATTAACTACCAGCAATCAACACGAGAGCCCCAAAAATTCTTGAAATCGTAAGCCAGTTTGAGCAAGAGAACACCGTCAACCGAAGCAAGCCAAGAACGCGAATTCGGGCACGATAGAGAATGGAGATGACATTGAATAATCAACTCCTGAATAGAAGAAGGAATATTTGTGACAGCCTTGGTGAAATCCCACGAGTTATTAACCAGAATCAGACTAACTGGGTGATCAACGTATAACAAAGGGGCATCACTGTGAAGGAAAAGCGGATCCCAAAGGTTGATGGAGGAGCCATTGCCCGAAACCCAGGTAGAATTTTCAATAGTTGTACTCAGTTCAACTTTGACACTGGATCAAACAGAAGAATGAATGTGATGCTTAATAAAAGAATTGCGGCGAGAAATCCTATTACTGAGAAGAGTCGCCTAGCCATTGTTGGAGTTTAAAAGCTCCCAAGTCAGCTTCAAATTGAAAGCTTCATTTAGCTTAATAAGAGATCGCAACCCAAGACCGCCTTCATCCAATGACACCAAGCAACAATTATAATTTTATTCTTGGAGGTGTCACCACTCCAAATAAAACGATTGATCCCTCATTCCAAATTCTTGAGAAGAGATAAAGGCCAATCATAAACAATCATATTGTGTGTTAACATGTTTTGGATAATAGTTTTAGCCAATTCCACCCTACCGGAAAACGACAGAAGGGAGCCTTTCCAAGAAGCGAGTTTGTTAAGATCTTTATCTGCAATCGACTGAAGATGAACCGCCTTGGGACGACCTTTAAAGATGGGCACCCCAACGTAAAGAAGCAGGCCAAAATTAGTAGAGAAACCAGAAATATCTACAAGAATATTGAGCCGGGAAGGCATCATTGCTCCTTCATAGATGTAAGATTTACTGCAATTGACAATCTACCCAGATACCTTCGCATAATCTCGAAAAGTGTTAATGAGTCTCTTGATGTTAGAAATTTTGCCTTTACAAAAAATGAGCACATCGTCCGCATACAAAATATGAGAAGAGACTATAATGTTGTTAGGTCCAGAGATAAGCGCAAGCTTCCCGCAAGCAGCCAGATGGGAAAGCTTTCGGCTCAACACTTCTTCAGTAAGATAAAATAGCAACGGCGAAAGCGGGTCGCCTTGACGAACTCCACGAGAACAATTAAAGAAGCCCTGTAAAACACCATTAATGTTGACTGACATAAACGCGGAGAGAAGAATGGATTTAATCCACGAGCAAAATTGGACATTGAAGCCAAACTTATTGAGAACTTTAAGCAGGAAGTCCCAGTCGAGTGTGTCGAAAGCCTTCTTAATGTCCACCTTGAGAGCCAAATTACCACACCAAGCTTTAGAATCAAGAAGGTTGAACGCTTCAGAAGCTTGGGTAATACAGTCATGAATATGCCAGCCTTTAATAAATCCCCACTGCTCTTGAGAAATAAGGAAAGGCATTATCGAAGCCAGTCAGTCAGCAAGAATCTTAGTAATTATCTTGAATTTAAAGTTCGAGAGAGCAATCGGCCGAAAGAGATCCAGACAATCAGCCCTCTTGATTTTGGGAACAAGGACAATGGTATTAAAATTAAAACTAGGCAAGATCCAACCGAAATGAAAGAAATCCATAATAGCATTCGAGACATCATGTTTAACGATGTCCCAGAAAGTGTGATAAAACACCGCTCCGAAGCCATCTGGACCAGGCGCACTGTCTCTGTTAAGAGCGAAGGTAGCAACATATATTTCTTCCAACGACGACATTCTGGTTAAGGCAGCATTCATGTCTGTTAGTGTTTTAAGTTGGCATTAATTTTGGTAAAACTAGGTTATAGCAATGTCATGATAATTGTCATGACATTCAAGAGATTGAAGATAAATCCTACTTGCTAAGGATGTTAAAGGACAGCTCAGAACTGGAAGCTAAAAGCTGTGCTGGAAATTCTGCAGAAAATAGTCTGATGTCATAACAGATGTTATGACATTCAGTGTGACATTCTGTTCTGCAGAATCTGTTTTTCCTGAGACTTTTCAGGAAGTTTGTTGAGCTGCTATATTATGTTTTTCTGTTACTAGAATGCATGCTCACGTGGCTGCTAGGTTAATCTTAATTAAACCTAAATTGGTTGTTGAAAAGACCATGTTTTTAGGATTAAATTAAGTGAACCCTAACTATCTTTATGGAAGCCCAAAACTGAAGTTTCAGGACTACTTCTATAAAAGGAATTCAACCCTTACACTGCTGCTGCGCCTTTTGTACTGTTAGGAGTTTTAACAGTTGTACTTTTGTGTAATTCTAGTATCTCTTGTGAGCCAAGCAATTATCAATTGATAAGTGCCTTGGACTAGGATTTGTTTGTAAGGGTAGTTTATCACTCAAAGCTTTGAAGCACGAGTGTTTGTCTCTTGATTGAAGCTTTGAAGCAAGATCAAGATAGTTTATTGAAGTGTGTCTTCACAATTCAATAAATCAATAGGTTGATATCACTGCTGTGATTGAGGGGGAGTGAGTAGGAACTCAGGTCTAAGTAGGACTTAGATTGAAGTTGCATTGGGTAGGTTTTAAGTGAAGGAGATAAACTGGTTGGTTTATTCCTGAATTAATTCTACTAATAGTGAATTTCCTCCCTGGCTTGGTAGCCCCCCAGATGTAGGTGTAGTTAGACACTGAACTGGGTAAACAACTTATTGTGTTCTTTACTGCTGTTTAAATTTATTTTGTAAATTGTTAACAGAGTGTCAGATAGTGTGTCATAACATTCTCTGTGACATCGCGTATCTGCTGCCAGGAATTTCAATGTCGTTATCAACCAAAGAAGAAATCGTATCATCCACCATCTGCATATCCTGCACAGAAACAAAGTCAGTAGTAAACAAACATTTATAGTAATCCACTGTCGTATCCGCAATCTCCTTCGGATCAGTGAGAACGCGATTGCCATGAACAAGCATAGAAAAAGGCTTCAGTTTACTCTTAATTTTAGTGACACGATGAAAATAAGCAGTATTACGGTCTCCCTCCAGGTGCTATTTAACTCTAGACTTCTCCTTCCAAAACATTTCTTCCATGTCAAGGGCTGTTAATAACTTTTCTTGGGCCAAGAACTTCTCCTTTTTCAGAGTATCTCCAACGCCATTAGTTTGAATGATTATGAAATCAAATGTTATTCAACAGTTTACACGTGAAGCTATGGATTTGTTTGGTTTATTTTTAATAAGATGAATTTTTTATATTTTCATAAAAACGAATTTTATAAAATTGTTTTTTAAAATATTATAATTACTTATATATTTTCAAAAAGGAATTTTATAAAATTGTTTTTTAAAACATTATAAATTTTTTATATTTATTTTTTTAAATTGAAATATTAATTTTGACATCCTATAACATAAATATCACTGAAAATTGAAATATTATCAAAATTATAATTTTTTCAAAAAATTATATTTTAAAAATGATTTTTATAAAAAAATATTTAAAATAGCTTTAAAATTAAATTATTTTTAAATTTTGATATTAAAGAAGTTCAATAAAATAATTAAATATCTAAAAATAATATTTAAGAATAACTATTCTAACCAAAATTTTATTTGTAGTTTTTATAAAAAAAATTATAAATTATTTTAACATAAAATTATATTACACAATAAAATTAATTTTTAAAAAAAAAAACAAAACAGATGGACGATATATTTTGGAAATAAGTTTTTTTATTTGATATAAATTAAATTTATTATATATGTAATAACATATATTGGGTCTGTTTGTTTTGCATTTTTAAAAAATAAGTTTTATAGTATTACATAATTTTGAATAAAAAATTTATAAAAAAAATTTTATTAAAAATTTCAAATGAAGATTTGATTTGAATAGTTATTCTGTTATTTTAAGTATTTTATTTTTTTATTGAAATTTTTTTAACTATAAAATTTTCAAAAAATTATTTAATTTTTAAAACTATTTCAAATAGATTTCATAAAAATTAATTTTAAAATATATATTTTTGAAAAAGTTATAATGTTGAACATGATTTTGTTTTCAATAATATATATTTATATTATAGAATATTAAATTTAGTGTTTTAATTTTAAAAACTAAAATATTTATAATATTTTATTTTTGTAAATTTTATTTTTAAAAATATAAAAAAATTATTTTTTTAAAAGTGAAACAAAGATGCCCTTAATCTATTGGGTTAAGGGATTAAGTTTTGAATTGAAATTCAATTCCTCTAAAAAAATATTAATAGGTGCAAATAAATTTGTGCAAAATATTATATTAATATTAACTAAAACAAGGGTACAAACTTCAATGCATGCAACAAAACAAAGAGACACAATATAATAATTATATATTTGTACAAAAGGATTGGAGTGCATATAAAAGGCACTGTGTTTTCATCATAGCTATGTGATCTTGTATCTGTACTTTGTACTGAAAAACATTAATTCCAAAACTTTTGCTTGCTGGCTACTTGTGTTCGTACAATTATTGTTGTTTTGTATTTTTACTCTTAGGTAAATTATGTCATCGCCGACTCACCATTTCACCACTATAGTTTAACTATAGGGAAATTCTGAATTTACTTGGTTCAAATGAATTGTTGCTATTATTAGAGCATCCATCCATGTCCTTCGGATTCATTTGAGTTTTTTTATATAAGTTTTACTCAATTTTTTAAAGTTATTTTATATTTTTTTAATTATTTAAACAACTCAATTATACTTATAAAACTCATCAAAATTTTAAAATTAATTAATTAAACCCTATAATATACCTTACATTTATATTATATAAAAATATACTCGAAACAAATTAATTTAAATATATCAAAATACATTAAAAATATATTTAAAATAAATAAAAATTAAATAAACATATATTACATAAAACAATACACAACATATATGATTTATCAAAAGTATTTTATAAAAGTACATAAATGTTAAACTAAATTACTAAAACAAAATACAAGAAAATGATAAATTTAAAACAACTTTTTATTATTGTTATTCCCATGCTCAAAATATTGTCACAAGTGTTCTATCAAATTTTGTTGAATGCATAGATGAATTTGTTTATCACAGACATTAAATATTTTAGGTATGAACTCTTGAAAATCAATATTATAATCACTGGCAACGTAGTCACATAATTGCTCAGAAGATCATATAAAAAAAAAAACAAAATTTCCACTATATGTGGCACTTTCATCTTCAACAATCGTGTTTTGTAATATGTTGAATGTATCTATTATACATTTATACATTGGAGTGCATCTAAGTGCCAAGATCGAGGTGAATTATGTATGATCATAAATCAAGATGGAGAACTTCAAATGTTCGTTCAATATATTATTTCTTATCCCTTATTAATGTTGAGTAAACATTTTTTTTTATCCTCTTGTAGTGTTCAGACATTTTTGACAAACATGATCCATTCATGATAAATAATAGCTCATGTTATATTCAGTATGATTAATTATATAATGAATCTTGGGAGTTTGCATTAGCAGAACATAGTCAAAGACATTGGATTGGTTCAACACATTAATATCGTTTTTTGAACACGTTACCCCAAAAAATATGTAACAAAATCATAAGTCTTGTGAAGCTACTTCTTCAAGAATAATCATGGGTTTTTCATGATCACCTCGAATGTATTGTTGTTTCAATGTAATAAGTCAATTTTAGTTGGGGATAAACCAATGTAAAATCTCTTGATTTGCATGTATCAAAGGTTTATGGACATAACATGTAAAAATTAAATATTATAGTAAAATTTCAAGGAGATCTCTTGGGGACAGGACTAGGTCAACGTTCGTTCGAACCTGGATAATTTTCTTGTGCCATCTCTCTAACCACATCTCTTTAAATCGTCATTTATTTTACTGTCTTATTTTATTTTCGTTGCTTTTCTCACTGATTTTTGTTGATACTAAAACAAATTTCTTTTTAAGAAATAAAAACTTTAAATTGATCACGAATTTTGAATTACACAATTCACCCCCACTTATGCTTGGAGTCACTTGTCAAACATTTATATGCCTTGAGATTTGAAGCGCACATCTCTCTATTGAGGTTCATTCAAGTGGTAATATATTCATATTAAGCTTGGTTACTACTGACTCTGAACTCAAACCTGAATGATAGTTCTATGATAATGTTGCATGGTCGTTATAGTACTACCTCAATGTCATACCCCAAAATTTGCCCTCCATCTACTCAAGAGATTTCATACATCCATACTCAAGGATTCCTCAAGAGTTGATCAGACAAACTCTCTCCTAGACAATCAACCCAAACTAGGGTTTGGTATCTCTCAAGTCAAGATGGATTTCCAACATCTCCAATGGTCTTCATGCCTCCTCACATGCTTCAAAGATTCTCCATGTCAAATTCCAAGCCTCACAAGTCAAGTTTCCTCAGACAATTGCTCAGATGGTTGAAAATCGGGTGTATTGGACCAAAAGTCAACTGTGGTCAACATACAGTCAAACTTCATAATTTTTGGTCAACATCCTCATTTTGAAGTTACATTCATCATTTGATCAAGGGTTGATCATGATTCATCAAGAAAACTCAAGATTTGCTCAAAAGTCAAACTTTCTAAATTAGGGTTTCTAGGTGAAAAGTCAACTGAACTTTGATTGATCATAACTTTCTCATACTTTCTCAGAAATTCTCCCACCAAATCTCATTTTGAAGGAAATTCAATTCTCTACAACTTCATGTCTCACAAGAATGTCCAAAAAATGCTTCATTTGAGAGGTATAGCTCAAAATATTACAGGTCATTTTCAAAGTCAACAAAAAGTCAACTTTTTGTTTTGAAGATATATTGAGCATGGTAACTCAAATTGAGATGATACCAAAGACATTGTTTAGAGGACTCTTAGAGCTTTCCAAAAAGTCCAAGAACACTCAAATATGTGGAAAATTGAGCAAGATACACCATTCAGAAGTTGGGCAATTTTGGACAATTGCACAAAAGGACATTTTGGTCAAATTGCAAAATTTTCCAAATGGGCCTATAATCTTTTGATCCAAACTTGTTCATGACAATATTCTTGACCTATAAATGCTTGACATTGGTAATTTTCTATTTTTGTGATTTATATTTGAATTTTACAACATTTAATTCAAAAATAAATTATGTAAAATATGAAAATTAGGTTATTTCTTCAATTAAGTTGGATTTATATCTTTCTTAATGTCCAAGAAAGCCCAATACACTTACCAAATTAGTGCAAGCCATGACATTGATGAGAAAATCATATTTTTTTCAAGATTTGATTTTATTTTCAAAGAAAATATTTGCACATTGATGGAGCAATCTTTTTTCCACTCTTTTGCCATCCAAATCTCTTCTATAAATTGCCAGCATTGTGTACAAACCAAGGGGGAAACCCTAGCTCAAGCCAAACCCTTATTTTGTCAAAATTTTCCAAGAAAGTTGCAAAAAATCGTGTTCTTGTTTCCACCTTTTCATTCAAACCATCCATCCCATCGTGCTCGGAGGGTAAGTTTGAGTAAGTACACTTGCCATGGGTTAAAACAAGGGATCGATGCATACATGATCATACATATTCAAAACTTTTGATTTTTGCATTTTATTCATCTCGCTTTAATCAATTCTAATGTTTTATTGTGTTCATGAGGCTTTATATGATTGATCCGGGTCATCGTTGCATAACTTGAACGCGTCAATCCAATTTGCCATGTTTAGGGTTCGTGGACCGAGCTTGAACGGTAGCTAGAGGCATTTTTAATCAAAACTGACATCACCATCGGACTCGGAAGGGTCGATTTAGGGGGGGTAGGATTCTCCTCTTCCATTTATTCTACGTGTTTTGCAGGTTTCAATTTTGGGGTCGCCGGAGAAGACGACCGGAGCTAGGGCTCCGCCGTTGACCGCGAGACCCGTGGAAGCTTATGGCGAAGACTCAATCTGATTCGTCCATTCGTAAGTTGACTGGGTTCGGCTTGCTGACTGTGTTCAAACTCAAAATCAGTGACACGCGTACTCTTATAAGCCATTGCTTGTGATTCCATGACACCAAATGCAAGCCGTCCCAGTGGTTAAGGCGTTGTTTTGAGGAGATTCTCCAGGAGGTTATGGGTTCAAGCCTTGCCAGGACCAGTTTTGCCATCCTATTTTCACAAGTTCAATTTTCTAACTATTTTCCATATTTTCTTATTTTTCTTTTATTTTAATACTTGCATACCATTTTAATTAATTTCCACATTTTATTTCTGCATCAAAAATGCATCAAAAAATATTTTCTTTTTACATTTATATTCTGAAAATCTTTATTTAATTTAATAAATTAAAAAAAACATATTTTTGCATGCATATTTATTTTTATTTACATTTTTGCATTTAATTCACTTTTAATTGCATTTTAATTATTAAATCTTTTCCAAAAAATCCCAAAAAATTATTTTAGCTTATTTATATTATTTCCAGCATATATTAATTTTCTCATATTAATTTTCTCATATTAAAATTTGCATTTTTTCTAACATTTTCTCTTATTTCGATTCCATCATATTTTTCGATTTCTCGTTTGTTTCATAGGTTAATCCGATTCAGACGATTCTTCCGTTTTTATTTTATTTTTCAATAATGTAACTGCTCATGGGATGTAATAGTTTAATTTAGGACTTTATTTTCCGCATTTCAAATTATGTATCTGCCCCAAAGCCATGTAATAGCGTAGGTTTATCTTTCCGCACTTTTACATTTCCGCTTTTACATTCCGCATTTTACTTTCCGCACCCTATAAATTGTTAGTAATTAGGCGTGTATGGCAAGATAATAATGAACATAGCCCATTAATCTTCAAGATAACATATTCTGAATTCAACACACTTCTTCACACACGCACCCCTTAGGGTAATTCTCTCTCGATGCCTTTCGATTCAAAAATGGTCATGTCCCTCGAACGTAGAGGTATTCTAGCACCGTTGCCTTCCAAACAAATCATCATAGTCCCTTCGATACAAAGATCATAAGACCCACGATGTCGCCTCCGAATACATGATCTTGACCCTCGATTGTCGCCTACGAAAAATGATGATAGTCCCTTCGAATGTGCTAGGATACTTCCTACAAGTTGCCTTCTATGACCATCCGATGCCCCTTCGAATGTCCCGCTTACATCCAATGAATGGAGCTACCTACTAACTAATGGTATGGCTAGCGCTATTCTAAAGGAACGTAGAAGTACAAAAAACGACCAATTCTGAGTGGGTAAATAAGTCTTTTAGTTGCTCGCTCTAAACCAAATACTTTTCACACCACACACTTTTTTCAAAGTTTAAACTCTTTTCAAAACAAAACATTTCCGAACACTTTGTATACACTCCTACATGAGTCATTACAAAGTCAAAGCGAAATGCCTTTTCAAAACATTTTTGTCAAACACACAGAAAGCAATATTGAAAAGTTATCTAAGAGCAACTAAGAGCCCGTAGAATAAACTGCGGATGGAAAGGGGTGCTAATACCTTCCCTTTTCATAACCATTCTCCCGAACTCAGAATCTAACGAAGGTCTTTTTCAGTTACTTTTACCTTCCCTTAATTGGATAAAAATAAAAGTCGGTGGCGACTCTTGCTATCCGCACATTTGGATACAAAAATCCTACAAAGTCAGTTCACCGTATCACAGAACTGACGACTCTGCTGGGGATAAATCCTAAAAGAGAGAATTACCTTAGGGATTTCTAGATAACTTTTATTGCTTTTTGTTTGACTTGTATGCTTTATCTTTAAGGGTTGCTTGGGTATTATATTGTTGGGGGATCCTACACCCGGATCCGGGTTTCCTTTTAGGTAAGTAGCATTAGATCATCGCGACCGTTAGACGTATAACTACGCGGTCAACATGATGGCTACGTTAGCGTGACACTTTGGTTGTCCCGATACTCTTCATTCCCAAGTTGAAGATAGTATTTGGCTTCTGCGTGGTGTCATCAAGCGCTAACTAAACTTTTAGAACCTTAATTGACCCATCTTAGCCATTAGAAGGTAGTGAGATGGCGGCTTTGGTGTAGACCGAGGTTGGTTGATACTCGATGCTACGCTCATTGAGATCGACTTTTGGGACATTTTCGATCGACCACTTGGTCGTATTGAAATAAGCGCCTACGAGAAAGATCGTGATGTGAGATTCCTAGAACCCGTTACTATTATAGGAGGGATGAACCAACTCAAACTTTTGGTGGGGAATCACCTATACCTCATGCAAGCCTTAAACCTAGGCTCATTGTGTGAATTGTTTGTGTGTGCTAAACATGACATCATGACATCATTCGCATTGCATATCATTTCTAACTATTTCAAGGACCTAGGGATTTATCTTTGCTCTGTTTTGTAGGGATTATGGCTTCTAGAAAGACTATCCGAATCAACTTCATGGGTATCCCTTCTCAACTCAAAGAATTGGTTTCAAAAATTCCCGACCATGCTCAATTCATCAAAAGACATGGTTATCTGCTTGATTTGGTTATCTCCGGTTTTGAAGAAGATATGATGCATGTCCTATTCCAGTTCTTTGACCCGAAACACCATTGCTTTACATTTCCAGATTATCAGTTGGTTCCTACCTTGGAAGAGTTCTCTAAGCTACTTGGGATACCTATTCTTGATCAAATGCCATTCACCGGTCTAGAAAAGGTTCCTAAGTACGAAGACATTGCATCCGCCTTACATCTTAAGCGTTCAGATATTGAAGCCAATTGGGAAACTAGAAGTGGAGTTAAGGGTTTACTTTCCAAGTTCTTAATCAAGAAAGCCCGAGAATTCCTCAAAGTTATGAGTTTCCATGCATTTGAAAACATTGTTGCCTTGCTAATTTATGGTTTGGTTCTATTTCCTAACTCGGATCAATTCATAGATGTCAATGCCATCAAGTTGTTTCTTACCCGCAATCCAGTGCCTACTTTACTTGGAGACATCCTACATTCTCTCACTCGTACTAAGCGACAAGGAACTCTCATGTGTTGTATACCGTTACTTTCAAGGTGGTTTATTTCGCACCTTCCTCCATCGGTTTTGAAGAATGAACAAAGGTTGAGATGGTCTCAAAGGCTAATGTCACTCTCTCATTCGGATATCCGTTGGAATCTTTTCTCTCAAAGGACTTCACATTCATCGTTGTGGAGAATTCCTAATGTACCACTCCTTGGTATAAGGGAGGTATTACTTACAACCCTTCTCTAGCTCTACGTCGGTTTGGTTTCGCTCAAGAGATGGTCCACATGATATGCTTCTCCAAGATGTTGTGTTCGACTACAATCACGATCTCCGAATTACCGAAGGTTTATACATGCTTGGGGCATGGTAAAGAAGGCGATACCAAGACTTTGGGGCACCGAACTCCATTCCTTGGGAACCTTACCTCAAATGGGTGCGAGCTCGAGCTCAAAACCTCATGATGCCATTCACTGTTTACCAGTAATTATGGAACTGTTGCTATAGGTGACGTACCCATGTTCTCCATCCCGACATGCCTACCGATTTTGAAGGCTTGAAGAGATCCCGGATTCAACTAAAGAAGAAAGGGATACCTTTGAAGCTCAATGCTATGCAAGTGAGAAGAAAGTTCTAGAGTTGACCAAGCTACTTCACGAGGAGCGAAACATCAACGCTTCGGCACCAAGAGGAAGCGCCCATGGGAGACTTAGAGCTTTAGGATGTTTATGTTTTCTTTTTATTGTTTCGAATTATCTCTTGTACTTAAAAAGAAAAAAACTAATAAGAAAAAGTACTAATAAATGTTTGTTCATTGCTTGTTTAACAAATTTAAATCTCTAAGGTCCTTGAAAATATTGCATTGCATTCGCATAAACATTGCATAGCATAGCATAACATTGCATCACGGTACATTGGAGATTGGTTTTCTCATTTGCTCGCTATTTATTTTAGCAAATGGCTCTTGAAGATTGTCAAAGATCCGTGCTCAAAATGCTCAGAGATGTTTACCACTTGGTCCAAGGCCAAAAGATTTGAAGAAGCTCATCAACAAGAAGAAGAAGGTTGTTGGTCTCCTCAACATGGGTAGACGTTTCAAAGGGGTCCAAAAGTGGTCATCGGATCGAGCTCTCAAGGAAGTGTCCATACCGAGGGAGTACCAAGGGTGATGAAGGTGATCGTGAGCCAAAGAAAGGAGGAGAGGACCACTCGATTATAGCCAACACTCGATGAAGATGACAAGTACAAACAACTTGAAGACCGTCTGAATCTTTGTGGAAAACACGAAAATGTCCGGCTGAACTTTGATGATCCGAGTCTTGTTCCGGTGTTGTGATTCCTCCCAAGTTCAAAGTTCCAGCTTTTGCCAAGTATGATGGCATGTCTTGCCCAAAGTGCATTTGAAGTCCTATGTCCAAGATCAATCCCCACCGATGACGTAAAGTGTGGATGCACTATTTTCAAGAGAGTTTGTCCGGAACCCAGTTGGAATGGTATTATCAGCTAGAGAATGACTGTATCCGTACTTGGAGTGACTTAGCTGATGCTTTCTACAGACAGTATGAGTACAATGCTGAATTGACACCCACTCGCATGCAATTACAAAGCATGTCCATAGGTCGTGACGAGAAGTTCAAGGAGTATGCTCAGAAATGGAGAGACCTAGCAGGCAGAGTTCAACCACCCTTGTCCAATAGGGAGTTGGTTGATATGTTCATGGGAACACTGACAGGCCCGTTCTTCAATCATCTGATTGGAAATTCTTCATCCGGATTCACCGAGCTGATATTGATAGGCGAGCGCATTGAAGCTGGTATCAAGAGTGGGAAGATCCATGTAGAGTCATCTTCAAATACTGCGAAAAGATCTTTTGGTGGTAAGAAAGAAGCGAATGCTGTGTATGGTCAGAAAAGCCGAGCCAAGACCGACCGCGCTCAACCTGTGGGGGCAGTTGTGATCTCCAATCCTACATCAAGACAACCTCCGAGACAACGCGCGTAGCGAAGCGCCACGAAGGCATTTAAGATCAACATGCCTTTGTCGCAAGCCTTGCAACACATGTTGAACGCAAAGCTGATAACCTTGAGGGATCCTCCTCAGAATGTCAACACTTCCTCTCCAAAGTACAATCCTAATGCTAAGTGTGCTTACCATTCCAATAGCCCAGGGCATGACACTGACAATTGTTGGGCTCTGAAGAACAAGATTCAAGATATGATTGAAGCTAAGCAAATTGAGTTTGACCCTCCTGTTGAGACTCCGAATGTGATCAACACACCTATGCCTAATCATGACAAGAGTTCCAATGCTGTTGGTGACGATACTTATGTTTTCAACATAGATGACTTGACCATTCCTTTGATGACTGTTAAGAAGAATTTGTTGCAAGCCGGTGTCAATCCAGGATGCCCAGAGGATTGTCGTTGGTGCCCGTCTGCGCCTGATGGTTGTGCTTGGTTGAGAAGACGTGTTCAGTGTATGATGGACAACCGTGAGATACTGTTTCTGAAACCACCTGTGCAGAAGTTGTGTGAAGAAATGTCCAAGTTGAAGATTGACAATGCGAATGAAACTGTACCATCTGTGTGGGATACCTTGGGGCAGCCTAGTGGAAAGTATGATTACATGGTGAAGTACACTGTCCCTGATAGTTACAAGATTCCTATTGAAGATGTTAAGGCGACCGGATGGGGTGATGATTTCCCAGAAGATTACGCTGATGTTAACACAATAAGGATCTCCTCTGCTGATCCTGTGCCCAGGGTGGCACCTCTCATTATCACTTCTCCAAGACCAGTGCCATATTCCTCTGACAAGGCTATCCCTTGGAATTATGGAGCTGATGTTTACTATCATGGTGTCAAACAAGATCCTCTGACCATTGAGGATCTTACCATTGGAGCTTCTATTCTTGACATCGACAACATCACCGGATCCAGTAAGGTGACCAGAACCGGAAGGGTATTCTCCGAGATCTCTCCTCCAAAAGACACGACTCCATTCCATTAATCAATATCCCCGCTAGAGGAAAGAACTGACTCATCCTACTCACCGAAGTACCAAAGGAAGTTGTGAAGACACCTCCAAACAGAAATGGAGGAAATTCAAGATCATCAAGAAGAGTGATTACAATGTTGTGGAGCAGTTAGACAGACCGTCCAAGATTTCCATGCTCGCTTTGCTCTTGTGCTCGAGGCTCATGCTAATGCCTTGGTGAAGTTTCAAGAATGCTCATGTACCGCAAGACACCCACCGATCGTTCAAGTTTGTATTGCTAGCTGGCTGCCAACAACGGCCTAGGCCTCTCGATGTTGATTTGACTCCTTCCGAAAGAAACACAACAAAGCCTTACACATCTCTGTTGAATGCAAGGCGTTACCTGTCTCATGTTTTGGTTGACACCGATTCTGCTCTGAATATCCTTCCAAAAGCGCTTTTGATCGGCTTGATGTCGAAGGGTTGGTTCGAGACCCGTGACATTATTGTGAGGGCTTTTGATGGTTCTAAGCGCAAGACTTGGAGAGCTCATCACTGTTAAAGTCGGTTCCCGCACTTTGGCTCCACTTTCTTTGTCATGGACATCCGTCCACTTACTTGCCTACTTGGACGCCCTTGGATACATGGGGGTATACCTCTACCTTACATCGGTGAAATACCCGTGAAAGGGAAGGTTGTTACAGATGTGGTGAAGAAGAATATATGGTCATCTACTCATTCCGCTATCTCGAGATGGAGGGTGAATTCTTCGAGACTCCTGTCAAGCTTTTGAAACAATACCCAGTCATGCTGTTGACTCTCTGTCACCCCGAGGTTACAAGCTTCGCCTAGGATGGTCTCATTGAAAGATGCTCAAGCTGCTGTTGAACAAGGAGGTAGTGCTATTTGGGGACAGCTCCCCGATCTTCCCTTCAAATCCGACAAGACTGGTTTAGGCTTCACCATCAAGGGTCAGAAGATGATACGCCGCGAACGTGCCGGCCAACTTCCTTTCCGCATCGGAGTGGAATCCATGCTATAGAAGACGACGACAACGGCTTCGACATCAGCAAGTGGATCTTCCCAACTCCAGATAAAGGGCTCAGCAATTGGAAGACCGAAGACGTCATACCAATCTCCTTTAGCCAGGAGTAATTGCTCTTGTTTTGTTTTGCTTTTCGTATTTCTTTATGTTTTGAACAATAAACTTTGAAAGCTCGGTGCTTTGCCCGGGCATCATGGCTCGTTTAGGGTTATTATCTGTCGTTTGCGTATTTTCATTCAATAAATTCGTTGGACTTTTGCATTCAATTGTTTGTTTTCTTTCTTTTACTTTATCACCCTTCAAAAGCTATGTGTTCTTACACACCCACGTGATACCGCGAATCACTCGAATCTCGTTAATAAGCTATGCTATTGCTAAATATGACTTCGATAATCCGATCTACCAAGCAAGACGAAAGTGAGGAAGATTGTGAAGTGCGGAGAACTTGCCGATCTGAAGAAGAAAGCGAGTTATACCACACGAAGAGCAAGTTGAGGTTGTGAATTTGGGTCGACGAAGATGAAAAGAGATCAAGATAGGAGCGGGTCTTGAGAACAGTGTTAAAGAAAGGTTGATTCAGATGCTACGAGACTATATTTAGGTTTTGCTTGGTCATATGAAGACATGCCTGGTTTAGACATTGATATTGTGGTACACCGATTGCGACAAAAGGGTTTTCTCTGAAACGAAGGTTCGATGCGTCCCGAGATGTCGAGAAAATCAAAGCCAAGTTATGAAGCGTTCAATGCGGTTTCTTAGTACTACTTATCCACGGTTGCAAATGTGGTACCCGCCCAAGAAGGATGGTAAAGTACGAATATGTGTGGATTACGAGATCCGAACAAAGCAAGTCCGAAAGACGATTTTCCACTTCCTCATATTGATGTTACGGTTGACAACACCGCCAGATAACGTTTTCTCCTTCATGGATGGTTTCTCCGGTTACAATCGGATCAAAATGGCTCAAGACATGGAGAAGACTACTTTTGTCACAGTGGGTACTTTCGCTACAAGGTTATGCCGTTCGGATTTGAAGAACACAGCGCCACTTAGTGCTATGGTTACATTGTTTCATGACATGATTCATCACGAGATAGAGGTCTCGTCGACATGATAGCTCGATCACGGTCAAGAAGAACATCTTGATCATTTGCGAAACTGCTCGATGATTAAAGAAGTACAGGTTGAGACTTAATCCTAACAAGTGCACCTTTGGAGTCAGATCCGGAAAACTCCTAGGGTTTGTTGTCAGTGGTAAAGGTATTGAGGTTGACCCCGCCAAGGTTAGAGCCATTCAAGAGATGCCAGCGCCCCGCACAGAGAAGGAGGTCAGAGGTTTCTTGGGCCGATTGAACTACATCGCCAGATTCATTGCACACCTAACTGCTACTTGTGAGCCAATCTTCAAGTTACTTAAGAAAGATCAAGTAGTGGAATGGAACGACGATTGCCAGATCGCTTTTGACAAAATCAAGGAGTACCTACAAAATCCTCCTATCCTGATGCCGCCCGCCGAAGGAAGACCTCTTATCATGTACTTGACAGTGTTAGAGAATTCAATGGGGTGTGTGTTGGGGCAACATGACGAGTCTGGTCGAAAAGAGCATGCAATATACTAACTTAGCAAAAGTTTACCGACGTGAAACAAGATACTCACACCGAGAAAACTTCGCTACGACTAAAGCAAGACTCACACTACCTTATTGATTTCCAAGATGGATCCGATAAAATACATCTTTGAGATCCGAAGGATAGCAAGATGGCAAATGATCTTGAAAAAGCGATCAAAGGAGGTGTAGTAGCCGATCATTTGGCTCATCGTAGATGACTATCGATCTATGCAGTCAATTTCGAAGATGTTTTACTAGTTACAGATTAGAAGAACCGGCCAGACGAAGGACCTGAAGAAGGATCCCGATGGACCATGGTCTTTGATGGAGCCTCAAACGCACTTGGCAATGGCATTGGCGCCATCATTACATCCCCTACAGGAGGGCACACGCCTTTCACCGCCAGATTATGTTTCAGTTGCACTAATAACATGGCCGAGTACGAAGCGTGCATCATGGGTCTTAAAAGTGTATGGAGACTCAGCTTTAGCGATCAGTCAGATTAAGGGCGAGTGGGATACGAAGCATCCGAATCTCATTCCATATCGAGAGCATGTTCTAAGTTTGATCCCCTACTTCGAAGAGATTACTTTTGATCATATTCCACGAGAAGAGAATCAGTTGGCAGACACATTGGCTACTATGTCGTCTATGTTCAAGGTCAGATGGGACAACGAGGCTCCCCAGATCATCATTGAGAGGTTTGACGAACCAGCGTATTGTTGTGAGCTTGACGCAGAAGAGAAACCTTGGTACTATGATGTGAAGAGGTATCTAGAGACTCAGGAATATCCCGCAGGGGCATCTGCTAATGATAAGAAGTTCATGAGAAGATTTGCTTCCAAATTCTTTCTCAGCAACGACATCTTATACAAGCGCAACCATGACTTGTGCTTACTCCCTGTAGACCGAAACAGCAATACGTATCATGGAAGAGTTACACGAAGGCGAATTTGGTACCCACTCTAGTGGACACACCATGGCTAAGAAGATTTTGAGAACAGGTTACTATTGGTCCACCATGGAAGCTGATTGTCACCGCTACGCTCGATCTTGTCACAAATGCCAGATTTATGCCGACAAAGTGCACGTACCTCCAGTACCTCTGAATGTTTTAACTTCTCCTTGGCCTTTTGCAATGTGGGGCATTGACATGATTGGGGAAATTAAGCCCACAGCTTCCAATGGACATCGTTTCATCCTTGTGGCAATCGATTACTTTACCAAGTGGGTAGAAGCAGCCTCGTTCGCATCTGTTACCAAGAATGTTGTGGCTCGATTCATCAAACATAATCTTATCTGCCGGTATGGCACTCCCGAAAGGATTATCACAAATAACGGCTCTAATCTCAACAACAAGATGATCACTGAACTCTGCACGCAGTTCAAGATCAAGCATCACAATTCTTCTCCTTATCGGCCTAAGATGAATGGCGCAGTGGAAGCCGCCAACAAGAACATTAAGAAGATTATCTGAAGATGACGTGACTTACAAAGATTGGCATGAGATGTTACCATTTGCTCTTCATGGTTATCGCACTTGACGAACATCCACAGGGCAACCCCTCTCTTGTATACGGTACGGAAGCCGTCTTACCCATCGAGGTTCGGATACCCTCAACGAGTCCTCCAAGAGGCGAGTTAGGCGAAGACGATGGGTTCGACTCGCCTTGACCGATTAATTTGATTGATGAGAACGACTCGCGTCCATCCGCCATGGATGATTTATCGAAACGAATGATCGAGCATTTAACAAGAGGGTCAAGCACCGAGTCTACCAAGTCGGTGATCTAGTAGTCAAGCGCATCATTCTTCCACAAGGTGATCCGGGGCAAATGGACTCCCACCTATGAGGGACCATTTGTAGTCAAGACAGATTTTTTCGGAGCTATGATACTTAGCACCATGGATGGCGAAGACTTCCCACACCGTGAACGCAGACATAGTCAAAAATACTACGATAAAGAGACCCGCTAGGTCGGCGAACCTAGGCAAAAATAAGGGCATCTGGCGAACCAAAAGGTTCGGGCAAAAGTAAAGGATATATACAAAACATGTACACCGGCAAGTCGAAAACACGAAAAGGCGGCTTGGGCAAAAAGGGTATCGGTGGTGAAAACCGAAAGGCGGTCTAGGCAAAAGTTAGGGATTTAAGCGTCGACTATGTCTCTTCCGGATCACCCGCCTGGACTACTATCAACATTCAAGATTCAAATGGCGAAGATCGATCTACTCACTTTCTCGACAAGGAGATGAGATAGTTGAAATATATGAGTACTAGCATAGTTGGAACTTAACGAGATTGTTTCCGCATAGCTTTTACCTTTCTTGTGTACAAACTACTTGGCCATCGCCACATTTCAAATAAAAGCTTCTTTCTCTTTACAATTTTTGTTGTTATTTGCAATAAGTCCAACGTTTGTTTTGAATGACTATCGCATTTGACAATAAGAATCTAATCACAAACATACGAAAAGTGAACATACAAAAGTACTTACTACGGCTCCGGAATGGGACGACGAAAGTCACCAAAGCATTCCCACGAGCATGATCCCCACAAAGGTGCCACTCACAATACAACTTCCCAACAGAGCAAAAGGGAATCATGGCAATTCCACTCGACTAAGTAATATCGTCGTCTCCAAGCGAACACCTCATCCCGGTCAAGGTATTTATCCCCCGGATGTCTTTGATCCTTTCCTTTCTCCCCAACAGCGATTCGGACACAAGACTTGGTCGATAGTGCATCGGAGGAAACATACACCTTTATTCCCACCAGAGATTACAACGGACTTGACTCTTCTAGCCGGTCTCTCGGAACCATCAAATGCTCTCAATGAGATCTACACTCGGAATCCCATGAGCGCCTCCTAAATTTCCTCGGGATCTACATACAAGGTCCCCAAGATCGCCTTCCATTCTCCTCTAGGTCTATATGAGATCTCCAACAACGAGTTTCTCAATCTCTACCTTCCTTAACAATATCTAGGCCCAAGACTTGGTCGATAGTGCATCGGAGGAATTGGGATATCTTTCTTCTCCTTCCAAAGCGGGTTCTCACCTACACAATTCCCCAGCGTAATCTTCAAAGAACATCCGCATCTTCTTCAAGATGGATATGTTTTGAAATATCACAACATCAACATTCATACATTACTCATAAAGTCATAATTTATGCATATGTCATTCATATACACATGCATCATACTTTGCATAAAACTAACCAATATTTCATCAAAGTTCCTTTTGTTTTCTCCAAAACAGTAATACTACGACGCAAACAGGTCTAGGATTAAGCCCCGAACCGACGGGAAAACTATCTGTAAGACCGCCCCTTGGTTGTCCTCCGACGACCGGTCCAGGATTAAGCCCCGAACCGACGGGAAAACTATCTGAAAGACCACCTCTGGTTATCCTCCGATAACAGGCAATGGATCAACACCCGATGCACAAGGAAGCTATCCACATTCTTGCCAACTACAATCTCCCTCGAGTAATCAGACGAAGATTTATTCGATTATCAACAGCAACTACAGAGTCTAGCATACGACTCAGTTGCCTTGGATGGCATCTTAAGCCCATCTCCGACTATTTGTCAACATCTCTTCACTTTCAGAATGCTGCATATATGGTTAAAAATCAATACAAACCAATAACCTCATTCAAAGTGAACACGAAGTCTAACGTACGACTCCCTTCGGATGGCATCTTAAGCCCATCTCCTCTCTGTTCCAGGAACATCTACAGAGTCTAACATACGACTCACTCCCCAACATCGACCTTTCCAGATGGCATCTTAAGCCCATCTCCGTCGGTTCTCCTATTAACAACCTCGAGTCTAGCGTCGACTCGTCCCCAGTGAAGTCTCCAACTTCTCCAAATGGCATCGTAAGCCCATTCCCGCATCATCACCGATAAGAGTGCAAATTTTGTGTACTCGAGTGTTCAATCATCTTCACCTCCGGTCACGAAGACAAGCGTGTCAATCTAACCTCCGGTACAAGAAGATTGAGCAGGCAATGTCATACCCCAAAATTTTCCCTCCATCTACTCAAGAGATTTCATACATCCATACTCAAGGATTCCTCAAGAGTTGATCGGACAAACTCTCTCCTAGACAATCAACCCAAACTAGGGTTTGGTATCTCTCAAGTCAAGATGGATTTCCAACATCTCCAATGGTCTTCATGCCTCCTCATATGCTTCAAAGGTTCTCCATGTCAAATTCCAAGCCTCACAAGTCAAGTTTCCTCAGACAATTGCTCAGATGGTTGAAAATCGGGTGTATTGGACCAAAAGTCAACTGTGGTCAACATACAGTCAAACTTCATAATTTTTGGTCAACATCCTCATTTTGAAGTTACATTCATCATTTGATCAAGGGTTGATCATGATTCATCAAGAAAACTCAAGATTTGCTCAAAAGTCAAACTTTCTAAATTAGGGTTTCTAGGTGAAAAGTCAACTGAACTTTGACTGATCATAACTTTCTCATAATTTCTCAGAAATTCTCCCACCAAAGCTCATTTTTAAGGAAATTCAATTCTCTACAACTTCATGTCTCACAAGAATGTCCAAAAAATGCTTCATTTGAGAGGTATAGCTCAAAATATTACAGGTCATTTTCAAAGTCAACAAAAAGTCAACTTTTTGTTTTGAAGATATATTGAGCATGGTAACTCAAATTGAGATGATACCAAAGACATTGTTTAGAGGACTCTTAGAGCTTTCCAAAAAGTCCAAGAACACTCAAATATGTGGAAAATTGAGCAAGATACACCATTCAGAAGTTGGGCAATTTTGGACAATTGCACAAAAGGACATTTTGGTCAAATTGCAAAATTTTCCAAATGGGCCTATAATCTTTTGATCCAAACTTGTTCATGACAATATTCTTGACCTATAAATGCTTGACATTGGTAATTTTCTATTTTTGTGATTTATATTTGAATTTTACAACATTTAATTCAAAAATAAATTATGTAAAATATGAAAATTAGGTTATTTCTTCAATTAAGTTGGATTTATATCTTTCTTAATGTCCAAGAAAGCCCAATACACTTACCAAATTAGTGCAAGCCATGACATTGATGAGAAAATCATATTTTTTTCAAGATTTGATTTTATTTTCAAAGAAAATATTTGCACATTGATGGAGCAATCTTTTTTCCACTCTTTTGCCATCCAAATCTCTTCTATAAATTGCCAGCATTGTGTACAAACCAAGGGGGAAACCCTAGCTCAAGCCAAACCCTTATTTTGTCAAAATTTTCCAAGAAAGTTGCAAAAAATCGTGTTCTTGTTTCCAGCCCTTTTCAGCCCAAACCATCCATCCCATCGTGCTCAGAGGGTAAGTTTGAGTAAGTACACACTCTTGCCATGGGTTAAAACAAGCCGGATCGATGCATACATGATCATACATATTCAAAACTTTTGATTTTTGCATTTTATTCATCTGCGCGTTTTAATCAATTCTAATGTTTTTATTGTGTTCATGAGGCTTTATATGATTGATCTGGGTCATCGTTGCATAACTTGAACGTCAGAAATCCAATTTGCCATGTTTAGGGTTCGTGGACTGCTGAGCTTCGAACTGGTAGCTAGAGGCATTTTTAATCAAAACTGACATCACCATCGGACTCGGAAGGGTCGATTTAGGGGGGGTAGGATTCTCCTCTTCCATTTATTCTACGTGTTTTGCAGGTTTCAATTTTAGGGTCGCCGGAGAAGACGACCGGAGCTAGGGCTCCGGCGTCGTTGACTGGCGAAGACCGGTGGAAGCTTGCGTGGCGTGAAGACTCAATCTGATTCGTCCATTCGTAAGTTGACTGGGTCTGGCTTGCTGACTGTGTTCAAACTCAAAATCAGTGACACGCGTACTCTTATAAGCCATTGCTTGTGATTCCATGACACCAAATGCAAGCCGTCCCAGTGGTTAAAGCGTTGTTTTGAGGAGATTCTCCAGGAGGTCATGGGTTCAAGCCTTGCCAGGACCAGTTTTGCCATCCTATTTTCACAAGTTCAATTTTCTAACTATTTTCCATATTTTCTTATTTTTCTTTTATTTTAATACTTGCATACCATTTTAATTAATTTCCACATTTTATTTCGCATCAAAATGCATCAAAAATATTTTCTTTTACATTTATATTCTGAAAATCTTTATTTAATTTAATAAATTAAAAACATATTTTGCATGCATATTTATTTTATTTACATTTTGCATTTAATTCACTTTTAATTGCATTTTAATTATTAAATCTTTTCCAAAAAATCCCAAAAAATTATTTTAGCTTATTTATCTTATTTCCAGCATATATTAATTTTCTCATATTAAAATTTGCATTTTTTCTAACATTTTCTCTTATTTCGATTCCATCATATTTTTCGATTTCTCGTTTGTTTCACAAGTTAATCCGAACGATTCTTCCGTTTTTATTTTATTTTTCAATAATGTAACTGCTCATGGGATGTAATAGTTTAATTTAGGACTTTATTTTCCGCATTTCAAATTATGTATCTGCCCCAAAGCCATGTAATAGCGTAGGTTTATCTTTCCGCACTTTTACATTTCCGCTTTTACATTCCGCATTTTACTTTCCGCACCCTATAAATTGTTAGTAATTAGGCGTGTATGGCAAGATAATAATGAACATAGCCCATTAATCTTCAAGATAACATATTTCGAATTCAACACACTTCTTGACACACGCACCTTAGGTAATTCTCTCGATGCCTTCGATTCAAAATGGTCATGTCCTCGAGCGTAGAGGTATTCTAGCACCGTTGCCTTCCAAACAAATCATCATAGTCCCTTCGATACAAAGATCATAAGACCCACGATGTCGCCTCCGAATACATGATCTTGACCCTCGATTGTCGCCTACGAAAATGATGATAGTCCTTCGAATGTGCTAGGATACTTCCTACAAGTTGCCTTCTATGACCATCCGATGTCCCTTCGAATGTCCCGCTTACATCCAACGAATGGAGCTACCTACTAACTAATGGTATGGCTAGCGCTATTCTAAAGGAACGTAGAAGTACAAAAAACGACCAATTCTGAGTGGGTAAATAAGTCTTTTAGTTGCTCGCTCTAAACCAAATACTTTTCACACCACACACTTTTTTCAAAGTTCAAATTCTTTTCAAAACAAAACATTTCCGAACACTTTGTATACACTCCTACATGAGTCATTACAAAGTCAAAGCGAAATGCCTTTTCAAAACATTTTTGTCAAACACACAGAAAGCAATATTGAAAAGTTATCTAAGAGCAACTAAGAGCCCGTAGAATAAGCTGCGGATGGAAAGGGTGCTAATACCTTCCTTTTCATAACCATTCTCCGAACTCGAATCTAACGAAGGTCTTTTCTGTTACTTTTACCTTCCCTTAATTGGATAAAAATAAAAGTCGGTGGCGACTCTTGCTATCCGCACATTTGGATACAAAAATCCTACAAAGTCAGTTCACCGTATCACACTCAACACCATTGCCCTTCCAGTTTGAGGTGTCGTCTACTGACACTTACCATATGTGAGGAGCCTCTTGGCCTACTAGGGAACTAAACTCTACTAAGAAATTTGCATGTACATGAGATTTATTTATTTTCTAAGTAAGAAAATGATGTCGTATTCTGATAGCTCGACCGACAAAGATACCATCTAGGCCGGCAAATTGAGCTTCTATAAAATTTGACGGATTGGATAATTCTTTTTTACCATCACATGATTTCCCTAAATATAGGTCCTCGACTTCCTCAATATTATCATGATTGTTAATCCTTATCTCCCTATCTTATAATACCTCAACTACACTCCCTTGAGCACTTTGTTGACACATTAGATTGATTGCTCGATCTTATCTTTTTCTTGGACTAGTATATAACTTATCTCCTTGTGTGTTACTGAAAAATATATGTATAATTCCACATTTACTTATGGGTGTGTTAACATGGTCAGGGTTTCTAGAAGTTGAAGGTGTGAGGAAAACACAAGAAAGGGGGGTTGAATTGGGTTTTTCACACTTGACAAATTTCCGTCTCTTAACGTTATTACATTAAGTGATGTTTTTGAATACGTTGTGGAAGCATAAACAGTAAACCATAAGCAAGAGTAAATAACACGTGATATATCCTGGTTCACTTGAGAAACCCTCAATCTAGTACAGTCTACCCTATCAAGGTGATTTCGCCTTGAACTCAAGGACTTAATCCACTATAACCAAACTGATTACAATCTGTAGAGATAACTGTTGTGACTAACAACCACTAAGACTTCCATCTTAGTCCATACAAACCTTCTAACCTAACCGGTCCTTTGAGGAACACAATACCTTCTAAAGCTTTAGATCTGTCTGGTCCTTTAGAAGAATTGTTGAAAACCTTCCTAAAGCTTCTAACCAACTAGTCGTTTAGGAAGAACAAACAACAATTTGTTTTACAAAGTTTGTTTACCAAATAATGCTTCTACACAAACATGTGTAAACTCAATTAAGTACATTAGAAGATCCTAATACACACTAAAAATATTACATTGTATTTTAGATTTAATGTGTGGTCTTCTTTTCTTCAAGTAGCTTCTTCAAGGACAATAGCCCAAAGCACTTTAATGACTAAATTCTTCTTCTTCATAAGCTTCTGAAAGTTTTGTTGATATTGATGTAGTAAAGAGAATGACTTATTTATCTTGATTCACCTTGGAACATTTTGGACAACAACCCTTGTTCAATGATCTCTTTAAAGAATAACATTCATGTTATGGATTTGTGATTGGAGCCTCCATGATCATCTTCATTATCTTCTGCAGCTCCGCAAGCTTTTTGCAGTATATAAAATTAAGCACATTGTGAATCAATGACTTTATTGCTATCTTGTAATTATCAACAATATGATTCAAGAACTATTTGTTGTTCTTGTTGTTGTTATAATGGTTGATAATTTTGTTGTGTTCGAATGACAACTTCCATTTTACATTTGAGAACACAACACAACAACTTTCTTTAGGCATACGATTCTTTTCTTATATAACCAAGAAAATAGAGTTGTTGGCTATTTGAAAAAGAGTTGTCACACATTGATAAAAATAGTACTGCCGCATCTTTTTCTTTTTCCACAATTCAAGCTAGTGAAGAGGTAGTGGAATAAAGATTTTTCGTACTCTGTACCATGATAACATTATCTTTTAACCTTTTATACTTCAAAGGCTTCTGCGAGCATGAGCAAGAAGAGAGAACATAACTTCTGGGTTATCAAGACTTCAATTCTTCAGAACCGTGTTTCAGAATCCGTAGCACTTTGTCTTGAAAACCTTTGCATCAAACCTAAGGTCAGAAGAACTTCAAGTCTTCAGAGTCTTCAGAATTGCGTCTTTAGAGTCTTCAGAACTTGGTCTTCAGAACACTTTGTCTTCTAAAACTTGAGTCTTCAGCATCTGGACTTCGTTAAATAGAACTTATGTCTTTAGATCTTCAGACTGGTTTCTTAAACAAAATGTACCTGAGTCACCAAAACTTCAGAGCCTTCTGAAGCTTTTCTCGCTACTGTTCATCAAAACTTGTGTATCCAAGAAGCGGAACATTTTCTCTTCTAATTTCTTGGCCATGCCATTCATTAGAAGCAGAACATGTTTGTTAATTCTAAAAAATAACAAACATTAGAGTATCAAAATTGTTCATACAAACATACTCTTTTGTTATCATCAAAACTCATAGATAATCCTGCATAACCAAATCTTGTTCTTACAGAAAAGTATTTAACTTTGCAAATAACTCATGGAATTCGATCATCTATTCAAAATTATCCTTCTTCTTCAATTTGGATAATAAATGGAAAGCATTATCCTCCGTATAATAAATAAATAAGAAGAAGGAGACCAAGTGTCTAGTCAGTTGATGAACCTCCTTAATTATGGTGGGTCTTATTATGATATTAGCTTGGCATTCGTAGGATTTTTCCTCTACACCTCATATAGTAAAATGAAACCTAAGAACTTTCCAACATGAACCCCAAAAGAATATTTGGCGGGTTTCTAACACATATTTTATCTTTTCAAAACACATTTGGCATTGGTTTCCTTCCTCAAGGGTTTTTATGACCATGTCATTTATCTACACCTCCAGAATACACCCTATTTGATCTAAGAGTACAACATTCATTGGCCTTTGATAAGTATCACATACGTTATTTAGTTTGAAATGCATGAAATCATAATAGTAGTTGTAATTATTAGACATGAATGCTTCTTGGGTGCATTTAGAGGGATTATTTTAAATCTCATTATAGCGAAATAGGCTTCCATGATGCTCTGATTTTTGTACCCCAATAATATGTCAATTAATCTTTTAATGTTTGGATACATATATGGGTCTTTAGGATAAGCCATGCCAAAGTTGGTGAAATCTACACACATTTGCCATGTATAGAGAAATCTCCAAACTAAGACCATATTCTTTAACCAGGTTTGATATTTGGTTTCTATTATGAATTCAATTTCCCAACTCCTTCATTGATGACCTCTTATTTATCCACACCAAATTTCACTTTATTTATTTAGTGGCTTCATTCTGGAATTAATGGTGAAGCCATGACATAAAACTCTGATTTTAATTCCTAACATCGCGGAGGGAGACATGAGAAAAATAATGTTCTTATTGAGCATGAAGACTAGATACTCCCCCATGGATTTCGTCTAGGATATGCCTAGCTTGGTGGTGTGGAATTTCTAGGGCTCAATATGGACCTCCTTCAGGTCTTCTAAATGCATAAGCCTCTATTTTTCAGGCTCTATTATATGGTCCAAATCCATAAAGTTCACCCTTGGATGTGTGGCTATTGTATGGAGGTTGTGGATCTACTTTATTGCACGTTAAGTGTATGCAATAGTTTGTTTACTTATATGGTTTTGATGATGCAACCATATAAAGTAGAATCTTCATCTGAAGTGAAGATCAAGTTATTATGCTTGAGAGGCGAAGATATATTAACCAATCTCTTTAGGACAACACCTAATGTCAAGCGGCACTCAGTGAAGTCATCAAATATCTGTAATTAAGAAATCTCTCTGATGATGGTATCTATCAAGAATCCTTATTAAGCCTCTTCATATAGAAGAAGTCAAGTCCCAAATAATGTGTTAAATCATTGTTGTATCAAGATATGGATCTTTAATCTTCATAGTTTGTGAAATATATGAAGTATGAAAGACCGCTTGGCCCGTGTTTGAGTGATCAGAGTCTTGTAAAATAAATTAGAGTAGTGCTTAAACTTTTAGGGAAATTTACACACTCACCTTGAAGTGTTTTTAACCACTCTAATTGATAAAACTCCTTAAAACCCTTAGAGGAACCATCAGGTGCTTATGGAATTGATAAAGGGTTTTCCTAAACTTTAAGGAGGCTTGTATACACTACCTAATAGATTAAATATTGTAGCCAATTAATTAGATCAAGGTTTAAATCTTCTTAATTGATTTTGAACACTCAAAATCAATTAAGACACTATCCATTGCAGGCTTTCCTTTTTTAGAATTATGTTTTTCAATTTTATGAATCACATAATCAATTAGGTTATATGCATAATTGATTATCAACAATAAAACACCCATGGCTATTTTTCCTTTTTGATCCATATTTCTCTCCTAAAATAGAGGGACATCCTCTATTTCAAAATACACCATGAAATATCTTTCGATATGATTTCTCACTCTCTACTCTTTTCCTTCTCATTTCTCTCATTTTCACTAATTTGCCTTAGTTCTTAAAAAGTGACAAATATTGTAATTTGTGAAGAGGAGTTTATCTCTTGTGCAATATCTTTTGTGAGAAATGGGATGTTTGGTTTGTGAAGTTAGCCAGCAAAAGCCTTTTTTGGTTTGTGTGATTGTCTGTGAAAATATACATTTGGTTCATGAGTTGTGCCTAGTATAAAAGCTTTCATTTGGTTTTGAGATTATCATTAAAAATATCTATTTGGTTTGTGATATGCACTTGGTGTAAAACTCTTTTTTTATATTGTGTGTTAGAATTACCGCCTATTTTAGAGGATAACCAGTATAAAACTCAAAGTTTTCTTGTACAAAAATTCATGGGCATAATTTTGAATCTATGTTCTTACAGGTAAAAGTTGACGATCCTATTAAGAACCTTTCTAACATTTTAATGATGACAACTCCAATGATTTTTGAAGCGAGTAGTCATAGCATTCAACCTTATGATGATGGTGAATAAACTCGAAGGCATATAAACTCTCATCCAATTGGATACTCAAGATTTCATTGAAGTGCTAATATGATTGATGTATCTAGCAAACGATCTTCAAGGCCTTAGGGTTGTGAAAAAGGGAAGTGTGAAAGCTTGAGTGGTTGTGTCTGTCTGAGTAACCAAAGTTTCTTAAAAGTATGAGAGTAAATCCTAAGATACTAAGAAAAAGGAAACACATATATACAAACACTCACACACATAAAATATCTTTTGAAACTCTTTTTTAGCTATCAAAACTCTTAAAAATATTTTCAAGCCCGAGCATGTTGGTCAGGAAATTGTCAGCTTCTTTTTCAAGCATTTTTTGAACTATTCCATAAATTGAAACAAGCCAATCAATTGGAATAAGTAAAATTTATAACATAATCGATTTTGACAATGTCTTAATGATTGGCAACAACTTTCAATCCAAACTTTCCAAAATAGGCCAAGATAATCGCTATTTAGGTCATCCAATTGATTGGGACCTTAAGACAATCGATTGGGCCATTAAAATTGCCCATGTATTATTTCCTATTTTAGTTTTCCATTATTCTATATATATGAGGCGTCTCTCTACCTCTTTTCCATTACGCTATAGTGAAAAAATACTTGCGAGGAAGAAACAATATTAAAGTCTTATTGTTGTTATTAATATCAAGAGTACAATACTCTTGGGGAACAAAGCTTGTTTTATGAGATAAACCCATCATAAAATCTTTGTTTGGTTCTATAAATCTTCAAAAAAGAGTTATGTTTGATTTGAGATTAGCTTGGAAAATAACTAATCGATATGTTAGCTTAATGGGGGTAAAAACTTTCATATTGGTTAGGGACAAGTAATTGTAAAATCTTTAGATCAACATTTATCAAGCTTCGTAGGCATAACCTGGAAAAGCAAGTTTATAATTAAAATTTCAAGAAGGTCTCTTGGGGACATGAGTATGTCAATGTTTGGTTGAACCTAGATAAATCACTGGTGAAATATCCCAAAACCATTATCTCTTTATTTCTACAATTTATTTTAACATTTTAATTTATGTTTTTAATTTTACTCTAATCTTAAAGAATACATTAACTCACCTCACTCTTGTGCTTGAAGCCACTTGTCAAACAAGTGGCATCATAGCCTAAATCCCGTTAAAGACTAATATTCCTAGGAGGAAAATAACTTTAGCTTAAGTTACCATCCTGGTAAGGTTAATGTTGTAGCTGACACGTTGAGTAGGAAGTATTTGTATATGTAGATGCTTATGCTTTGAGAGTTGGAATTGAGAAATTCAGATATATAATTTTAGTACATGAAGATACTCTTAGCAATGTGCAATTGGGTATGTTGAAATTGACCAGTGGTATCCTTGATGAGATCAGGGAAGGACAAAAGATCGACATGGAATTGATAGGCTAGTTAGTTTTAATCAATCATGGTGAAGGCAGTGACTTTAGGATTGATATGAATGGTGTGATAAGATTTTGAGATAGAGTTTGTCTTCCTGATGTGCAAGAACTTGGGAAGATTATTCTTGATGAAGGACATCATATTAAGCTAAGTATCCACCCAAATACGACCAAAATCTATAAAGATTTGAAGAAATTTTTTTGGTGATCAAGAAGGAAGAAAGAGGTTGTTGAAACTCGCGAGAAGTCAAAGATTGAATATCAGAAGCCACTGGGCCTGATGCAAACATTGAATGTTCCTAAGTGGAAATGGGATATCATTTCAATGAATTTTGTAACAGGTTTCCCGAAGAATTCGAAGGGATGTGATTCAATTTGGATGATTATGGATAGGTTGACCAAATCGGCTCATTTTATACCAATGAGAATCAATTGTCCTTTTCAAAAGCTAGTTGAATTGTATATTGATTAGATTGTGAAACTGCATGGTATCCCTTCAAGTATTGTGTCAGATAGGGATGTGAGATTTACATCAAGGTTCTGGGAGAGTTTGCAAACTATGTTGAATATTAAGCTAAAGTTGAGTTCTATTTATCATCCGTATACGAATGGTCAAACAGGGAGGACCATTTAGTCTTTGGAAGATTTGTTGATGGCTTATGTGCTAGAACAAAGAGATGCTTATGATAGTTACTTGCCATTGATTGAGTTTACCTACAACAATAATTTTTATTCTAGTATTGGAATGACATCGTATGAGTTATTTTATGGTAGGAGGTATAGAACTAATTTGTGTTGGTATGAATCAGGAGATACTAGCGTGCTTAGACCTAAAACTTTTCGACAGACGACTAAGAACATAAAGATAAGCCAAGAGAAGATGAAAGTCTATAAATAAATATAACAGTGAATAAATATTTACTTTCTTTCCCAATCTTTCTTCACTTTTCTCTCTCGGATTTGACACTCACTCAAATAGTATCCTTTGCTAGAATATTTGGGTCAAAATTATAATGTTACATGTGTTAGCGCCACTATTTAATTAGCCAACTATGTAGTGGTTAATTAATAATAAGTTTGTGTCTAAAAGAATAAATATCATGAAAGGTAATATTATTGTATAGATACCATAAGTCAATATATAATTTGATGAGGGGCCAAATTAGAATATTGAAAACTAAGAAATAATCTGAATGTTATCTATAGGGGTTACTGTCCCTATTTGTATACAACGCAAATTGGAGAATCAAGGAGAATCAATGAGCCATAAGGAACTCTACAAATTGGAAGATCAAATACCCGCAAACCTTCGGTGATTACCAATGGTAAATTCTGGTACACTTCCGCTTTCATTCTTATAATTGTACTTAGATATGAGTTTAATGATTTTATTTAGAGTTATGTTATTGATTTCTATATTGATAAAAATTATACTATTTATGAACATATCTAACAAGTGGTATCAGAGTCACTCATATCTGATTCAATTTGATTTTAGGATTATCTTTCAATTGTATAAATCAATATTTTTTATGGTGTTATCACATGATTGCATGTTTTTGAATTTTTTATTAGGGTTTTTTAAATTAGGATTTATGATATCTTCCCATTTGTACGGTATATTACTCTGTCTTGTTTAGTACCAATGACGATTGGTTGCAAATACCATTCAGAAGGAGATAGTAATTCATTGGAAACCATTATTTTTATACCTTTATTTTTGTGTTGTATACCTTTAATTTGATACTAATGGATTGAATTAAATATATGTGTGTATATTTTATTTTGGTACGAATGTTGTTAACAGTTAATAGTTAACACTGCCATTGATGTCTATGAGCCTATCACTGGATTGAATTGAATATATACTTGTTATGTATATTTGCTATATGTATTTGCAATCTTTGTTTTTTGTTCTGTTTTTTTATATTATATATTATATATGCAATCATGGATTGAACAACTTTGAAATAACTTTTGTTTTATATTTTTCAATTTAGCCTTTAGTTAAAGGAATCATCGCTTTTGTTTTCCAATTGATTGAAAGAAGAAAATTAACTAATTTATGTTCAATCTTGGATTGAAATTCATTCAATTTACAATTGCATTGACATTGCCTTAATTTTGCATGGGTGTTCCACTGAGACAGAAGAAAACAACGGTTGTGTTGTTTGGATAGCCGTGGGCCCTTCCAATTTTATTTTTCTTAAGCATTTTTTATGTTCAAATTTCAACAATATATATATATATATATATATATATATATATATATATATATATATATATATATATATATATATATATATATATATATATATATATATATATATATATATATATATATATATATATATATATATATAAATGAAAAGTCACCAAAGTGACATCTTTAATGTAAATTGCTTATGAAAAATGTTAAATAATTTTCTGATTTTGTGTGTTTTTGTCCATGCGAGTATCAATTGACCCAAAAGATAATTGGTGGTTGGCTAATTTTCATATGAACCTGTGATGATAAACATGTGATAATTATAAGGTCTTACATGTAAATATAAATCAATCCAACAAGGGGTTTATTATTCAACATGTTTTTATTATCAATGTTTGATTGTTACAACAAGAGTACCACTAACAGTTAATATTAATATCCAAATACTCGATATTGATGGTGCACTAGGTATCTTGACATAAGTTAGTTATTATTTGAACAAATTCATAATTTAGTTTTTTTACGTGAGTATATTTCAAATGTTTAGTTTTGTTCTTGTTTTTCAGCTACAATTGCTTCAATATCTGTTAATCTGAATTCGATTTCATTCCTTAATGGGACAAATTTTAAGGATTGGAAAAAGAACATAGAGATTGTTCTTGGTTGCATAGATCTTGACCTTGCATTAAGGAAGGAACAACCTGCTTCTCCTACGAAATCTACTACTTCTAAACAACAGACAAATTATGAGAAGTGGGATCACTCCAATCGGATGTGTCTCATGATCATTAAGCGCGACATTCTTGAGTTATTTAGGGGTACTATATTAGAATATATAACTAATGCCAAAGATTTCCTTGCTGAGATTGAAAATCATTTTGAGAAAAGCGATAAGGAGGAAACAAGTACTCTTCTTCAGAACTTGATTTTCATGAAGTATCAAGGCAAAGGAAATATAAGTGAATACATTATGAGCATGTCCAACATTGTTTCAAAATTTAAGGCACTAAAGCACGAGTTATATGAAGACTTGCTCATTCATTTAGTATTATTTTCTCTTCCTTCACAATTTAGTCAGTTTAAGATATCTTATAACTGTCAGAAGGAGAAATAGTGTAATGAGCCCATTTCATTTTATGTGCAAGAAGAGGAAAAGATGAAAAAAGATAAGACTGAAAGTGCTAATTTTGTTAGCACCTCTAAAGACAAGGGACAAAGAAAGAAAATTTATGAGCCTAAGAATGAAGCTTCAATTGTTCCAGCATAAAAGAAACAAAAACATGATGATAATTGTTTCTTTTGCAAATCGTCTAGACATTAGAAGAAGAAATGTCCTAAATATCACGCTTGGCATGCCAAGAAAGGTACATTTCTTACTTTGGTTTGTTCTAAAGTCAATTTAGCTTCATTACCTAGAAACACTTTGTGGTTAGGCTTAGGTGCAACTACTAACATCAGTGTTTCAATACAAGATTTCTTGAACTACCAGAAATATTAAAATATACATCTATATTGGAGATGGCAAGTCGGTGGAGGTGGAAGTTGTAAGGAGTTTTAGATTATTAGTATGCACAATATTTTTATTTGGATTTAAAAATACATTTTTGTTGTGTCGTCATTTAGTGGAAATTTAATTTCAATTTATTATTTGGACAAATCGGGTTATTTGTGTTCATTTGAGAATAATATGTTTAAAGTTGTCTTTTAATTTAAATATTATTGGAACTGGTTCACTTATGAGTCATGATAATCTATATTGGATTGACACAATAGCTTCCTATGACAAATTCTTAAATAATTGAGGCGATGTCTTAAAAGCCAAATTAAAATAAATTGGACTCATAAACAGTGAGCAACTACTTTATTGATATTTCAGAAAGATCTAGGTGTTACAAATTTTAGGGTCCCAAATTCAATTCAATTTTTTGAGATACGAATAACCACATTCTTTGAGTATTTTGAGTTTGAGGTAAGAATAAGGTTAAAGACTTTGTTTAAGAGAAATAATCGATAACAATTCCAAAACAGACCCATACAATTGTTTTTGATTAAGCAAGTATGGAACCTCCACAAAACATTGTTGATTTTCATCCTACTCAAGACGATTTGGTAATTCATGAAGATTAAACTCAAAATCCTCAAGAACAATTGTTACAAGAACCAATACCTTTGCGGAGATCCATTAGAAAAAGGATAAATGTTATTCCTGATGATTACATAGTCTTTCTCTAAGAACATGAGGAAAATAATGGTATGATGGAAAATGACCGAAAAACTTCCATCAATCCATGCAGGATTCTAACTCATAAAAGTGGATTAAAGCTATGAAGGATGCATATAAGTCCATGTAAGAAAATAAAGTTTGGGAACTTGTCCCATTACCAGAAGGTGTGAAACTCATTGGTTGCAAATGGATTTTTAAGACCAAACATGATTCTAACAGTAATGTGTACAAGTATAAAGATCGTCTTATGGTTAAGGGTTATACTAAAAATGAAGGGAATGAATTTAAAGAGACTTTCTCTCTAGTTTTATCAAAAGAATCTTTTAGGAAAATCATGGATCTTGTTGCACATTATTGTTGTATCCCAATTTCCCCCCTAAGATTCATCCATACTTCATACCATTGCATTACACAAAGATCAAACGGTCTCTCTCTCTCTCTCTCTCTCTCTCTCTCTCTCGTCTTTGGATTTTTCCTTAGGATATCACCAAGAACCTTTGAATGTGTGTGTGTTAATTTATACTTGGCCATTCATGATGTGTTTATCATTTATCTTCTAGTTGTTATGATGTAGGTGAATGGTGCGTAAGTTTCTTACTCAAGAAGTCAATAGGTTCATGTGTTTATTTCCATGCCTTCTCTCTTCAACTCTCAAAGATTTTTGAAAGCATTGTCTCCCGTTGAAGACTTCTCTTTTTATCAACCATGGTCTCTCACTTTGAGTATATGCTTCATGTTTAAAAGAGATCAAAAAATTTGAAGAATTCTCCATGTTATGGCCATCTATCTTGAAATTAGGGTTTTGGACTTCTGAGGACCATATCTTGGTGTTTGTATGAAGTATGTGGATGATTTAAAATCCATTTGAATCTTAAAATGACTTCTAATATGAATATGCTTTGATCCAAGAAGTTTAATTGGTCAGAAGATTGTTTTGGAGGTCTATGATTGCCAACTCTCTAGATTGATACTTCATCTATCTTGTATGACTTTAAAGGATCATAACTTGGTCACCCCTTGTCTCCTTGAGCTCATTATTCTTTCACAATGAACCTAATGATGTCTAATACAACTTAGTTCAATTGGTAAGAAGATAAAATTCTTGGAAATTTACCAATGAAGTCAAAACATTACAAGTGCGTGATGAATTTCTCAATTGTTGGTCAATCAACTTCAAGAGATCATATCTTGATCATCACTTATCACCTTGAGGTCATTATTTTTAAACAACAATCTTGAAGACGTGAACTTTATCTCCATACAAGTTTTGAATATTAAAAGTGTTTGGAAGTTGCTTGAAAACGTTAAAAGATTATAGGCAATTTCACAAATTTCCCTCAACTTCACAAGGCCATAACTTTCTCAATTTTTGGATTTTTTGGTTGGTTCTTTTTTCAAAATTCTCTTTGATAGATCTAATTCATTTCATCTTTGAAAATCATGAGCAAATTTTTAATAGAAGGCCATGTTTGAGTTGAAAACATTATAGGTCATTTTTTGCCAAACTTAGAAATTTTTCTAAGTATGAAAAAGTCAGTTTGTTTTTGGTGATTTCAAAGGATCGTAACTTCTAGCTCAAGATGCCAAATGCTACCTTTCCAAGTGCATTGTAAATCTTGTAATCTCAACTTTCCAAAGAGCCCAAGGTTGTGCCATAAAGGTCCACGAGCAATGAGTTATACATGTTTGAAAGAGGCTCCGTGTCATCTAATCTTGCTTCGAATTAGAAAAATTACAACATATAAACTTGGATTACAAGGAAAATTACTCAAAGTTTAGATGCTAAACATGTTTAACTAATTGCTCAGACGCGTTTTGAGGCAAAACACACTTAAAATGAGGTCGTTTTGATGCCCTTCGAGTCACACATTTGGCATGATTTCAGTCAGCTCGTTTTGCACGAATTCACCATAATTCCTTCTCATTTTCATCACCACTCACTCTCCTATAAATAGAGGATCATTCCTCACTCATTTCTTCAAGCTTTGATAGCCAAAAAACCTATGCCAAACTACCTCCATTACCATATTTTCTGCAACTTCAAATTCGTGTTTAAACCACTTCTAGTTTGAATTTAACCACTCATTCTTCTTCCTTGAACCTCACTGAAGCTAACAAAACAAGAATTATGCATTGAAGCTTCCTGAATCGTGCTAGCCAAGTCTAGTTACAGAGCTCTAAAAATGAAATTCACTTAGGTAGGAATCTTCATCAAATCGTTTCAACTCAAACACTATTTTATTCTCCTCATCTCCCTGACCCTCGTGATCTTCACCATTTGTGTTTTCATCAAGTATTTACTAAGAATTTCTGAAAAACAAGTGCTCGCTATTATTTGAGTTTTTTACCAAATTGATCCTTGCTCGTTTTAAATAAATTTTTCGCGAGGGTACCATTATAATCATCTTGAAGAGACGAATCTAATGGTACCGGTCTGAGGAATTGATTTTACAGTTTGTGGAACTCAAATTTTTGAGAGGCTCGAGGTTAAAGACGATGACATGGACGTCTTCAACCAACGACAGCGTCCAGTGTAATTTTTTTGAATTTAATATGGTGTGTTAATCATACTGTGCACATGTCTCTGGAGCCCTTGGATCTGATTACTTTTATTAGTCAACATCGATCAAACGCGTGATATCTTTCCTCGTTTTATTTTTTTTGTTTAATTTTAATTCTTTATCCGATGTGAAAACCAAGGAGGTCCATATCAAACACAACGCGTGTGCTCCCTTGGATCTGATTACTCACGCGTTTTGAATGTGATCTAATGGTCCATAATTTTTGGATTTTTATTTTATTTTCTGATTTTTATATTTTAAATGTTTTAAACTTCAGAAAAACATATAAAATTCATTTTTGACTCAAAAATTATGAAAAAATTCACAAAAATATTTTCAAATATTATCTTTTTGATTTTTATTTTTTCATAATTTTATTTTCAGATTTAATATTTTTTATGATTTTTCTTTTTCATTTGATGTTTTTAATTGTTTAAAAATACTTTTTGAACTTTTAAAGTTCTAGAAAAATTATGGAATAATCCAGTGGTCATTTGATAAATATTGGTGACCTCATGTTGTTTTTTATTTCTGATTTTACTTCTTTTTTTTGTCATTTTTTATTTATTTCACCTTTTATTTTATTGTTTAAAAATATTTTCTGATTTTTAAAATATTCAGAAAAAAAATTTCAACACTTGTTGACCTCTATTTGACTTTGGGTAATTTTCTTGGAATTTTATTTTGATAAAAAAATATTATTTATGTATTCCTTCAATAAAATCCAATTAAATAACCTAATTTCAAATTATGTTTTATTCATTATTTAAATTATTTTGATTCCATTTTATTTTGCTGATTTTTGAATTTATTTGGAGTCACAAATTTCCTCAACATCAATGGAATTTGCTGATTGATTTTGACGAAGTTAGACCGAATAAATTCATCTAATACAAAATAAACTTGGAACTAATTTCTTCTTCTCCATCTTATTTTTCTTTTGTCTGTATTCGGAGAAAGTGATCAATTGATGGCATGAACTTTAATGTTCAAACATAAGCTCCAAAAGATGACTTGAGCTTTGATCTTGGTTCAACACCTGTGGCGCTTGTCGTGTGGTCGCGTTGATTTTTTTAATCAAGCTTCTGGCAGGTTTCCACTCACCTTGTGCATTTGAAATTCTCAATCATCTTTGGTCAAGTGATGTAATAATTCCAAAACCGGTGATATACTTGACAAAAAGAAATTGAAATTTTTCGTGTGGTCGCGTTGATTCTATTAAGCTTCTGGCAAGTTTTCATGCGCAAGTTTCAAGATGGTCACCTTGCTGACGACTAATTACTAACAATTCGATTATATACTTGACAAGTTTCAAGATGGTCATCTTGCTAACCTCTATTAATTTATTTTTATTTTATTGCTCTTTAATTTCTCACTTGAGCTTTATTTTCCTTTTCCAAAATACCTAATAATTCAACTTAAACATAAAAAACTTTTAATTGGACTTGGTTACCATCCTTGTGCTTGGAGTTTGATCTTTGGACTTAGGATTAGGACCCTTACCTCAGCTTGGAGATTTTTGTGCCCTTGATGTTATTCTGTCTTGCTTAGTTATTATCTTTGTATGCAGATTATTCTGTTATACTCAATTAAGAGTGAATTTCCTCCAAATACAGCCGTTACTCTGCCCGTTTTTCTTGAGATAAGAGAGTTCATCTAAGGCATTGACTTATCTGAAGCGTGGTTTTTTTGTCTGGTTATTTGTTGTTTATGTGGTAATCCAAAGGATGAGATATGGTATTGGCTCATTATGTCAAGTAATAGTTTTTTCACCCGGTTAGATCTTTCTTTACCCTTACCTTTTACTTTATGCACTTAGGTTAGCCTCTTCATCTCCTCCCCATTCTTTAATTTTCAAAATCCTCCCTCTTTTTCAAAGGATTCTTGTTTTCAAAACTCGAACCGCTTTCATAAAAAAACTTGGACTTAGGTCCATGATTTTTCAAACTTCTTTTTCTTAATAAACTTTCAATTAATTTATTAATACTTTGACTTTTCTTTTGTTAAGACTAAAAAACACCTAACCTCATTCAAACTTTTTGAGCTCTTTGTAGCTTTTCTAACAAACATTTTCTTAAAATCAACCAACACACAACTTTAGTTTTTTACCCGAACTACTAGGTTTTGATTTCAACATTGCACATTATTGGTATGTAGGCCTGGAACTCATTAAAAGTTCTATCAAAACAAAAATTATAAAAAATACTTCTTTTCACCCCCACCATCCATTTTGTCCATATACTATTTTTAGAACACATATACAAATTTTCAAAAAGGTTCCCGCAGAGTACTGTAGATGCTTTGGGTTCCTAACACCTTCCCTTTGCATAACTAACCCTCGGTCCCAGATCTCTGATATTTTTTTAGGATTTTATTAGCTCTTTTTCCTAGTCCTTTGGATAAAATAAAAGTGCGGTGGCAACTCTTTTGTTCTCTTTTGAGTTAAGTCAATTCAATGACTTATACTCGCAGTTTTTGCTGCTACAGAAAAGTGGTGACTCTACTGGGGATGTTTGACCTATTGCTGGACCATCTCTAAGTGATTTGACCCTATATTTTTATTTGTATATATGTTTTGTATTTTGTATATATTGTGCACTTGTTTGTCTGGATTTTTCTGGTTTCCAGGTGTGCTTGGTGATCTTCTTTTTGAGGTCATATACCCGGACTCGGGAAAACTTAAGATAGGACGGACGATATAGTTATGTTAACTTTTAGGGAGTAATCTTGAAGAAGGAGACATGAGATCCCCTACTCAGTGAATACCTCCTTGATTGTGGTATTTTATTTACCGAGCGATCGGGAAGACATGATTGCTTTCAACCAGAGAGTCCCTGAAGCTGAGCAGTCGTATAACCCTTAACCCATCCTTTCCTTTTTAGGGGTAGTGTGGGGACAATTACAGAGTTATCCAAAAGTAGTTGCTACGCGATACTGCACTCAAACGAGTTTCACCTGACGATATTGCTAATTATCGAGTACATCGGGAAGTTGGTAGTATTTGATGGACGTGTTGCACCCCAAAATTTGCCCTCCTATCTCGGTTTTATCTGGTTTAGGCTTCGCATTTATCATGACACTCACATGCATTCATATCACTGGTTCTGTGGTTACGGATTGGAGTTGATCCCCAAAGATTTCTCTGTTGAGCAGAAAAGGCGTGGTGTTTTCAACCAATCTGGGATATTTGAAAACGACGAGGTTTAATGATTAAATCTTATCCGTTCCTATCTATCGGTTTTCAGGGCTTGGTGTTCGATTGTTGAAATTGAATGGTCTGTTCTTGATGGAGCTACGGAAGTCTGGTTATTTTGAATGTTATTACCTCCTGATTCAGGAGATCAATTCATCACGAGTTTGGGTTCTGCTGTTGTCTCGAGTTCATTGTTCAAGATGTAAAAGGGTGGATTATGATTATCCGATTATTGATCAACAATTCAAATTCTAGTGCATTCGGTTTGCTCGTCGACTTTGTTCGCTCTTGGCAATAGTGGGTGTATGTGAAGATATTCATCCAGAGAACTTGTGTACAAGATTTACGAATGTCAAGTTGCCACATGTTGAGATCTTTTTCGGTCGCGTTCATCGCCCACGAAATTCAAGGCATTCATAATTTAGAAGTTTCCTTATGAAATTCGTTTGATTTCGAATCTTTCTCTACTACCGAATGTGGTTCGATTTGGAAATGCGGTGATAATTCCATTAATTTCAATTGGAATCTATCGCTCAATTCTTAATGAATCATGAGATCGTCAAGATGACTGAGGTTTTTAATCAAGAGTTTTATTTGAAACTTAGAGTTTCAGTTTTTGTCTCAAGTGGCAAAGGCTCCGAATTTCTACATGAACGGATCAACATGAAGGCTTTGTGGCCGGGAAATTCAAAGAATTCGGGTATTGTTTAATTCTGCGTCATCAACCATTTTCGCATTTAGAATTTAATTCTCAAGTTTCATATACCGGAGGATTCAAGTTCTAAGAATACAACAACCATGTTACCACTCGTTTGATTCAAGACTACGGATTGGAATTGTAGATTGAAGTGGAATTGGATACACTTGTTAATCAATATTTCAACATGTTTTGTTTTAACCAATTTAACTTTTGGTTCATGACAAATTTATGGGATATTTGATGCATATTGAATTTCCAACTTTTATACACAATCAAGGATTCAATTAGTTGCATATTTCTCAAAGCTTGTGTTCATAAAATCCCAAGATTTCCAAGATTGCTCTAAAAGTTTTCGTACAAGGACACGAATCAAGTTACATGTTACAACTTGTCAAATCTTGGCATGCAAGTTTCAATCCAAAAGCCAACAAATTCGTTCAATATTCAACTTCTTTTCCTTGTCATTCAAGTTCCAAAAGTCTTACTCGGATTCAAAATGACATTCAAAAATACCCGTTTACAAAGAAGGATCAAACTTCCAAGTTCAATACTCATTTAACTCTGGTTTGTTCAAATGCTACTAGAGCCCTCAAAATTTCAATGTTAATTTGAATATGTGATATTACAAATTTCAAACCTTTGATACAACATTTTCAAGATTACATACCCAAGTACAAGCTATGGTCATAAGTTCAAACATACAAGTATCATGCTACAAATGTTATATCCTAATCCTATTTTCTATTGAAATTTCGTCGTTCTTTGGCTTCTATATCTTCGTTGTTTTTCCTTTCCTCCAAGCTTTCTTGCTCCAGTTGCAAGCCTTGCCTTCTTGCCCAAAGTTTTCCCTCTACCATCCATCCATACCATTGTTGCAACTCATGAAACAACAAAGAAAATCGGTTAGCAAATTAAAACGGGCAGCAATAATAACACAAGGCAGTTTTACATCATTCTGTCTCATCATTAGGATTTTCTTTCCGGAATCAGGTTGTGTGGTGGTTTCGATCAAAACCGAGGCCTCATAGCGAATCATCGGCCATAAACTCGCTATTGCAAATCCACAAGGGCACCCTTGGTTCACAATAGGAGGTGTGGAAAGAAGATGAGGAAAAGCAGCTGTTGAAAAGCAGTTTTGGCATGACAGTACAAGAGTTTTATATGAGCAAGGGTATACACCTTTTCGGGCAAGTTTTACCAAAAACAGCATTACACAACCAAGACATCAATACACCAGCAGCCTAACATATCAGAAATGTAGCACAGAACAGCCAAAAAATCAAAACATATCAGCCCAATACAAATCGATGCAAGCCCATCAAACATTGGTAAGGTTTGTTTTTTTTTCAAAAGATCAGAACAAAGAAACCCTAAGTGCTGACAGTATAAAAGGATTGAAGTTTTAACACAAAAGGTAGCAACTGTTCACCAAACCCTAGCCGAAATCTATCAGAAACCAAGAACCCTAATAGCATACAAAACACTATCAAGCCAAAACCCAGAACAGATTCACCAAAAACAGAGAACAACATCCAACATCATCATTTCCCGGAAAGATAATCCTTCAGAAAAGCGACGGAAGAAGCGCAAGGTAAAGAGATCTCACGGGTTTGCACCGCCGCCATCCACCGCCATCCCAATCTCTGAATCACCACCATGGCTCTTTTCCTTTTCGCTTTGTCATGTTTTCATCATGTATTTTCCATCATAGCAACACCGGTTTCACCGAATAGAGTTAGGGTTTCACCCCTTTTCCGTTCCTAATCTGTAAACAAAAACACCCATTAAAACAGTTTTCAAAAACATAACATGAGATCGAGAAAGAACAACAGATCGAGAGCGGCAACGATAACGAGAGATGAGAGAGTCCAGTGAGATCGCAGAGAGAACGATGAGAGGTGAGAGCGGTGATCGCGGCGAGGGACGTTGAGATGAGGGCGGCGATGGGTTTCGGCGAGGAACAATGAGAGATTGAGAGAGATCGTGAGAGAGTGAGGATGAACCGATCGTGAGAGATTGTGAGGATGAGAGATCGTGAGGGATTGTGAGGATGAGAGAGTTTAAGAAACTAATTGTTTTTTTTTGTTATTCATTTATTTTATAAAATAACTTAAGTTAGTATTAGTTAGTATAATTAGGATTAATCTGTTTTTTTTTTGTTTTGTTTTATTTAATTTATAATAAAAATAAGTTAGATTAGTATTTAATTTAATATATTAATTTTGTGATCCATTTAATTAATAGGTTAGTAAAATACAATTTGCAGTAGCAGTTTTTTTTTAATTTATATTTAGTTTTTATTCTATATTTAAAAAAAACAAAGCTAATATATAGTATCATAGATTAATTAGATTAAATTAGGTGGTTTAGTCCAGGCGGTGACACTTGTCACTGTCTGTGTGGCCTGTCCGAAATCTAGTGTATACATGTCCATGGTATATATTTTGCACCCTCCTGCATCAAACCATCAGATCTGATGAGGTCCAGATCCGACGATCCAGAATGGTGGACCACACTCTGTTTCCATGGAGCATCTCACACAAGATCCAACAGCTTGCTTTTGGGCTTGGGCTCAGTCTGCTATCTACACCCTCCAGTTTAAAGCTTCAAACAGGCCCATTCCTAAACTTTTCTCTTTAAATTCAATTATTATGCAAGTTTTTATATATAATGATGTATTAAATAATATTTTGGCATATGGTAGTTTTTTATTTGTTGAATTACCAATTAAATTGTTAATTGATTTTTCATCGAGTAAAAGAATATCTATACCAATAATTATTTAAATTCCGATATTGTATTGTGTGTTAATTTATTTTCTTTATTTATCCGCTATTACATTATCCGCTTGCATGTTTATTACGCGATTGAATACTCCACTCTCACATTAATATAAAATCAACAACGCCTCCGCTCTTTCTCTTATTTTTGGTTACCCACACCAAATTCTCTAAGGGTCTCATGGTTGGGGATGGGCATGGCCATCCTCACGAGGTTAATTAAGGCCCTCGTTGCCTTAATTAATCATAACCCGAAAAATAATTGGTCCATATACCAATCACCATGCACCAGGGTCTCATGGTTAATCAAGTCCATATACTTGGTTAACCATAACCCAAAATATCATTTCTCTACGTCCAACGCCGCAATTTTCAACATAGTGTTATGGTACTTAATTAAATTGTTAGAAGTTCGCCCAACAATTTAATTAAAATGTAAAGTATTTGGGCCATTAGAGGGAAACCCAATGACTCGAATACTTTATTCCATACACTTGAACATTTAAAACACTTTCAAATTAAATTAATTAATTGAATTTGTTTTCTAAATTAATTTTTTTCCAAAAAAACAAAAAAAACATAGTGATATGGAATTTAATTAAATTGTTAGAGGTTCGCCCGACGATTTAATTAAAACGTAAAGTATTTGGGCCATTAGAGGGTAACCCAATGACTTAAATACTTTATTCCATAACACTTAATAAAAGTGAACTTTGTTTCACCTCACTCTTTTCATAATAAAGATTTTGGATGAGAGATGATCGGTTGACCTCAATCACCAATCTCGAGTATTGAATCGTTAGAGGATAGCCCAACGTTTTGGTACTTGTCATCTACAATTAAAATCAATTCAACCCATTCAAATTCCGTTTCCGCTCATACGCGGTCATAAAAAAACATTTCAACTAAAATCAATACAACCAATTCAAACATTTTCAACAAGAACTACGGAGTTTTGACTTTCCCATTGCACGAGGGAATACATAGGCACGCGGTTTCGAAACCGTGTCAAACTCAAAATAATAAATAAACAAACCCCTTTTCCTTTTTTTTTATTCATAATTTAGAAATTAGCGATTACACACACAAACACATTTCGAACTAAATGGGTCCCATCGAGTACGATGGACGTAAGAGGTGCTAATACCTTCCTCTTGCGTAACCGACTCCCGAATCCATCTTTTTTTGGTCTTGTAGACCGCCTTATCCGATTTTTGTGGGTTTTATCTATATTTCCCCGTTCTTTCTAGAACAAATAAAATTAGGTGGCGATTTCATTGTTTTTGAAAATTCATTTAAATGATTTTTGAAAATCGAGTTGCTTCAGGACGAATGAAAACTCTGGGGATTCCTTTTAGAACCTTGATCTACAAGAGACAAATCTTAGAATACCTTGTGGGTAGTACCTTTTGACTCCATTCTCGTGACATCGAACCTATGGAACTCATGTTTATGATCTATGTGTGTGATTGTTGCATCATGCATTCATGCACCCATACACATTCTTTTCAAACATTTGTTCAAGGAACTTAAGACTGACCTTTGCAAATATCTCAGGTATACTTTGACCATGGATTATGGACAGAGGAGGACTCGAAAATACAATTTAAAGGAACCTAAGATTGAGGGACTGATGAATTTGATTGATGAGATTGAGAGTCTAGAGGATTTCCTGAAGAAGTATGGGACTATTTTATCCTTAATGAAGACGAAGATGAATGATGGACTTCTTTATACTTTGGTCTAGTTCTACAATCCGATGTACCATTGTTTCATATTTCCTGACTATCAGTTAGTTATTACCTTGGATGAGTATTTTGATCTGTTCGGTCAACCTATTACTAGTGCTTTTCCTTTTATTGGTTTGGAGGAGGAGCCTAAGTATCATGAGATTGCTGCTATTACGCATCTGAAGAGGTATGAGATTGAAGACAATATGACTACCAAGGAGTGTATCAGAGGATTACCGACTGCATTTCTTTTGAAGAAAGCTCGTTATTTTGCTGATATGAAGAGTATGAAGGCTTTTGAAGCTATATTTGCCTTGCTTGCCTATGGTTTGTTCTTGTTTCCTAATGTTAACAACTTTGTAGACGTTAATGCTATCAGGATCTTCATGATTGGGATCTCACTCATTCCGAAGATTATGGATCTCACTCATTCCGATATTGTATGGTATCGTAAGGTTTATTATGATGTAGAGATTATTGACAGTTGTGGTAGCTTTCCCAATGTGCATCTTCTTGGTACAAAGGGATGTATTAGTTTCAATCATGTTCTTGCGCACCGCCAACTTGGTTATCCGATGTGGGATAAACCAAAGGGTATTCATGTGAGTGGCTTCTTTCTTAAAGAGGGTGAAGACCACAGTGCATCTAGGAAGAATATAGAGAAATCTTGGCGTCATATTCATAGGAGAGGAATAGATAATCTAGGGCAGAGAGGAGTTGTTTCTTTGGAGCCTTATATTCTATGGGTTCAAGCAAGAGCTATTGAGTTGAAGATCCCGTATTCTCGTGAGGAGCCTCTTGCTGATTTGTTCTTGGATACTACTCATGGTTTAGATGATTTGGAGGATCTTCAATTTGCTTTGTTTAGGATGCAACAAGAGAAGGAAGCATGGAAGAACAAGTATCATACTTTGAAGATGTCTCATGCAGCAGAATTGAAGGAAAAAGATAATTTGATTGATATTCTTGAGAGTCGTGATATAGAGATAATGAAGAAGTAGGAAGATCTACTTTCTTCTAATGTTCACCCAGTTCTTAGCACTCCTGCTTATTCTCACCCGGTGCTTGGAAATGTTTTGTTGATAGGTATGTATTGGAGAATGAGCAGCTAAAGGAAGAGATCAGGAAGTTCAAAAGGAAGCGTTTGTTCGAAGAGGGGTCTTCTACAGATTTGATTCTTTATGACTTGTAGTTTTATTTTGATCTCTCTCTTGTACTTGGGTTTGTTGAAAATTGTATTGAAGAGTTGTAATCCTCAAATATTTTATTAATGATATGAGTTTATTAAGTATTTCTATTGTTTTATACTTTGATATTTGCAAATTAAATTTTCTTTATTAAGTTCCTTGAATAACAAGAAGAAAAATAAAAAAAATCATATGCATTGCATATCATTTATCATGACACACATTCTTGCATTTTCATACTCTCCCAAATGTCTTATCTGTTTCTATGCTTTGTTCAGTCTTCAAGTTGTTGCATCGGTATAACACTCGAGCGAACTCCAAAAAGAAGATGGAAAATCTAGAGTAAGAGAATTGCGAGTTGCATGAAGAGGTTATCTCCTTGAGGACCGGTATGGCCAACTTGACTGCTATGGTAGAACTGTTGGTGGCTGCTCAGAATCAGCCTACCTCCTCCACCCTTTCTCGTATTGTTCAGCCTCAGTAGAAAATTGTTATCTCTGAAGTTCAAGATACTCATGTTTCTGTTGTCCCAGTGGTTTCTACCGTCCAACACTGTATGCCTCCTGGTTATCCTTGGGGAATGCCAAAGAATTTCATGCTTGAAGGTTACAACCATGTTGCTCAAGTGACCTCCTTGGCCCAACTTGTTGTTGCTCATGTGCCTCCTATGGCGCATGCTACTCTTGTTTTCAATAAAGAGTTTGATAATCCACTCCCGCCTCCGAGTGAAATCCTAGACTTCTATGATCAAATGGATGGATTTCAGGAACAGTTTAACAAGATGCATAGAGAGTTGAAGACCCTCAAGGGGAAGGAGTTGTTTGGTGGTAGTGTCAATGATATGTGTTTAGTTTCTAATATGAAAGTGTCTGCTAAGTTAAACGTTCCAGATTTCGAGAAGTATAAGGAAAATTCTTGTCCCCATGATCATTTGATGATGTACTTGAGAAGGATTTCCACTCGTACTAAAGATCAACGTCTGCTCATTCACTTATTTCAAGATAGTTTGACCGGTGCAACTCTGAGATGGTTTATGAATCTAGACAGCAGTGACGTCCATACATTCAATGATTTGGGTGAAGCTTTTGTGAAGCATTACAACTACAACATGTACGTGGCGCCCGGCCGTGATTAGCTAAGGGAAATGTTTCAAAAAGATAAGGAATCATTCAAAGAGTACGCTCAGCGTTGGCGTGAACTTGCTGCACATGTTATACCTCCATTAAGTGAACAGGAAATGACCAAGATTTTCCTAAAGACTTTGGGTCTTTTATATTACAGGAAGATGGTGGCCAGTGCATCTAATGATTTTGCGGAAATGGTAAGCATGGGAGTCCGTCTAGAAGAGGCTGTCCGAGAGGGACGTTTGTCAAAAGAAGAAAGACCGAGTAGAGCTAAGAAGCCACCCTTTGGATTCTCCAAAAAGAAAGAAGATGTTAATGTTGTTGTCCAAGAAAGGAGAGATAGAATCCCTAGTAGACATCCTCAAAACCAAGTTGCTGTTGTTACCATTGTTTTTGTTGTTGCTCTAACTATTATCCCTTATAACAAAGCAACTCAGCAAGGGAAAGGCCCAAAGAAAGAACCGTTTGATCCAATTCCAATGACTTATGTCGAGTTGTATCCAGCTTTGATTCAGATGCATTTGGTGCAACCAAGGGCTCCTCCAACTATTCTAAATCCCTTGCCATGGTATTACAAGGCTGATCAGACTTGTGCTTACCACTAAGGAGCTCCAAGGCATATTATTGAGAATTGATATCCATTGAAGTCATAAGTGCAAAAAAAGGTCAGATCAGGTCTATTGTCTTTTAAGAACATGGGTCCTAATGTGCAAGGGAATCTGTTGCCCCAGCATGGAAATACCGTGATGGAGAAATCAGGGTTTATGATGTAAATTTGATTGTTTGAGATCTTGTGAATATGCATGTGGATCTCAGCAAAATTGGTTATTGCATCCATGATCGTGCTGCTTATAATTTGTGTAGTAATGATACCCGTGGTTGTGATAAGATAAAGAGTGATCTATAAGATATGATGGACATGAACCTTATTTAGGTCATCAGGTTGAAGGATGAGCCTGAGGTTGATGTGAATTTTGTTTATGGTCCTCCTAGAGAAGTGCAAATCTGATATGTGAATGAGACTAATGCTGATCTGGTGCATTTGCATACCGCATTTAATTTCATTGAAGGCCAAGAGGTACACCAATATAGTGAATGCTCCGTATATAGCACATATCATCGTGGTTCTTATATTGTGAAAAGAGATATTCAGTGTATGCTAGAAGAAGGCATTGTTCAAATTGTAATGAGTAGAGTTGGTTTCAACAATAGCGTCAATATGATTGAAGAATCGTTTGATGAATCTGATGATGAATATATTTCTACATATGAGTACTTATCTGCTGATGAGTCTGGCGAAGAGGCAAATGTAAATGTCATTGTGCCACATTTTGATATTCCCACTCCTGTGGAGGTGACTTACTACAGCAAACCTCTAATTGCTCCTTTGGTTATTAGCTTACCTGGACTTGTCCCTTATATTTCCAATAAAGGTGTGCCATAAAAGTACAATGCCACCATTTTAGAAGGAAATGTTGAGGTTCCGATTCAACCTTTATCTCATGTGGAAAATTGTTGATGCTAGTTGAATGACCAGAAGTGGTCGTGTGTTTTCTCCGGTGTTTCCAAAGATGAATGATGATGGTAAGAAGATTATGGAAACTAGTACCGAATCAAAGAAGGTTGAAGGGCAGACCAGTGGGGTAGTCCAAGAGAAAGAAATGGATGATTTGTTGAAGATTATCAAGATGAGCGGTTATAAGATTGTTGAGCAATTGTTGCAGACACCATCAAAGATTTCAATCCTGGCTTTGTTGATGAATTCTTCAGCTCACAGAGAGTCCTCAATAAAGGTTTTGGACCAGGCTTTTGTTGATTATGATGTGCCTTTGGAAACTTTCAATAGTGTGGTTGAAAATATCACGGCTTGCAATAATCTGAGTTTCAGCAATGAAGAGTTGCCTGCTGAAGGAAAGAATCACAATATGGCTTTGCACATTTCCATGAATTGCAAGAGTGATGCATTGTCCAATGTGCTTATTGATAACGGTTTCATGCTGAATGTTATTCCCTAGAGTTCCCTATCAAATCTCAAATATCAAGGTCTGCTGATGCATCCTAGTGGTATCATTGTGAAGGCATTTGATGGTTCTCGTTAATCTGTTATTGGGGAAGTGGATTTACCCATTCACATTGGCCCGCATTTGTTTCAAATTACCTTCCAATTTATGGATATATTTCCTGCTTATAGTTGTCTGTTGGGACGACCTTGGATTCATGATGCTGGTGTTGTGACTTCTACTCTCCATCAGAAATTGAAGTTTGTCCGCGAAGGTGTTGTGATTATTGTGGAAGGAGAGCAGCTATGCTAGTTTCTCATTTATATTATTTCTCCATAGTAGAAGCTGATGAAGTCGCTGTTGGAACGCAATTCAAAGCTTTATCTATTGATAGTGTCCAAAGGAGTGAAGATTTTATTGCTTCGTTGAAGGATACCCGTAATGTGGTTCAGAAAGTTGCTAGCAATGCTTGGGGACAAGTTATTGAACCAAAAGTGAATAAGAATGGTGTCGGTTTAGGCTTTTCCATGAAGAACATGAAAGAGATGCTGAAGCTAAACTCTGTTTTCGTCAAATATCAAGATGTTTTCCAAAGTGTAGGTTATCTTGATCCTATCGTTCTAGGAATGAATGCCATTATTGAAGAGGGACCATAGCAGGATATCCCTAACTTTGTGACACATGGAGCCAGAGCTTGTAATTGGACTGCTATTTACATCCCCACTTGCATTCACGTGTCGAAGTAATTCACTTTTATTTGTTTAAATTTTCAAATAACAATCCTTTCACTCCGCCCAAGGTGAAAGTGATGCTGTATGGGCAAAATCTGTTGTTTTGAAATTTAAGATCATTAATAAAAATTTGTTTTTCATTCCAAATTGTGTCTTTTAATTTCTGCTTTTTCTTGAAAAATGTTAATCAGAAAAAACCTTTCACAAAAAAATATAATAACTGAAATTAATTCGCATAATCACTTGTCACATGTGTTAGTTTCTAAAATCAATCATAATCATATATGCAGATTAATTGATAAAACCGTTGAAAATAATGACCATGCGCCCTCTTCCAACTTTGAACATCATGTATATGTAGCCGAAGAAGAGGAATTTAATGAGATCCCTGAAGAGGTTTCTCAGATGCTTGAGCGCGAGCCGTACAAAGAGCCATTGGAAGTCATTAACTTGGGTTCTGATGAAGATGTGAAAGAAGTCAAGATTAAAGCATTGCTTCATCCTGAGGTGAAGAGACGTTTGGTTAAAATGTTGAAGGAATATGTGTATATCTTTGTTTGGTCGTATCAATACATGCCAGGTTTAGATATTGATATTGTGGAGCATAACTTGTCGTTGAAGCCCGAGTGTCTGCCAATCAAGAAAAAGTTAAGAATAACTCATCCTGATATGGCAACAAAGATTAAAGAGGAGGTTTTAAAATAGATTGACGCAAGTTTCCTTGGAAATAAGTTTATCCTCAATGGATTGCCAATATTTTGTCAGTGCCAAAGAAAGATGGAAAGGTTTGCATGTGTGTTGATTACCGAGATCTGAACAAGGCTAGTCCGAAAGATGATTTTCCTTTACCACACATTGATATGTTGGTGCATAGTACTGAAAAATGCAAAGTGTTCTCGTTTATGGATGGATTTTTTGGATACAATCAAATTAAGATAGCTCCTGAGGACATGGAAAAAATAACATTTATCACACCCTGGGGAACATTCTGTTACAAAGTGATGCCCTTCGGGTTGAAAAACGTTGGTGTAACATACCAGAGGGCCATGACGACCCTATTCCATGATCTGATGCATAAAGAAATTGAAGTGTATGTTGATGATATGATTGGAAAGTCCCAAATCGAGGAAGATTATTTGGAAGATTTGTTGAAGTTATTTCAGCGTTTGAGGAAGTATCACCTCCGTTTGAATCATAATAAATGTACTTTTGGTGTCCAATCTAGAAAACTGTTGGGTTTCATTGTTAGCCAAAAAGGAATTGAAGTTGATCTTGATAAAGTTAGGGCAATTCAAGAGATGTTGGCACCAAGAACTGAAAATCAAGTCAGAGGCTTCCTTGGACGATTGAATTACATTTCCAGGGTCATTTCTCATATGACTGCAACATGTGAACCCATCATCAAGTTGTTGAAGAAAGATCAAGGTTACGTATGGAAAGATAAAAGGCATTGAAAGTATCAAAGAGTGTTTACTCGAGCCTCTTATCCTGCCCCCTCCCGTTGAAGGAAGACCATTGGTTCTGTATCTGGATGTGTTGGAAAATTCCATGGGTTGTATTTTGGGACAACAAGATGAAACAGGAAGAAATGAATATGCCATTTATTACCTGAGCAAGAAGTTCACCAATTGTGAGTCACGGTATTCTATGTTGGAAAAGACTTGTTGTGCTTTAGCTTGGGCTGCGAAGCGTCTCCGGCAATATATGTTGAATCATACTACTTGGTTGATCTCTCGAACGGATCCAATCAAGTACATCTTTGAAAAGCCTGCCCTTATGGGAAGAATTGCATGTTGGAAGATGTTGTTATCTGAATATGATATTGAATACCACACCCATAAAGCTATCAAAATCAGTGTGTTGGCATAATACCTAGCTCATCAGGCGGTTGGATATGATCAATTTGTTGAATTTGAGTTTCCTGACGAAGATGTAATGTATTTAAAGATGAAAGATTATGATAAGCCGTTACCTGAAGAAGGTCCAGATCCAGAATCTTGATGGGAAATGGCGTTTGATGGAGTTGTGAATGCTTTTTAAAAAGGAATTGGTGCAGTAATCATTACTCCTCAAGGAGCTCACATCCCTTTCACAACAAGGTTGATGTTTGATTGTACGAATAATACTGCAGAATATGAAGCTTGTATCATGGGTCTTGAAGAAGCCATTGATATCAGAATCAAAATTCTTGATGTGTATGGTGACTCAGCTTTAATAATAATTCAGATTAAAGGAGATTGGGAGACTCTCCACCCTGGCTTAATCCCTTACAAAGATTATGCGAGGAGACTCTTGACTTTATTCAATAAAGTAGAGCTTCATCACATTCATTGGGATGAGAATCAAATACCTGACGCCTTGGCTACTTTGGCTTCCATCTATAAGGTGAACCGATGGAATGATGTACCTAAGATCACTATTAAGCGTCTTGAGAGACCAGCTTATATATTCGCCATGGATGTGGCAAAGGATGATAAACCTTGGTATCATGATATCAAGCACTTCCTGATGACTCAAGACTATCTAGTTGATGCAACAAACAAAGATAGAAAGGCGTTTAGGCGATTGACTGGTAGCTTTTTCCTTAATGAAGGTGTTTTATACAAAAGAAATCATGACATGGTTCTGCTCAGATGCGTGGATAGACACGAAGTGAATATGTTTATGCATGAGATTCATGAGGGTTCTTTTGGTACCCATGCCAACGGACACTCTATGGCTAAGAAGAAGCTAAAGGCAGGTTACTATTGGTTGATAATGGAATCTGATTGTTACAAATTTGCAAAGAAGTGTCATGAGTGTCAGATTTATGCTGATAAGATTCATGTGCCTCCTACACTTCTCAATTTTATTTCTTCCTCATGGCCTTTCTCCATGTGGGGAATTGACATGATTGGGATGATTGAACCCAAGGCTTCTAATGGACATCGTTTCATGTTGGTAGCAATTGATTACTTCACCAAATGGGTTGAAGGGGCTTCTTACGCTAACGTTACCATGAAAGTGGTGGTACGATTCATTAAGAACAATCTCATTTGTCGGTATGGTGTGCCTAGCAGGATCATCACTGACAACGACTCGAATTTGGATAATAAGATGATGGCAGGACTTTGTGAAGAATTCAAGATTGTTCATCACAATTCTTCTTCTTACAGACCCAAGATGAATGAGGCAGTTGAAGCTGCAAATAAAAACATCAAGGAAATCATTCAGAAGATGGTTGTCACCTACAAGGATTGACATGAGATGTTACCTTTTGCTTTTCATGGGTATCAGACTTCGGTTCGTACTTCGACAGGGGCAACCCCTTTCTCTCTTATTTATGGTATGGAAGCAGTGCTCCCTATTGAAGTTGAGATTCCATCTTTACGTGTGATAATGGAAGCTAAATTATCTGATGCTAAATGGATTAAGAATCGGGTTGACCAATTGAATTTGATTGAAGAAAAGAGAATGACTGCTTTGTGTCATGGTCAGTTATACCAAAAAAGAATGAAGAAAGATTTTGTTAAGAAGTTCAAAACTCGTGTATTCTGAGAAGATGACCTCGTGCTCAGAAAGATCATGTCTTTAAGCTCTGATTCAATAGGCAAGTGGACTCCCAATTATGAAGGCCCATATGTTGTCAAGAAAGCCTTCTATGGTGGTGCATTGATTCTTGAAACTATAGATGGTGAGGAGTTTCCACGTCCTTTGAATGCTGATATAGTCAAGAAATACTTTGCCTAAATAAATACAAGAACAACTCGCTAAGTTGAAAACTCGAAAGGGAGGCTTAGGTAAAAAAGAGCGCCTCAGTAGGTGGAAAATCCGAAAGGGCGGTCTAGGAAAAAAATTAGAGACAAAAACAGAATAAATTTCCCGGTAGGCTGAAAACCCGCAAGGGCAGTCTAGGCTAAAGTTAGGGACTTATATGGAAAGTAACTACATTAGACAAGACTTGATCGTAGATGCATCAATCTGTATGAATTATCTTCATACCTCAACTGAAGACTACAATACAAGAGTTCAAAGTTGTTAGGGAGAATAGTGTTCATTGTTCTTCGATGTACCTTTTCCATGTATTTACCATTTTTTAAAACTTTGTAATCATCTATGGGGTCGTGTCATTATGGAAGGTAGATTGTCAAAGATTTTTTACCGATGAATGGTAGCCTTGTCATTATGGAAGGCAGTTTGTCAAAGATTTGTTTACCGATGAATGGTAGCCTTGTCATTATGGAAGGCAGTTTGTCAAAGATTTTTTTATCGATGAATGGTAGCTTTGTCATTATGGAAGGCAGTTTGTCAAAGATTTGTTTATCGATGAATGGTATCCCTGTCATTATGGAAGGCAGTTTGTCAAAGATTTGTTTACCGATGAATGGTAGCCCTGTCATTATGGAAGGCAGTTTTTCAAATATTTGTTTATCGATGAATGGTAGCCTTGTCATTTTGGAAGGCAGTTTGTCAAAGATTTGATTTACCGATGAATGGTAGCCTTGTCATTATGGAAGGAAGATTGTCAAAGATTTGTTTCCTGATGAATGGTAGCCTTGTCATTATGGAAGGCAGTTTGACAAATATTTATTTACCGATGAATAATAGCCTTGTCATTATGGAAGGCATTTTATCAAAGATTTCTTTACCGATGAATGGTAGCCTTGTCATTATGGAAGGTAGTTTGTCAAAGATTTGTTTACCGATGAATGATAGCCTTGTCATTATGGAAGGTAGTTTGTCAAAGATTTGTTTATGGATGAATGGTAGCCCTGTCGTTATAGAAGGCAGATTGTCAAATATTTATTTATCGATGAATAGTAGCCTTGTCATTATGGAAGATAGTTTGTCAAAGATTTGATTTATTTGTTTACCGATGAATGGTAGTCTTGTCATTATGGAAGACATTTTGTCAAAGATTTGTTTACCGATGAATGGTAGCCTTGTCATTATGGAAGGTAGTTTGTCAAAGATTTGTTTACCGATGAATGATAGCCTTGTCATTATGGAGGGCAGTTTGTCAAAGATTTGTTTACCAATGAATGATAGCCTTGTCATTATGGAAGGCAGTTTGTCAAAGATTTGTTTATCGATGAATGATAGCCCTGCCATTAAGGAAGGAAGTTTGTCAAAGATATTTTTACTGATGAATGGTAGCCTTGTCATTATGGAAGGCAATTTGTCAATGATTTGATTTACCGATGAATGGTAGCCTTGTCATTATGGAAGGCAGTTTGTCAAAGATTTGTTTAACGATGAATGATAGCTTTGTCATTATGGAAGGCAGTTTGTCAAAGATTTTTTTTACCGATGAATGATAGCCTTGTCATTATAGAAGGCAGATTGTCAAAGATTTGATTTACCAATGAATGGTAGCCTTGTCATTATGGAAGGCAGTTTGTCAAAGATTTGTTTACCGATGAATGGTAGCCTTGTCATTATGGAAAGCAGTTTGTCAAAGCTTTGATTTCCGATGAATGGTATTCTTATCATAATGGAAGGCAGTTTGTCAAAGATTTGTTTACTAATGAATGATAGCCTTGTCATTATGGGAGGCAGTTTGTCAAAGATTTGATTTTTTCTGATGAATGTTAATCTCGTCATTATGGGAGATAGTTCACTATTTATTTGTTGAATACTCCAATGGGAGAAATGTTAGCTCATTGATTGTGTGATCACTTTGTTACCCTTTCTAGATGAAGTATCATGGTTAAAAAAGGAGTTCCATCCCATCTTTGGTGAAGCTCCATAACTCTTGGGAAAGTTAGTCCATTATTAATGTTGTCTTCTTACCACCTTTTGGTCGGAAACAATTTTTGGTGTTTGTTCTGGATTGATGGTTTACTATCTTTAGAAAGTTGGCGTCATTATCTTGTTTTTTTCTAACTCCTCTATGAGGAGATAGTTCATCGTCTATCTATGGATTGTTGCTGTTATTCCCTTTTCGTTTCCTTATCCTGTATTAAGTCTATAATATTATAAAAAGTTGGGTTCCCATTCCCCAGCAGAGTCATGTTTTTTTTTCTCCCATAAGATTGAGCTTCTTTCCCAAGTAGTTTGTCTTCTTAGATGAGTTATCTTTCTTAGTGTGTCTTCATTATCTTTGCTTCCCCAACGACGTTCTGTTGCCCTTGTGAAGATCATCATATTACATTGCATAACTATTAAGCATTGTATAATATATTAGGGCCAAAAATAGGGCTCGTATTATATTTAAGTATCTTCTATCCCGTCGAGGCGAAGGTTCCCTTCTTATCTCCAGATATAAGACACTTAAATAAGGGCAGCTGTTGTACCCCAATTTCCCCCCCTAAGATTCACTTATACTTCATACCATTGCATTACACAAAGATCAAATGGTCTTTCTCTCTCTCTCTCTCTCTCTCTCTCTCTCTTGTGTTTGGGATTTCCCTTAGGAGATTGGTTGTTCAGAAAGATCTAGGTGCTACAAATTTTATGATCCCAAATTCAATTCAATTTTTTGAGACAGGCATAACCACATTCTTTGAGTATTTTGAGTTTGAGGGAAGAATAAGGTTAGAGACTTTGTTTAAGAGGAAGAATCGATAACGATTCCAAAACTGATCCATACAGTTGTTTTTTATTAAGCAAGTATGGAACCTCCATAAAACATTGTTGATTTTCCTCCCACTCAAGATGATTTGGTAATTCATGAAGAACAAAATCAAAATCCTCAAGAATTATTGTTACAAGAACCAATACCTTTGCGGAGATCCATTAGAAAAAAGATAAATGCTATTCCGGATGATTACATAGTCTTTCTCTAAGAACATGAGGAAAATAATGTTATGACGGAAAATGATCGAATAACTTCTGTCCATCCATGCATGATTCTAAATCATAAAAGTGGATTAAATCTATGAAGGATGCGTATAAGTCCATGCAAGAAAATAAAGTTTGGGAACTTTTCCCATTACTAGAAGGTGTGAAACTCATTGGTTGCAAATGGATTTTTAAGACCAAATAGGATTCTAATAGTAATGTCTAAAAGTATAAAGATCGTCTTTTAGGAAAATCATGGATCTTGTTGCACATTATTGTTGTACCCCGTCCCCCCCTAAGATTCACTCATACTTCATACCATTGCATTACACAAAGATCAAATGGTCTCTCTCTCTCTCTTGTCTTTGGGTTTCCCCTTAGGATACCACCAAGAACCTCTGAATGTGTGTGTGTTAATTTATACTTGGATAATCATGATGTTTATATCATTTATCTTCTAGATGTTGTGATGTAGGTGAATGGTGCACAAGTTTCTTACTCAAAGAGTCAATAGGTTCATGTGTTTATTTCCATGCCTTCTTTCCTTAAATCTCAAAGATTTTTGAAAGCATTGTCTCCCATTGAATACTTCTCTTGTCATCAACCATGGTCTCTCACTTTGAGTATATGCTTCATGTTTGAAAGAGATCAACAAATTTGAAGAATTCTCCATGCTATGGCCATCTATCTTAAAATTAGGGTTTTGGACTTCTGAGGACCATATCTTGGTGTTTGTATGAATTTTTTGGATGATTTAAAATCCATTTTACTCTTAAAAGGACCTTTAATATGAATATGCTTTGATCCAAGAAGTTTAATTGGTGATAAGATTGTTCTGAAGGTCTATGATTGCTAACTCTCTAGATTAATACTTCATCTATCTTGTATGACTTCAAAGGATCATAACTTGGTCATACCTTGTCTCATTGAGCTCATTCTTCTTCCAAAATAAACCTAAGGATGTCTAATTTAACTTAGTTCAATTGTTAAGAAGAGAAAATGCTTGGAAATTTGCCTATGAAGTCAAAAGATTACAAGTCTTTGATGAATTTCTCAATTGTTGGTCAATCAACTTCAAGAGATTATATCTTGATCATCACTTATCACCTTGAGGTCATTATTTTTGCAAAACAATCTTGAAGACATGAACTTTATCTCCACACAAGTTTTGAAGATTGAAAGTGTTTGGAAGTTGCTTGAAAAAGTTAAAAGATTAAAGGTCATTTCACAAATTTCCCTCAACTTCACAAGGCCATAACTTTCTCAATTTTTGGAGTTTTTGGTTGGTTCTTTTTGCAAACTTCTCTTTGAGAGATCTACTTCATTTCATATTTGAAAATAAAGAGCAAACTTTGAATGGAATTCCATGTTTGGATTGAAAATATTATAGGTCATTTTTTGCCAAACTTAGAAATTTTTCTAAGTGTGAAAAAGTCAGTTCGTTTTTGGTGATTTCAAAGGATCATAACTTCTAGCTCAAGATGTCAAATGTTACTTTTCCAAGTGCATTGTAAACTTTGTAATCTCAGCTTTCCAAAGAGCCCAAGGTTGTGCCATAAAGGTCCTTGAGCAATGAGTTATACATGTTTGAAAGAGGCTCCATGTCAATCAATCTTGCTTCGAATCAGAAATATTACAACATGTAAACTTGGATTACAAGGAAAATTACTCAAAGTTTAGATGCTAAACATGTTTAACTAATTGCCCATATGCGTTTTGATGCAAAATACACCCGAAATGAGGTCGTTTTGATGTCATTCGAGTCACATGTTTGGCATGATTTCAGCCAACTCATTTTGCACAAATTCACCACAATTCCTTCTCATTTTCATCACCACTCACTCTCTTATAAATAGAGGATCATTCCTCACTCATTTCCTCAAGCTTTGATAGCCAAAAAACCTCTTCCAAACTTCCTCCATAACCAGATTTTATGCAACTTCAAACCCGTGTTTAAACCACTTCCAGTTTGAAATTAACCACTCATTCTTCTTCCTCGAACCTCACTGAAGCTAATAGAACAAGAATCACGCATTGAAGCTTCCTGAATCGTTCTAGCCAAGTCCAACTTCAGAGCTCTGAAAGTGAACCTCGTTTAGGTAGGAATCTTCATCAAATCGTTTCAACTCAAGTACTATTTAATCTCCTTATCTCCCTGATCCTCGTGATCTTCACCATTTGTGTTTTCATCAAGTATTGACTGAGAATTTCTGAAAAACAAGTACTCGCTATTATTTGAGTTTTTTTCCAAATTGATCCTTGCTCTTTTAAATAAATTTTTCACGAGGATACCATTAGAACCGTCTTGTAGAGACGAATCTAATGGTACCGGTCTGAGAAATTGATTTTACAATTTCTGGAACTCAAATTTTTGAGAGGCTAGAGGTTGAAGACGATGACATGGACGTCTTCAACCAATGAAAGTGTCTCGTGTAATTTTTTTGAAATGAATCTGGTGTATTAATCATATAGTGCACGTGTCTCTGGAGCCCTTGGATCTGATTACTTTTATTTGTCAGCATCGATCCAATGCGTGATATCTTTCCTCTTTTTATTTTTTTATTTAATATTAATTTTTGATTCGGTGTGAAAACCAAGGAGGACCATATCAAGCACATCGTGTGTGATCCCTTGGGTCTGATTACTCACGTATTTTGACTGTGATCTAATGGTACATATATTTTGGCTTTTATTTTATTTTCTGATTTTTATATTTTAAATATTTTAAACTTCAGAAAATTATATAAAATTCATTTTTGACTAAAAAATTATGAAAAAATTCACAAAAATATTTTCAAATATTATCTTTCTGATTTTTATTTTTTCATAATTTTCTTGGAATTTTATTTGAATGGAAAAAATACTATTTATGTATTTCTTCATTAAAATCCAATTAAATAACCTAATTTCAAATTATGTTTTATTCATTATTTAAATTATTTTAATTCCATTTTATTTTGATGGTTTTTGAATTTATTTGGAGTCACAAATTTCCCCAACATCAATGGAATTTGGGTGTTGATAGGTCTCTTGACCAAATCCACCAAGAGAGTTGATTGATTTTGACGAAGTTAGACCGAATAAATTCATCTGATGCAAAATAAACTTGGAACTGATTTCTTCTTCTCCATCTTCTTTTTCTTTTGTCCCGATTCGAAGAAAGTGATCAATTGGTGGCATGAACTTTAATGTTTAAACATAAGCCCCAAAAGATGACTTGAGCTTTGATCTTAGTTTAACACCAGTGGCGCTTGTCGTGTGGTCGCGTTGATTTTTTTAATCAAGCTTTTGGCAAGTTTCCATTAACCTTGTCGATTTGAAATTCTCAATCATCTTTGATCAAGTGATGTAATAATTCTAAAACCGGTGATATACTAGACAAAAAGCAATTGAAATTTGTCGTGTGGTCGCGTTGATTCTATCAAGCTTCTGGCAAGTCTTCATGCGCAAGTTTTAAGATGGCCATCTTGCTGACGACTAATTACTAACAATTCGATGATATACTTGACAAGTTTCAAGATGGTCATCTTGCTAACCTTTATTAGTTGAGTTTATTTTATTGCTCTCTACTTTCCGCTTTTTATTTTTATGCTCTTTACTTTTATGCACTTTAATTTTAGCATTTACATTTCATGTAATTTTTCATTTGCTCACTTGAGCATTTTATTTCCTTATTATTTTGAATTTGCTCACTTGGGCTTTATTTTCCTTTTCCAAAATACCTAATAATTCAACTTAAACATAAAAAACTTTTAATTGGACTTGGTTACTATCCTTGTGCTTGGAGTTTGATCTTTGGACTTAGGATTAGGACCCTTACCTTAGCTTGGAGATTTTTGTTCCCTTGGTGTTTATCTGTCTTGCTTGGTTATTATCTTTGTATGTAGGTTATTCTGTTATGCTCGATTAAGAGTGAATTTCCTCCAAATACAGCCGTTACTCTGCCCGTTTTTCTTGAGACAAGAGAGTTCATTTGAGGCATTGACTTATTTGAAGCTTATTTTTTTGTATGGTGATTTGTTGCTTATGTGGTAATCCAAAGGATGTGATATGGTATTGGGTCTTGATGTCAAGTACTAGTTTTCTCACCCAGTTAGATCTTTCTTTACCCTTACCTTTTACTTTATGCACTTAGGTTAGCCTCTTTATCTCCTTCTCATTCTTTACTTTTCAAAATTTGCCCTCTTTTTCAAAGGATTCTTGTTTTCAAAACTCGAACCGCTTTCATAAAGAAACTTGGACTTAGGTCCGTGAATTTTCAAACTTCTTTTTCTTAAAAAAATTTCAATTCATTTAATAATACTTTGACTTTTATTTTGTTAAGACTAAAAAACACCTAACCTCATTCAAACTTTTTGAGCTCTTTGTAGTTTTTCTAACAAACATTTTTTTAAAATCAACCAACACACAACTTTAGTATTTTACCCAAACTACTAGGTTTTGATTTCAACATTGCACATTGTTGGTATGTAAGCTTGGAACTCATTGGAAGATCTATCAAACCAAAAATTATAAAAAAATACTTCTTTTCTCCCCCACCATCCATTTTGTCCATATACTCTTTTTTTAGCACACATATACAAATTTTTAAAAAGGTTCCTGCGGAGTACCATAGATGCTTTGGGTGCCTAACACCTTCCCTTTGCATAACTAACCCCCGGTCCCAGATCTATGATTTTTTTAAAGGATTTTTCCCCCTCTTTTTCCTAGTCCTTTGGATAAAATAAAAGCGCGGTGGCGACTCTTTTGTTATCTTTTGAGTTAAGTCAATTCAATGAATTATACTCGCAGTTTTTGCGACTACAATTATGATATGAAAATCTATCAAATGGATTTTAAGACGACATTCCTCAATAATTGTTAGGCAGATATTTGAGCAATGTAGGAATGGATCATTGAAAAATAGCTAAAAAGGGTATGATATATTTAAAACAAAAGACTATATGCTCACATATATAAGGCCCGACCAGTTAGAGATCATTGGATACTCTGACTCAAATTTTGTTGGATGCCAAGATAGCAAAAGATCCACTTCAGGCTGTATATACATGTTGGCTGATGGTGCAGTTTCTTGTACCAGTGTCAAGCAAACTCTTACGACTTCATCCATCATGGAAATCATGGTAGCAAAGTTTATAACATGATATGAGGCATCCAACCATGTGATTTGGCTGAGAAATCTTGTCAATGGACAGTGAATTATGGAAGTAATTGAAAGACCACTTAATTTATACTGTGACAATAAATAATTCGTCCTATACTCCAACAATAATAGGAGTTCGACCATGTCAAAACATATTTGACATCAAGTTCCTAGTTGTTAAGGAAATGGTACAAAGTGGATAGATTTTTATAGAACACTTGGGGACAAACTCCGTGATAGCAGATTCTCTTACAAAAGGTCTTCCATCCAAGGTATTTCATGAGCACATTGCTCGCATAGATGTTTTACCGTTAAAGGAGTTTCTGGTTTATTGGGAGTTAGTCAATTATGAAGTTTATTTTCTATATTCTGGTATTATGTATGCATACTATGGTTTTGAATATTTTTCAAATAAATAGAATTTGATATTCAGTAGTTTACATTTTGAACAATATAGTTATTTAATGATCTCATTAAAGTAAAGTAGGACCAGTTGAAAATCGACATATACATACCAACTTCATGTGATTTTCATGTTGCACATTTCATGACGGGTCTATGACATTTAGTTGTGTTACTATTGGTGATCATTGATGGATTTAGTTATGATTGATATACCAAAAATCATATTGATTATATATATTGACGTGACTAATGGACGAGGTAATTTGGATATGCTTAAGGAATATAATGGCGAATTTCGAGCTCATAAAGTCTAATTCATGTGTATGATTAAATATGTGATCAGTGGGAGATTGTTAAAATATTTGGGTCACAATTATAATGTTACACATGTTAGGACCATTATTTAATTAGCCAAAGTTGTAGTGGTCTAATTAATAATAAGTCCGTGGCTAAAAGCATAAATATCATAAAAGGTAATATATTGTGTAGATATCATAAGTCAATATCTAATTTGATGAGAGGCCAAATTAGAATATTGAAAACTAAGAAATAACCTTAAGGTTATTTGTAGGGGTTATGGTCCTCATTTGTAGACAACACAAAAATGACTTATGAAGAATTCTCTCTTCATTCCCATTAGAGGAGAATCAATGAAGCATAAGAAACTCTACAAGTTGGAAGATCAAATACCCGTAAACCTCAAAATAAAATTTAGAAGAAATTATAACTGGAGGATTTTCATTCAACTCTAAATAAGCATATTTAAGATTTTCAGGAATTGGTTTTAGCTCTCGGAAAGGTGATTGTTCGATGGATGGTTTGTTCCGGGCAACCAGGGTGTCAAGAGCTGAAACCAATTCTTGAAAATCTTAAATATACTTATTTAGAGATGAATGAAAAATTTCCGCTTATAATTTCTCGTAAACTTTATTTTGATCAATGTCTTCACTTTTTATTTCAGGATTAAAGGATTTTTTTTCTAAAATTGAAAGGGTCGAATGAGCGCGTGAAAAGTTATCTCATTTTCCACAACATTAAGGATCATAATGTTATATTGTAGACAATACAAAAACAATTAATAAAGAATTATATCTTCATTCCCATTAGAGAAGAATCAAAAAGTATAAGAAATTCTACAAGTTAGAAGATTAAATACCCACAAATCTTCGGTAATTTTCAATGATAAATTTAAATACGTTTTCACTTTCCTTCTTATAATTGTATTCAAATATGAATTTAAGAGTTTTATTTAAAATTATGTTCTTAATTTCTATATTAATATAAATTATAAGAATTATGAATAGATGTAATATCTTTTTCTTCACTCTTAAATAAGTTAATAAGTTAAAGTGTATCATAGTGTTTAAACTTCACTCTTAACTAAATTAAAGTGTAGCATAGTGGTTAAAAATGTCAAGTAGAAAAACTTAAATCAAACTATTGCTATCCCCTCAAAGTCTAAAACCAGCTTGTAAGTTTATGAAGCGTTTCTTTCTATGAGAGGTCAAATGTCATTTTAGAATTTGGAATTTGGTACCGAGAATAACACTAAAGTTTACAAGAGGATCATATTTGAGAGGTCGGTGTAATGATACCATGGCAATAGGTATCAACATGGATTAGATTACCCCCTCCCTATATAATTTCCCTCCAATGACTTGCAAGTAGCTAAGACTAATGCTTAATGTTTTTTGAACTGCATGCTACACTGGTTATGTAGAAAACATGATTAATCTTAAATGTGTTAATCAACTTTACTTCAATTATTCGAGAAAATTTGACTTTGAATCTTTTCATAAAAGGACTTTTTATTATGCTTTATCTATACTCAGCCAAATTCTGAACTTTTATGACTCCATTCCCTTAAAGTTGGAGCTCAACTTACAAAAATGTGTGAATATCTTGAAAGAATTAAATATTTTTATTTGTCAATTCATATTATTTTATATGTTAATACGAGTAAATATTTTTCTACGCTTTTAAGTAAATCTTTTAAATTATAAATATTTTGAAAAGATTTTTAATTTTGATAAATCTTAATTTAGTTTTCATAATTAATTATTTATTATCAATTAAATTTTTATATTTTAATTATTTACTATTACTCTTGTCCTTATATCTTAATTATTTACTATAACTTTATACTTAATTATTTATTATCAAATTGGTCTATAACATTACTATCAAAGAATAAATGAATAATTTGATAGTGTCATACACATTTACTTTATTTTGAAATATTCATAATCTCATTATCTATTTGAGAGTGCTCAACGCAAAGTCAGAGACAATTGTGATGGCTTATTTGTCCAAATTTTTTAGATGCAATTTTGGAAAAAAAATTAGACATTTCTTACCTCTATATATAAATTGACATGTCTCATTTCCTAATAGTATAGAAAAAAGGAAATCAATTTGGGGTCATAATCAAGTCAATTGTAGAAAATTTATAAGCCAAATTTAGCAAGTTTAATCATATAGTGAATCAAGTTCACTATCAAGTGGTAGTAATCATGGTGCCACTCTATGATTTCTAGCCACTTGTAATGATTGGTTTAAAATTATTCAATTCAAAAGAATCATTGACAAGAAGAGATGGTTGAAGATCTGCCTCATCACCCAAAATACAGAATTCTTATCACCCAAAATATAGAATCCTTATCACCCATTCTATCTTTGGTAGTACATAATATATGGAATCTTCCATCATTATTGGATAATTCCTTCAATAGGTTCTCAAATGTCATAGGGTTTACTAGACTAGAATTTTAAGACTTTTGATTTAGAAAAGCTTTGATTTAGAAAAGCTTTGAAGAGTTTAAAAATGTGAGAAATGTCAAAAATATTAAGAAAAAATAATTAGATGTGTTTTAATGATAAACTTAATATTATTATTTTATTAATTATAATTAATATAGCTGTTAAATAAAATGAAAATTAATAAATAAAAATATGATAATTAAAAATAATAATAATAAATGTTACATTAATGTTGTAAAGAAATAATTATTTTAAAACAAAAAAAAATTCAAATGATCAAATATTTTTTATGAGACGGAGAAAGTAATAATTTATATATAAAAATCATTAAAAAACTTGTATGATCTATAATACTTTTGGTAGGCTAGGTAGCAGAGAAAATATATCAGGTTGGCTTACATAAATCTATGACTTAACTTATTTGAAATCACGTCAGATCGAACTTATTTATTAAAAATATTAAAGGTTAGGTTTTTTTAAAGTTTAATTAATTAAAGGGTTAAATATGTTTTTGGTCCCTCTAAATATCTTAAACTTCGTTTTAAATTCTCTAAAATTTTCCTTTAAAGAATAATTCTTTTAAAATTTTAATGTTTGGTTCATCATGACAAAATCGTAGCTAAAAGGTCTCCAATTCAGTCGCTAAATAAAAAATCGTCGCTAAGTTGTAAAAATCATCGCTAAGTTGTAAAAACAGTCACTTAATTGCAGGAGAAACCAAACGTTAAAATTTAAATTTTTAGGAGATCATTTCTTGAAGAAAAAAATTTAGAGGGACTAAAAATAAAGTTTGAGATATTTAAAGAAATCAATATATATATATATATATATATATATATATATATATATATATATATATATATATATATATATATATATATATATATATATATATATATATATATATATATATATATATAACAACCGTGAAATTTTAAAAGAATAATTTTAGTAAAGATCACAATTTAATCTCTACCTTTCATTTTTAAATTCAACGGTTGTTAAAAATATTATATATATATATATATATATATATATATAAAACTTATAAATTTATCATAGGCCAACTTCAAATCTTATAAAGTCTAACCTAACTTAGAGATAATTCTTAAATAAAAAATTATTAACACTTTTAAATTTAAATTAGATGTATTTTTTTATACAAGTAGTATCCAACCAGTCAGATCGACTGATACACATGAAGAGCTTTCGCCCAGCGTAGTTCTTAAAGGTTATTTTTTTGTGATAATTCATATTCAAATTCATAACCTAAGAGTAACAAATCCTTAGGACTCGAGTTCCCTTCTATTGGGGTTAAATTAACTATTTATTAGTTATGAGTTTATAATAATTTTCTAGTAATCTCACGGCATGAATTTCATCCAAGTGAAACCATCCACCCAAGTGAAAAAGTGGGTGTTGTGGATTTAAAATTGCATCCAATTATTATGTTATTAAAATTATAAAGTGAGTTGAATTAAAAGGAGAATAACTTTTATACATTATATCCTCTCTCATTTGGTTTAGGTCTAAAAATAGACCATGTAAACGAAAATACAGATTTTTTATCTGTAATATTCTCTACATTTTAGCTCTCATTTGAACTAGATAACAAATTATAATGGCATAATATTGACATGTTAATTTTTTTTCAATTTTTTGAAATGCACAAGGAAATTTATAACGATACACAATTATTTTAAAGCTAAAAAATATAAAAGATTTGGAAAAAAAAAGGTGAAACAATTAATAATTTGGGTTTCTTCCTTAGTTCATTAACACCATCAACACATAAATTTCTATCTTAACGTCATCACTGTCAAGGGTGGGTTTTTCTTTGGAAAAGATGAATTTATTCATCATTGCCCTTATTTTGCGAAGTTAAAGAAGGTTGAGCGTAATTCTAGGAAAAAAAGATAAGAAACTTAGCTAAGGCGTTTTTTATTCATAGATTGAAGGTTTGTAGAGTTTATATTCGGTCAGTGGTGGCATCGATTCTATTGAAGAAGTTGAGGGACGTGTTGTTTACTATTACAGGAAAAACATATTTCATTTTAGATGTGAAATACATCAAACTTTGGCTAAAGAAGTGAGATAAGAAAAAAGTGATGAAATTATCAAGTTTTGATGTCAACAAGAATAGACTGAAAGAAACACATTGAGAGCACATCATCTTTATCATTTCTTCTCCAAATTCAACATCTTCTCATAATCAAAGTTGTTGAATCAAGAATCAAGGATTGGTGATAACGTCCAATTAGAATAACAAATTCAAAATTGGATTGTGTTTTTGTGGGCTCCTTCTTGAATAAAATCATTAGGGTTTTGTCCTCCTATATCCGAATCGGTGTAGAGGTTTTTGGTACGGATCTTCGCTTCAACGGATTCAGCCGAGTGAAATGGTTGAGGAATGGTGGGTCGCTTGATCAAGTAACGGTAGCCAGAGGATCGTGAAGGAAGATTTAGGGTCGATCTTGTTCGTTTGATATCATCCTAAAGAAAGAAATATTGTAGTAAATTGGTTGCAATTTCAAGTATCGTCAATCGGAGGTGTACTCGAAGAGATCGATCTTGGTTTGGCTCGAACCAAGGATTGTGAAGAAGATAGGTTCATCATCAACAATTGAATTGTGTGAAAAGGGAACTATTTCTTCACTTGTTACAATTTGAAATTTTATGAAAAATTTCTCAATTCTAGATTCTAGAATTGGGGGCAGGCGTACACCACGCGAGGACGGTAGGTGGAACTTCCTTAACAAATTCCCGTGTTCTTTTTTGCTTTTTACTTTCAATATTTCTGCTGCTTAATTTGTGAATTTCAAACTATCAAACTTGCATTAACCGTATTTGTGGTGTGTAGAGCTTCAACATATATTGTGGTAACAATCCCTTTGATTGTTACTAAGACTAACTTCGACCTCACAAATAGGTAAATACAAAACTTATGAATTTTTCTCACAAGGTGTTTGATAAATTGTCTTACTCACAAATTATACATTGTGCTTGATTTTATTCTTAAACAAACTCATTGGAAGTATTCGATACTCTTTGAGATTGTTTAAGCGATTAACAAATTGAGAATGAATTGTTTTGATTCAACTGATTTTCTCACCATTCTCGTATGGTTCGCATATCCGATCTTTTCGATAGTGGATCGTTTGGACGATTGATTATCCAGGAAACTTTCGTAACAACTTTTCAAAAAGTGCAAAATTTTAAAACCTAAAAAGAAACTGATCTATTCAACCCCCATTCTAGATCGATCACATCGTCTAACAAGTGGTATCATGAGTGCCAATTTATCTAGTGCTTCGTAATATTACTTTGTAGAATATAGAGAACGATCCAAAAGGGGCTTATACGAGAGCTCTGGTTTTCACTGGTGAAACCTGTAGCTATTGGAAAGATTGTATGTGTGTTCATATCAAATCCGTTGATAGAAAGATATGGAAAGTTATCGAAAATGGTCCCATAGCAATAACCATGACAAAAGATAACATTACCTTACCTAAACCGGAAGCACTATGGGATGATAATGATGAGAAAATGTATGCCTATGATTGGAAGGGTAGAAACATGCTTATAGCAGCCTTAGGTGTTCATGAATACTTTAGAGTATCTCATTGCACAACCGCTAAATCCATGTGGGATGCCTTACAAATTGCCCATGAAGGCACAAACAATGTTAAGCTTGCTAGAATCAATACATTAACTCAAGAGTTCAATCTCTTTCACATGAAGCACGGTGAAACCATTGCCGATATGCAAAAGAGATTCTCTCACATTATTAATCGCTTACACACTCTTGGTCATGTTACTCCTAATGCAGTTGCTACTAACAAAATTTTGAGATGTCTTAATAGGGAATGACAACCTCAAGTCACCGCTATCAAGGAAGCAAACAACCTAGCCACACTCGACATCACAACATTATGTAGGAATCTCCAAGAGCATGAACAAGAGCTCACAAATCTCAACAAGCATGAAAAGAAAGAAAGGAAAAACAAAAAGATACGGATAGGAATTCTATCTCATTGAAGGCTTCAAGCTAAAAGTCCTCCACCAATAACTCATGTGTGAGTGAGTCTAATGATGATTATGAAAGCTCGAGTGAATACATGGGGTTGTTTGTGAGGAAATATCACAAATACCTTCGAAGAAATGAAGTACAACACTCGGACAAAAATCTCGTCAACTATAAACAACAATCAAAACCATCCAAACAAGATAATGACAAGAAATCTAAGTCAAGGGGATCTTGCTTCAATTGCGGAAAACCCGGTCACTACAAACCAGGTTGTCCTCTACTCAAAAGAGAAAAAGGAAAAGAAAAGTTTCAAAAGAGACCAAATATATCTAGAAGAGCTTACATTGTTTGGGAAAGCGATAGTGAAGCTTCAAGTAAGAGCGACTCTAGAGATGAAGAAGAAACAATCAACTTTTGCCTTATGGCTCATCAAGGAAAGAAAAACAAGGTAAAACACTCTAAATATGATCATAGGGACAAAATGTCTCATATTGAATTTCAATGAGCTTTTAACACTCTACATCATGAGGCTAAAGAAGCTTTCAAGCGATTAGCCTCAAATAAGAAAATATTTTCATACCTTGAGCATAAATTTTCTGATCTAAAAAGGAACTAGAAGCTATCAGGGCATCAATTATTGAGAGTGTCAAATGTGAAAGCAAAGATGACAAGATTTCTTGGAATAACTGGGCCGGATGTGAAACTTGTCATATTTGGCAAAGAGAAGTTAAAACTCTTAAAGCCAAACTTGACAAGGCTTTACAACCCAAAATTACCTATGCTATTGATAGATCAAATTTCAGAAGTAGTATGATTAACCCTTATCAAAAATACTTCTATGAAATTAGAGATCAATCTAGAAAATATTATGATCCCAACTTATTGACTTGCCTATATTGTTGCAAAATGGGACATACCATAGGTAAATGTCACTTTAGGAGACTTCTAGTTCCTCAAGGCATTTTCCAATGGTTGCCTAAATGCAACTCATGTACCACTCTCACACAAGGACCCAATAAAAATTGGATACCTACTTCCCTTGTTTAAATTCATAAGTGGAATGTCTTGAGACTACCGAGAGAAGATGATTCCTCGATAATGGGTGCTCAAGACACATGACAGGTGACATATCCTTGTTCTTTGAATTTGTGGCTAAGAAGAAAGGATTTGTTACCTATGGTGAAAATAACAAGGGTGAAATACTCGGTAAAGATAATGTAGGTAATCCCTATTCTACTACTATCTTTGACGTCCTTCTAGTTGATGGCCTTAAGCACAATCTCATTAGTATTAGTCAATTGTGAGACAAAGGATATAGTGTCTCTTTTTCTAAAGATTGTTGCACTATTAAACACAATGTAAATAAGGAGGATGTGTTCAAAGGCTTGAGGGTTAATAATGTATACATGCTAGACTTAAATGAAGTATCTGTGAAAGGTGCCAAATGCCTAATCTCCTTAAATGAAAATTCTTGGCTTTGGCATAGACGCATCGCTCACTTAAACTTTAATTTGTTAAATAAAGTTGTCACAAAATATTTAGTAGTCGGATTGCCTAAGATAAAATTCTCCAAAGATCACTTGTGTGATGCGTGCCAAATGGGAAAGCAAACAAGAATCTCGTTTAAATCTAAAAACATTGTATCTACAACGAGACCTCTTGAACTTCTCCATATGGACCTCTTTGGACCATCTAGAATTAAGAGCTTAGGTGGAAATTATTATGTATTTGTCATTGTTGACGACTACTCTAGATTTTTTTGGACACTTTTCTTAGCAAATAAGTGTGACACCTTTTCGGCATTTGAAAAGTTTGCCAAGATCTTCCAAAATAAGTTAAACACAAGCATTACCACTATTCGTAGCGATCACGGAGGAGAATTTGAATGATCTTTTTGACAAGTTTTGTGCAAAGCACGAAATTGATCATAATTTTTCCGCACCACGTACTGCTCAACAAAATGGAGTGGTGGAACATAAAATCGTGTTTTAGAGGAACTCGAAAGAACTATGATCAATGAAAATTGTCTTCCTAAATACGTTTGGGCTGATGCCATTAACACGACATGTTTTGTTTTGAATAGGGTCTTAATTCGACATATTCTAAATAAAACTCCCTAAGAACTTTTAAAAGGAAGAAAACCAAATATTTCCTATCTTCGTATGTTTGGATGTAAATACTTTCTGTTACATAATGGTAAGGATAATATAGGTAAATTTAGCTCAAAAGCTGATGAAGGTATCTTCCTTGGATACTCATATTCTAGTAAAGCCTTTAGGGTATACAACAAAAGGTTACTATTGATGAAGAGTATGTGCATGTTTTCTTTGATGAATCTTATCCAAAAGTGGTCGGAAAGGGTAGTTTGATTAATAGTGCAAGTGTATCTTCGGAAAGCATACTAAAAGATCCCAACGAAAAGAACTTCGAATCTACTAATAACGAGGAAGAGTTGGATCAAGTATCCGATGAAAGAGGGGGAAAATCATTCAAGTAATAAAGATGATATTCCTTTGGAATGGAAAACCTATAAGGATCACCCATCAACAACATCCTTAGAGACATATCAAATGGAGTTACCACTCCCTCTAAAATAAGTAACTTTCGTTATCATTTTGCTTTCGTCTCACAAATTGAGCCTAAAAAGTCTAAAGACACCCTACTCGATGAGCATTGGTTTTTAGCTATACAAGAGGAACTTAATCAGTATAAAAGAAATGAGGTTGGGACCTTGTCCCTCCTCCGCGAGATCATCGAGTTATTGGTACTAAATGGGTATTTAGGAACAAACTTGACGAAAACAGAATAATAACTCGCAAGAAGGCACACCTTGTTGCCCAAGGGTATAATCAAGAGGAAGACATCGATTATGAGGAGACTTATGCTCCGATGGCCCGACTCGAGGCTATACGCCTTTTACTTGCATATGCATGCTCACAAAATTTTAAGTTGTTTCAAATGGACGTAAAGAGCCCCTTCGTAAACGGATACATTAATGAGGAGGTTTATGTAACTCAACCCCCCGTTTTTGAGAATTTTGAGAATCCTAACTATGTTTACAAACTTAAGCGTGTGTTATACTGTCTTAAGTAAGCCCCTAGGGCTTGGTACTAACGTCTTAGAAAATTCTTACTAGATCAAGGATTCTCAAGAGGAAAGGTTGATACAACCCTCTTTATTAAACTTCAAGGAAAACACTCAATTCTTGTCCAAGTCTATGTGGACGATATTATTTTTGGCTCCACTAACATATCCTTGGTCAAGGAATTTTCTAATCTTATGTAGGGAGAATTTGAAATGAGCGTGATGGGGGAGTTGAACTACTTCCTTGGACTTCAAATAGAGCAATTGAGTGAAGAAACTTTTGTTATCCAAACAAAGTATTTTCTTGACCTGATCAAATGCTTCAATATGGTCGACTCTAAAGCAATTGACACTTCGATGCCTACGACTATAAATTTAGATCGAGATGAAAATGGTAAGCCTATTGACATAAAGAGGTATAGAGGTATGATTGAATCCCTTCTTTATTTGACTGCCTCCCATCTGAATATTATATTTAGTGTTTGCATGTGTGCTCAGTATCAATCATATCCCAAGGAGTCTCATTTAAAATTCGTCAAGAAAATACTTTGGTATCTTTGTGGTACAACTAAGTATGAATTTTGGTTCTCCAAGGGAAGTGATTGTTCCTTAGTTGGATATGCCGATTCCGATTTTTCGGTTACTCATCAGATAGGAAAAGCACGAGTGGTACTTGTCACTTTTTCTCAAACTCTTTGATAAGTTGGCATGGTATGTTTCAATGTATATGTCAGAACTTCACTTTGTTATTTGTGTTTGTGTTCGGTTTTTGATCATGGAAAGTGGAATTGTAATGCTGTCTGTTTCTTCTACACTTTTACGCTGCTGAAAAATGTGATATATTCTGAGTTGTTATGCTGCCTGATAGATCAAAGTTTTGTTAAAAAAGAAATCTACGTTAAATTTGTTTGAACTTTGGACAGGTTTTGTTGGAATTATAGAATTTGATGCCATTTCTTTTATGGATGAAGTCGTCATCATGTGCTGTTGAATTCATTTGAAATTGACATCACATTAGTATGTTTTGTTCTGCTTCTATTTGAAATGTGATAATCCATGTGCATATTATATTGTCTTTTATATTGCGTTGCAATTTCGAAGTTTGAATTCAATTCGGATTTTGAAAACCGTATGGACGCGTACATTTGAGGTGCTCAATTTGGTTTGTGACAATTGCATAGCATCACTATGTGGATCTTTATTATGGATGATAGAGGGAAGATTCCATGTTTAGTTTCTATGATGGTTTTATGATTGGTCGCGTTACTCGCGTATAATTCTAACCGAGAAACTTGTAAGGACACCATGTTATCGTGTTATTCACGTTTTAATTGGAATTGTGAATGAAGGGATATTAGTTTGGTTTCAATGAAAGTGATGTTGTTTCCGCATTTGTTCGCTTAGAAACTAACCGAGAAACTAAGAAGGTATTATGTTATTATTTTCTTTCACATGAAATTGAGCGAGAAAGTTAATTTGTTTTGAATTCAAACAATGTCGAAATTCGGTTATGATTTCTTTTACTTTTCATGTGTGTTGAATACTTTTGGAGATGATTTTATTAGGCGTTATTAAGTATATATAGTTGTTGCCCGGTTTTGGTTCGTTTGATTTAAATGTGTTTAGAACATGATTTTTCGTGTTTCGAATTTAAATGGAGCCATAACATGAATGTTGAGTCTTTGTTCTCCATTTGCGGATGGAAATCTTGAATAAACAAACCTTTCCTTTTTTATTCGTTTATGTAAATAATTCTAGTTTCATTCGATTTTTACTCCTTTGTTACTAACGCATGTTCTAATTTATTACAATTTCATTCTATTTTTATCTCACACTTATGATACTAACGAATTTGTTATTTGTGAAGATATCAAGGATTCTTCAAAGAATTCATTTCCAATTATCACATCTACGCTTGCACTTTAGCAATTAAATATTGAATTACTATTTCTATTAAATATTTAGTAGTGTATTTATAAATATATACAAAATACTTAGTATTTTGATTTTTATATTTGATATTGTAAATATAATTATACATATTATTTTTATTTCTTATGTTTGGTAATGTAAATATAATTATACATAATACTTTTGATTATATACTTTGCTATATTCATTTGTAAATATAATTATACATAATACTTTTGATTCTACTTTGCTATTTTCATTTGTAAATAAAATTATACTGTAATACATTGGTTTCCTTCTTAGAATTGATTTCTATATAAATCTATTCTAATTAATCTAATAGAATGCAAATGGTCAATAATCAATACTAGCTTCTCCGCATTTATTTTTATTTGTATCCCGTTGTAATTAATCTATCATTTCCTCTTTAATTTATTTTCATCCTCATTCGGAAAAATGTATCCCGCTCCCAAGAGTGTAGCATACAACTTTATCTCTAGCTCAGCTTCTCCAAATGGCATCTGTAAGCCCATTCCAGTGCATTATCAACCAACAGTGAGTGCAAATTTTTAGGTGTACTCGAGTGTTCAATCATCTTCTACTTTCAGGTCACGAAAGGCAAGCATGCCAATCTAACCCTTCAAGTACAAGAAGATTGAACAGGGGCAACTGTTATACCCCAAAATTTTCCCTCCTACTTCTCAATACATTTCACATATCCATACTCAAGGATTTCACAAGGGTTGACCAAACAAACCCTCTCCTGAGCAATCAATCCAAACTAGGGTTTGGTCATTCTTAAATCAAGGTGGGCCTCTAACACTTCAAGTGGTCATCATACCCCACCATATGCTTCAAAGAATCTCCATGTCAAGTTTCAAGCCTTACAAGTCAAGTTTCCTCAGACAATTGCTCAGATGGTTGAAAATCAGTTGTATTGGACAAAAAGTCAACTGTGGTCAACATAAAGTCAAACTTCATAATTTTTGGCCAACGTCAATATTTTGAAGTGATATTCATCATTTGATCAAGGGTTGATCATGATTCATCAAGAAAAGTCAAGAATTGATCAAAAGTCAAAATTTCTAAATTGGGCTTTCTTTGACAAAAGTCAACAGAACTTTGACCGGGCATAACTTTCACATACTTTATCAGAAATTTTTCCACCACAACTCATTTTGAAGAGAATTCAATTCTCTACAACTTCATGTCTCACAAGCTTGGGTAGAAAATGCTTCATTTGGAAGTTATGGATCAAAACATTACAGGTTCTTTTAAAAGTCAACAAAAAATCATCTTTTTGTAAAGAAGTGTTCATGAGCATGGAAACTCCAATGAATATGAAACAAAAAAGGATGTTTAGAGGACATCTTTAGATTTCTAAAAAGTCCAAGAACACCCAAAAATGTTAAAAATTGAGCAAGATACACCTTGTCCAAGTTGATCATTTTTGAAGAGGTGCACAAAGAGAAATACTTGACAAATGCAAATTTTTTTCAATTGGGCTTATAATTTTATGATCCAAACTGGATCTTAACATTGTCCATGGTCTCCATACACCTTGCCACTCCCCCTTCTAATTTATTTAATTTATTTTGGATTTAAAGCATTAAATTCAATTTAAAATTAAATAAAATACAAAGGCAAGGTATAAGATAAGTTGGGCTTGATTTCTACCTATCTTGAGGTCCAAGGAAGTCCAAAAAACATGCCAAATTCGTGCAAGATTCTACAAGGAAGAAAAAAGGCAATTTTGGAAAGATTTGATAAATATTTGCAAGGGAATATTTTTGCATTCAAAGCAATACATTCTCTCTTTATTTCTGATCAAATTACATTCTCTATAAATACATGATGCATTCACAAGCACAAGAGGAAAAACCCTTGCCTCAAACACCAACCCTAAAGTTCACAAATTTTTCATAAACTTGCAAAATTTGAAATCCTTTTTCCATCCGTTTTCAGTTCATTCCAAGCACTTCATTGTGCTCCTGAGGTATCATTGAGTAAGTCCAGGCCAAGAAGTATGGCCAGCCATGCCTGAATCGTGCCATACATGAACATACATTTACATATCTTTTTAAAATTCTTTTTTTGATATTCATTGTGTTTTGTATGAAACTAATCATTGCAATGTGTTCTTGAGACATCATAGAACAGATCTGGATGGTTACATGAAGCTCCTAACGACCGGAGCATGATTTGCCATTGTTAGGGCAAAACTGCTAAGAGCTTCGAAGCTCAGAATATAGGGTTTTTTAGGGCAAGCTGATACCACCATTGAACTCACAGGGGTCGATTTAGGGGGGTAGCCTTGATATCTTGTTTGAATTCTCTCTATTTTGTAGGTTTGAAAAAATCCCCAACCGGAGAAGATGACCGGAGGTCCATTCTGGGGTTTTCTGGCTTAAACTAGAAGAGAAAACCTTTGCATATGTGTTAATTCATGTAATTTAATTCATGGATGTATCTCCGTCCCAGCGGTTAACCTTACGCGCACTAAGTCACTTGTTCCTAAGGGCATGGGTTCGAACCCTGCTTTTTGCCATAATTTCCATTCTTATTTTGTTGAATTTCAGGTTCTTCAGAAAGCTTGCCCAGAAGCCACAATTTCTGGCCCTCAATGCCACGCTTTGTGCCCCGAAGCTCCGCACTAAAGCCCCGAAGGGCATACTGGTATCTCGAGCGAACCCCGAAATTTCAAGATTCTGGGCACCTCCAACGCAAGAGTCCCCCAGATGTGCTTACTTCTGGGCACGGTCAGCAAGAGGTCTCCTAGAAGCTCCAGCTTCTGGGAGAATTTTATCTAGAAGCACTCTGACCCTTTTTCTTATTTTCTCCATATTTCTTTTTTTTAATTTAGTTTCTTTTCAAATAATTTTCTAATGCATTAAAAAATCACAAAAAATATTTTCTTTTTGCATTTAGGTCAGAAAAATACTTCTTTAATTTTTGGCATAAAAAATTATATTTTTACATGCATATTTTAAATAATTATTAATTAACCATAAAATTGACTTTTAATTATTTTTCCTTACTAAAAACCAATCAGAAATTTCCAAAAAAATTGTTTTATCATCTAATTAGGATTACTAACCCTAAGACTTTTTCCTAACTCAAAAATCCTTTTTACTAACACATTTTCTCTTATGCGAATTTCTTTTCTTTTTCGATTATTATGTATCTACTTCCAGGTTGTAATAGTTAGGATTAATTTTCTTGCATTTCTTTTTTTCCAATATTATGTAACTGCTCATGGGATGTAATAGCTTAATTAGGATTTACTTTCTGCACTCCTATATTATGTAACTGCCCCAAAGCCATGTAATAGCGTAGGATTTACTTTCCGCACTTTACTTTCTGCAATTTACTTTTTGCACCCATATAAACTGCTAGTAACTAGGCGTGTATGGCAAGATAAAAATGAACATAGATCACTTCTAATTTTAAGATAAAATATCTGAACTTAACACACTTTCTTCACACATGCACCCCCCCTAGAGTATTCTCTCTCGTTGCCTTTCGAATAAATGGTCAAGTCCCTCGAACGTAGAGGTGTCCTAGCACCGTTGCCTACAAACATATCATCATAGTCCCTTCGAATCAAAGATCATAGTCCCTCGACGTGGCCTACGAATACATGATCTCGTCCCTCGATTGTTGCCTACGAAAAGTGATGATCGTCCCCTTCGAATGTGCTAGGATACTCCTACGAGTTGCCTTCTATGACCATCCGATGTCCCTTCGAATGTCCCTTCTACATCCAACGAATAAGGTTACCTACCAACTAATGGTATGGATAGCACTATTCTAAAGGAAAGTAAAATAACACGGAAACGACCGTTCTGAGTAGGTAATAAGACTTTTAGTTGCTTGCTCTATCAAAATACTTTTCACACCTCACACTTTTACAAAGTTAAAACACTTTTCAAAACGAAACATTTTTGAACACTTCGTATACATTCCAGCGTGAATCATTACGAAGTCAAAGCGAAATGCCTTTTCAAAAACATTTTCAAACACACACACAGAAAGCAAATTTTTAAAGATGAGCTAAAGCAACTAAGAGCCCGTAGATAACTACGGATGGAAAGGGTGCTAATACCTTTCCTTTTCATAACCTTCTCCCTTACTCAGAATCTAACGAAGGTCTTTTCCTGTTCTTTTCACCTTCCCTTAATTGGATAAAAGAAAAGTTGGTGGCGACTCTTGTTATCCGCAACATTTGCGATCAAAAGCAAAACAATCGAAAGTCAGTTCTCCCACCGTATTACACATACACACATACGTTTCACGTATAATTCGAATGGAAGTGTATCCATATTCATGGGGAAAACTTAGTCACGACAAGTTCCTAGATGTCATTTGTCGAAAGTCGACCGAATTTGAAATTCGTAGGAATCCCAATTTTCCTCTCTTTCTATGTCCGCAAGGGTTTCCTAAGACTAAAGAGGTCATTGAACAAGGTTATGGCCCGAAACTACTTTTCATGACCAAAGAAAAGAGGTGTCGAGCAGAGAGTTTCGCGCTAAGATCGGTCTCAGTTGCGCTAAGCGTGACCTGAGACTTTATCAATTTTCCAAAATTTTGGAGGCACGCTAAGCGCAGTCATCGCACTAAGCGCGACCTGCGATTTCTGTAAAACATAGTTCGTAACATAATTGCTATGGAGTCCCAAAATCTCCATTTTATCTCTTCCAATAGTGCACCCACCATAGCCAAACACGAAAAACAACAATAATACATACTAATCATCATTAGAAACATGCATGCATCATCAATTTCTCTCAAAACCCTAAAATCCCATGTTTTAGTAAAAACCTCATTTACCCAAAGTCTCTAACTATGAGACTCACCTTGATAGGGATGGAGAGCTCTGAAAATCAGAAACAAGGATGGTTAGAGTGGCTGATTTTGGTTTGCATGCAAGGTTAGAGCTTTAAGCAATGGTCTTCTTCTTCTTCTTCTCTATTCCACGGTTCTTTCTCTTCTTTCCTTTCTCACCAAAATCTGTTTTTGTTTCATAATGAGGAGCATCCAAACAACCCTTAATTATTCATTTGGTTTGCAAAAAGTCCATTCTACCCCTCAACTAAATAGGAATGACTAGGTTTCCCTTTAGTTTAAATCCAACTAAATTGGTTATTATTCTCTCCGTCCCAAAATATAAGTCGTTTTGTCACTTTCACACGAATTAAAAAATATAATTATTATTTTATGGGAAAATAAAATTATGTATGACTTTACAAAAATGTCCCTCAATAATTACATTGGAAAGCGAAATAAAGAATAAAAAGAAGAAAGAAAAATAAATAGTAGAGGGTATATTCGGCAAAAAGTCATTAAAGATGCATGAGAATTCTAAAGTGACTTATAATTTGAGACAAATATTTTTGGCAAAGTGACTTATAATTTGGAATGGATGGAGTATTATTTTAATTGGCTTAGAGAAATAGGATACTAGTATTATAAAAAATGCTATTATATAATAAAGGTTAGGTATTAATATTTATTATTATATTATTATTAATATTGATTGAATATTGTACTATATCTATTTAATTTAAATATTGATTGAATATTAAATTATAATATATTGGTTAAATATTCTAAGAAAATTATATTAGACAATAAAGATTAAACATTAATATTTATCATTATTTTTTTTATTATTATTGATTGAATATTATATTATATTTATTTAATTTGTTATTTATAATATAGGTTGAATATTATATTATATTATATTATATTATATTATATTATATTATATTATATTATATTATATTATATTATATTATATTATATTATATTATATTATATTATATTATATTATATTATATTATATTATATTATATTATATTATATTATATTATATTATATTATATTATATTGATTGAATATTCTAAGAAAATGTTATTAGCAATAAAGGTTAATATTTATTATATTATTATTATTATTATTATTAATATTGATTAAAAATTATATTATATCTACTTAATTTATTATATATGATATTAGTTAAATATTATATTATATTGGTGAAATATTCTAAGAAAATGCTATTACACAATAAAGATGGGAGAGAATGTCACATAGATATTAGGGTTAGGGTTATCACCAAGGGTGTTATCATGACAATCTTGGATTTAGATTAAGTAGATTGTCTTATGCCTGCAATTCCCGTATCAACTTCCAAAGCACTCAAAACACTAAATCTAGGATTATTGTAGTCGATCCTGCAAATAACCTTTAATATGAGACTATAGATTGTTTTGAGGAGACTCAAAAGTACTCAAAACACTAAATCTACTATTATTGTAGTCGATCCTGCAAATAACCTTGAATATGAGACTAGAGATTGTTTCGAGGAGAGATTGTTTCGAGGAGAAACATAAGCTATAAGCTTTTTATTATTCGAAATTACATGATTTAAAACCTATCAAATTAAAATTTATCTATTAATTATAGTCAAAATATGTTAAGTAGTTGTAAAAAAAATTATTTAGTAAAAACACATTTCTGAATAACAATTGAGTAACAAATTTTTTTTTATATATTTGTGAAAATTTTGTATGAAAATATTCTTTAAAACCTATAAAATTAAAATCTATTTATTTATTATAGTCAAAATATGTTATTTATTAGTAAAAAATGTTATTTTGTAAAACATAATCACAAAATATAAAAACTTATACTTTAGGTGATTTAATTATCAATTTAAACATAATTAATATTTTTATTATATTATATTTTTAATAACCAAATACTTGAAAAAGATTAATTATTTTATTATAAAAATAATACAAATATGTAGGGCCTGTTTGATTTGGTTTTGTAAAATAATTTTTTAGTTTTTTAAAATTTGAAAATCGTAAAACTTGTTTGGTAGTCTAGTTTTACAAAATTATTTTTGAAAACTATTCTCTATTTCAGAGTTTTAAAAACTAAAAAAATAAAATAAGATCGGAAAAATTTAATTTGTCGATAGTATACTTTTTATTAATGGAAAATTTGTAATATTGTTCAACTTCAAAATAATTTTCAATAATTAAGTTACCAAATATGCTGTTTTTCAAATCATTTTTTTAAAAACATTTATATTATTTTCATTACCGAATATTTCAATTATGTACTTACTATTTATTTAAAAACATTTTATTTAAAGCAGTTTTCAAATTCTATATATAGCGAACATTCTATATACATTTTTAAAAGTAATTTAGACCAACCATTATAAATAAAGCGAGGTATTGCTCTCTAAACTATCTACATATACAAGTTCTAACAAGAAGATATCTTCCATTGTGAATATGGATGCCCAAAAATATTCAGCTGTGAAATTCACAATCTTACTGGTCTTCATTATCATTGCATCAGGTCATAAATCATATACTCTATTCTTAATCTCTTCCAAAGTTTAAATGAATGTATCAATTAGAAAAATATTACAATGATATATATAATTTCTAATGATGGTCATGTATTGTTTATATGCATGCAGATATGTGTAAGATATCAGATGCAAGAGGTCCTATTGTCTCACTTCACTGTCAGCGTGATGAAACTTGTGAAAGTCGTTATCCAAATCAAGGTTGCAAATGTGTTGAATCTTGGTGCAATTGTCCAGGAGATCCTCCAAAATTAACCAATAATGGCAACACTTAATTACCACCTTAGTCGACTACCTAGATAATGTGCCACATTTACAAAGAACAAAAACGATAATATTATCGGATTGTATATGATTGTTATGGTACGAAATAAAATTTATGCATTTATTAATTATTAACTATCTATATAAGAATTATAGATGATTATAAACTTCCGACATTACACTTTTCTTGAAAAAAAATCACTCTTGAAAATGTTCAAAAAAAAGTAATTAACTAATACAAAGCAAAACTCTTTCATCCAATTATTTGTCACAATCATGGAGTTGCTACCTCATCAACTTTATTTTGCAAATCCAAATGTTAATTTCTCTCATCTTCTTCTAAACTTTAAATATATATATATATATATATATATATATATATATATATATATATATATATATATATATATATATATATATATATATATATATATATATATATATATATATATATATATATATATATATATATATATATATATATATATATATATATATATATATATATAAACATTGAAATTGAAAACAATTGATTAATATGATCATTCGATTAAACTTATTTTTTGTCTCTCAATAAAAAAACAATATTTTAATGTAAATATACATTGTAAAATCATTGAAAAATTATAATATAAAAAATATACAATTGTTCAAATTTTTATTTTTAGTAGTTTAAATAATAAGATAAAAATTACAATATAAAAAACAACAATGACCGAGATTGAGAATGAACAAACATGAATCTAACAATTAAAATTTAATAAACATAAATCGTCAATTCAAAACTAAAAATATGTAACAGATTTTTAAAATGTTGCACTCTAAATTTCGCTCCTAAATTTTTTAGTTGCATTTTAATATTATGTTTTGTTATTTGGTCACAATCTTCAATAAACAACTCTATTTATCATATTTTGCATCACTAGTCGTATTTATGTTGATCAAAAATCAGTTTAAATTGACGGTATCATTGTGTCATAGTTGAAAAATACTCGTTACTTCACTTCATACATTTTTATCTCTTTACCCGCTTCATGCATTGGACTAAGTTGTTTATTGGTAAATTATATTGATATTTCGGTTTTACAGACAGACCGTTAAAAGTGATTCGACATTGTGTGCAAAATTAACGAGAAAATATTTCAAGTTTTCACCTTTTACTGTCTGTTTTATGAGTTTGTGCTTCACATAGATCATGGCAGTGTATTATTCACTTAATTTTTTCGATACATTCTAAAGTCATGTTCTTAATCGTCAGTATTTTTCAACCGAGTATTTCTATTCTCATTTTATTTCGATTTTGATCATTTTAATAATTTTTATTAATCTTTGTGATCTATAATTTATTTTAATGTATTCATTTCATTTTTCAATTAAATTAATGTCTATTTGATTATCTTTTTTGACCATTTTGGATCTCCATTTTTTATTCCAAAATTAAAATAAAAATTATTGTAAGTTTGGTTATAAGTTTGGTTATATAAGTTTGGCTATTGAGAAATATGAATAAAAAATATAGTAAATTAATGTTATTTTTTGGTAACAACATTTTTTTATTAAAAACTGTATGTAATTTATTACCATATAATCAAACATTTTTTCATTTAAAACAATTTTAAAAAAAATATGTTACTTCATGCTTACTTATTTTCTTTGGTTTTTTAATTTTTGTTATATAATAATTAGTTATGTATTAATTTTTGTTACTTCATTCCTTTTATTTATAATATTTATTTTTTAAAAATTGTTATTTCATTCTTATAAAAAATTTATGACCATTAAAATAAAAATTAAATAAAATAGAATTAAAATTTTTACAAAAATGAAAAAATTTAAACGGATTATTTAATTAATAGTTAAGGAAGAAAATTAAAAAAGTGAATGCAAATTAAGAGATAAAAGAGCTAGAAGTAATAAGTCTGATTTCTCGAATTTGGAATCTCAAATTATTCGATTGATGGATAAGATTGTCAATGTTGAGCTATCTTTTACCCCAGGGAAGCTAACGGTTGTGCTCACGTGCTTGCCTCGAAGGGGAAAAAACTTGCAGCATGGTTGCTTTATTTTTAGGAGTGCCCAAATTTTCTTCAAGATAGCCTAATTTCTGATCGCATTGGTCTGTTAGGTTCTAGTTTGTTCTCGGTATAGTTTTTCTTTCTTTGGGTTTCGGCCTCCTTTCCAAAAAAAAAAAAAAAAAACTTTCATAAAATATTTATTTATCCTATTTTTTACTTGAGAGATATTTTTTGATGGGGTATAAATAACTATAAATTTTACAATATATTATCAAAATTTATCTATAAAAATTCTAATATAAAAGTATCATAATTTATAAGAGTCTTTGTCATAATATTTGTTAATCTTAATTTCTTACATAAATTTATTTAAAAAAGAAGAAAAAAATATAAATAACACATGTTAGATATCATCAATTTAAAAGTGAACAATATTTAAACTATTTATATATTTTATAAATTGTTACTTCATTCTTATAAAAATTTAATGACCAATAAAGTAAAAATTAAACAAAATAGAATTAAAAATTATGAGAGTTAGAAGTTACAAAAATGAAAAGTTTGAAACTGATAATTTAATGAATAGTTAAGACAAAAAACAAAAAACTAAATGCAAATTAAGAAATAGAAGATATATTTTTCTTTCATAAAATATATTTTTAACCTATTTTTTACTTGAGAGATATTTTTTGATGAGGTATAAATAAATATAAGTTTGAAAATATATTATAAAATTTTATCTATGAAAATTCTAAATATCAAAATATCAAAATTTATTAGAGTTTCTGTCATAATATTTTTTAATATTAATTTATTACATATGTTTATTTAAAAAAAATAAAAAAAAGGTATATATATTATTTGTAATAGTATTATTATTATTATTGTTGTTATTATTATTTGTAATAGTAGTAGTTGAATATTATTATTATTATATTAATATTGGTTTAATCTTAATTTATTACATATGTTTATTTAAAAAAAAAAGGTAGAATAATTTATATATATATATATATATATATATATATATATATATATATATATATGTATATATATATATATATTATTTGTAATAGTAGTAGTTGAATATTATTATTATTATATTATATTATATTGATTGAGTATTATAAAAAATGCTATTAGATAATAAAGGTTAAATATTAATATTTATTATTATTATATTATTATTATTATTATTATTATCGATTGAATATTATATTATATCTACTTAATTTAAATATTGGTTGAATATTATATTATAATATATTGGTTAAATATTTTAAGAAAATTTTATTAGACAATAAAGATTAGATATTAATACTTATTATTAACATATTATTATTATATTATTATTATTATTATTATTGGTTGAATATTATATTATATTTATTTAATTTATTATTTATAATATTGGTTGAATTTTATATTATATTATATTTATTGAATATTTCAAAAAAAATGCAATTAGACAATAAAGGTTAGATATTAATATTTATTATTATATTATTATTATTATGAATATTGATTGAATATTATATTATATTTACTTAATTTATTATTTATAATATTAGTTAAATATTATATTATATTACATTAATTGAATATTTTAAAAAAATGGAGAAAATACCATATAGACATTGAGATTAGGATTATCACCAAGGTTGTTATCGTGACAATCTTAAATTTAGATTAAGTAGAAAACATAGTGATAGTGTGGGGTTTGCATAAGGAAAAAGAAGGGTCAGGAGACATGCAATAATAATAATAATAATAATAATAATAATAATAATAATAATAATAATAATAATAATAATAATGAGTGATTATTAGACATCATTTATTTGAAAAATGAAAAATTTATAAAACTTTATTTGGTGTTGTGTATATTAATGTTTTTAAAATCAGATTCGTCGTCAAATCGGTGAAAATAATGGATAGTTGATTCATTAATTGAATTATTTGATCATTAGTCAAAACGCATAATTAAATCAGATTGAATAGGATAATTCAGTAGAATAAACTGATATCTATAACAAAATTATATAGAATTAGATAATTCAATTTTTAAATAACATCACGACACATACAAAATTCAATATATCATAAATAAAATTGTTATATTAAATTCTAACTATAATATCACTCACAACAACACAATACTAATATAATTTTAAATAAATTTTAAATCAAATTTAATTGCAAATCAAATCTAATTGAATCAATTCTAATAAAAAAAAATATTAATTTGTTCTTGCTAAAAAACTATGTTTAAGATATTTAGAGATTCAGAAGTTCAAGTGAGATGATTTAGTCTCTAAATAATAGGTCTAGCTTATCCCTCAATCATGAGTCCTATGAAAAATGAATGGTACGAGGAATGAGAGGTCTAGAGATTAAGGAAAAGCCCTAAATATCTTAAATGTAATTTTTAGCAAGAACATAATTGATTTAATTACTTTTACATTTAATTTTTATTATATCTTGAAAACAACATGTACCATATCGTTTAACCAAATGTATTAGCCATGCCAAGATATTATGCCATGTTGTTTAACCAAATGTATTAAAATTAGTTTGATTTAATGATGAGTTTCTAATGAAATATTTTTTCTTGAAAAAAGCAAAAACAAATGTATTAAAATTAGATTGGCATAACATACAAATCTCTAATCAAGTTATATCCGTAAATGTAGTTTTGAATAAAGATGCGTGCGTGACACAAGACAATTTCCTGTTTCTGCTGCAATTCCCGCTGCCGCTCATTGTGCCACCGCGTCGCCAGTAACATTATCAACTTCTATGCTTCCACTTCTCAAATTCGTGTCAGTTTCCAAATCTTGTTCATTGCATCAACGTGCTTACAAATATTTTTCATCAGCCACATCTTTTCTACAAAATGACTCTAATTTCACCGCTTTATTCAACTCTTGTCTGAATGTTAATGTCACTAAACAGCTTCATGCTCTTCTTATAGTGTTTGGAAAATCCCAAAATGTTGTTATATCTACAAAGCTTATTAATTTGTATGTTACTCTCGGAGATATCTCGTTATCTCGCTCTACTTTTAACCACATTAGGAAAAAGAATATATATTCATGGAACTCGATTATATCCGCTTATGTTCGATTTCGCCGATACAATGAAGCTATGAGTTGTGTCAATGAATTGTTTTGCAGTGATTTAAGGCCTGATTTTTATACTTTTCCCCCTATATTGAAAGCTTCTGGAGATGTTGTTGATGGGAAGAAAATGCATTCTTGTGTTTTTAAGATGGGGTTTGAGAATGATGTGTTTGTTGCTGCTTCCTTGATTCATTTGTATTCGCGGTTTGGTGATTTGGATGTTGCGTATAAGCTGTTTGTTGATATGCCTGTTAGGGATGTGGGTTCTTGGAATGCCATGATTTCGGGGTTTTGTCAGAACGGGGATGTGGTCCGGGCGTTAGGTGTGTTGAATAGGATGAAAGGTGAGGGGGTGAAGATGGATACTGTTACGGTGTCGAGTATACTTCCTGTTTGTGCGCAGTCGGAGGATAGTGTTAATGGGGTTTTGATTCATTTGTATGTGTTGAAGCATGGGTTGGATAGTGATGTTTTTGTTTCCAATGGTTTGATTAATATGTATTCCAAGTTTGGTAGGTTGCGGGATGCAGAGAGGGTTTTTGATCAGATGGAAGTGAGGGATTTGGTATCTTGGAATTCTATAATTGCTGCATATGAGCAGAATAATGATCCAAATACTGCGCTTAGGTTTTTTAAAGGGATGCAACTTGTTGGAATACGGCCTGATTTGTTGACGGTTGTGAGTTTGATGTCAATATTCAGTCAGTTGAGTGATCAAAGGGTTAGTAGATCTATTCATGGATTCATAATGAGGCGTGAATGGCTTGAGAAGGATGTTGTGGTTGGCAATGCGCTTGTGAATATGTATGCGAAGTTGGGAGATATGAACTGTGCACATACATTTTTTGATCAGCTTCCTGGCAAAGATGCAATTTCATGGAACACATTGATCACAGGTTATACTCAAAATGGTCTTGCAAGTGAGGCAATTGATGCTTTCAACATGATGGAAGAGTGTATAAATATAATCCCAAACCAAGGGACTTGGGTGAGCATTATACCAGCATATTCTCATGTTGGAGCTTTGCAACAAGGAATGAAAATTCATGGGAGGCTAATAAAAAACTCTCTCTACTTGGATGTCTTTGTGGCTACCTGCCTAATTGACATGTATGGAAAATGTGGGAAGTTGGAAGATGCAATATCCTTATTTTACGAAATTCCACGGGAAACTTCAGTACCTTGGAATGCCATAATATCTTCTCTAGGAGTTCACGGCCATGGAGGAGAAGCTCTGCAACTTTTCAAAGACATGCTAGCTGAAGGTGTGGAGGCAGATCATATTACCTTCGTATCTTTGTTGTCGGCTTGTAGCCATTCAGGTTTAGTTGATGAGGGCCAAAAATGTTTTGATATTATGCAGAAAGAGTACGGGATCAAGCCTAGTTTGAAACATTATGGCTGCATGGTTGATTTGCTTGGCAGAGCTGGATATTTGAAAAAAGCTTATGACTTGGTGAGAAATATGCCTGTGCAACCAGATGCATCCATTTGGGGTGCTCTTCTCTCTGCCTGTAGAATACATGGAAATGCAGAATTAGGTACATTAGCTTCAGAGCGCTTATTGGAAGTTGATTCGGAGAATGTTGGCTATTATGTTTTGTTGTCGAACATCTATGCAAATACCGGAAAATGGGAAGGAGTAGTTAAAGTAAGATCGTTGGCCAGAGATCGTGGATTGAGGAAAACACCTGGGTGGAGCTCTGTTGTAGCTGGCAGTAAAGTTGAAGTCTTTTATACCGGCAACCAGACTCATCCCAAATATGCAGAAATATACAGAGAATTAAGGGTTTTGAGTGCTAAAATGAAGAATCTTGGCTATGTTCCGGACTATAGTTTTGTCTTACAAGATGTCGAGGAGGATGAAAAGGAACAGATTTTGAATAGTCATAGTGAGAGATTGGCCATTGCATTTGGAATTATCAGTACCCCACGAAGAAGTCCAATTAGAATATTTAAAAACTTGCGTGTTTGTGGCGATTGTCATAACGCGACTAAGTATATATCTAGAATTACTGAGAGGGAAATTATTGTGAGGGACTCAAACCGTTTTCATCATTTTAAAGATGGAATTTGCTCATGCGGTGATTACTGGTAAAAGGGCTAATTTATGGAAATCTGAAAAGATTTTGCCGTAGTACACCAGTTATGCATCTATCAAAACTTTCAGAGGCATTCTCAGGTCATGTCCAAATTCCCTTATATTCTATGTTTGAGATGGTTTGCTGTAACTATGTTATACTGTCACTTTGTTTCTGTAGGTTTCTGGTTTTTGTTAGATTTTGCTTTGGTTTCTATCTTCTTTTTTTTTATGGTATGATTTATAGAATATTTATTTATAGTGTTAGATGTTAGTTTGTGAGAAGAAATGGACATAGTTTTCAGTTTTGTTATGCATATGACTTCCTTATTACTCTGTATATGGATTCATTCATTTAGGACTTTGTTGAGTAACTCTATTTTTTTGCTCTTCATTTTGTTTTAAACAGTTGCAATATGTAAGCCCTACAGTAGTGCGACATTGGTTCTTTCTTGCTGAAGCAACCAGATAAGATGTTAGTTACTCTGCTAACATCTTTATTTCCAGCTCTGTAAAAAAAAAATCATGTATAGGTTCAGTCTATACAAATACAATGATTTATTGCAAGCAAGAGTGTACATCAGCAAGCTTATATTTTGAACCCCTTGCAGTCTATAACTTGATTCATGGAATATGTGTCGTTGTTCTTGAAGCTAGCAATTGTTGTTATAAATACCAGCAAGAAACATGAAAACTACTGTCTAGGTTGGCCTCTTCATTTGTTTCGATTTCCTGCCTGCCATATAATATATTTAATAGGTAGAAGGAATAGCTGCACCTGTGGGGACAACCGATATCTATGTTGTTGACTGAGCATTTGATTTTATTTGTTGTGTTATTAGTTTTAGTTTTTCAGCACAGCGTGTAGAACTTATTGATCACAATACATCTGTTGATAAATTTTACTTTCATTGGCACAATGACTTTGATACATATATTGTGACTGTTCATTTTGCAACTTACAATTTATGCATGTTGGATTGCTTTGTTTTGGTATACTTGCTGCACAGGATAGCTTCATTTAATGGCCACTTTGTTGCAGCTTGAGAGTAATTAGATAACATTGTAATGTGCTTAATTTATCATATTATACAAATGATATGCAGCTACAAAGAGGCAGGTAAAACATAAAGTGGAACATATTAAGTAATCTGAAAAATTGGGTGATAACATGATTTTGAAAAACTTGACTTCTCCTTTTACATATTATTTTTTAGCATTTATTACTCTAGTGAAATCGGTACTCTCTATCTAGTATATCTATCTTTCAGCTCTCTTTCTATAGAGCTCTGTGAAGGTTTGTAAAGAGATTACAAGGATTCAATCTAATTTTCTATGGGGCTGCTCGGTTGATAAGAGGAGAATTCATTGGGTGGGGTGGGAGCAGGTGTGTTTATCGGTGTTGGGAGGAGACTTAGGTTTGAAGAGAATAGAAGATTTTAACATTGCTCTCCTTTTGAAGTGGAGATGGAGGATCTGTCTAACGGAAGAATCTCATTGGAAGGACATTTTGACGGTGAAATACAGTTTACTTAGTAAACAACTTTTTTTTGGTATGCCACTTAAAAGGTATTTTTCAAACTCTGCTTGGTGGAATGATATTGTTAAGTTGGAGAAAACTTTGCCTGTTTCGCCTTTTGCAGGAAACGTTTGTTTTTCAGTGGGGGAGGGCCAAACGATTCTGGTCTGGAAATGCCAATGGTTGGGTGATAGTAAACTGCAGAATTTGTTTCCAGAAATATTCATCTTAAGCAAAGCCAAAAATGCTACTGTGGTGGAATTGGGCTGTTGGGAAGGAAATAGTTGGGTGTGGGGCGGTTTCGGAGTCAAGAACACTATGTCAGAGGCAGAATCGCTGAAGCTGCTTCAGCTTCAGAACAGTCTAGCAGTGGTCCATCTGAGGCAGTTTACTCAAGACACTGCCTTCTGGAAGCCAGATTTGCAGGGGGGTACACCACAAGAAATGGTATGGCTCTTCTAGCGCAGTGTCGAGCAGGAACAGGTTTAGAAGCTGGTTGTTTGGAAGTGCTCGGTTTATTATGGCATACTTCAGTGCCCTTTAGAGTAAAAGCTATTGGTTGGAGATGTTTTTTGAATAGAATACCGACGAGAAATCTCTTATCTCGTAGAGGAATTGTTTTAACTCCTAAAGATCATCTTTGTGTTTTATGTTTGGTAGAGGAGGAATCCTTGAACCATATTTTGTTTAATTGCTCTGTGGCTAAGTTAGTTGGAGAGATTTGGCTCTTTGGACAGGGTTGACGTTGGAACCTGAGTGTGGAAAGACTTTCTTGAGTGACAGGTAGAGGGAAGCAGAAAGTTAAAGAAAATAAGAGGGGTTTAATTTGGTGGGTGGCAATTTGGGGCATTTGGAGGTTGAGGAATGACATCATTTTCAATAGTGGTAAATGTATGGTTTCTGATCTCATCTGGGACATCACAATGAAGGCGTGGAAGTGGTCCTTCATTGGAAAAATTTCTTATTCCAAATGTAACTTTGAAGATATTGAAGAAGAGGTTCAAATATGGTTCCTGATCCCGATATTCACACCAATACTGGAACATTTTGACAAAAGATAATAGAGGATAGATCACCCGTCAAAGTAATTGCATATCCTCTTATTGAGAGGATCAACACAGTGAAGATATTGAAGAAGAAGATAGATCACCCGTCAAAGATGAATCATCTACACTGCCGAGAATGATCATCTACAGCACAACCAGACGTTTGTTCCTGTCTTCTTTGAAATCAAGGATACAGTAGTACGAGCCTATAGCAGAGATCATGTGCAAGTAAGGTCGTGCTTATTGGTCTCTCATTGTTATATAAACTTGTAAAAGTATAAAACAAACAATGCTGGACTCTTTTTATTTCTGAAACACACTCATTACTATTTCGTACTGCTATAATGTATTCCTTTCTGAAATTTATGCTCAATTACAGCTGCTATTGAAATTGGTGTCGTTGGCTATTTTTTAAAATCTTCGTTATAAAAACATGACAAAGCATATGTTTATTGGAGTTAAATAAATACTGACCTCAACTCAGCCTAAGTTTTATATTGCTTCAAATGTGACGTTAATGTTGTTTTATTGATTCACTTGTCTCACTAATCGGATCACGATCTTTACTACAGCTGATGCATCAAAAACTGTTGACCATCCTTTCTTTAAAACATTGGTTGGTTATAAAACATAAACAATGTTGTTTTTGGTTATTGAAAAGCATAACTATAGGGATTCCTCTTCTGGAGTATTTATATACTCATCGATCTCAACTCATAAAGGAAGGAAGGTGGATATACTTAGATTGGGCAATGAGGTTTTTACATGGGAATTTATGGATAAACAAATTGAGGCACATACTCTGATCACATAAAGGAACCAATATAAAAGTATGTTTCTCCAAGATAGGAACTAGTTAAAATATTGCTTGAAACAGGAGTTAGGATCAGATCAAGTGTCAATTTCAGTTAAACGAACGAGTCTTCTATAACAAGGAGTGTTAGTATGAAAACGATTGCTAAGTTCCCTAAATTTTGGTGAATTGATCACATAAAGTCGCAATGTAAAAGTCCAATAGGGTCGGATATCTTGACTCTTCAAATCAGATTTATAACCATCACACAATAACTTGGATACTTAGAGGTTAGATTATGAAAGTCACTTTGTCAGAGACGTAGAAGTCGCCTCTTCTTCCTCCGTTCGGTCTTTTGTGGATTTGGATCCTATTTGCCTATGATGTTAAATGACATGACAACATCTTAAAAATGATATTAATCTGTCCCTTTTGTACATTCTAGAAATGCTCCTTATATACATTTTGGGGAGAAAACATCTTTTCCGTGGAACTTCAAAAATGTGATTGTAAATTTTCAAAGATGGTACTTGTATATTTTACTTTGCTTTCATCATACTATATTCTTGAGATTCCACTCGAAGATGTATTTCAAATGAACATTTGAAAGAAAAAGAAGTGGCCTTCCAAGGGATAATTTGGACATCAACTTCTAATGACATAAGGGGTCTATAGCCTTGCTAGACTCTAAATGGAAAACTTATTTCTCAACCAGTATGAGGAATGCCATGAATCTGTGTACAATTCCTCCCTTCTTTCCACTCTAAGATACGCACAAGATGTTTTCACCCTGAGCTTCATGCAACTGCATCAGCTATTGTTATCCATTACAGATCTCAGAATATATCGGCTTGTGTTTATATCACTTCGAACAACAATGTATTCAAATTTCATTTTGTGGTACTGAAAAAAATAGAGATGCTAATACCAATTCCATCTATTTATCTTTTATAATACTGAATAAAAGTTATCCAATACAAATTTATATTTTCTATACAAAATACTCACTTATTCATATCATAATTTATTTTCCAAAAAATAGTGATGATAGATAACTAGGTTAAGGGAAGCTGTTCACACATCTAATTTGGTTGTGCCGTATTATTAAATGTTTGAAGCCTACTATATACATAAAATCCGAAACACATTCCATGTAGTCCCACATTTAAAGATCTCGATTGTCCGAAACACATTCCATGTAGTCCCACTTAATCTTATGACCAAAATTGTTGGACTGCATGCTTCTATAACTGTAAAAATTCCAGCTCCCTAGTTACTGGCAAAATTAACAGTTGATGATTGATTGTTTACCAGTCCAAAACTCATTTAGAGGTGCCTTCAAACTGATCCCTCAGAAGCTCGTATTTCTTAAGCTCAGCCGTTGAGAGGGAAGGCTGGAGCTCTTCTAAGACCTGAAAATTACAGGAAATGTCAGTCACACAGCACAACTGCATACTAGAAAACTTTTGGTATGGATAAGTTGCTCTAGTGTTAGTTTGATCGGCGGATTAACAAAACTAACAGTAGAAGTTACAACTTGCAAGTTACCTGGACAAAATCATCATATTCAACAACAATAGAATTTGCTTCATTATCTGGGTTGGAGGACTCTGGATCTGCATTCAAAACCTAAAACAAAACAGGTTAGGTATCCTCTCAATTCATACAACGACAGAAGCATAGATATAGGCTGCTATTTCCTCTTTATAGTGATAGTCCACTATCAAGCTATACACTATAACAGGCCTAATATCAAACAGAACGCACACAAAATAGTTACGAAAACCAGTGATCCTGGCTGGATTTACCCTGCGTTTTGCAGCGCGGAACCAAGCGTCTGCACACAAGGCATACATATCTGCGCCGGTGAAGTTTGGTGGACATTTTTTTGCGATGGAGTAAAGTGAAACATCTTCATGCAATTTGAATTTTCTCGTAAGAGCTTTCAGTACCCTGAGATGTGCATAGTACCATTCTATCAACAATCGGTACTCCTCGATAAAGGAAGCTAGAAAAGCAGACAACTTACCGCTCTCTGTAAGATGCATCAGAGTTAACGCCAACATATAGCAATTTATCAAAACGACCAGGGCGTAGAAGTGCCGGGTCTATCAAATCTGGCCTATTACTTGCGCCAATAATAAATAGATCCTATTAAAGCCATTAACATAGAAAACACTTGTTAGAAGCAAAATACAAAAAATAATAATTTACTAAAAGACAACAAATTGAAGGATATAAAAAAACCTGTGTTGAATCACTTAAGCCGTCAATTTCTGCAAGCATCTAATAATGGAAAATACAATTTACATCAAGAGTCCAAAGAAAATGTGCATAAGATAAAACACCACGGTCTAACTTAGAAAAGGAAATCACCTGCGAAACCACTCTGTCCATAACACCCCCAGAGTCTCCAGAAGCTCCTCGAGCTGGTGCAAGAGAGTCAAGCTCATCAAAGAAGATGACACATGGACGGGCTGATCTGGCCTGGGAATTATATTAAAGTTTTTACTTTATTAAAATGTTTTCCTTATACTTTCTAATTCACAGAAAATTGAAACACCCATAGAAATAACCAAAATATTGTTATACCTTCTGAAAAATGTCTCGAACATTCTTCTCAGACTCGCCTATGTACATGTTGATCAGTTCAGGACCCTTCACACTAAGAAAATTTAAGGAACACTCTGTAGCAACAGCTTTTGCTAATAATGTCTGACAATAAATAAATAAATAAAAAGAAAATGACACAACAAAACTTCTGTGAGTAAAGGGTAAGAAGTTTGAGATAGAAGGTTATCATTTATAGGTACTATACAACTTACTTTTCCAGTTCCAGGGGGACCATACAAAAGAACACCAGACCGCTTGCGTAACCCAGATGCAAATAGATCTTTATGTAAGAGAGGCAACTAAAATACGTAATACAAAGTGAATTAGCTATTCACAAATTACAGAAAATAAATAGTAGCTCCGGGATAGCATATGATTGAGTAAAATATAGAAAAAATGAGACTAGAAAATAATCTGAAAAAAGAAAAAGTGATGTGACAGTATAATACTACTACGATTTAGTCTTGATAATAAAGCAGAAACAGGAAATTCAATCTCTTATTAGAAGAAATTAGTCTTGACAACTTCCGTATTGAACTTTAGGAGTGAAGTTCATTCATACTTCAATTTTGACTCTCCAAAAGCACCTTCTTTCTTATTTTTATTTATTTGCATTCTTCTATCTGAGCATACACTAAAATGCAATTCAACTCAGTCAGCTTATGAAATGTTGATCGTGTAAAGATGACCACAAGTTCCTTTTTACACCAAATGTATTATCAAATTTACATGAGAAGCACTGTTTTCGGCTATAGTAAGCACAATTTCAAAAGTTTGAAGTTGCAATTCCAAATCAGGGGGAAAAGAGACAACAATGAAGTTATGAAAACAAGAAGCCCACCTGAACAGTATCCAGGATTGATTTTTTGACATCTTCAAGCCCACCAACATCGTCCCATTTTACATTTGGAACCTGCATAAAAATCCATACTTAAAAAAATTCATGCATTGAAGAGCCTGTTCTCCCATCAGACATATTACATGCTAATGTGTACAATTTTCAACAATATAAAATGGTATATTAATCTTGAATTCTTGATTTTAAATGCCACTTAATACAAATAAGAAAAATATCACAAATCCTGATTGCATAATTTACCTTTGGAGTACCCAATGCTGACGCATTTCTTTTCTTTGACCGTTCCAAAGCATTCACCAAGTCTTCTTTCTCAGGTTTTCGAGCTGAAACTTCGGACTCGTTGTCCTCTGCCGCCTTTGAACTAAGAGAACTATCTGCAACTTCTGGTTCAACTTTGTCTACTTCAGCATTGTTGCTGGGAAATAAGTTGGCACCAGCATCTGCAATTAAAGCACACATATCCCTGGGCATGAAACCAGATGTCTGTCCAACTATTTCTTTTACAATACCCTCTAAATCAGTCTGAAAGAATCAACAATGCAATTGTTTAAAATCAACAAAAGGTGTTGAATTTGTACGGAAGGTATAAACACAACAGGAGGTTCTATTGCATACTCACATTAGAATGGAGTCCATAAATATTTTGCAGTGAATGCAATAGCATTTCAGCCCTTTGCTCTTCTGTCAAAGGCCCGATTTTCGTTTCATGGCTAAAGCAGCGTCTGATGGTTGAAGGTAGACCCTCTGAATTGTCAGCTGCAGCAATCAACAGGACCTGATGCCCACTTGTCTTTTCAGCATTCTTCTCCACCTACACCAGCATGCTGTAATAATAAATACTTTACAATTCTAGTTAAAAACAAAAGGAAAATAATAGGTGCTGAGATTTTTCCAATCTTGATTGTGATTTACTACTTGTCTGGCCTAATGAAAAAGACATATTGACATAAATATAGATTTTTGTCTATGCATTAACATTCAAAGAAGAAGATCATAATTTTAAGGGGACACGTTTGAGGGCACACAGCATGTTTAAGACCACTTTCTGTTTCTGCAGAATGTGCCTTCTACTCTTGTTATTATTAAAGCTATTGCATGTCACTTGATAATCCCTGATAGAAATAGTCTATACTTTAGATGCTTGAATCTCCACAGAGAAATTTCCCCAACTTATTTAGAATTCGCAATAGAATTCATTTTCATCAACTTTTCTTTACTATAACAGAAATGGCTATTACAGCTTAATGTTATCTTACCTGTTGGCTTCTTTTAATGTTATTTTACAGTACAACAAGACATACCATTTGTGATGTACAGAACAAAGAGTATAGAAAAATGTTATAGCTCAAACAATAGTAATAGCAACAGAAAGTTTCAACTAAGATAGATCTTACAAATTCACCGTTTGAGTTCATCGGTGAGTTACTATCATCATGTTCACCAACTGGCTCAGTGAATTTCCTAATAACTGATGCAACTTCAGATGCATTGCCTCTTTGATCATTTGGTGAAATCTCGGGTGAATGTGAATCTCGAAATACCTCAAAATGACGAAGAAGAAGTATTGTTGGCGAGTATCTGTAATAATATTATCCCATAAGAACATACTAGATGTTTGAGAGAATAACATATATCCCAAAACATTGAACATTTAAGCCCAACCAGACGATCAAATAAGTGACTCAACTAAATCCTAAAATCAAAAAAATGTTGTAGGGAGAAAAAGGAAGGTGGATAAATGATTGAAACTATATGTTCATGTCCTGATAGCTATGTATGTATGTTAATCCATACCGGAAATGAAAATTGTGTAGGAACAAAGTTCTTGATATAATGTGTTCTTATCATTCCTAATATTTCTAAATATTACCTTTGAGCAGTCTTGAAAGCTTGAGCTAGAGCAACAGATGCTCTATCGGAGCCCATTAGATCGTGACAGTTATATTCCACCACATGCAGGCCCAGTCGACGAGCAACATATCTAACAACGGTCCTTTTCCCACAACCTGCAAAACAGGTTGTTCAAGAAAATATGCACAATCAATGCAATCCAAACACACCATTAATTTAACACTGTCTTGCCATGTATAAATATTTCAAATTAACAGCAGCAACAACAACTGAGGATATCAAATGATAATCCATTACGATGAATAGGAAAAAATACCGATTCCTTTCAAAAACATAGCCTGACAATATAGAACACACCTGCCAAGCCATATAACAACACCGAAACTCTAAACTTGGAAGAAAGTGCTGATGGACATAAAGTCGGTGCAAGTATTGAAGCCAAGATCTTCACTGTGTCCCTTTGCAAAGGCACGGGCCCTTCTGATCCAGCAATTAACAAATCTGGAGGAAGGGCAGATTGGGAATTCCCAACTAACACCAATGCAGTTAAGGTTTTATTGACACGGAGAACTGGTTCATCTGATGGTTCCATAGCAATGACCTGAAGATATAAGTTACACTCTAACAAAGAACCCGACACAGTTTCACAAGGCTGAAAAATATAAAAGGGGTCAACATACCTTAAAACATATACGGTTGTCATTTTGCTTATGTGTTTTTTGGTTACAAGGAATACAAATAGTGGAATTACAGTTCCAACTAATGTTAATTCCGAAAACATCTCCACTCGACAAATATCTATCGACTTCAAAGTACTTCTGCAACGCCAAGTCAATCAGGTCTTGACGTTCTTTTGTTTCAACATCCGAAGTTGGTTTAATGGAATCAAGGATGCCACATTCCGGTATCTTCACAAAACCAACCCTCAGAAGGGAAGCAAATCTCGGAGGTTGAGCAAGCGGCACCAACTCTATATTAATAACTGAATCCTCAATGCTTTTAGCGGCACCCTCATCGTCATCAGCCACTTGACATTGAGGTTTGAAATAAGACGACAAAGCATCTTGGCCGTGGTGAATAACGGATTTCAAACACGAAATGTGCAAGTTAAGATTAAAGGCTAAAAGAGGAGACAGATAAGCAATTTCACCGTTTAACAAAGGACCATTGAGAGGGTAATCACAAGAAGGAAAAACAAGCATTATTCTAGAACAAGAAGACGGCGACGAGTGATCAATATCAAGGGTGTCAATGTGATTGCTAGGAGGGTCAAGAGCAATAGCCACAGCAACTCTCTGCCTGTTCATTTCAGCATTTTTTATCAAAACCTGAGGAAATTCACAGTCAATTCTATTAAGTTCCAACGTATAAAAGAGTAAATAATTAATTCAAATGGCGAGAGAATTACCGGTGAACCAGAAGTGATGGAAAGTGTTTTGAGAAGAGAAGTGGAGAGAGCAATGAGTGCAGAGTGGTCAAACGAAGGCAAATTGTTGGATAATCGGAGAATTCCGACCGGTAAATGCAAGTTGGGGAAGTCATTGATTGAAGAAGTGGAAGATTTCAATAAGGAATTGATGACATTCTTGGTGGAACACAGAACCAGAGGCTTTCTTCTCTCCACCATTTATTCTGATTGAACAGATGTATTTACAGTATCTGTATCTATAATGAGTGAAACTGTGGCGGTGTGAACGAGGTAAGTTAGTTGAAGTGAAAATTGATTGGGTTTTTGGGAGCGGAGTGGAGTGGGATGGTGGAGCTAGGGTTTTGTGTGGATTGTGTTTTTTACAGTACAAGATGAAGAAGATGAAGAAGATGATGATGAGAACTTCTTCTGGGGACATTCATCCAACGCTCAATATGGCTTTGTCTACTCCACTGGCAAGATTTCAAAGCGCTTAGATCAAAAGCTGCGCAAAACTAAAAAATTATAGTTTACAGAAGAGAATACTTAAACAGATAAATATTTATTTTAGACAAAATATGTTTTGATATCTTAATTTAAAAAATATTATTTTAATCTTTTTATTTAATTAAAATAAAACATTTTGAAAAAGTAAAAAATTAATATAAAATATTTTTAAATTAAGATTAATATTTTAAAAAAATATTTCGTCAATATTTTAATTTTCTGTAATTATCTCAAAAATATGTGATTCACTCAAATTTATATTTAGTAATAATATTAAAATTACTTTTGTTCATCTAAATTTATTGTTAAAAAAGTTATTTTTTATTTTAAATTTTCAATGCCTATCTCAAAAATATTATGATCAATTAGCCAACCACTCATCTCTAGAAAGAAAAAAAAAACTCTTATAACTAGTCACAAACCAATCCACGTCATCTTCATAATGTTTGGATCGACGGTGGATATAATTGATTCTAATAGAATTGAGTTTGATAGAATTGATTTTATTAGAAATGAGTTTAATAGAATTGATTTATGTTTTGATACATTATTTAAAAGTGAGTTGAATAATAAATTTCAGTGTAAAAATCATCCAGAATCAATTATGAAGACAGAAGCTACAAATTCTAGCTTAAAGTAGAATTAATTCTGGAACCAGAATTAATTCTACTTTTGATAAAACAAACACCTCAAAATTACCCAGAATCAATTCTAGCTTAAAGTAGAATTGATTCTGGCTTTTATAAAATTGAAATCAAACATATACTAAAACAATGTCCAAAAGACACTTTATATCTTTATGGCTTAAATGCACTTTTGATCCCCCTATTTTTATGATTTTTAATTTTTAGTCCTCTATTTCAAAACTCTTTTTTTTTGTCCTTAAACTTTACCTCACTTGAGATTTTATTAGTCTCCCTCCAATTTGCTTAGTTGACACCGATGATTTGGATCAATTTTATTTTCTAATTACGTGGCATTGCTGACTAGATTATTTTATCATTTAATATTATTATAATTATTAAATTTACTTATTTAATTAATTTTTTATAAATATTTTTTAAGACAATTTTTATTTGAAAATGTATTTGAAAATTATTTAAGACTTAAAGACAACTTTTGTTAATTGTTAAAAATAATAATATTGAGCCCAACATTAACTTGATTGCCATGCCTCTCAGCTTTACATGTTAAACTTGTTTAGTATATATAAACACTCCATTGTTTTTCACCTAGACAGATGTGGGACTGTAACTATTTCTATATTAGTAGTGTTTTAATAGAGTTAAGGAATGTCAAATATTACTACTCCTTTTTCAATGCTCGTTCCTCGCGATGATTGCTGCAACATCTTTAACTTCATGATCTTCAACCTAAACTATAAATAATGTTTGAATTAAGCATGAGTTTCTAAATGTAAGAAAAAACTAACAGGAAGAAAAATCCATAACTAAATCATCATATGAGGTCGTAACTAAATCATCATTTTAACCTCAAGAAACGGAGTTCGAATTACAGAAGATTGTGAAATAGTCATTCATACCACTACAATTGAGAATAATTTTGCTCAAATTTTCCTAAAAGTTAAGCCAAATAATTTAGATTATGATTCTAAAAATGTATAACCAGCTATGAGTTTCTTTAACAAAAAACATAGGGAAAAAACTAGATTGTAAAGTAGAGTTTACTTCTCTAGACATGAAATTAAGTTCAAAAACAAGTGTTATTGTTGTCTTCTCAATCCCACGAGCATTTTGAACATGATTCATTCCAGCTACAATAACCTACAAGAGAATGAGAAGAGGATAACGTTCAAGAAGACCCTTTTTAATGTCAAAACATAAACCGGAATGCAAGGCTTGTTATATGTACTTTTGCTTCTTCTTTGATTAATCCATGAGCAAGAATAATAGATGTAGTTGAGCCATCACCAGCTAAATCATTGGTTTTTTCCCCGATTTGTCTCACCAATTTCACTCCAACATTTTCCAACCAATTAAATCTGAAATAACCTCAGCACAGAGTCATGGTTAAAGTAAAGGTCTTTTGACATAGCTCTAGTGTTTAGTATAGAAAAAGGTGAAGTTCAAGGTCTAGAGATTAATGATGGATTGGAAAAGAAGAATGTAGCAGATATTGGGGATGGAGAAGAAGATGACATAACTTTGTGTTTTGCACTATATATGCAGAGCAAGTAGTTGAAAAGTGGTGCAATGGTTTAGAAATACCTACAGTCTCACATCGACTAAGGTGACAAAAGGTTGAGTGTTTATATAAATTAAACAAACTTAATAGATAAAACATTATGGCTGTTGTAGTCGAGTGGCACTACAATCAAGATTGCTGATGGGTTCCATATTAATGTTTTACGAAAAATTGTCTTAAATAATTTTCAAATAAAAATAAATTTCCAAATAAAAATTTGTCTTAAAAAATATTCATTCAAAATATATTTATACAAAAACTTAATTAAATAAATAAATTTAATAATTATAATAATATTAAATAATAAAAATAACCTAGTCACTAATGCCACGTAATTAAAAAATAAAATTTATCCAAATCATCAATGCCAACTATGCAGGACTAATAAAATTCTAAATGAGATAAAGTTCAAGGGCTAAAAAAACTGAATTTTGAAATAGAAGGACTAAAAATTAAAAAACATGAAAATAGGGGGATCAAAAGTCCATTTAAACCTATCTTTATTAAACAACATATCATTTCTATATAGTTAGATGGCTCTAGATAAAACTTCTAAAAAAAATTTTGATCTACTTCGCATATAAAAAGTCAACAAATGATCCGATGAAAAACCATCTGCTAAAAAATGGAAGAAGTGGCCAGACAGTTGAAAATAGAAAACCAAACCTGAGAAGTAAGTAACAAAACAAGTCACAAAGAGATGAAAATGAGATTCATAAAGGACAAGCGAGAGAATGAGCAACAACAACTAACTTTTTCAAGAATGTATTCAAATATAAATCACTTTATGTTTAACTCAACTTTAATTCAAAATCAATGTTAACAATCAACTCAGTCAAAATCAGTTTTATCACCGCATAATTAAATAAATGGTCTATTTGGATTGGCTTAACAGAAATATTTATATCATCACATGACATTTTTTGTAGTATGAAGTCAGCTTTATTTTTCTACTTTATTTTTTATTTTTTATTTTTTGGCAGTTAGTAAGTTCATTTTGGTTCCTGATGATTTAGATTATTTCATTCTCTTCTCTAATTCATTCTTTCACGATCACAATGAAATCAATTTCAATCATTTGAATTTAATGCTTCGTTATTTTGCAATGCAGGCAATGAATCTAATTCTTCAAAGTTAACATTTGATGGTGTTGATGTAACGGGAGATAGATTAACATATGAGGTATATTTTTTACATTCAACTCTGACCTTTGTAATTCTTTATTGCATTCGCATGTCATATTGGATTTTGTGACAATATAACTATTTTCCAAATCCGTGTCAATCTTAGAATTTAGGACTTTGTCAGATGTTGTTCAAAATGAAATTTTATATATCTCAAAACTAATTCATATTTTCAGAATCAGAGATATTACTTTGGAGGTAGTTGCAGTTGTTATAGAAGAGTTTATTAGAGTTATTGTCCTATTGGGATCTTTCTTATTTGTTGGGCCTCCTTTGTAATGGGTTATATCTCTTTTGTTGTATATAACTAAGCTTAGGATACCTTTTATTTTATCAAATATTCATTTTCATAATTCAAAATAGGATTTACCGCCAATGGACACTCTTCATCATCTTTGTGATTCTTCATTGTAATATTGGTATCAGAGACTACAAACCCTAATCACACACATGCTTCATCTTTACATAAAGCTTCATCCCTACCTTTACACCACTATCTATGGCTTCCGATAACAAATCCATTCACTCCGAACACCAAGAAACTTCGAAATACTCTGTCACAAACGACTTCACCAATGATCCAACCCTAAACCCTCGCAACCCATACTACCTTCATCCCGGAGAAAACCTCGGCGCCACCATTGTCACCCCACCTCTCGACGACAATAATTAGTACAACTAGAGCAAATCCATGAGGTGAGCTCTTACTTCCAAGAACAAGATTTTGTTCATCAATGGCGTCATCTTCAAACCCTCAATCTCCGATCCCAATTTTGAACTTTGGGACCGCGCTAACAGCATGGTGCTATCTTGGATCAATTGAACACTTTCGCCACACATTGCGCAGAGTACTATTTGCTTCGATTCTTCCTTCGAATTATGGGAAGATCTTTGTGAAAGATTCACCAAAGGAAATCACTTTCGATTCTCCGATCTTTTACGCGAGTTACATTCCATTCAACAAGGCGATCATTCATTGTCTACATATTTCACTGATCTCAAGATCCTCTGGGACGAACTCGAAGACTTACGCCCCACACCATCTTGTTCCTGTCCAACGCCTTGCACATGTGATTTGGCGAAAGCTGTGCGAAATTATAAGCATTTAGAGTATGTTACATGTTTCCTCAAAGGATTAAACGATAACTACCATAACAGACACACTCAAATCTTGTTTCTTGATCCTTTTCCTAACATCAGTCGAGTCTATTCTCTCATTGCTCAACAATAAACTGCTCCATCATCAACCTCTGCACAGAACTCTACCATCCTATACGCCAACTCCAACACCAAAACCAAACCTCATGCTAAACCATCTATGCCATGCACCAACTACAGCAAAACCAATCACACCATTGAGAACTGTTACTTCAAACATGGATTCCCCCTGGATATCGCAGCAAGAACAACAAAAGTGCCAATTAATCTAAGACAACTGCTACTCAAGACAAAAAGCCAACAATATTCAAGGAAGATTACCAACATCTTGTTCTACTGCTTCAGCAATCAAGAAAAGATCATCAACAAACCAAAAATATTGTTGCATCAACATCTGATAATGCTATAATCTCAGGTATGATGACAATAGGTAATCCCTTTCATAAAAATTATCTATGGATTCTAGATTCTGGTGCTTCCCACCATGTTTGTCCTTTTATAAAAAAAAATTCGTTTATACAATCTATAACCCCTGTTTCCATACATTTACCTAATGGAAATCACCTATTAGCTAAGTTTTATGGAACCATCATATTCAGTACAAAATTTCAATTGCATAACGTTTTCTACATGCCTGACTTTCAATTCAGCCTTATATCCATCTCAAAATTATGCCACAACTCCCCTTACACTATCACATTCTTACACAATGCCTGCTTCATCCAGGATGTGTCTACCAAGGAAACGATTGGGGAAGTGATCCAACACCATAGCCTCTACATCCTAGAAAAACTGCCCAGACAAGCTACCAATATTCCTATAACATGTGGTTCTCTTAGTCTTACAGATTTTGATTCCACTTGTAATAATATTTGGCACCATCACTGAGGACATCCTTCTGATGATGTTTTAAACACTTTGTCTACACAGTTTCCTCTTATAAAACATAATAAAACTATCACTTGTCATACTTGCCATTTATCTAAGCAAACAAGACTTTCTTTTCCAACAAGTAACTCTGCCACTACTAAATGGTTTGATATAATTCACATGGATATATGGGGTCCTATATCCACTGCATCTATGGATGGATTTCACTATTTTTTAACTGTTGTAGATGATTATTCTAGGTATACTTGGACATTTTTAATGCACAACAAGGATGAAACTATAACTTATATCAAAAAATTTATTGCTTATTGCCAAATAAAAACTATTAGAACTGATAATGGCAATGAATTTATCATGCCATCATATTATGCCTCTTTTGGCATACTTCATCAAAGAAGCTGTGTAGAAACCCCACAGCAAAATTCTAATGTAGAAAGAAAACACGGGCATCTCCTTAATGTCACAAGATCTTTAATTTTTCAAGCCAATTTACCTAAATGTTTTTGGTCTTATGCATTGTGTCATAATACATACATAATTAACAGATTGAGCAGGCCTGTTTTACACAATCTCACACCTTTTGAGAAAATTTTTAACACTGCTCCCTGCTTTACTAACCTTAAATCTTTTGGATGCTTAGTTTACTCTTCTACAATAACTAGACATAGAGATAAATTAGATCCTAGAGCTATTAGAAGCATATTCTTAGGTTATCCAATAGGTATCAAAGGATATATCTTATTTAACCTAAACAATAGATCTACTTACATTTCTAGAGATTGCCATTTCTATGAAGACACCTTTCCATACAATGCCATTGATTCACATAACCAAACCAACTCTCCACCTCTTGACAATACCACATCCACCATCCCTTTCTTATTTGATCTACCACAACCCAGTCCTACCACAAAACCCCCTGAGTATAACACTGAAAACAGTCCCACCACTAATTTTTCCCATGCATCCCATGACAATGCTGACAGAACTACATCTACTAACAATCCTTCACCCTCTGATATTAGAAAATCTACTAGACCTAAAACCAAACTTGCATACCTTAAGATTTTGACTACAATGCTATTTACTCATCTCCTGCAATGACATATCACACTATATTACATACTCTGATATCTCTGCTGCATATCAAAAATATATCTCTGCTATTATTGTTGACACCACTCCTAATACATACAAACAAGCAAGCACTTATCCAACATGGATTAAAGCCACGAAAGATGAGATACAAGCTTTAACCAACAATAATACTTGGAAATACACTACTCTTCCCAAAGGTAAGAAACCTATAGGTTGCAAATGGGTTTACAAGACAAAATTCAATTCTAATGGTTCCATTGAAAGACATAAAGCAAGGTTGGTAGCACAAGGCTTCAATCAAATCCAAGGTATTGACTACTTTGACACCTTTTCCCCTGTTGCCAAATTAACAACTGTAATATTAATTATATCTCCTGCATCTTCTTTAAATTTACATCTCTTCCAACTTGATGTACACAATGCATTTTTACATGGAGATTTGGATGAAGAGGTTTACATGTCTCTCCCTAAGGTCATCACACCATCTTATCCAAATCAAGTATGTAAACTTTTGAAATCTATCTATGGCTTAAAACAGGCAAGCAGACAATTTCTCTCAATGCACATCTGACCATTCTTTATTTATCCATAACTCAAAACAATATTATACATTCATCTTAATATATGTTGATGATATCTTACTTGCAGGTAACAATTTAGACATTATCAACAACACAAAGCACATTTTGAAGACTCACTTCCATATCAAGAACCTTGGCACACTAAAATACTTCTTAGGCCTGGAACTAGCTCGAAGCAATACCGACATCAACATATGCAAATGGAAATACACTCTCGACCTTCTTGACACAACAGGTCTCCTTGGCTGCAAACCTGCTGCTACTCTCATGGCTCGAAACACTCGTCTTCAATCCACTGATGGCACTCCTATGGAAGATCCTACCAAATACAAAAAATTGGTAGGCCAACTAATTTATTTACTCAACACAAGACCAGATATATCCTACTTTGTCCAACAGCTAAGCCAACATATGAACAAACCTACAGACATCCACTACAATGATGCCCTACGAGTCCTCCGGTACCTTAGATCATCTCTTGCTCAAGGCCTATTCTTTCCCAGCAATTCTGCTTTGCAAATCAAAGCTTTTTCTGACTCTGACTAGGCCACTTGCCCATAAACTCGAAAATCAATCACCGGCTACTACATCTACCTTGGCAATTCTCTCATATCGTGGAAACCTAAGAAACAGGCTACCATATCCAGAAGCTCTACAGAAGCAGAAAACCGCTCCATGGCTTCAACTGTCCGCGAAATACAATGGCTATCCAACCTCCTCTCTGAACTGCGCATTCCATTCAAAACTCCAGCTCAACTTACTACGACAACGCTTCCGCCATACACATTGCCAACAACTCTTTCTTCCACGAACGCACCAAACATATCGACCTAGACTGCCACTTCATTCGCGAAAAGCTCAAACAACAACTCTTTCATCTTCTACATGTTTCATCTTCACAATAACTTGGTGATGTATTCACAAAAGCATAAGACCTGAAGCCTTTCACTGTCAACGTTTCTAAGCTTGATTTACACTCAAGTTACCCCAAACTTAAAGAGGGGTATTAGAGTTATTGTCCTATTGAGCTCTTTCTTATCTGTTGGGCCTCCTTTGTAATGGGCCATATCTCTTTTGTTGTATATAACTAAGCTTAGGATACCTTGTATTGTATCAAATATTCATTTTCATAATTCAAAATAGGATTTACCGCCAATGAACATTGTTCATCTTCTTTGTGATTCTTCACTTTATTAGAGCTCGTGGAGGGAAATCATGAAATGGATGCTTGAGAGATCCACAGACTTAGTCGAGTAAGTATTAATTACTTCAAAATCCTATAGATCATTCGAGTAAATATTAATTGCTTCAAAATCCTATGGATATTTTTTAACTTGTGGACTACAATACCAATATAATATCTACACTAATGCGGGTGGAATTAATTTTGTCTCAAAATACACATTTTAATTAAGAATAAATTGGTATTAACAACCATATTCTATCCAAATCGCAATCCGGATAGTTTACTCACTTTTTAACCAAATTCCCCAATCTTTGTATTTACTTTAAAATCTGGTTTCCATGCCTATTAATTTACTCAAATTCTCTCTCATAATATAAGACTCCTACAACATGTGTTTGAGAATAGACACAACACAACACATTAATATTTCCAATCTCGAGAGCAAATCTCCCTCCAAGTGCTCCAGCAACTAGAATGCATAGCTGCCATCATGTTGAGAGATAAAGGACATATGAAATTAAATCCAATGCTACACCTATAAATACTTATATTGAGAAATTATAATTATTTGAAATAGTTTCTAATTTCAGATAATTATCATCACTCAACTAACCTCACTCTCTTAGAATTTTCTTCAAAACAACATTAATTCTGATTCCCAAGATAATCACACATCTGACTAAATAGCATATTCAAAAATTGTGTTAGATATTTTCCTTAGATATTTTACTGTAGTATGTCTTAAATCTATTACACAAATTTTTTTAGTTTAATATTTATAATTGAAATACTATCTACTTTAATTTTTTACAGTTATTGTAAATTATTTTATTTAAATATTTTGTAATTTTTTTTAATGTATCTGATTAATTCTAACCAAACCAACCATATGTTTCTCAGCTCGGTTTGAACTTTTTCAAAAAAAACCAATAGCAAATGTAATATAAATCAATATGTATATTTGTATATTTTTAATATCTATATATTTATATGATAATTATTCACATTATAATAATATTAATAGTAAATAAATAAATATTTTATTGCAATATTTTATTAAAAATAATTAAATTTTTAATTTTACGGGTCACAAGCATCATAATACTTGGTACTTGGTGTTTCTTTGTAAGTGGTCAAACTTTATCAAATAAAATATGTTAATAGAACCTGCGGCTATTGGAAAAACAACAATTATTATTAACTAAGGAAAATCATTCGGGATGGTCTAGAAAAACTTGTGCTCAAAATAAAATAGAACATTTTTTTCTACTCTATTTTATTTTGAGCACGAGTTTTTGCCAGTAAAACACGTATTCGTGTGGTATTTTTTGAAATGTATCAATAAGCTAAACTCATACTTCGAGTTGTTTCATGCCATAAGTAAACTCGAATACTTAAGAAATCCATCGGACAAGCGCACTCACACCTTTTACAACCAACACAGTCCTCTATTCTTGGGGCATAAGTTATTTGTTTAGCTTTACATCCATCCCAAAGTATCATTTCTAATACATCTGTTGGACAGACTCAGACAGGCTCAAACACATTGAGTACATCATATACATGTATCATATATCTTTACTGAATGTGACATTATATCTATAGTAATTTTTTATGTTTAAAACTGAAAACTATCGATCTAGTAAACTCGTAATGAATCGTACGTTGATATACCCGACGAATCAGTGATTTGTGATAATATTATTGTTAACTGTTAATAAAAAATGCGTCTAGATAAATTTAGAATAGGGAATAGAAGAGGACCAACATACTTTGATTTCTTATGATTTAGGGAAATATATTAATGAATTTATCTGTGCGGATGCACGGGTCATTATCACCACCGTAATACTTTTTGAAGTGATCAAACTTTATCTAATGATCTAAATATAATTGAAAGCACGCGTGCGTCCGCACCGGTCTTCTACTAGTAATGTGTTGAAAAGAGTATTAGGGATACTCAACCTAATTAATTAAAAAAAGAGAAATTATGATTAATTCAAACAAAACAAAGGATTGGCCAACCACACATCTCTAGAAAAGGAAAAAAAGAACTCTTGCGACCCTTCAAGCTGCATACGCCATTTACCCTTTCAACTTCATCATTTCTACATTGCCTGAAATAAAGAAAATGTCACTCTAAATAAAACATTTCTCATTTGCTCATACCAAATGCATACCTATTTATTATTTATGAAACTACATTTTGAGAATTCACACAATGTTAGTGTTGGAATTTTGTGATCTGATTTATTGACAAAAGTTATAGTTAAAGGAAAGGGTTCAAGTTGCAAAGAAGGTGTAGCATTACTTGAAGCTTCAAACCAAAGAAAAGAAGTAACAACAACTACTATTACTACAATAAAAAACAAAACTGTAACTAAGCATGCTACTCAGTTTAGGAGGTGCAGCCTATTAATCTTGCAACTAAATTCTATTTGATATGAAACAATAGATTTACCTTCAAGATGGATGACTTGATATTACTCCTCCGTTTCACTTCGTTCTTCAATGCAAATGGTTTTGATGTGAGCAATGATGGACCAATACTGACCCGTGTGCGGGTGATACTTTTTGTACAGTTCAGGACAAGCATATATGTACAAATCTTCAAGGGCAATGAGGCGATACATGAGACTTGGAAACAGAATCCACTTAAGAAGAGGGCATTCGCGAATATGGAGCCTCTTAAGACGCGGCATATTTATTAAACACGTAGGAAGTGTAGCAAGGTTGGGACAATTAACAATTGTCAAGGTCTCTAGAGTGTCCGCGGCATCTTCAATCCATCTAGGCAATTCGGATAGCTCAATAAAATCCTCAAGGTGTAGATTTTTCATCCTCAATGTTTGTATCCGTGTTTCTTCGTTGAAGACTAACAAGTTTAATCGCTCACAGCCACTAATATACAGAGTCTGTAAATTTGGAAACATGGAGAGAGGTAAGAACTCCACCCTTGTGCATGATACAATATACAGCGTTTCAAGGGATGAGAGTTGGTCCCACTTGAACAAAGATATCAAATTGTGACAAGAATAAAATCCCAGAGTTCGAAGATGGATTAAGCTTGCAAATTCTTTGTTTGTCAGGGCATCTTGTTTTGTCGTTATAATCAGTTCTCGCATGCTGATCATCATCCCTAATCCTCTAGGCAATGTTTCAAGCTCTGTGCACCCTTTGAGCAACAAAACTTGCAAATTAACTAGTTTGCAAATGGAATTTCCAAGTCTTCTGATTTTGCAGTTATTAGAAAGATCAAGAAAACGTAAGTGCTCTAATTTTGCAATTGAATTTGGCAAACTCTCTATTGAATAATCACTTAAATCTAAATAACGCAAATATTTGTACTGTGATACCCAAGTAACAAGGGCGCTTTTATTTTCAAGACCCACACCAATGACAGGAAATAGTATAATTCTCACACCTGTTGACTCGGGGAACAAACTTGGGTCAAGTGAATCATTTTCAGCAACTGATATATGCCTTACTTGATGAGGTATAGTGCGAGTATGCGAGTTTACCGTTACAAAGTCCTCTTTTGCAACATACAATGCAAGATCATGTATCAAATCATGTACTTTGAAAAAGCAAAATGAGCCAATGTAAGTAATATCTTGAAGAAATGATCTTGAATGTAACTCATCAATATATTCTCTGCCAATACTCACTAGTTTTTCACCTCCATTTAGGGATTGAACTAATCCAAGGGCTACCCAAAGACTACACATTAAGTCACTATCGAAGATATAATCTTTGGGAAAAAGGGAAAAACAGGCAAAACATTGTCTCAAATAGGATGGCATTTGATCATAACTTAATTTAAGTGCAGACAAAATGCCATCTTTCTTTTCTTCCAAACTCCATATCTCAGAGTCTCTGACAAATTCCCACTTACTTACGTTAAAGTTTGAGAAGAGAGAACTTCCTAATGTTCTCACAGCTAGTGGAACCGATATCTTTCTTCTTCGCCATCCTTGAATGCCCATTGGAAAAATAGTGATAAACAATTTTCTTGAGAAAGGCCTTTCAAAATATACAAGGGAACATTACTCATCATCCAAGCACTTGACTTACTACGTGTTGTCATTATAATTTTGCTTCCTGGTGCACAAATCTTTATCAAGTTTTTCAACTCAATCCACTTTCCACGATCTTCATTCCATACGTCATCTAACACGAGTAAAAACTTTTTACCACGGATTTTTTTTTCTAGGAGGCGTACTACTTGCCCAATATCTAAGTTTAGGTTATCTTGCTGAGGAAGATCACTCATTGAACCGGAAGAAGCAGAATTATGTTGGGAAATAGTGGAAGAGTTGATGATTTTAATTTTTTGGACAGAGTTGATGATTTTATTTATTATCTGTTGGATGTCAAAATCAACAGACACACACACCCACATCTTCAATTGAAAAAGTTGATCCATTCTCTTATCATTAAACACCAACTTTGCAAGTGTGGTCTTCCCCAATCCTCCAATTCCCACTATGGGAATAACACACAGACTTTTATCTCCATAGCCATCACCTTGAGGATGTGGTTGCATCAAAAGCTTGATAATTTCTTCTCTCTCACTCTCTCTTCCTATCACACTTGAAATATCAACATTAGGATATGTCATTTCTCTCCTTTGGACAACAAGTCCCGGATAGACATTGATGGTTGCAAGTCCGAACTTGGTCCCATCGGATGCTACCTTATCCAATCTGTCCCTAATATATCTAATTTGATGCGCCATCTTAATACGGAAAGCAAGTGGATTTGAGGAAGAAAAGAAGTGGCATACCTTCATGCGGGTGCTGCTAGAAGCCTTGACTAGTTGCTTTCGCTTCTCCTGCAACTCAAATCCCTCCAACACATCTTCAGCATCAGAGCAAATGCTCTTTATCTGTCTCAACCATTCTTGCAACGTGTGCTGTTGGTTCTTCTTCTCCTCAGCATCCAACAACAGACATCTGACAATTGTTAGCGTGTCTTTGATACCTTGCAGATCTTCATACACACCATAGGCTCGGGAAACCTCTTGATAAACATAAGAAGTAAGCTTCCTTAGCAGTGATTCAGAAATATCAATGACAATTTTTTCAGCCATGTTAGTAAGGAAAAGAGAAGGAATGTAATTGGGATACAGGTGATTGTGCCTATATATCCATAATTGTTCATATGCCATAGTAAGTCAATAGACTTATTCAATCTACCAACATATTTTATTGATGGCTTAGTGACATGTGAAACATTTAGTACTATATGATTGTCCATTTAACAAAGTAAACCAATCGACTTATTCAATCTACCCACCATTTTGCTCCAAGTGGATGCTTTAGGCCCAACTACAATTTTAAAATGATATCAGAGTCTATCCAAGATCTATTGGATCGTCTACTATCAAATTTTCTCATCAATAATTTATTTCCATTCAATCCTACTCTTGAGAGGGTGTGTTAAAGAGTCCGGAGGAATGTGTTGAGACTATATCCTTATATCTTTTTCAACATGGACTGCATATTGCAATTGAATCCCTCTCACTCATTGAGATTCTGTTTCCTTATGCTGAATGAGACTCATCTGCTTTCTTTTCTTCTTATTTGCATATCATATATTATTTATCTCATTTTCCAAATCAAACTATACATATTGATTTCTTATATTGTGTGCAGTTATCTTATCAAGCCTGTATATATATCCTTGTTATGCACATCATATCACTAATCAGATACATAAAACAGATATTAAAACAGATATTAGTAATCAGTCATGATATAATGGACACAAGACCCAAAATGCATGAATTAGTCAGAATAATTACATTAATGAAACTTGCTAAGGATATAGTCTTGATTGAAAATATATAATTCAAAAAGAACAATTTGTTAGAAGAACCAAACAAACGGCTTACCTTAAAAAAACATACAAATAAAAAGAAATTGTCAATTTCAATCCCTTATAAAAACCAAGGACCTTTAACATCTATGCCTTAACCTCTAGGGCCAATGTATATGGGTGACAAATAATTTCTACAATTTGTAATAATATTAAACAATTTAAAATTTAAAATAAAAAAAATACAAACCTAAATCCTTTCAGATTAAAGGGTAGTCTCTTTACAACTAAATCAATCAATTTTTATTGTTAATATTTCTAATGATAAATATTAAATCAAAAATCCATATTTATTTATTTACCTATTTCAAATAATACAAAAATTTAAAAATAAAATATAAATCCTAAATATAAGCAATCAAATAGAAATAAATACTAAATCCTAAATACTTTTAAAAATTAATTGATTATTTAAATTGAATAAATTAAATATTATAATAATTAATTGAATTATTTGTAAATTAATTATTTATTAATTAATTTGAATTAATTTGAAATGGGTAAATATTTATTTGTGTGTTATTAATTGAATTAAAGGTTTCTTGTCAAGCTAAGAACAGAAATGGCATCTAAGCCTGAATCCCGTGGTTATCATTGGGGAATAAAAAAATTTATTTTACTGTTAAAATTTTCATTTTTCAAACATGTTCTTTAAGGACACGTAAAAATTTACGTTTATTATTAGTTTTGGCATCAATTTTGAATCTGTTAGGATTATTTTGTGTGGAATTATATGATTTGAAGATGATTTTAAGCCATAATTGAAATTTACAACAAGATGGCAAAAAAGCATCATAGAAGCTCATTGACCAATGAAAGAATAAATGAAATCTTCGAACCATTATTTAAAATGATGCACTCTTCAATCGTGGGGCGCCAGGTGGATTAATGCGCCAATTGTGGCGCAATGGCTTTGGATCGTGGCGCAATTTTGACATGTTTGAACCTACTATAGAAGGAAAAGTGTCAAGTTTGAGGGGTTCCAAAATTTATGGTTTTGGAAGTGGCTTCAAGGTTAAAGAGGACCATTTTTTATGTTCTATAGAATTGAAGCTCATATTACATTTTTAATTTTATGTGTTACTTTCATTTTCTGTGATGAACAATTTCCATCAGCTTAAAATACAGGAAATCAACCTTATGGCAATGGAGACACCAAGAGATAATGTTCAGCAGGCAATGATCACAGATCAGATACAATTAGCCTTACATGCTTTAACTGATTTACCGTCTTACAAAACAACGAAAGTTTCTGCATCACACATAATTTAGAATACAACTTTTTGACAAGAAACCTTTATAATAGTTAAATCCAAAATAATTACGCCAACATGATGCTTTTAAATAAGTCGCAAAACAGGTTATAGATGTAATCTAAGTACTTTGAAGGCTTCAAAACAGTTTCCTGAATAGTTGCATTAAAATATCACTCTTGATTGTTGGCCCAAATTTAAAAGAACTGTTTTGGACATTGGAGTATTGTACATAGAAACCAAAACAGAACGAAACAACTCAAAAGTATATAACAGAACACTTAGCATATAAGTTGCTACAACAGGGCTCAAATCCGCCTATGACTTTGGCATCAATCATGCAATGTTCCTAATATATCGTCATCTCTATACAGATAATACCTGCACAACAAGCAATATGATCTAATTAGGCAGGACTTCAGAAAACCACTTAAACCATCACACAGAATTTATGCACATAGCCAAACTATATAGCATTATGGTCATAAACTTAATCAAACAGAACGATTGCACAAGAAAATATTGAAATTTATTTTGTGGCAACGAGAGAATGCATTATGCAGTCAAAAACCTTCAAATCAATTTCTCAGATACATATTTCCAGAACTAGCAAGTTCCTCAGACTAAGAAAATTTGTATAAAAAATTGGAATTCACGTGAGCCTATTCTGCAATCTGAGTTGCTTATCACCACATGCTGACCATCGAACCAAGTTAACCCCTCAAAAGTGGTTACGTGAGAGGGTCCTATAAATTATGACCCTTTTATGTATAATTTGAGGCTTCTGACAAATAAATTACAGTGCAAAGAAGTTAAAGAAACAAAATAAAATGTCTACCAGACCTTTCATAAAGAAAAGACATTAAGAATGATTAACTTGGAAGATTAAGTAAGAAGAGAAATAATATACATACTCTTTGTGATCAAGCTTCACCTCAGTTCCTCCGTATTCAGGCAAAAGAACAGTGTCACCTTCTTTCACAGCAACAGGAAGAAGTTTCCCATCCTTACCATGAATGCCAGGGCCAACAGCAACAACTTTTCCAGAATTCAGCTAAACACATGAGAGCAATTAATTACAAATTCATCAATGTACTTCAACAAAGCACAAATGTAACATAAAATTGTATGGATGCAGTAATAATTAATAAACAAGCACCAATCAATCTAATAAAAATGAAAACTTGAAAAATACTCTAAAATTAGGGTTAGTAGTGAAATGGAAGCAAGATGCAATTTTGATATGAAAAAAGAAGACCCATATGAAGGAAATGAAATGGGCATGAATGAATTAGGAGGAGAGTAGAAAAAACCTTGGAGGATTTCTCAGGTAACAAGATACCAGCGTTGGTTTTTGATGGAGCAACGATTTTCTCAACCAAAACACGGTTGAAGAGTGGAATCAATCGCTTCGCCATTGGAATTGTAGCAAGCAACGGAATAGGGGTACAAAACGAAGAAGAGAGCAATGTTCGAAATTAAGATTGCTTGCTAGGGTTTTAAGAGGGTTTATTTTTTATGGGCAAAATACTTTTTTCTCCCTTAATTATATATTTTAGTTAAGTTTGGTTTCCTAATTAAAAAACTTGTCATATTGATCATATAGTTTTTAAATAGAGACATATGAGTTCTTTCCGTATGATTTTTTTCAAACATCTTATTATATTAGTATATTTGATTGATGAGTTGGCAGGGTTATTTAATCTTTTATGTTACTATTGCGCTTCTTCGTTTACTATTGCTTCTTTTTCGTTTTCTATACACTTTTATATAAATATGGCCAATGTTTATCCTTATTGAAGGAGAAGAATTATGAAAGTTTTGATTCCTACGTATAAACAAACTCACTATAGAAACCTACTTGTCATTCTGGAGACATAACTGTGTTTCGTAGGACAACAACAATTAAGAATTTTGGAAAGAGTTTTTGGGATTGTCCAAATTTTAAGGTGAGACCTGAGTTATGTTTCATTTCTTTAGATACATTTATGGAAATTGAAGGGATCATTGCAAAAAGGTGTGGTTATTTCAATTGGTTTTATAAGAGTGTGGGAGATAGGAAGGGGCAATTTATGATTAATAGGTTGGAAAACATAGCAAAGAAAATTGATGATGCAAAGAAAGGAGTTTGAAAAAGTTAGGATGACAAATGAAGAATTAGAGAAAGATTTGATAGAACTTCAAACTCAAGTGAACAAGATCTTGAAGTGAAAATAAATTAGAATATTATGTATCTTGTAATTTTCTCTGTATTGGTTTTTAGAATGTTTTAGAAGTATTGTTATATATTAGTGGGTTTGTAGCATTGGAAAATTGTTATATATCAATTGGTTGATTTACATATCAGTTTGTTTGGCCCCAACCTTAGTTTGTATTGGTGGTAGAGTGTTTACATATAAGTTGCTTAACTGAGTAGATTGAGTAGCTGGCATTTTCACTTGAGTTGCTTGACTTTCCTTTCCCTGATATGTTTGAGAAGGTTGGGTGGTTGACCTTTTTACTTGTGTTAATTGACTAACATTGCCTTGAGATGACTAAACTAGTTGAGTAGCTGACATATTTCCTTGAGTTGCCTGCTAAAAAAATTGAGTTTCCTATTGTGAAGCTTGAGTTGTTGGGGTAACCTTACAAGTGGATTTGTTGTGTCATGCATTTTTACACTTACTGCACTTAACAATGAGAACATGTTCTTCTCATTAAGAATCAACGTCTTTCCGAATGTGAACTGTAACTCCACATCTCCTATACCATCAATCTTAGTGGGGTGAAAATATCCCAACAACACTTTCTTATCTTCAGTATGAGTGTACATCTTGAACATAACAAAATCATGTTTGACATGGAAAATGAACGAGTGTTAATCCACCATTCACTTGATTCATCTATAAGAATAATCTCATTAATCATAATTAGGTATGGCTCTTTAGTAGCCATGTTAATTTGTAGTGTAGTACTTGACTTGTTTCTACACTTACTGTTGGCGCAAAAATCAGGGGAGGATCGAGCGAGGAGCATTCTTATTTTTTTGAGACTTTCTTTTGAGCAACACACTTTTGTGGGAGACACACCACATGTCCACCTAAAACCTTAAGGTATATGTGAGTGGGTTCTCCTACTTATAAATGCTCAAGTCACCACATTCTTATCCATTGTGGGACTATTTCCCCACACTCACACTTGCTATATTCTAAACATCCCCCCAAGTATGAGTCTACAATGCTCATCCTCAAGTGGAAGGAGTATCAATCCTTTTCGCGAACCAAAGACTCATGATACCATTTGTTGGCGCAACAATCAGAGAAGGATAAAACGAGGAGCATTCTTATTTTTTTAGACTTTTCTTTGAGCAACACCCTTTGTGGGAGACACAACACTTATCCACCTAAAATCTTTCAGAGCATAAACTATAAATTTATTTGTAGTGTTGTTGTTCGAGAACAAGCACCTTATATTTCTGATCTATCTTTCTTGCCTCTTCCTAATGCGAAGGCGGTTAATCATACTTTCAAGAGAAAACCCTTAGTTTGTTCCTAAGGAGGTTCTTAAAGTCTTTCTAAGTTGGAGGAAATTTGTCTCTAATAACAACCACATGACATTTGTCATTTAAAGACATATCTTTGATGATGATGCTATCTATAACTTTCTAAATCATATAGGATTTAGTCTCCATTAACCTGTCTTAAGTAATTTGGTATTTCAGGTAGCGACCCATAACATACTTTTTAGCGTCCACTTCTTTATTATTGTACTTCCTATTTAAAGCATGTAAAATATCTCATATTATAGTCATATAACTTATATATACTCTATAAGGAGTGAAATACATGTCTACTAGAGTACTTTTTATAGATTCACCTTTGTAAATATGAATGTGGGAAAATCTTCTTCTAGGAATTCTAAGTGAAACTCATAGAGCATTTATTAAATTGGGATTGATGTGTAGGATCTTTAATACACCGATTTTTTGAGAATACATTTAAGAAAAGATTGTGTGTTTTGATGCTACTAATAGAGTTAAAGACTATGAGTTACTTTAGTAAAATCTGAATCGCATACACTACGTAAAAGATCAAGTCGAAAGACATATTTTCTTATACATAATCTTGTAAAAAAATTTCAAGTCATTTTTTAAAATGCAAGTAAAGGATTGTTGGACCAATATTTGTGTTAACGTGCAAATTGAAAAAATATATAACTCTCACGTTGTTTAATTTAGACATGTTGAAATATTATATGTGTGTGAATTAAAAAATAATTAAGTCTCGCATTGCTTAATTGACACATCTTAATTAATCTCCAATAATATATAAAAGAAGTATGAAATACAACCTTTTTTAAATAAAAAAAAGCTAAAGTATGAATAGTATATGAATTATATTTTTCAAGTTACAACAAAATTATTATCAAAATTAAAAAGTAACCTTATAAAGAAAATCATTATCTACATAATAATATTTAGGCTAAATTACATTTTTTGTCCCTCTATTTTAGTATTTTCACGATTTTAATCCCCTTACTTTATTTTTAAACACTTTTGGTCCCCATTTCCATTTTGGCTACAAAAAACGACTATGTTTTACATTTTAAAATAAATGTATTTCCTTCATTGTAATTGTACAACACACAACTGATATTTTATTATATGTCACGTATTTTAAAAAATAAAATATAAGCGTTTTTTTTAGTCAAAGTAGGGATGAGGGACCAAAAGTGTTTAAAAACAAAATAGGGGACGAAAATCATGAAAACACTAAAATAGGGGGACCAAAACTGTAATTTAGCCTAATATTTTAAAAAAATTACATCATAAAAGAGTGTGTTTGGTAAATCAAGTTTTGAGCTTATAACTTATAGTTTATAAGCTCGTATGATAATAAAAGATCTGTTTGGTAACGGTCTCTTTATAACGAGCTTATAGCTTATTTTACTGACTTATAACTTATTTTTCAGACGCTATTTCAAGTAACGTTTTAGCTTATAACTTATAGCTTATCAATTTTTCTTCTAATTTTATCCTTATTATTTTAAATATGAATTTTATTAATAATTTAAAAAGTCTTTTTATGTCATTTTACATTTATCAGCTAATAAATCGCTAATTTTACCAAACACTGTAATTAGCTTATCAGTCATCAGTCATTAGTCATCAGCCATTAGCTTATCAGTCATCAGTCATTAGTCATCAGTCATCAGCCATCAGTCATAAGATATCAGCCATCAACCATAAGCTATCAGTCATAATTAGCTTATCAGTCAACTGTTATTTTTATCAAGCAGACCCAAAGTGTGAATAGTTTATGAAATCATGACTAAATGTCAATATTTTTTCTTCAAATCATTAAAAAGAACTTTTTTAATATATGTTTATTGAAAAAAAATCTAATAACTTTAAAATTATCAACTCATCAAATAAATTTCATTCATCCGAAATTGCGGGAAAAATCCATTTTAACTGGATTTGAATTTTTTTCCGATTATAAAATATGTGGATGGTTTATTTTATATGTACATTATTATATATTTATTTTTGATAATTTATAATATTAAATATATGGTCAATCTCTTAATAATTTGTTTTATATTTATTATTTAAAATGTTTGAAATGTATGTATGTAATTTTTTAAGATTATTTTATTATATTATTTATTATGTAAAATAATTTTGAAAAAAATAAATATTTTTATTTAAAAAGTCGATTTTATTAAATGGATGGTGGTAGGATGGGGATGTTGGAAATCCACCACAATCTATGATGAATTTCTACCAATCTTGATGAACAAGATTGATATCACCACACACAATGATAATGAGCAATTAAAGAAAGAAAGAAAGAAGGAAATATTTTTTGCAGAGTTTCTCTCTGCCCATAAACTGTGGAGAATTTCTTATTCACTTTCAACTGTAAATTCTGTAATAACGACTTGATTACAAAAATAGGGGTTACTCCCTCTATTTATAGATTTAGGTTAGCTTGCTCCCTAAGCTAAAGCCCAAAACTATAAAAGTCTAAAATATCTATTTGGACCTAAATCAAATATATTATATTCTAGACTTAATCAAATCTATTTAAATCTAAAACAAATCTAATTTGTCGAATCTGGGTGGCATGCTCTTCCACTGGGTCGACTTCCCTTCCATACAACACAGTTTTAACACACATGAATTACTTTCAACACACCACCTAATTCATTGTGTCAAAACTATCTGCATTCATCACTGCTCTTAGTCTTTGAAAGACTTCGACCTGCACACCCTTCGTCATGATATCTGCAATCTGATTCTCAATTCTGCTGTGTTCCAAATTCATCTTCACATCTGCTACATGCTCTCGAAGATAGTGGAACCTCATTTAGATGTGCTTGCTTCGACCATGAGCTATCAAATTCTTTGCTAGATTGATAACTGACATGTTATCGATCTTCATGATAATTGCTCCATGATCTTTACCTATGATTTCTTCGACCAAGTTCACCATCCAAGTTGCTTGACATGCACAAAGAGAAGCAACTATGTATTTTGATTCACATGGTGATAATGTCACAACTGGTTCCTTTCTCGAACTCCAAGCAACTGGCGCACCACCTAACATAAACATATATCCTGCTGTAGATTTTCGATCTTCAATATCACTACACCAGCTCGAATCTGTGTACCCAACTAACTTGCATTCTTTTCCTTTATCAGATGCAGAAAACAAAATGCCACAGTCGATATTTCCTTTCAAATACCTCAATATCCTCTTTGCTGCTGCTAGGTGAGATACCTTTGGCTTCTGCATGAATCTACTTACCATACCAACAATGTATGCTAAGATAGGCCTAGTATGACAAAGGTATCTTAAGGACCCAATAAGTCTTCTATATTGGGTTGGGTCGACATCATCTTCTTCAGGGTCTTTCGACAGTTGTAGTCTTGTTTTTGCAGGTGTCAAAGTCGAATTACATTCTTCCATCTTAAATATCTTGAGAACCTCTCCTGCATATCTTCTTTGATGCATTATCAAACCTCTACTAGTCTTGTAGAATTTGATGCCAAGGAAATATCAAATATCACCCATATCATACATTTCTAATTCCTTACTGAGATCACCTTTGAAGTCTTCGATCTCCTTCTTACAATTGCCTGTGATCAACAAGTCATCGACATAGAGACACAATATAAGCAATTCACTATTGCTTCTTCTTACATATACTTCATATTCACTTGTACACTTCACAAATTCCTTCTCCCTTAGAAAGCTATCAATCTTCTTATTCCAAGCTCTTGGGGCTTGTTTCAATCCATACAAGGCTTTATGAATCCTGTACACCTTTCTCTCTTCGTTATGTTTCACAAACCCAACTGGTTGTTTAACATAAACTTCTTCGTCTAAGGGTCCATTCAGGAATACACACTTCACGTCCACCTGACATATGTGCCAATAGTTTATTTCTGCTAGGCCGACAACCAACCTGATTGTTTCAATCCTAGCCACAGGTGCAAAAACTTCATCGAAGTCAATTCCCTCATTCTGGAGAAATCATTTCGCCACTAGCCTTGCTTTGTGTCGACTTACTTCCCCTTTAGGATTCATCTTCACTTTGTATACCCACTTGACAATAATTTCCTTCTTGCCTTGAGGCAATTCGACAAGTGACCAAGTGTTGTTGTCTTCGATAGACTTCACTTATTTGTTCATTGCTTTCACCCACTTTTAATCTTTCAATGCTTCAACTGCATTCACAGGTTCGACATCTGCATAGAAAACATAATATACCAACTCTCCTTCATTATTAACCACATCATCTGATGTAATCAGACAATCTTGCAACCTTGTAAGCATACGTCTTGCTCTCTAAGGTTGACTTGTGTTTGGTTGATCTATTACTGCTGGTTCCTCTTGTTGAACTTCTCTTTTGACTTGAGTTTTTGGTTCTTCAAATAAAATTATAAATGAATATTTCTTAACATTTCGACTCCAGTCTCACTCTTTAAGCTCATCTATGATCATGTCCCTGTTGATCACAATCTGCTTGTTCATTGGGTCGAATAACTTGTAACCTCCTGTCAAATGATATCCCACTAGAATCATTTGACTCGACTTGTCATCAAATTTTCTTCTCAACTGATATGGCACATGTCTATGTGCAATATATCCAAATACCTTCAGATGAACCAAGCTAGGTTTTACACCAGACCAACATTCTTCTAGAGTAATTCCTTCCAACTTATTTGTCGGACATCTGTTCAAAATATATGTTGCAGTCGACACAACTTCACCCCAAAACTCTTTAGGTAAATTCTTGCCTTTCAACATACTTCGAACCATATTCATGATGGTTTTATTATGCAGTTCCATTCTGCCGTGGAGTGTATGGTGGCACCACCTCATGCACAATCCCTTCTTTTTCACATAACCTATCGAACTCTTTCCACACATACTCTCCACCACCATCAGTTCTCAGAACTTTGAGCTTTTGACCACTTTGTCTTTCGACCATAGATTTAAACTTAGAAAATACCTCAATTACTTCACTTTTCCTTTTGATCACGTAAGTCCATAATTTTCGACTGAAATCATCTATGAATATGACAAAGTATTTATTACCTCCAAACGCATCCACCTGGATTGGTCCAAATACATCAGAGCATATGATTTCGAGAAGAACCTTTGACTTGCTTCCTGTATCCTTGATGAAGCTATTCTTGTGTTGCTTTGCTTGCACACATTCCTCACACACTTTGTTTGGAATGTCGATTTCTGGAAATCCTGAAACCATATTCTTTCTCTTTAAATCTTTGATGTCTTTGAAGTTGAGATGGCCTAGTCAATAGTGCCATATCCATTTGTCTTTGCTTGCTGCAGTCGAAAGGCACATGTGCTCCATAACATTGAGTTCAATCTTGAAGGTTCTATTATGGGACATAGGAGCCTTCAATATTTTCTTTCCATTCGCGTCGACAACTCTCATCAACTTGTCTTCGACAGTCACTTTGTAATTCTTTTCGACCAACTGCCCTATACTAAGCAAGTTGCTCTTCATGTTTGGAATGTATAATATGTTCGAAATTACTGCCCCCTTTTGCCATATTTCCTCATGATCATAACATCTCCAATACCTTCAGCTGCTAGAGTATTGTTATTTGCAAATTTCACCATGTTCTTCATTGAGGGCTTTAGATCGACAAACCAATCTTTTCTTCCAGACATATGTGATGAGCATTCTGAATCCAAGTACCATTGATCCTTGAATTTCTCTTCATCTCTTATTGTGACCATCATCAACGTCTCTTCTTCTTCATACTTTGCAAGCTTTGCATCACTTTCTTTATTATTTCGCTTCTCTAGACAATCACTCGAATAAATGACCATACTTATGACAATTGTAACATTGAATGTGACTTTTGTCAACCTTTCGATCACCACCTCTTCCTCTATTTGCAACACCACCTCTTTGGTTGCCTTAGTATGGTCTTCTCTGATTTGACATATTTCCTTTGTTCTGGTTTCCTCTACCAATCGAATTGTTGTAGCCACCTCTACCTCTGTCGAACCACTTTCCTTTGCCTTTGGTTTATTTTGCTGAATTTGCCTGCAAAGCCACATCACTCTTTGTCTTGCTTGCATCTCTTTCATTCATTCTCTGTTCATGAGATTCAAGCGTCCCTTGAAGCTCTTCCTTTGTTAATTTTGAAAAATCTTTCCCTTCTTTGATAGCCACCACCACGTGGCCGAACTTGGGAGCCAAAGATCTCAAAATCTTTGAAACAACAACTCTTGTTGTTAATGCTTCTCCATATATCTTGATTTGATTTACTAGTTTTGTAACTCTAGTAAAGAAATCAAATATGCTTTCACTATCTTCCATTTGAAGCAATTCATATGTTCTCTTGTGAGTTTGTAACCTCATATCTTTCACCTTTTCTGCGCCTCCAAAAAATTTCTCAAGAATATCCCAAGCTTCTTTTACAGATTCTATATCGTTGACCTTTTCGAAGTTGTCTGGACTCAGACATTGATGAATTATAAAGAGAGCTTTATAACTCTTCTTCTCCGATTCTATATGTTCTTGTTTTTCTTCTTCTAAAGCGTCTTCTTCAAGCTCTTTTATTCCATCCTTTACAAGATCCCACAGACCTTGACAACGAAATAAAACCTTCATATGCTTGCACCAATTCTCATAGTTATCTACTTTCAGAATTGGAAGACTTGCTGGATAATTTGCATTCCCATAACTCACTGCCATCGTGAATTCTTCTTTCACGATCGTTCTTGATCTTCCCTTGAATCGATTAACCGAAGCTCTTAATACCAGATGTTGGAAATCCACCACAATCTATGATGAATTTCTATCAATCTTGATGAACAAGATTGATATCACCATACACAATGACAATGAGCAATTAAAGAAAGAAAGGAGAAGGAAATATTTTCTGCAGAGTTTCTCTCTGCCCGCAATTGTGGAGAATTTCTTATTCACTTGCAATTGCAAATTCTGTGAATACAACTTGATTACAAAAATAGGGGTTACTTCGTCTATTTATAGATTTAGGTTAACTTGCTCCCTAAGCTAAAGCCCACAAATATAAAAGCCCAAAATATCGTTTTGGACCTAAATCAAATCTATTATATTCTAGACTTAAATCAAATCTATTTAAATCTAAAACAAATCTAATTTGTCGAATCTGTGGAGCATGCTCTTCGACTGGGTCGGCTTCCTTTCGACACACAATTTTGACACACATGAATTACTTTCAACAGGGGATACCCGAACCCGTTTGAGACGGGTTTGAGTTTTAATTCTCTATCTCCGTTTGGATTTGAGACGGGGAATGAGGATAGTTTAAAAAGTCGGATTTAAGTTTGGAGAAGGTAAAAAAACGTCTCCCACCCGCCCCATTGCCATATTTATTCATAAATATAATGAACATTAACTTTTTTATTTTGATTTTTATAATTTTTACACTAAACTAACTTTGGTTAATAGTATATAAATATTTGGTAATACATTTCATATTTTAGTTAATATATATTCTGACATTAAAAAGTAGTATTAAGTAGTAAAAATTACTTTTGTTAGTGAAATATTAAAATTTGATTGATACAATTTAAAATTTAATTAGTATATATTGTGATATAAAAAATTTAATATATATATACCGTTTAGATTTTGGTTAATAATTTTATAAAATTGATTAATACAGTTTATAATTTAGTTAATGAATTCTTAAACATAAAAAATATATTAAATAGTAAAATAAAATTGATTAATAAAATATAAAAATTGATTAATGGTTAATACTATGTATTTTATTAGTTAATGTAGTGAAAGTGATTAATAATTTATAAATAAAATAATTAATCAATGACATATATTTTTGTGGTTAATATAATTGTGAAATTGATTAATAATAATTTTAAAAATAAGTAAATTTTTAATTTTTTTAAATAATATTATTTTAATAAAATATATTGTTTATCATATTAATACAATAAAAAATGTATACATTATCAGTTCAGAGTTTGAAGGACCCTGTAAAGATATCACACCTCCTCCTTTAGATGTTCCAACACATCATCAATTTAAAGAAGAAATACTTGAATATTTATATCTTCATATTAATTTGTATCTTTATATCTTTATATTATTTTGTATTGTAAAAGTTTAGTAGTTTAAAAAGAAAATTAAACCATCTTATATACTCTCTTTCTATGGAGTCTCCAATGTTAACACACCAAGTTACTGCAATATTTGAAATGAAAATTACAAGTTACTAACAATTGAAAGAACAAGGCTGATACACCAAAATCATATAATATAATTATTATTACACAAAAACGTCAATTTTAACCAGGTCTAAATTCAACCTTGTTATTATCTATAAGAACAAACAACTAGTGTTTTATAAATCTTAATAATGATTACCTTATTCAAAGAGCCTAATCAAGTGATCAGAAAGAAATAAATCACAGACAGGTTGGCTATAATCATAATTAATTTGACCACCTCAAACCTAACTACAATATGTTTTCTTAATCTAATTGATATTTTGAGGATTCTCATCATATGCCATGAGCCTCAATCATAATTGTTTCATATCTTTATGGTTATTGTTTTATGTTATATACGATTGCATGGATAATCTGGTTGGAAATTTTACTTTCTTAATATTGGTATTAGTTGAAAACCCATGAGTTAGAAAAAATCTCACTAAAGTTTTTTCCAAAGGCAATAAAAAATATTAAGAAAAATCAGTGGATAGAAAAAGAAATGGTTTTGAAAATTCAAAATTTAGTGAAGTTTTTAATCAATCTTATAGGGTATAATTAAACTCTATATACTTTTGAAAATATTTTTTTAAAATCGGAAGTATACTTTCACTACACAGCACTTTCTTAAATATTTATCTGAAAATGAGAAGTATATCTCCGGTTCCAAATTTATTGCTTCCAAAATTAATTTTGTTTCTTTTAATAGTTTTTTTTTTCCTTAATGTATACTTTAAGTTTACACCAAATTCCTTTCAATGTGATTTGCATGATATAGAATGCAAATCAAAAATATGTTTTTGATTTTCAAAAACATTATTAAAATTTTACGTGATACGCTAAAAGAGTACGAGGTGAGTTAAGAAATTCACAAAATATAAGGCAGGCGAGAAAAATGGTAAAGTTGTGTGTAATTTTATAAGTGGCTGAAGGTCTCTACTTATAGTGAAAAATCTATATTTGGCTCATGAACCAAACTGTAATGGAAACATACAATCAGACGAAAAAATGTGGGAACGAATTTGATAGTGGGGGCTCAGTCAAATCTAATTATTTAATAGACACAACTTGTTTAGTCAAAGCTAACTGTAACAATGCTTGATCATTGCTAATAGTTTGGGAAGACATGTCGATTTTGGTTTTGGTTTTTCTTTAAAAAAATAAAGTTTCAAATACCAAAAATATTATAATGTTAATATTAAGTCAAGCCCAAGGCAAGAAGGCTTGGCGATGGGCCGTGCGTGGTATTCCCACTTACATGGAAAAATAAGACTCTTAGAAAATTGTTTATTGAGCACATAATGGTGATGATCCTACTGACAGATTCATCACACCTGAATTGAATAAGCAGCTTGTCATAGATAAAGACATATAACACTAAAAGTACAAGTGATAAGGCTGTTTGAAAATAAGAGTGTAAAGTATGGTTGAGTTATAAATAAGGTTGTTGATAAACTAAATAACAATGCAAAGGTAAAGTTGAATGAGCTTGTGAAAAAAGTGAGAGCGAGGTTAGATAATGAGATTCTAAAATGCATAATGCATGATATAATTTAAGTTTAATGCATCCTTTAATCTTATAACTTAATTTTAAGTTTCATTTTTTGTCCCTTATTTAATAAACGTTTCGTTTTAAGTCTTTTAAATCAAATTTCGTTAGTCACATTCGTCATTTTCGTTAAATTTTATTATAATACGTTAAGTGACATGGCAGTTTAGTTGACATTAATTTAACTGACCAGAAAGTGTTTTCAATTGTTTTATAATATATCAAGAAACTTTATTCTCTCTTCCAACAAAAATTCTAGCCGCTACACACATCTCTCTCCTCTTTTTCCTGTTTCTCTTTTCTCCTTCTTTCGCTCAATGAAAACCTTTGATTTTCAACTATCTATGATTTTCACCATTAATCTTCCATCACTGCACTCCCCAACTTTTCTCACAAACCCGCCTTCCACAATGGTTGAGGGATTTGTCCTCTTTTAACTTTGCACCTGAATGTGAAAGACACCTTGCAGACCCTCAAAGATCATCATGGACGTAATCAAAGGATCCATGCGTTCTTTTCTTTCCTTTAATGAACTTCACCATGCAAGATTTTTGAAATACACATGGTTCATAAAACTTCATCTTTTCGACTTTATCTCCACCAAACATATTTTGTTTCCCTAGTTTGACAAGACCTTTTTCATTGAAATGATCCAATCTCATGTGTCATAGTTCTATCTTCGACACAGGTTAAGTGGAGGTAAAATTTGTTGATCCACTTATAACCTCAACATCAAGGGTATACAAGTCTTGCTTCTTTCAGACTCTCAAGACTTTCTTCGACCCCTTTATGGCTATTAGGATACCTTACTCTACATTGAACACATATACTTTCTTGTCGACTTCACCAAGAAAAATCAAGATTCTCATAAGAGCATGCACATAACTGACACCAATCAATAACCTTATTGATTCATCATGGAGCTTGATTCTCACAAATGCAATACCTGTAATCTTGCAGGCTTTGTTGTTTCCTAACAACACTGATCCGCCATCTTGATCACATAATTCCTTATTCACATATTTGTTTGGAGTCATGTTCCAGGTTTCATATGAAACCTTAATCTATTCCTTTATATAATTGGTGCTCCAAACCACAAGAACATCATATGAGTCAAAATCATTTTGCATAATGGTTATGTTGCCATTGTCCTTGCCATCACCATAACTTTTCTACATGTGTTGGCTAGGATTTTAACAAATTAAAATCTAGCCAATAGGAGAAAAGAATACCAAAGAGTTCTCATGTATTTATTACTCACTTGTATTTATTTCCAGGTGGAGATCGATTAGATCTGTTTGGTCGAACAAGGTGCAACTTGATTGTGGCGAGGTCGACTAAAAATATCAATTAGGCTTTAAAAGGTCAAAGGCCCAAACATTCAGTGTGGCCCAGCGTATTTGAAATAAGGTTCTTGGAGGAAAAGAGAACGAGGAATAAAGAATGTGGGGTCGTGTAGAGGAGTTACAGGGAACACATGGCGTATGAAGAATCAAAGCCCGCAGGTATATATATATATATATATATATATATATATATATATATATATATATATATATATACACACATATATATATATATATATATATATATATATATATATAGTATAACTAATGCACTTAGTTCACTTTGTAAAGGGTTCAAACTTTTCACATTCCTATCGCTTAACACTCAGAGTAACTAAGCGATCGAGCAAAATAAGTCAGGCTAGGAAAATGTATGTTTGAACCAACTTGTCTATTTTATTAAACAATTTTAATGTTATGTCATTTATCTTTACCTTTTTAAACGCTTTTGTTGCTATTTTATAAATTTACCTTATTTATTTTTCAATCACACAAACACGTTGGACGTGAGGTCAAACTCACATATTTTCTTCAAAATACTTTATAAAGATTAACACTTGAAAGCTAACACAATACTGAGATTCCACGGTCGATCTCGCTAGTAAACGTTTTGGTAAGAGACCAACGGTGTTTACCAAAACCCGAGGTAAACAACATGTCATGACACATTTTTCTGGTATGACCTTCCTTCTTATAATGGTAACATATAATAGCAGAAGTTTTAACACCATAAGAAATATCGAAATTTTACCATTCTTCTTCTCAAAATTACCATCATTATTTGAGAATTTTCCTTTAACGAACAATCTGTCACAAATGGACGACGACTTATGCTTATTTCGTTCATTTAAATCCTTAGAGTACAAGGTTGATTGAACTTCTTCAAAGGTCATAGGCTATCTTCCATACAAGAGGGTTTCTTTGAAGTGAGCATGAGATCTTGATAAAACACACAACAATAATAACACTTGATCTTCATCCCTGATGGTAACATCAATACTCTTAAGATCAAGAATTACATTATTGAATATATCCAATTGTTCAGTAAAATATTTGTCTTCACTCATCTTGAATGAATACAAAGTTTGCTTCAGGTATAGGTGGTTGACCAATGATTTATTCATGTACAAACTTTTGAGTTTCGTCCACACACCCGTCGTCATATTCTCCTCTGAGCATTGCTGAGGAACCTTATCACTAGGGTTCAATACGATAACGATGTGGGATTTCTCTATCATTGTCATCTTCTCCTTCTTTGTTAGGACGACTTTCATCTTCTCTGGTCATATCGACGCTTCTAACAAACCCTATTGAACAAAAAGGGCTTGCATCTTCAAGCGTCATAGACTGAAACCATTTACTCTGGTGAATTTTTTAATCTCATACTTTGCTGAAGACATTTTCTTCTCCATGTTCATTGCATCATTTTATTGTAACAAAGTGCCGTCAAGAACAAACTAAAACTATGAGAAAGATTGAGTTTCTTGAACAAACAGAAGAAACCATATTAGACTTTCCGAAAGAGAGAGAAGAGGGAAGAAGAATAAGAAAACCGAGGTTGATTATAACTATTTTACTATTCACTTTCTCAATTCGAGTTCAAAAATTACAATTAAATAATAACAAGCAACCCCCTCAACAACATCAGAGAACTAGTCTATTTATATTCTACTAAACTAAATTAAGCTACAAGCTAACTTAATCAATTGAGATAAACAATTAGGCCCAATTCGATATGCTAACAATATTAACATTTCAACTACTGCATGCTTAGCGTACTTCGACTGCAACATATATGACTTCAACATCAATATGTGAACAGACTTCAACATCATACTTACTCTCTATCGAATCAAAAAGTCGCTCTTACCAAAACTAGAATTCGATCCAAAATCTCACAAAAATAATATAAATCATGTTATTAAAATGATACATGTGATTATGTCACGCCATCTTTAATTCGATCCTATTAACAACGATGGCCAAAACTCGCAACAAAATATTCTTGAAGATTAATTTGTTGGAAACTTTTAGAGGAATTTATAAAAACGAAAAAACTTATTTAACCCTACATAAAAATATGATTTTGATGTATTTTTAAAATACTTTATTATAATTTTTAAATTTAAGAATATAATCTTTCGGTTTTTAAATTTAAGAATAGGGTTAAATATGTTGTTGGTCCCTATAAATTACCAAATTATGTTTTCGGTCCCTATAAAAAACATGACATGTTTTAGTCCCTCCAAAATTATTATGCACATACTTTTAGACTCTGATTTTAACCCGATGTGTATTTTTGAATGATTATTTTGCAAACATGTTTAGAACGTTATAAAAAGTTCATCGGAAAAAAAAGTAACTCAAAATTTGATTTTTAAGTCGAGATTTTCATTAATTTTATCAATATCTTTTGAAATTTAAAAAATTCATATTTAATTCTTCTCAATTTAAAAATTCTAAAATTTGGTAAAGAAACATTTTATAGTATGGAAAAAGCTAACATGTGCCCCAAAGGCACATGTTAAGGACTTATTTGTAAAAATATTCTCTTGAAACGTGTGCATTCAATGTTTTAAAACTTTAAATATGACTTTATTACATTTAATTTTTTTTAATTATAGTATCCTTAACATGTGATCTTAGGGAACATGTTAGCATGACCCTTATAGTATTCTAAACATGTAAGAAAAATTGATCCAACTGAACTAGGTGAAGGAATTCATGTTGATGAAATAGCCAAAATTAACTTGTTACAGTTGGGGGACAACAACAACAATTCTTTTTTCATGCCACTGTGAAAGAAAAGAATAACCATAAAGGGCTTCATACTCTGAAATCTTTGAAGGGTGATTTACTTAGTAAGAAAGAGGATATTGAAAAATAAATTGTTGAGTTTTATACTAATCTAGTTGGAAAAAATACCATTGTCCTGAAGAGCATTGACATTACTACCACAAGAAGAGGTAATAGCTTGACTTGGGAGAGTGCTCAACATATAAGTCGACCCATTAAGGAGAAGAAAGTATGGGATGCCTTTTCGTCGTAGGTAACTTATGACGTGTTGCTTCAATCATGGCTTAAGCATGGTTTTGTAGGGTTAGATGAGAGGATTTTTTTGGTTTTGTGCTTGATGTACGAGTAAAGAGGCTGCTGAAGAAGGATATGCATTCATAGTGATGTTTGACCTAAAATTCGCTCTGATTTAGTTTCATGATTCAATAATTGATTTGAAGTCTTCTTGAAGAATAAGTTGCGAGTTCAAGCATTGAAGGTCAAAATATAATACAAGGTAGAAATTTTTCTTCACTTCTTTTATTTTGCGTCCATTATACACCCTATGGTCGCTTATCATGGATTTCTTCTCATCGAGAGACATTGTTTCTCCTTCTTAGGATTTTGTTTGAGTGAGGTATAGTGTGTGAGCTATGATATTTTGAGTCTAATAGTTCTTTGCGCAAGAGGCTTCGATTTTCTAGTATTGGTGGTTTGACACGCAAGTTTTGGTGTCGATTGGGATTCAAATTGAGTTAAAGGTTCATTGAAGTTACATGAGGATTTTATTTTGTTCATTAATGATTGAATTTGATTTAGATTCATCAAGTTTTCTAAAGTTTCTTGAATCGAATTGTTTGAAGTTTGCAAGAAATAGGGTTGTAGTTGGATCATTTGAATTTTCTTTGAATACAAGTTAACATGAATTTGAGAATAGAAGATTTGAACTCATTGTTGTTTAATTGGTACATTAAGATCACATGTTCAAGATTTAAATATCCATCCATGATTATTTTTTTGTTTCAACCAAAATTCATTCAAGGGCCATTCAAGTTTATCTCAAAACCATTCAACATGGCAAGTTTCATTCAAAATGTTACTATTTTTTTCAAATATTATTTTCAAGATTCTACTTGTTTTTACAAGTACTGTGGAAAAGGAGATTGTATTTATACTATACAACATTTACAAGTTTGGATTCAAGCTCAAATTCAAAGCTTTAAGAGTGCATAAACTATGAACAAGCGAATTACATCCATATTACAAAGTGCTTCAAATTGGAAAATTTACAAATTGTATTACCATATTATTCAAGATTCAAAGCCTTTATTTCAAGTTCAACTTTTCAAGGCATCCATAGAGAGAATTCAAGACTTGTGGGGCATAATTATCGAGACTATACCCATGTTACAAGGGATCAAATTCTATCCAAGTTTCATACAAGGATTTACAATTAAAACTCAAGTGAAAATACAAATTGGCTTGGTTCCTACAAGGTCCCTAAAGTTCGATTACCAAAGGAATAAAGATTTTTCTAAGTTACATAGAAGTTTTTAAAAGCACCCTTGCGCACTCCTAATGCAACTCCATGCCAAGTTTCCTTCCAAGCTTTCCTCTATCATCGTCCCTCACCATAATTGCCCCTGAAACAAAGGAAAGAAATATGGTTAGCAAACAATTATTTGAACAAGAACAAGAAAACTTCAAGGAGTTTCCTACACAAGTTCATTATTAGGATGTGTTTGGAATCAGAATTAAGGGTGGCCTTTATTTTTCAATCATGTTAACAAAGCAACAAAGCCTCATACAAATCAACATGCAATCATTGGCAAAAAACTCCAATTACAAATCACAAACCTTTTTAGGATTTGGTTCACAAAGGGAGGTTAAGAAGCAATTTACCACAGTTAAAACTCAGCATAGCATCATGGTCAAACTAGTACATAAATCAAAACTCAAGTCAGAATTACATGTCCAGCCCAACAACAAGTTCAACGTATCAGAATTTTAGCATAGTAATTCAGTTCACAACAATAACAAAGCCCAAATCATAAACAATTTCCTCAAAGCCTATTAATAAAAATCAAGTCCAACAACTAAGAAAAACCCTAAATTTCCCAGCTATATAAAGATTGATGGCACAATTATCAAGAAAAAGGGAACTGTTCCCGAAAAACCCTAGCTCAGTCGCAAAAACAAAACAAAACAGTTCATAGAAACCCTAATACAGAAAAACGACAGTAAACACCAAACCTTAGATCTACAGATCATCTTCATTATCCAGAAAACTACAAACCCTTCAGAAATCCGAGAAAGATGAAGAGAAAAAGAAGTTAAAATCAAAACAATCTCACCCATAAAGAGGCCAAATTGGAACCCTAGGGTTTCGTTCACCCCTTCAAGATATACTCTGACTTACGCTACATTTATAAAATCAAACACCAAATCAAGCATTAGAAGAGTGAGACGAACCGAAATATCAAAAAAAATTGAGATCGGAACACTTTGGCTGTCCACCGCCGTCACTGCCGCAGGGTAATTTCTGGTGCGATGGAATTCCATTTTTCGACGAGAAGGAGAGATATAAAAACATGCAACAACGACCAGATCTCCGGCGGCGACAAATGAACCAGAGTTCCAAAACTAGACCAACAAAGCGGTGACGATCAATAGAGGAACACAGATCGAACACGCACGACAAGAGGTAGTAAAAAGATGAAGGTCACATGCGAGCAAGAGATAACCAGAGCACTGGCAGCGAGAAAAATGAAGTTTTCTCTGAAATTGCAAAGTGAAACAAGAGAATTGAAGAGAGCGTAATGAAGAGAGCGTTCAGAAAGTAATTATATTTTGTTAATATAATTACTCTTTATGTTTATTTTGTTAAGTAATTACGTTTTAAAAAATTATATGGGTAAATTAAAATTAAACTGTGGCTAATCCAGGTAGTGACACTTGTCACTGCCCCAATGGTTATTTCTGGATTTTTGTGTAGATGTTTCACTATAGACGCCACGGTCTTTCACTATATCACCGTCATATCATCACAGTATCCCCCATCATTACCATCAAACATGCAAGATGAAGTTTCTCACGGTACACCCTCCACTAGCTGCTTGCACTGGATCTCGTTGGGCTTCACCAGATTGGGCCTAAGGACTTCATAATTTCCAGCACCCCCATCTCTGCTTATTACAGGCCCAGTACTCTAAACTCTACTCTTTTATTATTTTATTTATTTAATTATGCAAATAAATTTCTATTTGTGTATTAAATAATTATTAGTCTTAGGATAATTTTTATTTGATAATGATCAATTAAGTTATTAGTTAATTTTTATCAAATAAAAAAGATCTATTCTAATAATTATTTAAGGATTTAGACGTGTATTGCGTGCTTAATTATTTTACTCGCCTCTTGAATGCTTGTATGAATTATTCACAATTGTACACTCCACACACTTGATGCATTTAATTCCATTTCTCATCTTGACTCATACGCCAAAAGGGTCTCATAGTTGGGAATGAGCATGGTCATTCTCACGAGATTAATTGAAGCCCTAATTTGTGTCGATTAATCACAACTCGAATAATTATTGGTCCATACACCAATCACCAATGCACAAGGGTCTCATAGTTGGGGGTAGGAGCACCTATCCTCACAAGATTAATCAAGTCCATATACTTGGTTAATCATAACCCAATTCTATTTCTCACCTTCTAATAAACTAAACGCTAAAACACTTTCATAATCAAAATTTTCAAACCTCGATCCAACGTCAAGTTTCTTTTCAAAATATTTTCATAAATAAAACATTCTACTCTCCTCCTTTCCAAGTGTAAGGTAGCCAGTCCTTTTTCGACTCTCGACCGTACGCTTGGATTCTTTAAATGAATCTAATCAAGCAAACCTTGGTTCACATCACCTTTTCTTAATAAAACTTTTTGGGTAGAAAAAGATGATCAGGATGATTCTGTCCCCTCCATCTGAGTACTTGGAGCATTAGCCGTTGAACGCTTATGGTCCGATGCTTATCTCCCGCATAAAAATAACTTCAACTCATCAAACTTGTCTTTTTCGCTCACACGCGATAATCGAAAACCTTTTCATAAAGGGAGTATGTGTTAGCCATTTCAAAAAGGGAATACACTAGACTTAGCTTTCATACGAGCAAAACAAGTCGAGGTTCAAGAGTTTGAAATGTCTAATGCATCATTCTTCTATAATCGACCAACAAACTTATAACCTTTTTTAGAATAACTACGTAGGCACAAGATGCGACATCTTTGGCGAGTTCAAAAACCTATAAATAAAGACACTTCTTCTTTCTCCTTTCTTAATTTAGAAATTAGCGAATTTAAACAGAAACACTTAAAACTAGACGGTTCCCATCAAGTACGATGGATGTGAGGGGTACTAATATCTTCCCCTTGCATAACCGACTCCCGAATCCACGTCTTTTGGTCATGTAGGCCGCCTTATCCGTCATTCATGGGTTTTATCTATATTTTCTCGTTCTTTTAGAACAAATAAAATTAGGTGGAGACTTCATTGTTTTAAATAATAATCGATTTTGAAAAAACCAGTTATCACACTCTTAGTACCATTGGAAATTATAAGGCCCATGGTATTGATCGTTTCAATGCTTACTTCTTTAAAAATGCTTGGTCTGTAGTGAAAAAAGATGTTATAGAAGCTATTATGGAATTCATCAATATAAAGAATATGTATCTTGCTATAAATTGTTATCTTGTTTCCATCATTCCCAAACCTTCTGAGGATATTATTGTAAAATATTTGAGGCCAATTTCCCGCTGCAGTATTGTTTACAAAATTATCTCTAAAATCCTTACAAACAGACTAGGAAAAGTTATTTATGAAGTGATCGATGAGAACCAGTCTGCTTTTTTGTCTGGGAGAATTATTCACGATAACATTATGTTGGCTCGTGAGTTGATAAGAGGCTACAGCAAATGTATAATTCAAATGTATAACTCCCCAAATGTATAATTATTCCCCAAATGTATAATTCAAATGAATATACATAAGGCCTATGATATTGTTTCATGGTCAACCATATTACACGTAATGAAATAATTTGGTTTTCCTATTGTTGTTATTTTATATGGAAAAATTTTGGTTTTGGGGTTTTTGAAAAAGATAAATCGCAACCTACAAGTTGCAGAATATTTGAAAAATTAATAGTGGGAACCGGTTCCCAGTATAGGGTAACCGATTACCATGTGTAAAACCTGCTTTTGGGAGAAAATATGTGAGTGGATAATCGGTTCACACTGGGGAATAACCGGGTTCCCAAATACGAACCAAAATTGATGGAGTTACTGTTTTGGCAGTAACCGGTTCCCACTAGAGGGTAACCGGTTACCGCTGAGTAAAAATGAAAATCTTTGAAAATGCATAACTTCGCGCTCGGGTGTCCGTTTGACGCACCGTTAGAACCTTCAGGAAGCTAAAATTAATATCTATTATATAAAAATACTTTTCAAACAATAGCTTGATATTTTATTGGGTTCTTATTCATTCTTGTGGATTATGTTTGTGCATTTTTGGACGAATTATGTGGAATCGACGATCGTGTTGCATTGTGTTGTTGCTATTGTTTACAACAGGTGGTTGGAAACGGTAAGGCATTGATAATGGTTGACATCAATGTTTTGTGTTGTTGAATTTCATGGTTACATCTCATGAATTCATATTGCATCGTTGTTGTTGGCTCAAATCCTAGATGGAGTGGATATGTGCGAGGTGAATATGCTTATTCCCTTTTGTTGATGGCTCAAATCCTAGATGGAGTGGATTAGTAGTTAGGTGAGTCAATTATTCACAAAATGGTGACTCTGATCCTAGATGGAGTGGATTCAATAGTGATCTCGGTACCGCATGCATAGTGTCAATGTTGAGTTGCATTGCATACCTTGTGGTTAACCTTGTGTGGCAATATTTGATTGTGGATGCTCATTATGTGATTAATGGTAATTATGTTGTGATGGTGTAATAATGGAACATTGATAATTATGCATGATAATTTCGTATATCTATAATTATAGTGTTCTTTATATTATTGTGATATTTCACCCCTTCTGTTTGAATGTTGCCTCCATGTGGATAACGTGCAGATAATCAAGAGTAGTTCGAGCTGCGGGAGTCGAAGAGGTTGCTGTTCTTTTTAGTTCAAGTCGGTGTTATGCTCTCTGATACTTAACACTAGGGATTAGGGATAAACGCTTGTTTACTTTTGTGGTTTTGTTTTCTTTTGATGATTCTTGATGGAGTGTTTTGAGCTCCAGGATATTTGATTTGAAGTTATTTCTTGGATTTGAAATATTTTCGCTATTTCAATGAAGTTGCTTGATTTAAAACTATATTATGTTTATTCCAAAATGTGTTATATATCTAATGAGTGAGCTATTGTGATTTCGAAGATGTGACATCCTAAATGCGTTGAAAAAGAAGAATATTACTCTGATTTTGTTATTATTATTCATCTGGGAATTTAAGGTGTTACATGGATGACCTTACCAAGTTGCTGATCTAGAAGGAGATTGGATTTGAGATGGGTCAGTTACCCTTTAAGTAATTGGGTGTCCCACTAGCCAGTAGAAAGATAACTATGGATATGTGCCAACCTTTGGTGGAGAAGATGCTTGCTAGACTGAATCATTGGAGTAGCAGTCTGCTATCGTATGCAGGCATATTACAATTGGTGAAAAGTTTCCTCTTTGCAATTGCGAACTACTGGATGCAAGTATTCCCTTTGTCGATTTTTTTTAAAGCACATTGAAAGTCTCTTCATAAAGTTTTTGTGGACAGGTAAATATTCCCCTTCTAAAAAAGCTCTAATCTCTTGGGATCACATTTGTGATCCGATATCTGCAGGTGGTAGAAACGTTATTTAGCTTGTCAACTGGAATATGGCTGCTATTGGCAAGATGTTGTGGGATGTGTGTGCGAAAATTGATAGATTGTGGATCAAATGAAGTCACGTCTATCATATCAAACATAATATTGTGCAAACCTTCAAACCAAAAACTCAAAGCTCATGGATCCTTAAAAAAATCTTCAAGCATAAGGATATTATGATGCAAAATACTGCTTGGAAAAGTTTTCAAACCAATGGAAAATTTGTCACAAGGGATATGTGTCATGTGCTCAGGGGAGATAAACCAAAGACGGTCTGGCAAAAATATTTATTTGAGAATATAGCTAGACCTAAAGCTATCTTTACTCTTTGGATGTCATGCCTTAATAGACTCTCTACCAAGGACATAATAACCAAGTTTGGGATGGAAAATGATGGAAAATGTATGTTATATGCTGAAGCTGAAAGTTGCAGTCATTTGTTCTCTGAATGTAATGTTACTAAAGGAATTTGGAGCCAAGTCCTTGAGTGGATTCATTACAACCATACACCTATTAAATGGAAAGAAGAACTACATTAGGGTAGTGAGCAGGCCAAGAAAAAAGGGTGTAAAGCTAAGCTCTTGAAGAGTGCTTTGGCTGAAACTTTATGCACAGTTTGGTTTCAAGAAACTGCACTATTTACCAAGGCAAGATAATTGATTTAAATGGTAGGGAGAATACCCAAAATATTCTTTGACGGGCGGAAACTAATAGAAAGATGGCTAGATTTTGTAATAGGAGTGAAATCTGAATCGCTTGATCGATTTTATATTAACTGCCTTTTTGGAAATACATTTATTATTTGTTTCATGAAAAAAACTATTCAAATTTTTTAAAATTTAAGCATAATTAAATGATTTTTAAATTTTTAAAAAATAGCAGAGATTAAAAATATATGAATAAATTTTTTGTTAAGATCAAAATTTATTATTTTTTTAATAGAAGTTAAAATAAAATTTGAGATATTTATAAAAAAAAAACATATTTAAATGTTAAGAATATAATATTTATTTAAACCTTAGGAATATAATATTTATTAATTGTCTATACGTGGCTTAATTCTTATTTTATATTCTATTTAATTAGATTGTATTTTAAAATAAAACTTAAGATCTTTAAAAAAAATATATAAGTGACATCATCCTATGACTAATTAGTACATTATTCAACTTAACATGTGAGCAAAAGTTTACATAGTTCTAAATATGTGACACTCAATTATGTAATGCTTACCAAGCAACACCAAAAAAATTAAACCCAAGTTTTAGACACATAAAGTAAATAGACAAATTAGTAAAACACAATCAATTAAGTTTCATTTTTGTTTTTTTCAAAAAGTATAAGCTATGGCCTATTTAAGCATGATTAGTAATTAACAAAGAATGAGGTTGGGAATTTATTTAGCACATAATGAGAAGTTTCTATGTAGTAGCAGTTATGTTCCAATGATGGTAAGAGGGACAAAGTTTGACTGAATAGCAAAAATGTAACACCAAAAAGTGAGAAATTTTTGTTGCTTGCATAGCAAAGAATTCTTTTCTCTAATCATATCGTTTGTACTCATGACGACATTCTCTATATTTGTTGATGACACTCAATAACATTCTTTTAGCTCCTCTTAGCTAGCACCAAAAGCATATTTGTTGGTGCTTCTGAATAGTGTAAAAAGTAGAAAACATATATAAAAGATAATAATACATCTCTAGATAAAAAAATATTATACTCATTCTATTGACTTTTTCTACCTCTTGTTTTAAATAATCTATTATCATTTCCACGTAAGTACACACGCAAAATATTATGGTATTTTAATCATCTCATATCAACTTCTATTGGAAGTTTGTACAAAGTGATTATGAAAAGTAGGGAAAAAAATATTTGGTGGAAAATCTACATTCTTGGGGTTCATTTCATGCCATTATTCAAAGTTGAAAGGCTTTATGAAAAGAAAGTCAGAACAAATTATCTATATTCTTACCTTTTTGTTTAAACTTATTTAGAAAATTTTACAAAATGTAAAAAAATAAAAAAAAATAAAAAAAAGGTAGGTGCCACACAAAACATGATGGGGTTTCTCATCAGCTTCTAATTGAAGCTTGTACAATGTCATAATGAAATGGGGAAAAGATGTTTTCTTCCATAAACATATATAAATGTTAAAAATAAAATTAATAAAATATAAATGTTAATAATAAATAAATTTAAGAAATCATTAACGATATAATGTCACATTTTAGTGACAGATTTTGTTTGTCGATATAGAATATACTCCGTAGTCGGTTTGCATTGTTTTAATTGTTATATTTTGAGATATTTGACAAGTGTTTATGAGTAAAATCTTATAAATAGTGTTGACGATTTTAAAGTGGATGTAAATTGGCGATAGAATGTAAAACTATGTTGAAGGAAGACATCGATTCTTTAAAGAGAGTGGTGTACCAACAACACTTTAATAATTAAGTGAGTTTGTGATTAAGGGTGTCAAAAAATTTAAGATTAAGAAAATGTGTTTCTTTATTATGTATGAGGTGTCATATTTTATATGTCGAATCCTACGATTTAAGATAAAATGTGTTAAATCTATTCATCGGTATCCAACATAATTCTTAGATTAGTGTTTCATTGTCATCATGTGACAATGAAACATCGCCAACATGCTCGCAAAGGAAAGATATGTTGCAAGTGCATCATTAGTGCGTCATGTGATGATCTAGTATGTTAGGCTCTATTTATAAGTTAGGAGGGGATACAAAAATTAGTGTTTCTAGATAACAATGGTAACTCTGTCTTTTTGTGAATGCGAGTATATCTCAGCTTACGAAGGAGTTTGTCAATGAGTGTGGCTGCAATAAATATTGATTGAGATAAAGATATGAAAAGAGAAAAAAATGAAACTAATGGTAAACAACAAATCAATAACTAACTTTGTAAAGAATCTTATAGCTCATGCAGTAAACATATTAAAAATAAAATTCACTTTCTTAAAAATCAAGTAAGTAAGAGAAAGATAACTTTTAATAAACTTTAAAATATGAATTAGCTAGCAAATGTTCTAACCAATCCACTCAAGATTGAAACGTTCAAAGAAATGAGAAACATGTTCAATGTAATAAATGCATAAACTTTGAAATAAAGACAAGTGTTGAAGTGTAATTCAACTCTAGAATATGTTAGTTAAGTTAAAGAGTTTTCAATAGAATATAACACCGTCAAAGTAACATTTAGGGAATTAGAGAACCTCCGTATTTTAATGAACATTGTGGGAGAGGTTTTTCAACCATAAGACTACCTCCCCATCAATATTGGAATATAAGATGAAATGACAATAAGATGCAAGAAAATTTGAGTTACATATATACGGGCAACTAATTAACTATGTTGATTGTGTTATTAGCCCTTGTTAGTATTTTTGTAAACCCAACTAGTATCGTATATAACCATCACTGGTTCATTAGCGAATGTAGAACATAATCATAATTAAATGTGAATGTGAAGTACAATACACACAACTACTTATGCACTATCTCTTTCTCTTCTACGTGTGTATAGTTCTAACAAGTCTTACATAGTATTATTTAGGCCCGATTCTTCTCCCATTCCACTAAGTTAGACCTTTGTAATGATTTGGTAATTTTTCATTGATTTTGTTGTTATAAAATTTGGCCATCAACGCACCTTAATCCCATCTTCTCGTAATGACTAATAGTTGTCTTAGAAAATAATAAACAATTATATAAATTTGAGACATATATGAATATTGTCATAAAATTTATCCGTCTCATAAGTGCAAATCTTCATGATTCAACATGTTTTTTTTCTTTCAAATTGTTAGTATGAATTTGATGTATCAGGACAACAAGAAATAATCTTTAAGTTGTCTAGGACATGTAACCAAAAACAAAAAGAACAAAGAAGATAAAGAAATATACAAAGATTTTGTCTGATTAAAAAGTAGGAGAGAGAGAGGGAGAGGGAGAGAGATTAATGACATTCTTTATAGGCAATGAAACATTCTATTCATGGAGTACAAGAGGTACCCTCCCAATTACAAATGATGGAACAATTACATAAAATTCAATGGAAATTTACATCATAGATAATAATCTCCACACCCTTATAGATTTTAGGCCTATAACATGCCAAAACCATGACAAAAGTTTAACAATCTTAACAACATCAACCACTATAGGCACCCCATTCTTAAGAATTTTCGAGTATCCCGAGTTCCACAAAACCCAACAAGTTGATAACTATACCACCAACTTCTTCTCTGGAGAAAATTTACCCCATAGAGCTTTCTTCAACCACAACAAATAGTCTAACAATGATTCTTCCCTACCTTTGGATAGACCTAGCCAAGACAACACCAATTTTCATACAACTTTTGAAAAAGGATATATCAAGAGAAAACGAGCCAATGACTCTACCACATATGAGAAAAAACGCAAAACGTGTCATTGATATTCAAGAGCACTCTCCTTCTAGCCAATTGTTCCTTGGTTGCCAATCTGTCCTTTAAACACTTCCTGCCGAAAATATAGATTTTCAAAGGAAACTTGATTAAACAGATTCCAACAAGTTCGATTTGAGCACCGTAGAAATCATGACTTTAGTGATCCAATATTACAAATATCAAAATATAAAGTATCGTGCATTTAATCTATTATTTATGAAGAAAATAAAAGAAAGACATGACATTTTTATGTAACAAAAACAGAAAATTCTAATGAGAAAATTCAATTGATTTTCCCTAAAATTCCTTCCGACATCTTTGACCAAAACAGGTAAATATCCTAGTGCACATTAGAACAAAGATTCAAATAGTAAATGAATCAAATTTCATCATGCTGTTACTATTTAATACCAAAAAAAAAACAGCGGGGGCTTGTTGCACCCCAAAATTTAACCTCTTCATCTCAATCCTAATTGGCTTATACTACATCATCGCACACACATGCTTTCATATCATTGGTTATATGGTTATGGGGTCTGAGGTGGCTCCCAGTGGTTCTTTATAAGCTATAGAAGATGTATGTGTTTTCAATCAATTAAAAAGATTTGAGAGTGACGAGTGTTTGGCAGTGAATCTTGTTCTCTTATCCGTCGGTTCTTGTGCATGGGTTTTGATTGTCGGAATGTGTGACTTCTTCCTTGACAAAATTCTAGAAGCATTTTCATATCAGGTATTATCTTAATGCGCAAGACGTCTTGGTTCAAAATATCGATATATCATGAGTCTAGGGTTTTCTGATGGTTTTAGGTTTCATCCACTAAAGTCTAATGTTTCAGATTCTTTTGATTATTCATATATTCTTCACTTTATGAATTAGGGATTCATGTATCGCGGTGTAAAGATACTTCTCTTGTTAACTGTTTCTTAAAACGCAAGATTGCTTCAAAGCATGGTACTTTGTGAGAACTTGGGGAAGTTATGTCGAGATTCGTAGAATCTCTCAAAGTGCTGAGTAATCAGGGGCATTCACCCGATCAAGGTTGAAACCTTCTTCACCTTTGGTTAGTCACGGGCAGTGTTTTCAAGTCCATAACACTGGGGAAGGCTATATTGATGGTACGAATCTCAGGAAGTTCTCTCGAATCGATTTCTTCAAAGTCCCTGCAGACTGGGGAAAAGCATTATGCAGGGGCATTCCTCCACTTCAGGATTAATTAGGTTAAGTCCAGTCGCAAGCTAAAACAATTCGTGAATTTGAAGGGCATGTCGAGAAGTCAGGATCGTCATCCTCAACTCATCAGAGACCTAAGTCTGTGTTGGCGTTTCTCCACCAGAAATTAAGGATATTTATCTCCAATTGAAGTCTGGATTGTTATCCTCGTCAGAGATACAGATTTATTTCCTGATTATTGTTTTCTTCCATATAATTCAGAAGACGGGATTCCATCCTTTGAGTTCCAACAAACGTCTCTGCTTTGGCATCTAGCATATAGTAATCGTTATTTCATTGCATCCTCAAAAGCGCGTAGCATTTCCATTAATATATGGAGCATTACGCTAAAAAATCTCTCAAACATGCTTTGAAGCATAACCCAGATTTATGTATTTCTCGATTACCTTTTGCGTCTCCAAAGAGAAGTCAATCCATAAGAAATCCCAAGTGGTATTCCCCACAGGTTTTCTTCAAGAAATATCTTCTTGTTGTTGCTAGACAATTGTTTAAATACTCAAATTTTTTAAATACTCGAATTTAATAACGTGAACCCTAAACCCTAAATTGTTCAAATTATTCAAATTATTTTAATACTTCTTGTTATTCCCTTCGAGTATTTAAATCGTTGTTGCTAGAAAATTGTTTAAATACTCAAATTTAATAACGTGAACCTTGTTTCACTTCACATTTTTCATAAGAAAACTTTTTGGGAAGATAGATGACTCGTTGAGCTTCCGTGCTCCTATGGTTTCTAGTACTTGAATCATAGGATGCTAGTCCTATTGTTCGATACTTTTCACCCACTTAAAAATAATACCAACTCATCAAACTTATCTTTTTGCCCACGTGCAACGTCGAATATCTTTTCTTCAATATAAAATCAATCAAACAACTTAAACATTTTCAAGAAGAACTACGAAGTTCTGACTTTTTCATTACACGAGGGAATACGTAGGCACAAGGTTTTGAAACCGTGGCGAACTCAAAATACTAAAATTAAAAAACCCTTTCTTCCTAGTCATTTCTCGATCATTAATTAGAAGATAGCATTGTTACGATAACAAACTTACACACACAAACTAAATATTTCCCATCGAGTACGATGGATGTGATGGATACTAATACCTTCCCCTTTCATAACCGACTCCCGTGCCCATCTCTTGGTCTCGTAGACCATTTATCTATTGTTTAAGGGTTTTACTCGATATTTTCCCTTTCCATCTTTGGAACAAATAAAAGTTCGACGGAGACTTCATTGTAATTGATAATGATGAGATATTTTTGAGGCGCTTCAGGGCTGTAACATCATATTTTACTATGGTAAAATGGTTATAATCAACATTTTTTCCATAATAATATTCTGCATCTAGATGTAACAAATTGAATAATTAAATCTAGAGAATTTCTTCACCCACCTAGTGGGTTTCTCCAACATTCCTGAAAAACCAAAAATACCCTTCTCAAGTTAACTTACGAATTCACGTTGTTGGGTGAATTCGCGAGTTAACTTCCGAAATGACCTTTCTGGGTGAATTCGTAAGTTAACTTGCGAATTCACCTTTTTTTTTTAAATCGTGGATTATTTCGTATGTTAACTTACGAAATCATCATACAAGGTGAATTCGTAAGTTAACTTGCGAAATGTTCCCTGTGTTGTTTTTTTAAATAACCAGGCACAATTCGCAAGTTAACTTACGAATTAACCTAATTCAGTGCATTTTGCATGTTAACCTGCGAATTATGCAGAAACAAAACCAAAACTCAGTTTTGGCTGAAACAGAATTTTGTTTTGTGGTGTTTTTGACATTTAAAAAAAAATACATATAGATAAAATGGAATATACATAAAACCTATATATATATATATATATATATATATATATATATATATATATATATATATAGAGAGAGAGAGAGAGAGAGAGGGATCAAATTACACCCGAAGAGTTACACCATGTGTTACACTCGCTCAAAAATGTCACTTCGGATTAGTATTTTTTAAATTCAACCGTTGGATTGAAATATACCATCATATAGATCATACCTATAAAGTTTGAGATTAATCTATAATGATTTTACATCATACAGGATTTTACAATGTCTCGACAAGACATATAAAAAATGGTTTGGTTACTCGGATTATGTTTCCATTTTCAAAAATTCAATTAAAGAAAATATTAGAGATATCAATATACGCAAACCATGCAAATAATAAAATGTTATAAATAATAAAGAGAAAAAATATCAAAAATATTATTACATGATTGTTCCGAACAAAATGTGATCATACAAAATCAAATAAAAAAACATAAAGGCTACTGGGTAATTCCTAATCATGACCCCCTGCACCCTCCTCTGCTGGTGGTAACGCGTTGCACGCTCTTCCTCAGCGACCATCCTCTCCACCACGGCAACCGCACCGGGTCCGCCCCCGTCGATAATCCCGTCATCCAAAGCCTCATGTCCAATTCGGCGGATACTCTGACAGATGGGAATTAGATTAATGGCATGACCATCTTCGGCCTGCTCGTTTTCCAAAAGTTCCTCATATGCTGGCCTCGGCGGACGTCCTTCAGCCTCTGGTATCATATAAGGGTGTGACACTGTAAAGAACCATGTCATGTACCCTCTACAGAGTGCTACATATGGGATGCCCGCATCAACCAAAACTCCTCTGGCATGCCATAATTCTCCTAATCCTGGAAGACGTCATCTAGAGCCCTCCGTGTCATGGTGTCGGGAGCAACCTGAAAAGGAGATCGGGGTATGGTCTACACATAGCCAAACTAGCACATACACCGCTCTGGCAGATACCAGACCATCATGTTAGCCCCATAAGCTAGCCACCCGAGTATAACGAAATGGGGGGGGCAACCTCCCTGTAGTCCTCAAATGGGGTCCAATTGATGTCGTTGTGCTGGGTGCGATTAAGGAACACCCAGTAAGGAGCCACATTATCGTTGTCCATGTTGAGAATAAACCTCGCAGCCCTGGGCATGAAGTCCTCATAGTTGGGATCCACGGAGTAACCATGGATGCGGTGAAAGTACGATAAAATCCAGCTCTGCATCAACAATAATATAATGTTAACATAATTAAAATCAAATACAACTAATTAAAATTAATTAAAACTAATTAAAATTTATAGTTAAAATAAAAATGTACCGAGAGGAGTGTGCACGAGCAGTGGCCCTCCACGGAAGCTTCATTCGACCGGTAGAGGTAGATAAAACAATGCACCCTAGTTCTAGTCCTGAACTGTAGAAAGGTCCGTAAAGTATATCAGGTAGGTCACGTCGGTGTAGTGGCCACTCGTGTCCATAAAGACGGACGTGCCTACCAGGTACATCAAAAAACACCATATGGCACAACCCCGGTGATACTGAACAAAAATATCCTCTGCAACAGGCTGCCCAGCTACCTGTGCGTCTCTTTTTGCACAAGCTGCTTGACGGAGGTGCTCCTCATATAACTCCTTTAGATAGGAGAATGTCACGTGCGCCCCGTTTGTGGAGTTGCAGCCCTGAGCAGCCTTGTACGTATCAGCTCCTAGGTGCTCAACCATCCACTCAATCGCCTCAGCTCTGGTTATCTTAGAGTGGTTGAGTAACCTACCTCTGATGGGTAGTCGGAGAAAGCATGCAACATCGTCGAGGGTGATCGTCAAAAGCACCATGCATGCCGGTGCTAATGGTCCCGTAACTAGTACTGTATAATCTGGCAAGACCGGATGCGAGGATAGCAGTCTGGAACCACTGAGTCTTCAGAGTATACTGTTCAAAGATATTGCGGGAGTGGTTAGAATATTTCAACGCCTTTCTTTCCTAAAATATAAGAATCAAACAAAAATAAATAAATAATTCGAAATAGCATGATACGAACGAAAATAAATAATACGAAATAATACGAAAATAAATAAATAATACGAACGAAAATAAATAATACGAAATGTAACGATAAAAATTATAATACCTCTCTGCCCCAGACATAGCGGGCAATATGGTCCCCATAATAAATTAGGAGGGATATGGCATATGGCCCTCCTTGATTGCCAACATCCTCCGCCTCTGCAGGCTCCTCAACATCGTTGTCGGCTCTTTGGGCATCCTGGGCCTCCTCCGTCGGTGACTCGACCTCCGGTACGTCTATCTCTGGTGCCTCCTCCTCCTATGCATGAGAAGAAGACACCTCATAGAGACGACTCCTCCGCCGTGGTGCAGAAGGTGATGTTATATCAAGTTGTGTCATTTGTTCCCTTTGTGCTCTTGCCCTTTGCTCGCGCTCTCGACGAGACGACGTTGTCTAGCTTTGTATGCCCTGTCTCAAACGTGTCATCTGGTTATCATGATCAGTCATTTTCCTGAAATAAACCATTACATTGTTAGCATACTGATTCAAAAATAAATCAGACAAAAATTCGCAAGTTAACTTTAGAATTTTCCATTTAGACCAAAATTCACAAGTTAACTTCAAAATTTACCATTCGGACAAAAATTCGCAAGTTATCTTGCGAAGTCTCTTCTAGTACACTTCGCAAGTTAACTTGTGAATCCCCCTTCGTCCAGAACTTCAAAAAAACCAGAATTTTTGACCCAAAACTCCCTAAATCCTTTTTTTTTCTACTATATTATCCTACTATAACATCATATACTATTAAATCTCTATAACCTAACCTAATAATCTAATAAAATTCAGAAATTTAAATAGTATTGATAAAGAAAAACTTACACAAAATGGAGGTTGTAGTTGATGTTGGAATGAGTTGAACTTGATGTTGGATGTTGGAGGAGTTGGAATGAGTAGAAATTGCAAAGATTTGTATGCAAGGGTTTAGAGTAGAGAGGGAAGATAAAAGTATAGTTTGAAATGAAGTATTGGGGAAAAATTCTATGTTTTCCAAAATTATACGCAGACTTCGCAAGTTAACTTGCGAATTCCCCAAATAAAGTGAATTCGTACGTTAGCTTGCGAATTCACCTTATTGTTTTAAAATCGTGGATTAATTCGTAAGTTAACTTACGAACTTATCTTATTTGAGGAATTCGTAAGTTAACTTACGAAACTGATGGGCATTTTTAGTTTACCCCACTAGATGAAGAAAGAAATTCTCTTAAATCTATATTCCTGTTTTCATCATCAGTGACAGTGACAGCTATTGGACTAGTTATATTCAATTATTACAAAATAAAATAAAATTACAATTATATATATTTTTGCTTTTCTTTTTTGTTTATATGCCATACACACATCAAATAAGTAGAAAATAATCACATTCATGAAAATATAAAATAGTTGATGAGAACATATATATGAAATCAATTCTGAATCCAGATTTTGCCTGCCATTGAATAAGACCATAAATCACCTTTTCCTTTTTTGGCATATCTTGTTCTAGGGGACTAAAGAATAGCGACTAAAACACTTTCTCAATCCAGAATGCACTGTTTCTGATGACATAAGAGTGCATATGAGAATGAAAAAAAAAATATTAATAAAAGTAAACAAACAAAATGATTCATTTACAAGAAAATATATTCATTTCACATTACCCTAGACCTAATTAAGGATCCTTGCTCCAAAAGCTTTCACTTTAGTAAGAAATTCAAAATAAATATTAATATTGATAATTCAAAATATAAATTGGTCACTAGATGCGATCATTAATAATTTTTTTCTTAAAATATTTTTTAGCAATTAAAAGAAAAGGATTTACATACCTATCTCACTCATTTTTCGTGTAAGATAGATCAAAATTTTAAATTTGAACTCTCAACTATGTTTATTCTATTCAACCTATTTTTCTGGTTTTTGCGAAATGCATATATTTTAAATTTGAACTAAATATTTTATAGTTGTGTGAGTGAGTTTATCATGGGTATTTGGAGAATAAAAATTGGCCAATATCTCTATATTTCAAAACCAAAATCCACTTCTCATTATGTCTTCCTTCTCTTATTACACATTTTCTCACTTTACACCAAACCATCTCTCTCTCACTCAGTGTTTGTCTCCCAAAAGAGACTATAGCATAGTATAATTTTCCTCATCAAACAAAAAAACTTGGCTCTAAAATTTGTAGCAAACATTTTCCATATTTACAAAGCATCAACTTCTATGCATTTGGCCTCTCTCCTCCTTCCATTGACTTTCTTCATTCCCAAATTCCCATGCTCTCTTAAACAAAAAGAAACTCAAAAAGTCTCTCCTCTTTTTTTGATTTCATAACCAAAACCAAAACCCTTCAACTCCTCCGTCTCTCACTACCAACCAACCAACCACAAAGTATAGAATTTGTATACCACTTTTTTCCATGCCATGATTAGTGTCAAGAGCAAGAACCCAAAAACATGTCTTGTTTTTCTTCTCCTCCTTCTTTTGATTCTTCTTTTACTATTAAGCAATGCTCCATGTGAAGCAAGTGGTAACAATAAAGCAAGATTTGACAGATTCAAAGATGTACCATTCAAGTCAAAATATAAATTCCATGGTGACTTAAACTTTCAAGGGAAGAACAAAAATGAAGATCAAGTTTTTGGTGATGACAAGAGAAAAGTTTACACTGGTCCTAATCCTCTACATAACAGATAAGTTCATCATCTGAAGAGACAACAAATCCACATCTATTTCTCTAAATTTCTCTATTTTTTTCTTCATTTTGAAAGCACTTTTTGTGCTATATAAGTCTTTTTTTGGCAAGTTTATAGATGTATATATGAAAGTTTAGGTTTGAGATTATCTATAATATTGATGATGAGAAAATGTAGTTTAACTACATATATCATATATATTTAATGATGAAATCTTTATTGTGTTATAACTCTTATGCATTTACATAGTGAAATTCAAAGTTTTAGAAAACGTTCTCCGACCGCGAATGCGACCATGACAAAGTTGTTGGTCAGAGCCGATACCATACAATTATCTATCGTTTTTATGTTAAAGAATATTATTTATCATTTTTATGTTAAAGAATAAATTATAGTTAATTAACAGTCGATACCATACAATTATTTATCGTTTTTATGTTAAAAATAAATTCACATCGGGACACTGCAATCAATAATACATGTTCGATTGAAATTGTGAAAGTCATTCCACAACCGGTACTGCGAAACTTTATTTTTAAAGCTTGATGAAATTATTGTTTGTTTAATTTTCTGCAACACAAAGTTAAACATCTGCATAAAGTGCTAAGATTTGTAGCAGAGCATACGTAAATGTTTGGTGGGGGACCATGATTGGTTTAAATTATAATATGATCGATATATTTATTTATTTATTTTTAAAATGTGTCTGTATATAAAGTGATTCTTGTGATGAAATGAATTAATGGTGTGAGCCATGGATGTGTATAAATATTTTCAACAAATATAACACGTTTAATCATGAAACTAAGAATCAAATGTCCTTAGCAGTCTAGTCGTATTAATTTTTTCTTTGGTGATTATGATTTAGGTCCCACTTTAATTTCATACTATATGCCAGCCACATATCCATTATAGGGTTGGAGTAAAAATTAAATTGTGTATCCATAGGCATGAGTGTCACTTGATCACAAATTTTATGTGATTGTTTTTCTTTATTATATAAAAATTAATCCTGTTCAATCTAATTATAGTTTGGTTTTGCATTGGAGCTAGATTTGCAACATATATTATCTCTATTTACGAGAGAGTAATAGAAGTAAATAATATGTTTTTCATATATAGAGATTAAATAGAAAAATAGATAAATTAAAATATAAATTTGAATTCGATTTGGAATTTTTAGACTGTTGACTTAGAGAACATAAAGACACAAAGAAAATTGTTGTTTTATTGAATGGTCAGTTAAAATAACAACAATTGCAAATATTAGTAGATCTAATTCCCACTAATATATTCTTAAGATACTCAACTAATGTTCCTAAATACTAGAATAAACTCAAACAAATCAGTTACAATCATAAATTACATGATAAATTATATCATGACTATGCACAGTGCCGGCCCAAAACATGTGGATGTCTGAGGTAAATTTTAAAATGCGACCTCTAATATTTTTATATATTATTTGAGTATTAAATTTTATATTAATTTTTATTTAATATTTTTAGTTGATAATAGATTATATGTAATCTTAATTTTAAAAAAATGTTGATCTTTAATAAAATTTTACTTATTTTTAATTTAATCATTATTTATTCTTTTGATTTGGACTATTGATGTATATCATTTTCAGATTAAATTTCAGCTAATTACAGATCAAGTAAAACTTGCCTATATTACAACAATTATTTTTTCTTGATAATAGTTATTATTATATTTTTTTAATTTTCTCTAATAATTTTCCAAAAATCCTAATACGTGAGGCATGTTACACAATATTAACTTGCATTTCATTTGAAAACACAAACAATAAGTTTGGAACAATATAAAATTTTGGAGGTCCAAGGAGGTGGCCTTGGTCGCCTACCCCTTGAATTGGGTCTGACTCTACATGTAAATATTATATAAAAATTAAAAAATTAGGTCAATATAGAAATAGAAGGTAAGCGGATAACAAGTCACGTCGTTATTTTTTTTGGATCGCAAAATCAATTCTCTTAAAAACTATATCCATAGACCTAGAAGATACAACATTGTTATTCATAAGTCTTTGAACACTCTGTAAAAGATCAATTGTTTATGGTGCTAGGAAATCTAAAGTATCAAAGACAAATGGTATAAAAACATGTTGGTTTTCAGAACACGCTTTCTCATGTTTGACCATTTTACTGGAAGCAGCTTTGAGAGCTACCTATCCCACAGTAAAATCATCATCCCTCAAATCCACCAGTGGAGAAACTTTCGTCAAGTCCACACAAGCATGTTCCCTCCTACCCACCCGTACACTAAAACATATGTTGGCCTAAGTGTCAATCTCCCCTCAAGTGGGTCAGTAAAAAAATTCTCAACGCCTTTTTCTTCATAGATACCCCGTCATATCAGAATATATCAAATAAGACATTCCTAACCAGGTCATGTCGGTACTTGAAGCTTGAAAGTTCCCTACAATGAATCGCGTGTTTTCCAAATGTATCTAAACATGTCTTACGACAAACATGACAAACCTCATCAATAAGTAATAAAAGAATCATAAGGTTGTATCTTAGGATAATATGATACTCCACCAGTGACATATGTTGGCTTGACCCATCAATAGAAATAGTAAGGAGAAAGTCCTGAGCATGTGCGGATTGCAAACAACCAAAAATTGTCTTCTGCCTCGTGGTCATGTCAAACTTCACATGTATTGTCCTTAACAATTTTACTAAAAAGGGCACTTGCCAAAACATGTTGTGCTTTAGAAGGGACGGTGTGCTTACTAGTAAAATTGCTAAGATCAAAATCTGGAATTGCAACAATAAGATCATCCTTAATATCTTCTTTAAAATATTATGGGATAATAATCCATAAAAAAAAAAAATCAAAATGTGTGAGGTGAACTTCAGATTGATTTACTCAAGACGCCTCAAATTCAATCATCCAACCCGACCTTCTTTTATCACACAAAGGATGATTTTCATAAGTTTATGTTGTCGGTGAGCCAGGAACCTGCTTAGAACCATCAGTTACTAGTTATGTGCATTGTTATTGCACTGTGGATTGGGGGTTTGGATTCCCTCTCGTGGAAAATAAACTGGACGCACTCCAGTGTATAAATCTACTCTTCAAATGTCATTTTAATAATATAATTAATATACAATAAAAAAAATTAATGGTTTGGATTTAACTTAATGAGAAATTCATGGTAGAGAATCTCCTCTTGTGGATTGGTGTTCCACATTTAAATTTTAGACAACTACAGATCTTATTGGACTTCATCAAAATCCATCAATTTCTCTTGATGCACAACAATACTCTTATTATCTGCCCATAAATTATGTTCATAAAAGAACCTTCTTAATAATTGTCACATCTCAATCTTGTGTCTATAAATTCTCATTTTGTTCGAATCCTCGTTATTCCACAGAAATATGTGGAATACTCATATGAAATTATGTGTAGTCAAATTCAATATGTAGGGCTTGAAGTTACACTCGCCTTGCCCTAACATTCCTTTGAAATTTCTTCATTAACTCCTAAATTTGTTTGGAGGTTTCTTTGTTGAGAATTGTCTCCAAAGCTACTCGATTTATGGCCTGAAACTAGTAGTTCTTGACTTTAAGATTCTTTAGTTTCAATGCCTCCATTTCTACCTTCTTCCCATCTGTCTGAGCTGCTCCCTTTGCAGGCTTTGTAAATCTAGAGTCAACAACTTGCCAATACTCCTCAGACCTTCAAGAAATCATCCATTAACATGCTCCAATAGTCATAATGATCATCAAAACAAGGAATTACAGCTTGCACAAAATTCTCCTTGGAAGTTGTCACTGATCTACAACTAATGTTGTTATCTCTTAAATCTCACTATGTTTCACTCGTATTATTCTATAAATGGTTAATAGTTATTTTCCCCTGTCATACGAAAGTTTTCACCTTTACATATTTATTCCATACCTTTAAAAATTCAAAAATACCTTTCATACGTCTAAAGATGTATGTTCGGACGCACTCAAATTACACTAGAATTTTTTCTAAGATCCACAATTTGTCCAGAGATGCATCTTCGAATACACCCATTTTTTTGCAAAATACAGACAGTTCAGCAATTTGTGTTGAAATGTGTATAAAAAAGGCATGTCCAAAGATGTATCCCAGACACATCCAATTTGTTTGTGAAATAAGGGTGGCTCCAAAATTTGTGTTGAAATGTATGTAAAAAATGTACGTCCGAAAATATATCTCCTGACGCTTAGAACAATGTTCAATATTTATTCATCATTCAATATTTCATGGCCCACTATTGGTCAAACCACCTTGGCACTAGGTCAAATGTGAGTAGGATCATTTGGCCAAGCTTCATAACTGGAAAAACGAGCACCATGGAAATACATGTCACTCGGTCAAAGAAAGATAATGGAGAGTTGGTCGAAATGAACACTAAATACTTTTCGAAAAATTCCCTCTAAATCACTAGTATGGCTATCGAAATCATGAGCATCAACATGTAGGTTTCAGATTCAAGTAGTAGTATCAGTCCTTAGCTATTGTTTTTGAGAAATGACCAAGTTTTACCCTCGAAAGAAGTTTTTATGGAATCTCTATCTACCAAAATTTTGACTTCCGGATCCAACAAACAAATAATCATTGAATCCTCCTCTTTTTGAACCTTCTCTCTTAGTGGTAGAAGAAAACAATAAGGATGGAAAGAGCAATTCTCTTCTTATGGCAATAGGGTTTTTTAAGTAAAGGATTTCCTTACTACTACCATAAGAGAGGATGCAATAATTATTTTGGGTGCAGAATATAGCATTATTTGGAGGGCAGATATTTCGTCCTTCATCATTTAATTTTTGCATTTTGAACGATGTTCTATTTTGCTTCAAATGCATCACAATTATGGAGAAGTCTCCACAAACAGCCAATTTTGAGAGTTAATGCACTGAAAATGTATTCACTGTCAATTCCAACCAAAAAATTATTGACATTACTTTATAGCCTACAGTTTTTTTACATGCATATATAACATGTCATGTCTCAACGTGACTTATTCAAATTTATCACCGAAAATGACAGAATCACGTAGGTTGCAGTACTTTTCGCATACTCAAATTTATACTTAAAAGCTAAAAATTTAATTTTGAATTAAAAATAATTCTAAAACCAAAATAAATTTAATCAAAAGCATACAAACATGTCAAAATCAATTTATACATTCAAAATCAATCATGACTACTCTCTAAACATAGAACTAGAGATAGGCAAACATCAAAATTTTAAGAAAACAGGATGCAACTGCAGTGTATGTTAGGCAGCAATTCTCTGTAGTATTAACTCAGATGTGAGTTTAGGGATGGCAATGAGTATCCATGAGCACGGGTACTAGTCTTCCGCTACCCGTTTTATTTAGTAAATATGATATCCGTACCCTCCTTATATTTTTGCGGGTACCCGTTAGATGGGTATCTGTTAGTTTTGAGATATCCGCGGGTATTAAGATACTATTATTTAAATATATTTTAAAAATATGTATATTAAATAAATATTTTTTAATCTATTTTAAAGTCAAAAAAAAATATTTTTAAAGTTAACACAATAAATATTAATAAAAATAAACCACTTTCATTTTATTTCTTCTTTTATCCAAATAATAATAATAATAGTAATAATAATATCATATTTAAGAAACTAACAATAATAATTTTGATCAAACAAATTAATATTTAAGTATTTTTTTTAATTATTAAAGGATACGGATATCCACAACTACGGGTTCCATTAAATCCATATCCGTATCCGTAAATAATCAGGTAATCAAATATCCGTTTATTTTACATGTGGATATCCATTAAACTATCATATCCACTATTTGTGACGGATTTTATCCGCGGGTATCCACGGGTACGGGTTTTTTGTCATCCCTAAATGTGACTGCAATTTAAAAAAAATAAAGAGAGAAAAATTATTTTCCCTAGCAAAAATTAAATAATATTTTCAGTTTTCAGATATATCTCCGAACGCACCGTTTTCTTATAAAATAAGTGCAAAATAGACGAGCGGAAATTTTATAGAGTGTATTCACATATGCATCTCTGAAAAAATCTCATAGTATGGAAAATACAATCATTTAAATAGTTAAAGATGCACTCACAGATATTTTGAATATGCATCGAAGTGGCTGCTTGATTTAAGAAGATTAAAATAATTTTAAAAATGTGTCCAAAAATACATCTTTGAAAATATTTGAGAACAATTTTGAATTTTCAGGGTGTGAGACACTCTATAAGTGAGAAAAGAAATTCCTAAAAATCATCGTTCTAAGGCTTCTCTCTCTTTCAATACATGGATGAACAAATACACAAACCGGTGAAGAATGTTAACGTTAATAACATGAATTTTAAAACTCTTGCTATTTATTATTTGTTTATCAACACATTTCTGAAAAATATGTAGCGTATGTTTGGTTGGCCGTCAAAAAGGTGCAAATCACGGCAAGGTAGAAGCTACTAATTGTAGTTTTTCATTTTTACTGCCAAGAGTCCTTAAAGGCACGTCCGCCGTGGAAAAACGTGTAACCAAACATATGAGTATTCTTACTATTTGGCATAGAACATCCTAAACTGTGGATAAAATAACATTTGGCATAGAACCGGGATCCTAAAATGGATGCATGGGACAAGAACAAGAGTTGAAAAGTTTATGTTGAAAAGGATTGACAATTTTGTTAATTGTTAGCATCAAGTAATAGTGTTTGTAGAAAAGAAAGCAACACTAACAAAGGCAACAATATTATAGGATCACCTCACGAGCATGTCAAGTCATTTTCTAGGAAACAGAATATGTCACAGCAAACATAAATGTACACGACAAAGCTTTCATTTAAAGCAAGGTTCCTCACACACAGAGAGACCCCTTTGAGTATCTTTAATGAAATGGAGCATCATGCATTAATAGCTCATTTGGAAAGGACAATAATTTCTATTTTTTCTATAACTGGTACTGAGCTTCACTATTATTTTCTGATAGGGTAGTTGAGTAAAGGGATTCATACTTGAATGACAATAATGACAAACAAGAGCAAAGATTTGCAATGCTGGTAGGACTAGTATGGAGAAAGATTAGCCAATTTACCCAATGCAAAGACAGAGAGGAAATTAGAGAGGGGTCCATGTCTATGTCATAAATGTAGTAATGAAATCTTTAATTTCTTCTTATAACAGTTGCATGCTGGATTTATGCTGTGAGCAGGAAAGTGCTTGGACACATATATAAAGAAGAAATTGTTCCTTATTACTAACTTTTTTTAATAAAATAAGGGGAAAGGAGAGAGAAATTAGCTACATGTCTTTAATTTGTAATATCATGGTAGTATGATGAAGTGAATGACACCGTTTCAAAATGATTGTCGCTTAAAAGTTTTACACACAAATTAAGGAATATAATGATGTTGTTATAAGACATTATATTTTTACAAAATTATCCTTATTAATGTATTGAAAAAATATTGTCCAGAGTAAAAAGTAAAGAACAGTTGAAAAAATGATAATCATTACTATATTGAAAAGTGAAAACGACTATTATTTTGAAATAAATTTTGCTGAAACAACATTCATATTGAAAGGGAGGGAATATGTAAGACTTAAGTTAATGATGGTTAAGTTCAAGTCAATATGATTTTTTTAGACTCACATGTGCATTTGACTTCGGTTCAATCTTTGCCGATCTTAAAAAGACAATATATGATAGTCAATTACAAAAATAAAATTGTTTAGATAAGTTTCTTTAGCATGAGTTTGAGTTAAGTTAGGCTCAAATCAAATTCTAACAAAGGAAAAGGAATTTTGAATGAAAACCACCTCTAATCTATAACCAAAAGATTCACAAGAAACAAAAATGGGAAAAGAATCAAACAATTAGTATATGTTTGGATTTGTGGCAACTTTGACAAAATCATCGTGCTTTTGTCAAATTCGTCACGATTTCAAATATGCATTAAGAAGAGAGCATCAACTTCTTTAACTACTTTCCATGTAGCACCGATACATCTAAAAAATGGTTTGTCAGTGTCTTTGCCTAAGTCGCACACCTGCACCGACACTTGTAATAACATTTAATTTATTCAATTTTTAAAATTATCATCAGTGAAGTCATGTCAGTGTCGGAGTCATTTTCGATGTGTCTGTAAATCATGGTTTTCATTATAAAAATGTGTGTCAAAGATGACAATGCTGTTGAACTTGGATGTACTATCCGTTTTCATAGTTTCACTTCAGATTACATGTTCAATACATAATCAAAGCAACTCAATAGACTCAGAAAACAAGCAGAACTGAGAGGAAACACCGACTTAAATTTACTGTACGAAAGTTACAAGTCATAACATCTTATGAACAAAATTAACAACTCAGTTGGTAAATAATCTACCTCTCATGCAGATAATTGATCTAGTTTTAGTAACTCACAGTTTAGAGGCACTATGTCTATTTGAAACTTTACTCAATGCAGTTGCAGCTCTTGAACCAGATGCACGTCCTAAATGCTTGCAGATGAAATCCCCAGCAAGCATAAGTTTTCCAAGGTCGACATTAGTTTTAACTCCAAGTCCATTCAGCATATAAACAACATCTTCAGTGGCTACATTCCCAGTTGCACCCTTGGCATATGGACAGCCTCCAAGACCAGAGACAGATGAATCCACTGTGCTGATCCCCATCTTTAAAGAAAAAATGAACAAGATTAAGTAAATAGGAATTGTTTTTAGGGGGAAATATGTTATTTAGTCCAACGGAAAAATTTGAATTTTCTGTTTTGTTTTTACTTTTTAGAGTCTATATTCAATAAAAAATAATGTTTGACCCTCACGAGTCTATAAAATCACATACTAGTAAAAAAGAATAAATTTTTTGTAGGGATACAAGTCAAATTTTGTCAATTTTATGGAGACTGTATTTAACTACTGTTTCTATTAAGACATACACAACATTTGTAAATTTTCATTGTTTCGGTCAGACAATAATAAGATTTGCAATCACTTCTATTTTATTTAGATTACAAAGACAATACATGTGAACTTAAAATGAAAGATAAGGACACAATCCAAGTAATCTATTTTATAGGAACAAAACTAAAATGTTACATAACTGATTAGTTTTAGCGTTTGAAGGGGGGGAAGCTACATCCGACATGAAAACTTTCAAAAAGATCTTACATAAAAGGGCTGTCCTAATAACATACTAGCATTTGAAGAATAACGAGGGTTTACCTGTAGTGAAATTAGAATGTTTGAGAGTGCCTGACCATAAGTATCGTGAAAATGGACAGCAAGCTTATCAATTGGAACGACATCAAGAACAGCTTCAAGCATAGGTACGACGTTACCTGTAAAGATGAGAAACATCAACCAAATTAGAATATTTGATAATGCAATCACCTTAGACTTTTCATTGTATTCCTCGTAAAATACCGTCTCAACAAATTCCCTCTTAAAACAGATCAAGAAAAGGAATCTACTTGAGGAAAACATCGACAATGATCGTTAGCATGGAAACATTATAATTTTTTAATAAAGGATCTTCTTCTGCATAAGTACGTATAATATAACTAATAATTTACACAGTTAAGACAAGAACAGGTTTTGTTAATCAAGGAGTCAAATCAACAAGATAAAGATCAATAACCAAGACCAAAAACACCTAAATATAAGCAACAACAGATGAAAGAAACATTACCAGGTGTGCCAACACCAATTGTATCCCCTAATGAAATCTCCGAGATCCCCATCTCATAAAGTGATTTTGCAACGTAGGCTACTTTTGCTGGAGCAATTTTTCCTTCCAGAGGACATCCCACGACACATGATATGTATCTATAGTGAGTAATTAGTCACACAATTGACTATATAATTGCTATGATGAATATGAAAGTAAAAAAGTAACAGTAAATAAGATTGTTCAAATAATTTGAAAAAGGTAAATATAATCGAGTAAGGATGGTTGGGAGTCTGGCACGTATTCTACTATCCATAAAACCATATTGTTAGGTTAATTTGGGCGAAAACATTGTTTGCAGGCTACACCCTCTTCCAATCAACAACTTGTATATCCAATACAGAAAGATTATGGTCGATAAAACTCCACTGATGATGAGTATATAATATTACAGCCAAATATAGTCATTACTCATTAACAAAACAAATCAGTGTATGTTTCAACTTCAAATGAAACACAAAAATCAAAATCTCTCTTATATTTGATGTCAGAGCTAAATGAAACTGCCAACATGGAAATAGGTACTTCAGCTCTGTTAAAGGGAAAGACATTGAGAAAATGAAGTTCATCTTTCACGTATCTAATGAATATTTGTTACAATGAATGATTCAACTGAATCCAAGACTTTATAAGAGCTATTCTTCCTCAGATCTAAATCACCCACCCTTTTAGACAGCTAAGTGAACCGACAAGTAATGTGTCAAGATTTTTATGAAAATACTAAGTCCCTTGTTTTGAAATCAAGTTGTGTCCAAAACAAGAATTGACCATACATATGAATAAACCTTTTGTTTTAACTTTTAAATAGAAGGAACACATAATTTTTTAGAAAACACTCAAAATTATCCATCATTAAAATGTATGAACAACAAACATACCCACGAACTGGGATTTTGAGGCTTCTAGAAGCTGAAGCAATATCACGGCAACGAGCAAGGTTATCTTCAATGCCACAGTTGAGATTTGCTTTAGAGAATGATTCAGAAGCAGCAGGAAAAACAGCCACTTCCTTAGCTCCAGCAGCAACAGCTGCTTCAAAACCCTGGAAGAAAGGGGGTCAAATGATCATAACCATCCACGAATTCTAAAACTAATACATTTTTTACCATTGACTATAATTCATTGATTCTTACTTTGAGATTTGGAGTTAAGACAGGAAAGCTAGCACCTTCAACGTCTTGAATAGCTGTCACTACATCCTTTGCATCTGCCAACTGAAACCAGTTATCGAGATGTGAAATTGGTTGGTCTAAGGATATCACAAGATTCACTAAACAGTGTACAGATGAAAAATACTTCTCAAATACAACAGAAATCATGATTAATACTCCAACAAAAAGGAGGTATAGATAGTAGTATAATATGCACTAGAGACCTGACTAAGTCTTGTAACAACTAACAAGTAAACAAAAGACACAATCACTATTCCTGATAACAGGTATGGAAATAGAACTTTTAAAAGAGAAATATAGGAATAGTAATCGAGATGAGTATTTAGCTGTCTCTATCAATTCACAAATGATTGATCATCTCAATGAAAAACAAACATATTCTTACCTGTGGCACCCATTTTGGTGAGACAAAACTTGTCGCCTCAACAACAGACAACCCAGAAGAAACTAGCAGTTTTATCAATTCAATTTTCACATCAGTGGGAACAATAACCTTCTCATTTTGCAACCCATCCCTTGCACCAACCTCCACTATCCTTACAAAGTCTGGAATATTTTTAAGATGCTGAAGCATTGTAATTGGTATGTATTATTAGTCATGAATTCTCCAACAAAAGGACAGTCGGAATAAAACATGTTAATGAAGCAGGCAATTGCCCAATTAGAAATAACTATCCAAACATCGTTACATCATTGTCAAATGCACAACTTAGAGAAATAAAATAAAAAATAGACTTCCTTTTTCATTCAAAAAAATGATAGATTCAACATGGATGTTATTTAACCAGTAGAGCATGAATCAACTTAATTGTTCCTTGCTTAACAGCATGTTTCTGTTATTAAATTAAAATGCATAACATTAACGAGGAAAAGTATACATTAGATCAATTGCACCTTACTTGAGAACTCCTTTGTGTATTTATCATTGTGATTGGCTGTAAAATGACGGTTTACCACATAGTTGGCTGCATGATGATTATCAATTGCCCCCGAAGTCGCGTTCAGGCATCGAGACAAAAAGTTTCTATTGTATATGTCAAATGCATTCCTAAGTTCTCTTGTATTTGTAATTTCCCTGGTGCATTCATGATTTGGAAAGTAAAGAACATGTGATTTAAAGTAAAGGACAATATTTCCTTCAAAAAGTTTGCCTAACTCAATTTAAGAAAGCAATTAGTACGACCAAACAATATGTATATATCCCTTCTGCAAATATATTTATATCTTTGGAAAAAGTTAGATCTTTATCATCCCCAGAGGTCCAAACATGTGTGTCTGTGTTGGTATTGGACACCTGTACTGACACTTGTAAACTAAAATGAACTATCTACAACACCAAATTCACAAGGACAGTTGCATTGAGCATTCAGTATCTCCAAATTCAACTTTTGAACTGAACAATGCATTTGCTCACCACGGTCAATAGAACAGAGAAACAAAAATGAAAGGGATTTTTAAGCGATTACCGAAAATCAAGAGATTCAAGTGTGCGAGCTCTATCCATGGCAGCATAAGATGAAAGCGTTGGATCTGTATGAATGGTAGCATGGTTTGAAAACTTGGAAACAAGATGCGATTGATCCAAGTTGGAGTGTGTTAGGATTGGTGCGCGATTCAAGAATCGCACTCTTGGCGCAATTTTGTGCATAGTGTTTGATAACAGGGGCACTTGGAATTTGGTGAGAAGAAAAATTAAACAGTTGAGAAGAAAGAATGTTTGGAAGAAATAACTCCAATGTTTTGGTGATGCGATCAGGATTTTAATTTTCTAACAAATTTCATCATCATGGATAAGAATGACAACAACTACAACAATATAACTAGCGTCATACTCATGTCGGAAGCTTCGTTATTTTGTTCAATATTATATAAAATTTAATATTATAAAGAAAGATGTTTAAATTACATAAATTTAGACTGAATTAAAAAATATGTAAAATGTATGAAGCAAAAATATATATCAACCTTATATTTTTGTTTTATACATTTTACATATTTTTTTAATTTAGACTAAATTTATATATTTATATATTTTAAACTCCATATTCATCTTGGTAAACCTCAATACAAGAAAATGATGCAACAAGCCAAGATCATTCATTTCATATTTTTTTATCATTTCTATTTTAAAATTTTCAACCATTTTCTTGTTGTTACCCGTATACACCAAATCATCAACATAAAGGGCAACAAGAAGGATATCATCTTTACCTTGATGCTTCACATACAAGGTATGTTCACTTTGACTTCTTTAAAATCCTTGTTGAATGAAGTAGCTGTCAATTTCACTATACCATGCTCTCGGGGCTTGTTTCAACCCTTAGAGAGCTTTCTTCAACTTGTAAACTTTTTCCTCTTGGCCTTTAGTCACAAAGCCTTGAGATTGTTGCACATATACCTCTTCTTTTAATTCTCCATTCAGGAAAGCTAACTTCACATCAAGTTGGTACAGGTTCCACCCTTTCTGAGCTGCTAATGCAATAACTGTTCGTACAGTATCCAATCTTGTAACTGGGACAAAAGTTTCACTATAGTCAATTCCAGGCTATTGTGTATAGCCTTTTACTACCAATCTAGCCTTGGCTCTTTGAATTGACCCATCTGGATTATGCTTCAATTTGTACACCCACTTTACTCCAATAGCTTCTTTGTCATTTGGCTTTTCAACTAACTGCCATGTTTTGTTTTTCTCAATGGCATTTATTTCTTCTTGCATCACATTCCTCCAAGCATCTTCTTTGATTGCTTCATCAAAATTTTTTGGTTCCACAACACAATAGTTGCATCTTGAAAAAATATCACTCAAGTCCTTCAATTTTATTGGAGTTGAGTTGGGAGATGATGAACTTGAAATTTGTGAACTTGGAGAGGATGAGAACTCGGTGTACATGGAGTGGTTGCTCATTATCACTGTTGGGTTTTGTTGTTGTAATATGATTGCGGACTGTTTTCTCCTTCGTTTGTCTTCTTCCCAATTCCAAGCGTTCTCATCAAATACAACATCTCGGCTAATGATCACCTTGTTTGTCTTCAAGTTGTAAAGTCTATAGCCCTTTGACATGGAACTATAGCCAATAAAGACACATCTTTCACTTGTTTCTTCTAGCTTTGTCCTCTTTTGTTTAGGAATTTGAGCATAGCAGACACACCCAAAAATTTTAAGATGGTTCACCGACGGTGTTCTTCCACTCCAGGCTTCAAATGGAGTCTTCTTCCACACGGCCTTTGTTGGACACTTGTTCATCAAATACACAGCAGTGTTAACGGCCTCGGGCCAAAAGGTTTTAGGCAAACCTTTCTCAAGTAGCATAGACTTCACCATCTTCATCACGGTTTGGTTCTTTCTTTCAGATACACCATTTTGCTGAGGTGTATATCCAACAGTGAGCTGTCTTTCAACACCTTCATCTTCACAAAATTTATGAAATTCATTTGAGGTGTATTCCTTCCCTCGATCACTTCTCAGCATCTTTATAGATCTGCCACTTTTTTTTCGATTAATGCTTTAAATTTCTTAAAGATTACAAACGCTTCAGATTTTTGTCTCATGAAATATACCCAAGTCATGCGGGTAAAGTCGTCAATAAACAAGATAAAGTACCTATTTTTTCCATGAGACAAAGTATTCATAGGGCCACACACATCTGTGTGTACAAGTTCCAACACTTGTTTAGCTCTCCATGCACCTTCTTTTGGAAATGGTTGTCGGTGGTGTTTGCCAAGCACACAACCTTCGCACACACCAGATTTTTCTTCGATTCTTGGCAGCCCATACACCATCTTCTTTTGATAGAGTAACTTGAGGCTTTCGTAATTCAAATGCCCAAGTCTCCTATGCCATAAACACGAGTCATTCACTTCTCTGGCCATCATGCTTACATTTTTCTCATAGTTAAAAGATAATGGAAAGCTCTTGTTGCTAGTCATCTTCACAACGGCAACACTTCTTCTTTCTGAGTCAAAAATTATGCACTCGTTATTCTCAAAGTTTAGAGAATAGTCGTGCTCCAGAAGTTGTCCAATGCTAAGCAAATTTTCGTCTAAGTCCGGTACATAGAGCGTGTCATGTATGACTTTGCTTCCTTGCTTTGTGGTGACTCCAATGCTTCCTTTCCCTTTCACTACGACATGTTCTCCATTGCCCAATTTGACTTTTGAGCCAAATGAAGAATCAATGTTTATAAATGCTTCCTTCTGTCCGGTCAAATGGTTGCTACAGTCGTTGTCCAAATACCATACATTTTAACCTTCTTCATGCAAAGCTTTTTGAAAAGCAAAAAATAAATTTCCTTCATCAGATTCTCCTTCTGCGTACGAAGCATGTTGTTGATTTGCAAGACGACAATCCTTTTGAAGGTGCCCGAATCTCTTGCAATTGTGGCATTGCAGTTTACCTTTGTTCCAACAATCCTTCTCGTCATGAGTATCGCTGTTACAAATTTTGCACCATTTGTTTGATGCTCTATTCCATCTTCCGCCATTTGTGCATCTTCCAGATCTGCCACGTGAGTTTCGTCCTCTGCCTCTGCCTCTTCCAAATCTACCACCTCTAGAAGACTCACCTCTAGTTTGTATTTGGGGCTTATTTTCACCATTGTTGGGCTGAATGTTGAGTTTAGATTGAAAGACACTCTCGATTAATTTTTCAGAATGTCGTAACATCCTTTGCTCGTAGGATCTCAAAGACCCCATCAACCCTTGAACAATCAAGGTTGATGGATCCTTGGTTTCTTCTATTACCCCCCGCCATTGGGTCAAATCTTGTTGTCAAACTGATCAGAATTTTGTCAACAATTTTGCGATCTTCTATCGTATCACCATGTGACTTCATCTGATTCACCAATTCGGAGAGTCTGTTGAAGTATTCGTTCAGGCTCTCGTTCTCCTTCATCCTTTCATTTTCATAATATCTCTTAAGAGATTGAAGCTTCACCGTTCGCACCTTTGAGTCTCCTTCGAACTCTTGTTGTAGGATACTCCAGGCTTCTTTTGATGTTTTAGCTCTTATAATCCTTGGGAAGATGGATAGAGAGACCCCTCTTTGAATCATCCCGAGAACTCCAGCATCTGTGATCTTCTTCTTCTTCAATTCTTCAAGCCGTTGGCTTGATTCTTCAGCCTTTTCTTTGATTTTTCACCCTCTGTCACCGTCGGTTCTTCATAGTCGTTTTTGACATACTCTAGAACATCCAAAGATGTGAATAGAGTCTCCATTTTAACAGTCCAAAAATCATAGTTCTCTCCTTCAAATAGAGGAACTTTGACATTGCTGTAAGTTATAGAAGGGTTGTTTGTGGAAGCCATAACTATTGTTATTTTTGTTGCAGCTGCAAGGATCTGCAGCTCTGATACCACTCTGTTGGCGGTATTCTAGAGGTGGTATATGATAAATTATACTGTTGCAGAATTTTGAGTGGAAAAATGTCTTTTTATACTACACTTCCACTGGTGGATGAACATTGGAAAAATGCATAAATATTTTTAGTGACTTTTTGTGCTATACTTCCACTGGTGGAGGAACATTGAAAAAACTCTGATTCTTTTAATTCACCAAACACTTCTGCATTTTAATCTTAGCATTACAAAGCCTTTATATAGACTTGAATGAAACTGATAGAGAATACAAATAGGTTGCTAATCAAGATGAGGACTCTTTGGTTCTCTCAATTCTAATGATACAACTCTACCATAAAGACAATCATTATAATGTGATGGTTACAATTATCTCATAATGCTTCCTAAAGATAATGGTGGTTATAACACATTAATTTTAACAATGTCATAACTTCTACGAAATATGTCTTTTCCATGCAAAAGATTGTTTAATAACCACAATACCCTCCAGCTAAACCATATTTGCAATTGTGCCATTCGGTTCAACTATAACAAGTTCCTTATCCTTCTAACTAATCCAATTATTCCTCTTGATAATTTCAACTACAATTATACACATTCTCACATTTAGTAATATGAATAAGGGGTGTTACACTTTTTTACCATGTGTTATATTTGATTCATAAAAAAAAATTTAGAAGTTTTAAAATATAAGAATTTTTTTTATAATGTTAGAATTGTTAAAAATTATTTTACATTGATTAAAGTTATTGAAATATTTTCTAGGGTTTAGCTTTTTTGCAAATAGTTATTAAAGATTGTGTAATTTAAATTTCTGTTTATTTTTTAAGCGAGTCCAAAATATTTGATGTTGTATGGATATGTAAACGAATATTTATAAAATAAGTATTGTAGAAAATAATTTTATAATATTTGTATAACTATAGATAGCTTATAAAGCGCTGGATTAGTTTTGTGAGAAAAAGTGTTAGATTAGTTAGAAATAAATTTATGAAATTCATTTTTGAAGAACTTCTATTCACAATTTACCTTTTATAAAGTTTTGACTTTAAATAGAAAATTTATTCCATAGTTAACTTTTTCATTAATTGATAAAATTGATTTTAAGGAAAAATAATAGTTCACAATTTTTCCTTTTTCTAGAGACCGTTGCATTTGTATATAATTTTGTTTTTATTTTTGAATACACCTTCTTAAAGCATTATTAAAATATAAGTTTTGTTCTAAATATAAATTAGAAAATTGAAACGTTTTTCTTCCGAGCATTATTAAAATATAAGTTTTGTTCTAAATATAAATTAGAAAATTGAAATGGTTTATATATATATATATATATATATATATATATATATATATATATATATATATATATATATATATATATATATATATATATATATATATATATATATATATATATATATATATATATATATATATGATTTTGATTTTAGTGTCGTCTTAAAATTTACGTGATTTATCTCATTTTGATTTGTTGCCGTTGATTTCAAATGATAGACCTATTCGAGATGAAATTGACTTTGAGTTATTAGATGGAAATAACGGACGACCTTATATATTGCACACAAACATTTATACTAATGACTATGGTAATAGAGAGCAACAAATTCATCTTTGATTTGATCCAACTCTAGATTTTCATAATTACACACTTCTTGGGAATGAAAAGCAATTAGTGTAAGTAACCTTATTTATAATCATTTTTCTTCTCTCTTTTTGATATCTTGTTGTATTTTTACTAAGAAAAACTTGCACATGTGTTAGATTTTTTTGTGGATGAAATCCCTATAAGCGTATTCAAGAATACAACAAATAAAGAAGGAAGGTATTTCACAAAGGCAATGATGATTGATGCAACAATATGGAACGGTACATGGGTTCTGGTGGAATTCCACCTAATTGGAATGATGCACCTTTTCAAGTTCATTACAAAGGATTTGACATCAATGATTGTCAGGCTCAAAGTATTGGTACCAATATCACACAATGTAATTCTTCTAGATATTGGTGGAGTAATGAAAATCTTTGGGAGCTAAATTCTCAACAAATTCAAGCCTACAAAAATGTGAGGGAAAAATATTTGATTTATGATTATTGTGCTAGACGGCCACAAAATCCAGAGTGTAGTCAAAGATTCAATAACTTTCATAATTAAATATTCGTTTACAATGTCTCGTGTTTCGTGCAGCCAAAAAATAATAAGCTATTATTTGCAAGGACAGATCCATAATTTTGTTTGTAATGGGAACAAATGAATAGTCTATACATATTTGAAAAATTATATGAAATTCACAAGTTTTACAAATGTTTTTCTTTAAATCTATAATATGTAGGACACATTTTTCTTTTCAATATATGATATATTTTTATTACAAAGTCTATTTAATGTTATATATATATATATATATATATATATATATATATATATATATATATATATATATATATATATATATATATATATATATATATATATATATATATATATAAAGTCTCTTTATTAATTGCATCTATAACACCCCATACATATATGTCTAGAATAATATGTATTGATGCTAATTATGGTACAAGTAACATATAAACTAGATGAAAAGACAAGAATTTAAAACTGAATACAATACAAATACATAATCATAATGTATCCAAGAAGCTTATCTTCAACATTGTACAGCGGAAAGATATATCTACAGAGGTATTCCTGCCTTCTGCTCATCTGCAGTCCTCAAAATTGATCATCTAGCAATACTACCACTTATAACCTGTTCCTGAAAAATATTAATTGGAATGGGGTGAGATTACTAAGTCTCAGAGAGCTTCCATATCTTAGGGGTTCGCTCGGTTCTACAGGGTACATGCATCAAAAATGGGTTCACCTAGAATCCGGGTTTATATCTCACGGCTCGGTTCAAATACATCACAAGGATAAAATCCGGATCGGAAGTCCCTTGACTAACCAATGAGATCAACAAACAATCATGACTACCAGTTTCCTCCAGAATAGGTCTTTCGGGTTTACCAGCCTATCTGCTCTTAGAGACTGTTGTCACAACACACAAACAAGTATGCAGACCCGCACCCGTGTGCGAGGAATCCAGGAGTTCCATCTATCTATTTCGGCTACCTCTACCGCATCCTCGGTGAGTTCAAGCGTACCTTTTCGTCAAGAGACTTGCACAGGAAAACTGCTAGACAACATATTTGTCTTAAATGTTCATCCGCGATGAGTTCAACCATGACCTTGCCTATGTGGCGTCACGACCCCACCTCTGTCAAACGTAAGTAAGATGGGCCACAACCACACAAGTGCAAATACGTTATCTTGAACGTACACGCCCACTAGGCGAAAGCCTAGTAACATTGCCTAATTGGTGTCACTAGAGGCAAGTTATCCAAGTGATATCGCCTATGTGGCATCACAAACTTGCCATACATAGCATACAGATTAGAACTAGTGGGAACGCCTCAAAACTCGCACTTGCACATCGCCTTTGGTAGCTCAGGTGTGTCTCGTACCTCATGGTATATCAGTCGAACAAGGCAACCAATGGTATACATGTGAGATAGGATTTACCACCTAGTAGTCTGGTTCTACTCCGATTCAAGCATACGTCAAACCACAATGGCACACATCAAAGCCAAACAAGTCATCAAGACCAACCATCCGAACGTTCATCCGGAATGACGGGAAAAACATTTCACAAACATCACACATGTCAAAGATTCATTGAATCATATTCAAAACACAAGAGTATAATAGTCATTTATCATGACTACATATCAAGGATAATTCAGATAGCCAACATTACCAACCATAAACGAGGTTTAATTAATTGAAGTGGGGAAAGTATCCACGCACTAGTTTGGAATTGCATTAGCCAATCAAAAGTTACATACCTAATATAAGATATTTAAGCATCATTACCGAAAATCGGTCGAAGTGGGAAAACTTGTTAAGATTCCAATTTTTCTCCTTATCTTATGTTCACTAGAGGTTTTTAGGACTAAGGAAGCCATTGAACCAGACTATGGTCCAAGATCACTTCCCTTGACCCAAGAAAAGGGACGCTGGACAAAACATTTCGCGCTTAGCCCAGCCTTGGTCGTGCTGAGTGTGACCTGGGATTTTATTTATTTTCAAAACTACAGTGCTAAGGGTCATCGCTAAGTGTGACTGCATTTTCGCATTTTTCCGAAAACGCGTAAGTCCTAATACTGCGTTGAGCGCAGTCTGCGATTTCTGCAGAACTTAGTTCTGAAACAGAACTTTAATGGAGTCCCAAAACCCCATTCAATCACTTCCAACAGGATACCCATGATGTCTCAATATGAAAAACAATGATATAGCATGCAATTTATCATTAAATACCAACATGCGTCAACAATTACTCACAAACCCAAAATCTCAATTCTTTTCTCAAAACCCCAAATTTTTCCAAAATTTATAACTATGAGACTCACCTTGCATTTAAGGAGGTTAGGATGACATTCTTGCCGTCATAACATCATTATCTTGCTCAAACTTTGGCTTCCATCACCATGAATCCCGTAGCCATTTTTCTCCAAATTTCAACAAGATTCTCAAATCTTCAAACGCATTTTTCTCCTTCAATATAAAAGCTATGAAGACGAATTAATTTACCAAATTGAAGGGAATTTCGTAAGCTTTTCAAAAAGTCCGGAATTACCTGAATTGGAGTTACAGGAGAAAGTTATGGTATAATTTGTAGGGGCTGCTTTAAGGTTGTAAAAATGGCAAGATGATGACGGACATTGAGTTCTTCTTCTTTCTCTTTCTACTCTGTAATCACAAAAATCTGATTTATGTTAAGCCTATTCTCCAAACAAGGCCTTATAACACATGCAACTTTTCTCATTGCTAAAAATGTCCCCCAACTAAGTCGTTATTACAAGTTTGTCATTCGGTTCAATTTTAACCAATTCCTTTCCATTCTAATCATTTCACTTAATTTCTATCTTAATAATTTTCTCAAACATAATTATATACCTTCTCATATGTCGCACCCCAAAATTTACCCTACCACCTCAATTTGATTGTTTATTTAGATTTGGTTGTTTTTTTTGGGTTATTATACGAGTATCAGGGTTTGAGTTCAAATTCAAAGAAATTTATCCAATTATTTGTGGTTGAGGAGTTAAAGCATGGAGAATATTATTTCGTGGCATCAACACTTGTGAATTCAATTGAAGATTTTGAGTTTGAAGTTACAGGTTTTAGCAAGAAGTTGGTTATTTGACAAGATTCATCAGAAAAATCAAAACTTCTGTTACTTCTGATGGCTAGAACTTTTAATGGCTAGAACTTCTAATGGCTAAAACTTCTAAAATAAAATTAATTAAAAATCACTTCCATGATCCTAACATGACCAAGAACGCTTAACAATTTTGTTTTGATTTTTAGAAGTAAAGGAAAGTGAAAAATTAATTCAATGTTCAACCATAAGTATGAAAAACTACTAAAATTGACACTTAACTTCAACAATTTTTAAATCAAAGCAAAATTATTAATAAATTTGGTTTTAAAACCATAAAAAATTAATTAAAACATTAACGAACATAAAAAAAATAATTGTATTTTCTAATTAAGGTAAAGTCAATATTAAAATCTAATTAGAACATGAACAAATATTTTTTAAGAAAATGACCCATTTAAACAATTAATTTATTTAATGTGCCACGAATTTTCTACTATTAAAATAAAAATTATATTACGAAAGTAGACTCATTAAATTTATTACTCCCTCCGTTCCTTTTTAAGTGTCGTTTTAGAAGAATTTTTTTGTTTCTATTTAAGTGTCGTTTTAGAGTTTAATGTCATAATTTATCAATTATACTCTTACTTTCTCAATAAATGAGAGAGAGTGCATGAATGAATTTATTAGGAAAGAGAAAATAAATGATGGTATAATAGAAAATATAACTCTAATAATCCACTATCTTGGTTGAAGAGCTTTATGCTAAAATGACACTTAAAAAGGAACGGAGGGAGTATCATATGATTTTTTGGAATTTTTTTAGTAAACAAAAGTATTTAAAATTAAATTAAATTGAAAACAAAATAATATAATTGAAATACAGACTGCGGGTGTAACAGCAAAAAAACTAATAAACTGTATTTAAGTGATGATGCGTGCATGGGCCAGAAAATGAGGCGGTATGGAAGATAAAGGTGCAAGGCCCAGTAGTGCTTGGATCCACTAAGCAGTATTGTCTCTATTTATTTCCAGAAGAAATAAAACACCAAAAAATCATGTAACCAATGCCAATTGGTCACACTGTTGCTTTAATGAATAAGAAAAAAAATTCTTTCCACCCCACTTGTATTTGGCAACCCCCCAATTGTATGAAAAGACAATTTTGCTTAAGTCTACTTTATTGTTGAAATTTACGGTACAATGTATTTTTGAAAAAATTTGGACGAAAGCGGAAATTTGAGAGCACTACCGGAATTTCACGAAAACAAGTAAGTTTTATGGTAGATTTGGTAAAAATTCTGGTATTTCGTACCGGATATTTCGTAATTTTCTGTATCGCCTACCGTAAATTACGAAATATCCTGTATTTTGCCCAGAAATTTTGAAATCCCCGATATTTTTATTGGAAGTTGATACCGGGAGTTTTGAAAATTCTGGTACGCCTAAATACCAGAAATTTTGAAATTTCCGGTATTTTCTATTTTTTCCAAAAAAAAAAATTAAGTTTTTAAGAATTTTTAACTTTGCTTGCAGTGAGGACTAGAGGCAGAGAAGATTTGGTTTATGGTACGACTCTGATCGAGCAAATGTTGTGGCTCGAGCAGCAGATGAGGCACAGGCCTCAGAGGCGCAGGGTGATCGTCGTCGTCCGGCCGATTCTCACCGGAAACGGATGGTTGAGCAGGCTGCGTCAGGGGTTCGTGCACCTCGTTGACGGACTGCTAGAGCTTCTATGGCAGTTGTGGACCCTTTTGTTCCTACGGTGGTTCAGGAGCCGTTTGCTGAGGAGCGGGTTTCGGAGGTGGTGTAGGAGCCTGTGCAAGAGCAGGTGCCAGAGGTGGTTCTGGAACTGGTTCAGGAGGTGGTCCGGAGGTGGTTCAGGAGGTGGTTCCAGAAGTTGTTCAAGAGGTGGTGCCTGAGGTGGTGCATGAGTCGGTTCAGGAGGGATTGGATGTGATGTCTCGTGCTGATACAGACACCAAAATTCTTGCATATAATGAGCCATTAATGCGTACTGATGGTGGTTTCCCTGGTGGACCTTCTGACAGGTCCGTTTTGACGGGTTATGTTGACCATATCGCTTATAGGATATGGCAGGGCGAGGTAAGTATTATTGGTTTGGTTTTAACGCTTAATTTTTATTTGTATTACACTGCGTGATGTATACTAATTTGTTGTAATTGTGTTATTTTATTTTAGGAGCGTCCTACTTTGAAGGTCGCTTCTCATGGGTCAAAGTTGAAGAACTTCCCCGAGACTCCGATGCCTAAGCAGGTGAGGAGGATAGCTGAGGAGTTTAGAGTAGAGGACTTTGTTGGATGCTCGTTGACGATGTTGGACGCCCCCCCTGTTATCAGCTTTTGTTGAGAGGTGGCACCTAGAGACATCTTCCTTCCATCTTCCATTTGGGGAGATGACAGACACTTTGGATGATGTGGATGCTCTCTTTCACCTACCGATAGCTGGTGCGTGTTTCACACCAGTTCATATGGATCAGCCGATAGCGGTGCTCATGGTTGTCGATGCGTTGGAGGTCCTACAAGAGTTTGTTGAGACTCGAAAATTTGACCTCTACGTGTCTTGGTTAAGGACTATGTATAAGGCGCTGGTGGAGGCACGTAGGTATCAGGCTATCGCTAGGGCGTACATGCTACATCTGGTGGCATGTACTCTTTTTGCGGACAAGTTTGGAGTGTACATTGATGTCTGTTACATGTATCTATTCAGCGCCCTTGACGATCCATCTTGGGCTTGGGGAGTGGTGATTTTGACGATGCTATACACGACACTTGATGTTGCTTCCCGTCTTGATACCAGACAACTTGTTGGTTACCTAAGCTTGTTGTAGGTATATTATAATTTATAAGATGATTTTTTTAAATAATTATTAGGTTTTCATATAATAATTTATTTATCCTCATTTATGCAGTGTTGGATATACGAGCACTTCCCTCACACCTGTGACTGGAAGATCCAGCAAGTGGTGGCTAGAGATCCACGTTCAAAGGGGTGGAAGGGTAGGCAGACCCATCCTGGAGGTGTGATTGAGTACAAGAGAAGGCTAGATGCTCTGACACTGGACGATGTCATTTGGACACCGTACACGGCCCATCGCCCCACCATTCTTTTGAGGTATCTACTTTATATTCAGGGCATGTCAGGTGGGAGGGCTATGTGGCTAGACACTTGCATGAGCGGTGTCTAGGCTATTATGGTTATGTCCAGGGCATCCCACGATCGATACCACACGCCCCAGATGGTGGCATTGATCGTTGGTTTCAAAGTCACATCCTCGCCTCCCCCTGTGAGATCATGGATGCAGCCATCAAGGTTCAAGAGCCAGGACAATGCGGGGATGGATACCTGGAGTGGATCCTTAGTGTGTCACACCCTCGGGTCACACCATCGGGTCCAACATCTGTTGTCCCAGGGCCTTAAGGTACCAGAGATTCTTCCGATCCACCACCACCACCTCCTCCTCCAGCAGCTGACCAGGACACCCGTCTACAGCTCATCGCACTTACATTAGATAACATCATGGGATGTTGAACCCCGATGGTGAGGTGTATCAGGGGTTAGCTAGGTTGACCGACATTTCCTGTGGAGGGCGTATGTAGATTTTTATTTTTATTATTTCATTATTATGTGTATGTTGTGACAAACAAACTTTACTTTATTGCATAATATTTTTTGGCTAGTACCTTTTCTTTCGATTACATAAAGAAAACAATAACACAAATAAGAAACTCGAATAAGTAAACTAACATCAGATGACAAAAAAAAATAAACAGTACTCTGACACATGAAAACCTAGGAACTACTGGGTTTGGATTCATCTTGACACTTTAGTTACTTCATTATGTCGTCAACAGATCTTCGGATCTCCGCGTCCAACTCGATCTGACCTTTGGTTATCCTATGACGAAATGATTTCCACATGGCCTTCAAATCTTCATCCTTCTTCATCTCAATTAGGTTGTATTTCACCCAACCATCTGCACCAATGTAATCCTCCCGAAACTCGATCTTTGTCACCTTTCTGTTCTCGGAATCAGGCAGAAAACCGTTCAACGTTTCCTTCAAGGCGACAAAGGACTCAGATCCATCTGGTAGCTTGAATTCAACGAAAGGTTTGCGGCCGTTGTTGAGATCTGATACCTAATAACTCTAAAAGGCCTATTTATACAAATTGTTATGCATTCTAGACCACACACAAGTGTCGGTGCAATCTGGATCATTCCAAAGTTTCAACAAAATCTCAACCGTTGGAAAAAACAAGATAAGGAAACATACCAGAAATTTCATCCACATGCGAAATTTTCGGTATATCATATTTTTAAAAAAATCTGGTATACCAGAATTTTTGAAAACACTTCGAATATTTGGCATATACCAGAAATTTCTAAATTTCCGGTATACCGAGTTTTTTAAAATATACCTCCAAAAATTTTGCATATACCAGAAACATATCAGAAATTTGGAAATTTTCGATATACCAGAATTTTCAAAATGCCCTTCCAAAAATTTTGTCCGAAAATCTCTTTGAAAATAGTCAATGATAAAGTGGGAATAAAAATCATTGGGGGATGCCAGGAATAATTTTAGAGGTGAGAGGAAAAATTCTCATGAATAAGACACTAAAGTCATTCAACCAAAAACAGTTACTCGTTAATCATCCATGCCCTATACCGATTTGTTCATCCAATTTTCTTATGTACATAATTCCTTCATTTCTTAATAAAATCAAAAGGTTTGTGAACCAAAATTGTAGTACGAAATAAGAGGAACATCATAGCATTAAGAGTTTTTAAAAACAAGCAACCAATTATGAAGATATTCAAGCAACAAAGTCACAGATCAAGCATGTTTTTATAAAATTTGAAAAGATTCAAGGATGCATTTTAAGCAAAGATTCGTCCCAAAACCACCTTAAACCTATTGTATAGACCAGCTACAGATGCATGATGCAATTTCTAAGCATTTAAAATCTAGAATGAAAGAGATGAAAGCTTAAGAAGATTACCAAGTGGGTGATTATTCCACTTCTTTTTTTCACTATCTAAGCTCTAGAAACCCACTAAATCTTGCTTCATGCTCTTCAATGAACTCAAATGCAGAAGAAAAATGAAGTTTATCAAGAGGTTCTGAAGAGAGGAAAGATGAAGGACCAATTTTTCAAATCTGATTAAGATCTCCAATTTTGAGTTTGTGAATGAAATTAAAATTGGAGGGCCTTATATGGAGAGAGTGTAGAAGAGGTTAAAGTGGTCCTTTTTTAAAGAAATCCGTTGGAGGGTGAAATTGAAAGTTTTGGTCAAATTTTAGGTGGTGTGAGCTCATGCGTTTTGTGTGATTTTGTTGGGTTTTTTTTTTTTTTTTTGCGTTTTGGATAGCACATGGGGTCATAAATGATTCCCCAAAAGTTGGTACAAGATGGTGGTAAGTGGAGAGAGATATTCACAAATGACTATTTTTGGCAATTTTAGAGTTTTTGAATGGAAATCAAGTACACAGAGTGCATTAGTGTAAATAGAAGGTATCATAGGCTTACTCGCATCCAAAATAGGTTATAGACTTAATTTGAATTAAAACAAGTGGCTAGAAATTAAGTTTGAGAGAAATCGCAACTTGGATGACTTGAATTTTTCACAAAAATAACCTAAACTCATAAAAGGCATAACTTCCTCAATTCATTGAATAAATTGATGAACCAATACTTTTTTGGAAAGGTCTTGAAATGCTCTTCAACTTTAATATTGGGAAATGTTTCAGTTGAAACCATTAAGATCCCCAAGAGTGCCCACGAAAATGGCTAGGATTGAAAAATGACCTATAATTTTCACTAAGTATCCATAATGATCAAAAGTCCAAAGCTTAATAGCTCTCAAAATAATGACTTTTTGAACATCATCTCACAAGGACAAACTTTTAGATCTTGATTTCCTCTTTCTAAAGTGTTGTACCCCAAATTTTACGCCGAGCTTTTCTCATTCGCATTATTTTGTCATATCTAACTTTTTATTCATCATATTTCTATTTTTTTATGATCATTTGAAAATATATAAAAAAATGTCTTAATTATGTTTTTATTGTACAACCTCTCCTGTAATTGGTGCTGAACAACCTGGTGCTGAACAACCTAGTGCAGCCTAGTGTTGAGGAAAGTTCTGCTAGTGTATTTGACAAGTACTGTGATTAAGATTCTGAAACTTTGGAAGCAATTCTGAATTGTGAAGGTATCTTGGACATTCAACCACTAGGTATTGATAACTCACCTGTGAAACCAACTGAGTCAAAGGTAAGCCCAAGCAACACAACTCAAACAAAGCCAAGCAGAGGCAACACAACTCAGTCAAAGCCAAGCCCAAGCAACACAACTCAGTCAAATCCATATACATTCTTTGGTAAACAACCAAAAGAATATGTCAAAAATGCCTTCAAACCACCAACTTTTGTACCAGTGCCAAGTAAAAGTGATCCTGTGAGCATATCAAACTCATTCTATTCATTATGTTAGTTTTTAAATGTCATGTATAACTTCTTCTATTACTTGATGTGTTAGGTTAAAAGCTTGATTCCAACTAAAAAGTCAAGGAAAAAGAATGAATTGGCTTCCCAAGTAGCAAAGAGACAGAGTGACAGAATCGGGACCCTCAAATCAAGAGACATACATGGCCCCGACAGAGAACCTGAAAATCCATTGGTCATTAATGAAGATGATGGTGAGACCACAGTTGATGTCATTGGTGGTGTAAAAATTTTAAAAAAAAATTGGGAAGATATTTGCAAGGCCTTCTCACAGTGAATGTGGAACTAGGATGTCATCTGTTTATGTTTTGATTCATGTTTTGGTTAATGTAATGTGTAAACTTCTATAATGTAATGGTATTCTGATGTGTAAACTATTGTTATCAACTGATGTAATGTGTCAACTTTTGTTAATCAACAACTGATGTAATGTGATTTGTTTTGGATAACTTATGCATAATTATGACTCACATTTCTTCTGTACCAAAATTACAGATCTATAATTATAACAATATTATAGGTCCTTATTTATACATTACAAGTCTTCTAAACCAACATTGAATGGTCTTTTAATACTACATTACATGTCTTTTAATACTACATTACATGTAATTGAAACAACAATACAAGTCTTTATAACAACATTAAAACACTAATACCGGTCTTTATAACTACATTAAAACCAACAGGTCCTTAAAAACATTACTATGTACACTGTGAACATACATTTAAGTAGCAATTGCATAATAATTAGAGAACATGAAAGGCAATTTTAATAAAAAAATCATAAACATTACAGATACTTCAACAACAACTATTGATCAACATTTACATTTCACTATCAAGCAAATATTGATCATCATTGACACTACAAGGGATATTAACTTCAATTTTTCCAAAAAAAGCCTCAGCCTTCATCTTCATATTCAATTTCTTGTTCTTCTTCAATGAAGATTCATAAAGCTCTTTCAACATTGCTTGCATCTCCTTCAATGTGCTTACATCCTCATGAATGGATTCATGGACATCCTCTTCTATTCCTAGGTCTTCATCCCATATAAACAAATTGCAAGTTTCCTCGCTTTGCCAGAACGGGCATCTCTATAAGAGTTTTCCTTTGTTAGGTCCATGCTTGCAATGGTAGGATATCATACGAATATTACAAGCACACTTTGTCCCTTGAACGAGGTTTCTCCCTATTGTGTTATGAGATGAACCTGATTTGCTACGCCTAGAGGATGATGCCATGAGCAGAAGAAGAAGAGGAAGAAGAAGAAGAAGAAGAATAACACTGATTGCAGAAACACATGCGACGAGGGAAAGGAAGAAGGCGAAGGAAACAAATGTGGCAATTGGGATCTAGGGTTAGCGTATTTGGTTTATTTAAATTAACGAAAATCCTACGTATCTGTCCACGTGTCCAAAAAAATTGACCATTGACCAGCCACGTATGAAGCCGTTAGTCATTTTTAACGGGAATGACCAAATATATGGACGAAAAACTTTGCAGGGACCATTATTTAAAGAAAAATTTTAGAGGGACTAAAAATAAAAAATGAAATATCTATAAGAAGGTCAAACATATTTAACCCTAAAAAATTAGTATATAACATTTTTGTTTAGATCTAATATATAGGAAGGAAATATCTTGCCAAGGGTGTTTTTGGTGATTGTACAAGACCTAGGTGTGTTTGGATAAGTTTTTTTTGGTTGATATAAGAAGGAGGACGCCACACGGGGGATAGAAAAAGTTGGAAAAAACAGAATTTTGTTTTCATCGTGAAAATCGCATATACTCTCCATCGTCATCGTTCTTTTCCTAACATCCACAATCCAAAACACAAACACATTCAACCCTCTGCTCATACTTCCTCCAATCACCCTGCGACCTCCTTCCCCGTTCAACCCTCTGAACATCGGCTTCGGCGTCGCAGCAACCAGTTTCATCGGTTCGCAGCTTCCTTCTTGCAATAGCAGTAACGCTACCTCACGACTTTTCGCTCACGCCGGCATAACAACAAGCTCAACAGTGGTAAACCTCTATTACCTCTCATTTTTTTGTTCAAATTCTAGTTTGGTCTTTTTTATTCATTTTGAGTTGTTAGTCTTGATATAAGTTTTGATAATCTAAAATGCAGAATCATAATGAATGGAGATATTGTTTGATGTTTGTTTGTCCTTAATACTATATGATCATGTCCTGTGGCTATTCTGTGATTTGTATGTGTTGTTGAGGTTTGCATTGCCATGTGTATGCATTCTGTTTAGTTGTTCGCATCTCGAATCTCACAGTAGTTACTCGTTTGTTTCGAGTATGTGTCTTAGCTTTGGTTTTGTCTGGATATCGATTGCGATCCGGCTGTAATTTCAGTGCTGCAGGTTACTGGAAATAATTTGGAATGGAGTGTTTTGCATTTGTCTCGACTTATAAGCTTATGCATTCAGATTAGAAGCAATTTGAATAGAATTATTAGCAATTTTAGTCTGAAGGCAGTCATTTATGAATCTCTGGTTCACCATATCTTGGGCTTTTCATGCATGTTAACTTTGGTTATGTTTGAAGTAGAATTTGATTTACAGTTGAAGCCAATTTGCAGATTCAGAATGTTTACTAGTGGTTGCTTCATGCGATTAAAGCTTGTTTAGAACTTGTTTTCCTTTCATGTTTGGAATTGAACGATATAATTCTAAATTCTTGTTTCATTTGTGAATTGATGATCATAAATAATTGTTGGGTTTATTTAATGTTGAATGAATTTACAACAATGAATGTTACGTTGTTTGAGTAATGATAACAATGCTTGATTCTTGAATTTGTTCGTGTTAACATTATACAAACTTCTTTTGGTTCAATTGTCAATTCATTTGTGATTACTAACAGGATTGTGTTTTGTTTCAAGAAAGTTCAAGGAGCTCATTTCCTAAATTTCTTCTATTTCTTTCTTCTAACCTATTAATTAATTATTATTTTAATTAATTGATTTTGTTAATTAAAATGGACTAGTTTACTAATTTATTTTTCTTAATCTGATTAATTAATTAGATCAATCTTTAATTAATTGATTCAAATTTGCCTCTAGTCTAATGGTGTTGTAATTAATTTATATTGCTTTCTTTTCATTGTAACATTTCTTTATTTCCATCCCCATTCAATTAAATTGTATCCCACTTCCCGTTTGTGTTGTAATTAATTTACTGATTTTTATTTTATATTTTAATCCCCAATTATAATCGATGTATCCCTCTCTCCGAGATTGATCAAAACTAGTCACGTGGCTTGAATCGGTCATTCATAACCTGAATCATTTCTTTCTCAATTCATTCACGAAGTATTTAAAACACTTTCACAATAAACGTTCAAATCTTGACTCAAAGTTGAGTGATATTTTCTCAAGTAAATAAAGGCCGCATAGTAGAGAGTAGACACTTGCCTATTCTCTCAAGATTAATCAAGATTTCTTGGTTAATCATAGCCCGATCCAAAATACCTAAATGGAATGGATAGAAACTTCTTTTACCTCTTCCCAACTTAAACGATGACAAGTAACTTCGCTTGGATTCGATTTCTCAAATTTTCATAAAGAGGAGTAAATGGATAGTTAAGGTACAACCTTTTCTTTTCCTAAGTGTGCGGTTGGCCAAGAACTTCCTTGGACATGTCTAAGCGCTCATGTCCTATAAAAATAATCCAACCTCATCTAAACAATTTTGCCGTTTGGTTTCTACACTTTAAAACTTTTTCAAACAAGTTATATTTCCTCCCTCTGTGACGATGAAGCAACGTTCCTTACACATGTGAATGTTGAGCCTTTTCCACTCGAGTGCGATGATGGCAAGAGTCCGTGTATAATCCCGACTCAGTCATCCATTCCTCAAGTGATGCAATCATTCAATTATTCATGCTTTGGGCATCAATGTTTTTGTTCGAATGTGATGAGTATATCTCATTAAAACAAACCAACAAACAAGCATTTTCTAGCCGAACTATGATGCTCTAACTTTTCCATTGCACGAGAGAGTACGTAAGCACTAAGTCTTACGACTCAAAGCGAGTAAAAATAATAAAAAAACACTTCTCCTTTCTAACTTGGAGGATAGCAAATTTTCACATTAACACACTTAGAACTAAATGGGTCTCATCGAGTACGATGGATATGAGAGGTGCTAATATTTTTCCCTTGCATAACCGACTCCCGAATCCATCTCTTGGTCTCGACGACCATTTATTTTCTCTTGTGGGTTTTATTCGATATTTTTCATTTCCTTCTTGGAATAAACAAATCTCGGTGCCGACTTCATTGAATCGAATAATGTAAAAAATTTCGAGGCGTCAACACAAGGATGTAAAGTTTGCAAATTTATGATCAAAATTGAAAAAGTTATGATTTTTAAAAGTTTAGCCTACAAAAGGTTAAGTTCCATAACTTAGAAAGAAATTCTAAGTTATAAAAGATAACTTCATTTGCAAGTTAACTTCAAATTCAATGAAACTCTTGATTTTATTTATTCAATGGCTAAGTACCCTTGAAACATGGAATTTGACCTTCAATTTGACCAAAAGTCCTCTTGGTCAAACTTTGACTTTTGTTTACTTTTTCCTCAATATCAACAATCATCAACCCTTTGACCAATTGAACTTCATCTGATGAAAACCAATGATCCATGAAGCTTGTAGAGATACCTTTGGGCACATATGAACCCACAAAACCCAACTTGTTTAGGAAAACAATCAAGAATTGACTTTGACCCAAAAAGTTGTCTTTTCAGTCAAATCAACTGATTCAACAATCATCTGAGCAGTTGAACCTTTTGTGATTGAAATTGATGATCAATATTCCATCCATAGACACTTAAGGGCATGTAGAGAACCATGAAAACAAGTTTGTTTCAAAGAATAAAAAATAAACTAATTTTATCACAAACCCAAAATTTGACTAAGAAAGATATGAGATGAGTGCATAAGCTTAAAACCCTAATTCCTTTGAGCACGTTGAAGAATCTCTTGAACAAAGATGGCATATGTACCATGATAATGATGATGCTTTAAAAATCTTGCTCATGAAGGTGTCGCACACTTCAATACTTAAAACCCTAGCTTAGGGACCAAAAGCCAGAGGGTGTGATCAACTTCTAGTCTCTTACAATCTTCTGTCACTTGATGAAATGGTGGACATGTTGAGATGTCTTGAGGCATGAGAAGCCACTGTAACTTTAATGAAACATGTGGTTGAGGAAATACCATCCTCCTTGCATTGATTGTCAACTATCTTCTTTCCTTTGAATAGAAGCTAATAGAATAAGAACACCTTGATCCTACACAGATGGATGAATGCAATGCAAATGTATGTATGATGATGAAACATAAGCTCTAAAGTATTATAATAGTAAGAGGGTAAATTTTGGGGTACAACAAGCAATTTTTTTTCTTTTATAGCCTATATACTTTCTAATCGTGCTACAAATTCCAAGCCTTTTCAAAAAATTTCACATGGGTTCAAGTATCAGGAAGAAATCAATAACAAGTAAAAAAAATCACGCATAAAAGACTCGACATCACATGCAATGACTCAAAGCATACACTACATTAATAATTGCAGTAATAATAAATAAGATGCACATTAAAATATTATAATAATAACTAACTATTTTTAAAAAAATATATAATTTTTTATTTTTAGATTAAAAGATACCGATATAAAATAATATGATTAATCAATTTCATAAATTCGTTAATTAATATTTTACATTTGATTAATTAAATTTATTTCACTACTAAAATTATAATATTTGATCGTTTATTAACAATCATATTATTCATTAATCAATATTTTATTTATCATTAAATAATTTTATTTTATTATTAAAAATTATTTTTAATATCTAATCATTTAATAACCAATTTTGTTATTTTATTAATTAATTATAAAAAATCTCTAAGAAAACCTATGTATTTAAAAAAAAATTGTTATTGAAATACAGTGTCTATGAGGGCAGAAAGGGCAATAGAGCGGTTATTGATACCCCTATTTAATATTGTAATGAACGCAGGGCCAAATTTATGATAGGCGGCGGTGCAGTTCAACATGCCTTAAAAGTTTGTCAATGGTGCCGTATTTGAGTCAAAACGACGGCGTTTTTCCCACGTTATTCGTTGGATTAAGCACAGAATTCGTAGCCTTGTCATTTTCAATGTCTCCCTTCCAATCGACACTTTCTTGCTCCCTGACAATTCTGCTCTTCCCACCAAACACTCTTTTCCTTTTGTTTTTTCTTCTCTTTTTGGGAGCAATTAAACACCCTCACAAACCATCTTTTATTGTTAGATTTAATTAAAAAATGGTAGTATTATTTTCATAATTTATTTTTAAAAAATAGTATTAATCTAGAATAGTAAAATAGTTACATATTAAAATGTCATTCGGGCATGGTTCATCTTCAGCAAAAATTTCAATAGATAGTGTAAAGTGTTAATCTTATTTATTAATGATTCACTTTAATGATTTAATTAATATAAAATAAATAAAAATAAACGATTTAGATTTCAATCAAAATTATGTTTCTTCCGTTTTAAAATGAGTGTCGTTTAAAATTTTTGTACACAGATTAAAAAATGTAATTCATTATCATGAGATATTGCACTTATATTAAATTAATCTTATTAATTTATTGAAAGTAGTGTGCAGAGTAATAATTATAGGATAAAATTAGAAAAATAGTTATCATTAATAGATTGAAAAGTGAGAATGTAATTTATTTTGAAACAAATTTTTTTCTTCTAAAACGACACTCATTTTTGAAACGGAGGGAGTAGAAAATTTCTTCATACACCTAGTGGGTTTCTTTCTCATCCATGGTGAAAAACTAAAAATACCCCAAAGTTTCATAAGTTCACTTACGAATTCGCAAAATAAGGTGAATTCGTAAATACACTTACGAAATAATCAAAGATTTTCAAAAAATAAGGTGAATTTGTAAGTGCACTTACGAATTCACCTTAATTTTTTAAAAATAAGGTGAATTCGCAAGTGCACTTACGAATTCACCTTATTTTAGGAATTTGTAAGTTCACTTATGAAGTTTGCGTGTTGTTTCAGAAAACACACAAACGAACCCCCAATACCATTCATTTTAAAATACCCCAATTTTAACCTCTCTACGCCAAACCTTTGCAATTTCTACCACTTCAAAGTCACTCAATCCAAGTTCAACTCATCATTTCAACTCATTCCAACTCTTCCAAAATAAACTACAACCTCCATTTTGTGTAAGTTTTCTTAACTTATTTCTATTCAAATTCTAAATCTTTATTAGATTATTAGGTTAGGTTATAGAAATTTAATAGTATATGAAGTAATAGTAGGTAAATGTAGTAGGAAAAATAGGATTTTGGGAGTTTTGGAGCTAAGTTTCTGGTTTTGAAAAATTCTGGACGAATGGGGTTTCGCAAGTTAACTTGCAAAGTGAACCAGGAGAGACTTAACAATTGTAATGATTTAATTCAGGAAAATGGCAAAGAATGACAACCAGATGACACGTTTGAGACATGGCAGGCAAAGCAAGACAGCGTCGGCCCGTCGAGAGCGAGAGCTAAGGGCAAGGGCACAAGTTGATATAACATCACCCTCCGTAACCTGAGATATTTTACGGACCTATCTATAATTCGTGATTGGAACTGGGGTGCCGCTGTGCTGACCTACCTTTACCAGAAGTTGAAGGAAACTTGCAGGTGGAGGGCGAGGGCGCTCACCGGCTCATGCACACTCCTCACGGAACATTTTTATTTTAACGATAAATTTTAATTAGTTTTAATTTATTTGTACTTACACATTATATTTTTGTTGATTCAGAGTTGGATTATATCGTACTTTCACTGCATCCATGGTTACACCGTAGATGCTGACTATCAGGACTTCATGCCAAGGGCTCCCAGATTTATTCTCAACAGGGGCAACCATAATGTGCTTCCTTACCGGGTGTTCCTTGATCGCACTAACCATGACGACATTAATTGGACCCCGTTTGAGGACTACAAGGAGGTTGTTGCTTTCGATACCAACTCGTTATACTCTGGGTGGCTAGCATGTGGGGCTAACATGACGGTCAGGTATTTGCCCGAGCGGTGTATGCGCCAGTTTGGCTTTGTGCAGATGATACCCTGATCTCCTTTCCAGGATGCTCCCGACACCATGACACAGAGGGCTCTAGATGATGTCTTCCAGGATTAGGAGAATCATCTCGTTCCAGATGAGTATTGATTGATGCGGGCATCTCGTATGTGGCACTGTGTGGAGGGATACGCGACATGGTTCTTTAGAGTGTCGCACCCTTACATGACACCGGAGTGTGAAGGACGTCCACCGAGACCAACACATGAGAAGCTCTTGAAGAACGAGCAGACCGAGGATGATCATGCCATTGATCTTGTCCCAATCTGTTAGCGTATCAGGCAGATTGGACAGGAGGCGTTGGATGACGGTGTTGTGCATGAGGGCGGACCCAATGCGGTTGCTGTGGTGGAAAGGATGGTCGCTGAGGCAGAGCGTGCAGCTAGGAATGGCAACAGGGCGGGTCGAGGACTGTTTTTACCTCTCCCAAACCTGAACCTGAATCCCGAAACGATCCTCGCTCTCTGCCCCAAACCCAACGTGAATGGATAATTAAAACCCAAACCCGTCCCAAACAGGTTTGGGTTGGGTTCGGGTATCCCCGTCCCACCATCATCTATTTAGTAAAATTATTTTTTTAATTAAAATATTTAGTTTTGCCAAAATCAAATTACATTATAAATAATAAAATAAAATAATATAAAAAAAAATTATGTATGCATTTCAAATATTTTAAATAATAAGTACAAATCAAATTATCAAAACACTGCCCACATATTTAATATTCTAAATTATCAAAAATAAATAATAATGTACATAATCAAATAAAAGGGGCGGGTTCGGAGATGGGTTCGGGGTGGGTACTAGTGTCCCCATTATCCGACCCGTCCCCGTATTTTGTAATAGGGGAAAATCCAAATCCAGTCAAAGCGGGTTTTCTCCGTCAACTTCGGAGCAGGTTTGGGTGGGTACCCGTAGATATGGGTTTTGTTTCCATGCCTACATGGAGCGCATTACCGCAGGCAAAGAAGGGCGCGGGTGGTCAGGATTAGGCATACACATTAGCCTTTATGTTTTGTTATTTGATTTGTTTGATCGCATTATTTTTCGGAACAATTTATGTAATTTGATATTTCTGACATTTTTCTCCTTAATATGTATAGCATATTAATATTTACATGGTTTGCGTATATAAAATGCTCTTTAATTAAATTTCTGAAAACGGAAACATAATCCGAGTTATTGTTAAAAATCATAGTAGTTTCAAACATTGTTTAACACATTCAGGAAAAATTTCGAAAGTACACTTACGAATTTACCTTTCTGGGTGAATTCGTAAGTGCACTTACGAAACCTTTCCTGAATGTGTTAAACCATGTTTAAAATAATAAAACATACAAAAATAAGGTGAATTTGTAAGTGCACTTACGAATTCATCTAGAAAGTTTAATTTGTAAGTGCACTTACGAAGGGCATTTTTAGTTTTTCAGGGGTGCTGGAGAAATCCACTAGGTGGGTGAAGAAATTTTCAAATTATATGGTAGAGGATCTACCCCTAAGTCATCCTTTTAAAAGTTGGCAAAAGCTAACATGTGCCTCAACGACACATGTTAAAGATACTGTTTACAAAAATATTATTTCAAAATCTATAAATTCAATTTATTAAAATTTTAAATATAACTTTATTGCACATATTTTTTTTAATTATAGTTTCTTAACATGTGCCCTTAGGACTCATGTTAGCAAGATCCTTAAAAGTTTAAGAATTTAACCAAATCAAAATGAGATTTTTTTTTTGGTTTTAAGTGATATGGTTGTTTATTATATTTTAGATAAAAATAAATATGCACAAAAATTATAAAATATTTTTATACTATACTCGCACTCAATTAAAATATGCTTTTTTAAAATATTAATATGATACAATAAATATAACAATTTTTATTGGTCATATGTGTAATATTAATTTACACTATCTCTGTATCACCTTTAAACTCTAACTTTGATATGTTCATTTTTTTATATCTGGGGTATACTTTCAGATAAATCACCAAAACGCCAAATGTGCATTCAGATGTATATCCGAATAACTCACCAAGATGTTCGTTCAACCATATCTACACCCTAGGATGGATCTGGGATATACAAGGCGCATAGTACTTGCAAACCGATCAATAAAGCAAAAATTACCCTCATCAATGGAATTCATTAACCTTTATGACTTCCTAGGCGACAAGGAAACCACGTCTATTATGGCCATGATTGCAATGTGTAACATCCTAAGAACCTCACATTTAATATTATAACTTATAGAACAACAAATGAAGCATATAGAACAACACATATTTGCACTTAAGAAGTTACTCGACATCAAATACATTTGTTCTGTAACGAATAATTATATAATAAAACATTCAACACCCGTCATCACATGTTTACCTTCAGTTGCGAAGCCAAAAAATTATGAAGTATGGGCAAAAATATCCTAAGAACAATCCATTTTCTAGTCCAAACTCTAATTTTCATCTGTGTAAAGTATATTTCAACTGGGAAATATATAGTCAATGGGCAGAAATTTATGCAGCCTAATACTCATATAACTTAGTTGAAGTAAGGAAATAAAACTGTGAATCTAGTGGCTGAAATCACATAGGTTGTTCTAAAATAGAATCTAGAAATAACACTAAATAAAGAATTTGAAAACTAAGATATCATGCATTAGACATATGTTATCCTTGGGAAACTATAGATTTGGAAGAACTTAAATAACCAGTTTGAATGATAATTAACTAATATTTTAGTCTAAAATATCATGTCCCGCTGCGTAATCCAATGTTTTAATGATTTCTTGTATATATATTTTAAGCTAAGGTCTACTATTTTAAGCTAAGGTATAGAATTGTTGCACCACTACAATTCTATTATAATAAGAAATTGATGCTAACAATGAGTGTAAAAAGTTCCACATGTGACAACTGCAATAACTAAGTTGATCACTGAAATTAGGTCTCAGACAAGCTGCGCCATTGCCAAAGGTCCCATTTTCTCTTCCACTATTGAATAGTGGATGAATGGTATTGTTTGTTCAAAAAAGCTGAAAACATGTTAACATGAATAAGTACAAACAACACGGTAATAAAATATAATTAACTTGACTCATAGTTTAGCAATAATGTCTTGTGTACCAAAAAGTAGTACTTGATATCCTTCAACGAAATGAATGATAATACAAACATTGGCAATGTCAATAAGCCATAAAAGGCTCATAAATCCAAACCCTGTCAATAGATTTCATGGTGCAACATTTCCAAAAACTGCATACTTAAAGCATCCACAACATAGGTAAAACAATTCAGCACCACAACAACAATTCAGCAAGTGAAACAATCAATAATAAACAATTCACAACCATAATTCATAAGAAACAGAAGCGAAAATGGAAAAGAAACTTGGTTGAGACAATTTACTGAACATTGAGTTTGCAAGTTGCAAAACAGTGGTAACATCGACAATTTGATACTGATACGTAAACCACTAAATGAAACAACAACAATCATCAACAACAACAATAATTCAACATCATAAAGTGAAATAATTAAGGAAAAAGATATGAGAAATAGGTTAAAGCATTATATCGAGCACCTTGTGGGCAAGACTAAAAGTTGTATTTTTCTTCCAATTCTCTAACTTTTCTGATCTATTCCTTGCTCTTTTGAATCTCTTTTGCTTTGATTTTGGTGTTGATTAAATATGGTGTGTTTTTTTTTGCATAAGATGGGGATTATGTTGGGTTTTATATGGTGTGATGAAATTGAGGAATATTGATGTGAAAGAGAATGAGATTGAATAAAAGGTTGATGGTTGTTCAAGTTGTTCATGTGGTACCAACTCAATATTTGGTTCTCTCTAGAACCTGATCCCCTCTCAGAACCTACAATCCTCCTCTATGAGCTTCAAGCCCCTCTTTAAGCTTGGGATAAGTCACTAGTCTTATTGCTGAACTAGCAAACATGCCTCTTAACACTAATCAAATGATGCATGAATCATAAATATCAATATCAATGTGTTAAGACCTCCCCCTGATCCTAACATAATGCACTGACGACTCTCGCAATCCACTCTCTAGATTACCATACAATCACAATCTCAAATTCACAACACAACTGAAACCAACACAACCCAATTATTAAATAATTTAAATGTTATTAATTCTCATCATCGCCAACATAACATCAACAAACCATGTAATCAACATCAAATAGTTATGTTATCATAACACATTCAGCCTCGTGAAAACAATTCCATTTGATATTAATTCGTCTTACCTTTCCAACAAACCAAGACAGAGTTTTGAGTTGGTTATCCTGCAAACCAAATCATGGTTTAACACAGGCTAACCACAAACCGATACTTTTATCTAGAAGGTCTCGAACCTACTAAGTTTACACCATCCCGAACTAAACAACAAATAGATTTTTAACCGAGTAGATCTCGAATTAGTAGACCTTTTAACCAGGTCGAGTTTAAGAACCATTGTAAGTATTTCCTTTGGCTAATCTTTACGAACTAAAATAATACTTTTTCTACAGTGGAGGAGCTCACAAACTAAATGGAGGCTAAAATAAATCTCCAAATACAAACCTAAGCTTTCAAATGGTTTATCTCACAACTAAAAATATCAACTTTCTCTGAAAGAATTATTTACACTAGAGAAAAATTCTTTCTTAGTAAATTTAAAATTTATCCCTCACCTAAAAGAATATTCATCACTAGACTCAAGAAAACTATCAAAGAACTATGTCTAAAATATGCGAGAAAATGTGAGAGATTTTAAAGAAGTGATGAGAGAAATAAAAAATGAGGTTTTTTTACATTTTATGGTTGTGCAAAAGTGATAGATGATCTCTCAATTTATAGGCCAAGGTGTAGTATAAATTTGGAAACAACCCATGAGTCTCTTAACTCACCTAATCGATTAGGCCTAAAATCTAATCGACTAGACAAATTTAAAAAGTCTCATAATCAATTGAACAATCGCCTAATCAATTGGATAGACCCTTAAAACATTTTTTGGTGGTTTTATTTAAAAGTGAGAGGCTTAATTAGTGTGTGTGTGTCTGTGTGTGTGATTTAGCCATAATGTTTTAAGAAATCCCCTTGTGCTTTACAAGACATCAATCATTCAGACAGGTCTGGCCAATCAAGCTTTCACAATTCCTCTCCATCACACTCTGAAGCTTCAAGTCATGACATCATTATCTTTGAATTTAGTAAAATGCAATAAACTTGAGTCTCATTGACAAGGCTTGAGATATATCTATGTTGATTACTATCATCTTAGAGTTGATATGTGAAATCACAAGTGATCCTTGAAACCTAAGTCTTTTCTTGAAAGTTGTTGAACTTTAATGTTGACTTTAAATAAATGTCTATCTTGATTTGAGAGGATATCTTAATCAACTATCTGATGTCTATTTGACCATTTGACCTATCTTCACCATTTTGTTGACTTTAAGTGTTGTCATCATCAATACTAAGCATCTACTAGTTGACTTAGATCCTTGATATCTATATGCATTTACCATCTTGGATCATTTTTTAAATATACCTGCAAGCACATAGGTTCATAGCTAGTTCCTAGAGAAATTGGGTTTTCACCATAAATCACAATAGGAGAATATGAGATGAATATTAAGGGAGGAATAATTGTACGAGGAATCAACATTGATGTTGTTCAGTTTATTTCTTTTATGACTTAATTGTAAGGCCACAATGAGTAAGCATAACTAATTTCATCTTTGTTGGGGTTAGATGTAGGTGTACTAGTACTTATGTTTTGATATAGACCATGGAGTTCTGCGTAATTCTTCTTAAGTTTTATATTGATGGATTCTTCATTTTTAATGCTTGTTTAAGATTATCTCCCTAAAACATATCTTCATGATATTACTTGAGATTCAAAATGTATTAGTCATTCCTAGATCAAAGTATTTCATCTTTAGGATGCTAAAGCCTAGACATATATTTAGGCTCAGTATCTGTATTTACTATTGAAACTTAATATTGACATATTAATTAATAGACCGAGAGATCTTCTATTAAGTAATACAAATGATCTCACATCATTAAATCATACATGAGTTGCAGTGAGAGCTTAGAATGGTAATATTAATAACCGATCAGAATTACGTATTACTAGTCAATAATGCTAAATAAGAATGAGTCAATGAAATCTAGCCCCAACAAAAAAAAAATTATTGTTAAACACCAAAAAGTAAATTTTAATTCTTGTTATTTTACATTTTAAGTATTCACAAAACAATCAACCATATGATAAACCAAGCTTAAAGTAATAGAAAATATTGAATGGTCTTTGAAACATAATTAGTCCATGTGGAGACGATAAAAATTGGACTTGTTATCTGCACTGCAACAGTGTCTAGATAATAATATTTAGAAACACCTCTAACTCAAACAATAACCTTTTTTCGCAAACATATTTTGTATGCAGGATATGTCTAGATATTACTATTAAGAAAAACCCATGACTCTCTTATAAACCTTTTTTGACAACATATAAACCTTGTATCTAGATACTAATATCCCTACTACGTAAAAGGTATTCGACATTGGTTGGGAAAGATAAAAAATATGCGGGACCAGACGTTGTTATGTAGCGTTTCGTTGTATATGTGTTACTTACAATCATGATCCAGTGACCATTGAAGAAAATTGGGAAGCATGCGTCCTATCACAACGGTTGAGCCAAATGACCGATGTGATATACATAAAGGTCATAGGTTTGATTCTTAGCAGCACTATTTTGGTATTTATATTATTCTGGACAGGGTTTGATTCTTAGCAGCACTATTTTGGTATTTGTATTATTCTGGACAGCGCGAGAGATATTGCAACGATTGTGTTATTTAACTGTTGTGAAACTTTCTGCTGAAGTAATAAATTTAATCATGCTTTTATAATTTTTCACATTTTAAGGTGTATTTTTGTGGATCATATAACAACAGAACAAACAAGTTGTATTTGTGATATAGTTATAATAATAATAATAATAATAATAATAATAATAATAATAATAATAATAGTAATAATAATAGTAATAATAATAATAATAATTGTATCATAATAACAATAAAAATTGGATTAAGAACCAAAAAATTGTATATTACTTCCAAACTAAAATGTCACAAAACAACCTATTGTTTACACATTACATAACATCACTTAATCATATCTTGGTGTTTTAGTTTTTTGTTTCTATCTGTTTTGTCTCTTGTTGTGTTGTCTCTTGGTGTCTTGACATATAAAGATCTACGATTTCAAATAATCATACTCGCATTAGAAAAAATACGTAGAAATTATAACATACAATTAATATAATATGAATAAAAAATAAAATACTTACTTATTAATTTCCTATATGCTTTATTCATGACCAATTCGAATAGGATGCACAACATCTCCATCAATTTTATTGTATGAGGTAGAAACTTGTGTTGTAAGATGGAGTGGATGAAATATCAAGACTTTCATCACTAAGAGGAATACGTTTTCCTTAGAGAACCATTGACCATTTCTCGGATATGTCTGAAGAGTCAGTCACATAGAAAATTTGTTTTGCTTGAGAAGCCATGATGAATGATTAGTTCATAAAAGATGCCTTGCCAAGGTCAACCCGTGTAAATTCTAAGTCATCAATATGTATACAATTACTACTATTGGGAATCCACTTGCATTTAAATAAAGACACTTTGAAAATAATATAATCAATCTCTCAAATCTCCTCAATGACACCATGGAATGTGGTAGTTTCCAATAGTTGATTCTTATATTCTAACTAGAGAAATACATCGATTCGGCTTCAACCATAACCCTATTATTTTGCGTTGTATTACAATCATCTTTTAATTTTGTATAGAAGGTATGATGACCAATGTCGTATGCAGTCTATGTTATGACGTTAAATTTTGGCTTGTACGACATTCACTTAAGTATCTCGGATGCACTATGATCATTAGATACTCTTTTATTAAATCAATTTATGAATATCTTGTTATGCTCTACCAACAAAAATCGGTCGCTCATTCAAGGATATTTTTTCTTCAAAAGTCTTTTGTGAACATCTACGTAAGGTTGCACTTCATCAATATTAGTCAATATATAGAAATGTGCTTGAATAACTACATCCGAGCCATTGATGTGACATTTAGACCTTAAATAACTTCCATCTATGTGATCAGCATGATGAGACTTTGAAATTCCTATAAAATGTGCTTCTAACGAATAGTTTGTACAAAACTCAACAGCTTCTTCAATGATGTACCTTTCAACAATCGAAGTTTCTAGTCGGTGATGATTCTTAGTATATCCTTTAAAAATATTCATATATTGCTCTATTAGATACATCGACCTTAAATAAATTGGACCATAAAATATGATTTCTCTAACTAGATGAACAAGTAAGTGAACCATAATGTCAAAAAATGATGGAATAAAATGATGGAATAAATTGGACCATAAATTAGGTGTTGTTGTTTACACGTTTTATAGTAGTGTATGTATTAAAACTATGAACTTTGTTAAGCCAAGATATTTTGTAAAGTTTATATCTAAATGTTAATATCCTGAGACACCCCTGACTCATCTTATTACATATGTAGGCAACCTATTTTTTTACCCAAATTTTATCTAGATTTCACTATCTAGAGACAATCCTGTCTCAAACAATAACCTATATTTTCAAACATATTTTGTACGCAGGGTGTGTCTAACTACTACTATATGAAAAACTCCAAACTCAACTATAATGCTTTTGTTTAGACACATTTATTTCTCAAGATGTATCCATATACAAATATCTAAACAAACCCTTGAATTAACTATATACTTTGTTTATACAACCTATTATGTATTCAAATGTTAATATTTAGACACGCCATTAATTCAACTCATTACATTGTACAAGGTTTAATTGGATATACACTTTTTATTTGAACAACAATGACTCTATTAATAATAACATATTCAAAATTTAACAATACATAAGTCGCTTTGCTTAAATAGGTAAAATAAGATATAGTATCATACATACAACCAATTATCACTCTTAAGTCGGCTGCCAATCATATATCGCTATGACATTCCTATGACCAATGTCGTAACTTACAACTCAAAGGGTTTACTAAAATGTGAATTATAACACCCTAAAAATCATAATTAATTATTTAATTAGTTATTTGTGATTCTTCGGGAATTATTGTGATTTATATGTTGCATAGTGGTTGTAACACCCCAATTCTACCCTGGTAATTATTAAGAAAATCAGAGTTACAAAATTCTTTTCAACAACCAATTGGTGTATTACAATTCAACTTAACAACAACATGCTATCACAGATACATAACACATAAGTTCGGATGAACTTAAACAACATGAATTTAACGTTATTAATACTAATAAGCGGAACTACATTATTCCATTTGGCAGTTATAACAACTTTAAAACCGTTTTAACATCAACAATTACTTTTCATGTATCAACTTGGTTATTCAACAACAAATCCAAACCAACTAAACAACTAACGTTCATACCCGAGTGTTACGTATCAGAGCGACTACCCAACTCGAACTAACAACAACTAAATCTTCTACTGGGATACCTGCACATTACTAGTATAAAGGTAAGGGTGAAACAAATGAAAAAGGTGAGATATCGAAAAATATAAGTAAAAGTATGATAATTAATATATTAGATAAAGAATCATACAATAATTACTACTTCAACAAATAAAATACGACATTCCACAAAACAATGTAATAATCAACAACAACTTCAGAATGCAACTCGAATGAGACTCGACTATGCAAATGCATGTGGATCCATTTGGTGTAAACTCCTAACTTAAAATTATGCCAGGTTATCGAGGCATTCGATAAGGCATAAGCCTTCAACTTTCAACTTGTGACAATCCAGACCAACGTGGTGAGCATAGCTCCAACATAAAGATTGTCAATCCAGGCCAACTTAATAATGCAAATGCTATGTATGCCACAACGACCACAACATCAACAACAACTTAAAACAACAACAACTTAATCATGCATTAATTGCATCAACTTAGTCAACACGGTCAACTTCGACTTCAATAACAATTAACAACATCAACAACAATGCAACTATAATTAACACAATCAACTTCAACTTCAACAACAATTAACAACATCAACAACAATGCAACTTATAATTAACACAATCAACTTGAACTTCCAACTTTGGCCATTTAAGCCTACAACCCAAAAGATTGTCCAATTCGGGGACAAAACAACTTGTTCCGACAGTACCTGCAAATCCAACAATCGACGCGAAATTCAACAAAATGAAACAATTTTATTTAACTACCCGTATACACCAACTACCCTATAAATTTTCGTCCAATTCCGAGCAACTAAATTTACCGCTTAATTTGACTAACTGTCTAATTTTCTGCACTGTTTTTACCTCCTGCAGCATTACTACCCAATTACATAAATTCTAGTAATTAATTCTGCCACTACGAGTAACTTTCCCGCAGTAATAGATTATTTTGCTATACCAATTTACATTGCCTGCTACCAATTCTATTACTGCTAAATTAACCTTCTACTATTATTTTCATCATTCTGCTATTGTATTATTTACATGCTATGTTTTATTTGCTATTGCTACACATAACCTGCTATAATTTATCTGTTATTGCTACACACAACCTGCTACTGCTACTTAGCCATTATATTTTTCCAGCAACTCATTAATTAATTTACTAACTAGTATCATGTTACTCTTTCCTAGGTGCCAAGAAAAACCACTTTAAGCCACTGCTACTCCCTTGCCACGTGAACGAAGGAAAGCAAGGAAGGGAGTGTGAGGCGCCCACCCCCTGGAGCCTGAGGCGGTCGCCTCCTGGATGGTGGGGCCCACACTAAAAATTCCTTCTGCATAGTGGGACGGGCGTCCCTTCTCACAATCATCTCCTTATTTTTTTTAAATAGTGGGGCGGTCGTCTCCAATTCTTCAACCTGCTGCTGGGCAACCGTCTCTGTTTCCCATGGCAATTTTGCATTGATGTTCCAATTCTGCGTATTGTTAGCAATTTCCACCCAGAATTCCATATATCCTCCCATAATAAATTACTACTAGTATTATAATACACAAGAATCATCATCACAGTACCAATGGAATTAATATAAACAATGCCAACAAATTCCAGCAACATGAATTCATCGCAGCAAAACACAATTGGCAGTAGAATTATATAATCCTAAACCCCACATAAAAACTATCATGCAATTGATTATAGTAATTGAACCCCACCCCTTACCTTTGGATCGGAGAGCTTGAAAAACCGACCGAAAGAACGCAAATCTCGGACAGCCAATTGACACTACTAGCAATCCTATTTTCTTTTCTTTCCCTTTTTTTCTCCTCCCTGCTCGTGGCTTTTTCTTTGGCTTTGTTAAAATGCTACTTCTAACTACTAACAATTTAAGACCTAGTAAAATAATGGGCCACTATGGGTATTAATGGGTTTACTAGATAATACCCTCAATAATGCTATCTCACACTCACAATTTAACTCAACTAATTTAATTAATAATTCTACTAATACTAATATTATTTCTAATATTAATTTCTAATAAAACTAATATTATTTACCAATGATGTTTTCTCCTGGTTAAACCGACTAATCATCTTATTATCAGCTTATCAACTCAAATAACGTATTAATTCAAAATGCCTCTTATAATAATTGCGATAAATCCAATTATTCTGGTGAATTCTCAAACTTCGTCTACACCCAATAATTAAATCCTTCATTAATTTAATTAACTAATTAATTAATTTCAGGGCGTTACAGTGGTGTTTGGCGATAGTATGTTATGGGGTAGTGTTTGAAAAAGAAACATATTAGAGTATTTGATTAGTTAATAATTATTTAGTAATCAAATAATTATTTGGAATCTATTAGATTTAATAATAATATTTAAAATTATTATTTAAATAAAAATAGAGATAATGTTTTGTGTAGAGATGTTGAGGACATAATGGTAATGTTGTGTGGAGTAAGTGAGGGAAATAATGGAATAACATAATAGGAATCCAAGGGGTAAGAATGACAAAAGGTATAAGTTGGGGGTTTTGTGCATTCACTTGTTATGATCGTATTTTTGAAAGAACGGTGAAAAAAAAGGCTAGGGCATGAGGAATTTGGGAATCTTCGTAGAGATCACAAAGAGAAAGATCAAGAGCTAAGAATCTAAGGTAAGGGGTGTTTATCATTGTTATTATAATTGATCTAAGGTTTAGATAATTGTATGATTGTGTTTGGTTGATTATCTTGGATGAAGATTGATGAAATTGATGAAATTGATGAAAAACCATATGTTTAATGAATGAATGATTGAACCCTTGGTGAATATATGATGTTAAGACCTTTAAATAATTATTATAGGCTGTTGATAATGTTATAGAATTATAGGATTTCAAATTCTAAAACTGGAACTTTTTACGGAATCGAATTTGGAGGTCCAGAAGGCCTTCAACAGCTGAATATCGTAGTAGGAAAAAGTGCCAAAAAATCAGCATACAGCAATTTGCATCGACGCAAACAGGGAAGGGGTCGACGCAAATAACAAGCAGAGAGCGGTCGACACAAGAAGGTGAGCGGTCGATGCAAAGTACCAACGAGAGGTCGATGTAAGGGTCGGCGCGAGCATACTTGAAGGAAGTCCAATTTTTGACAGATTTTGTAACGGCCATAACTTTTGAACCGTAACCCTGTTTGATGTGTTGTTCGAACCGTTGGACATCTAACGAGATGAACTATATTATGATTGAATTATATGAGTATTTTAATGCATTAATTAAGTATCAATGGGTTTATGAGATTGATTTATTACATGCTAATTTACCATGGTGTGCTATTTTAGTGATAAACATGATGTTGATTATGAGGTTTTACCATGGTGATTTATTAATGTTGTTGTGACTTAAGTGATGTTTAGTGATGAATGTTGATTTAGGATACGACGATGTACGGATTTGATTGGATGTGTTAAATTTTATTAAAAGAGCCATAACTTGAGTTTTATAACTCTGATTGAGATATCATTCGTTGCCTAGGGTAGAGAATGTAACGAACTTTAGTTAGATGGAATAAAATGAGATAAAAAGTATTTCCTTAATAACTACGCTGAGATATAGTTAGGTTCCCCGTGTTAACTTGCATTGCTAAGATATAGTTAGATAAAAGACGTCAAATTAGAAGAAAGCACAACACTGTTAGAGACTGTATCTCTAAAGGGGCTGTAAAAGTGGATCATGTACGCATTGATGAAAATTTAGCAGATCTTTTGACGAAAGGATTAGTTAGAGAGAAAGTCTATGATACGTCATATAAGATGGGACTAATGCCTATAGGTATATGAGTTGCTCATGATGGTAACCCGACTTAAATGACTGGAGATCCCAAGAAATAAGTTCAATGGGTAATAACAAGTTGTGAGTAATATGAGGTGAACATGCTAATGTGAATACGAGAAGCATGAATCCTGAAGTGCTAATAGAATGAGACGATAGAAACTCTTAATGATATCTATACTCTGTATGAGGGAGTACCTAGGCTACAAGAGTACTCTTAATAGACTCACCTATGTGATTGTGGAACTTAGGTCGATTCATATGGAATTTCGAGGCAGAATTCCTAGAGCCTTCACTAAACTGGGATACACGTGCAGGGCCATTAACGCACGGACTATTAGAATACACCTTAAGAAAAGGTTGTTTGCGGGTTTGATGTCTGAGATTGAGTTCAAGACATTTGTGTCACTCTTGTTGAATCAGACTCCTACTTGCTACACAAAGGTTCAAGTCGTAGACACCTTTGTTTATGCATAATCTTAGAAACGGTTGACGTTACTTCTAAAATCACTTCTTTAAATTCAAGTGGGGGATTGTTGGAACATGTCCACGTTCCAATATATTGAATTTAAAATTATTTTAAGTCTCACATTGTTAAAATGATTTTTGTGGTTGAAAAAATCCCTTAGTCCCACATTGCTTATGTGAGAAATTTTAACTAGTTTACTTCACTATATAAGGAGTGCACATGTTTCATTCCAAATCATACCAAAAACTATTCTATTAGTTTTTCCCTCCTCACTCTCATAACTCTGCGTCTCTCGAATTGTTGAAGCACCAACTTCTCCCACTTTCTTCCTACTCATTGAATTTTTCGAGTATTTGCTTGAATATTCTCTTAAGAGAATTATGTTAATTTCTCCTCATTTGAGTTGAGAAATTTTCAAGTATTAATTTTTGGATTCTCTTTGGAGAATTATTTAGATTTTTCTTTATTGGAGAAATTATTATGAGTGGTCAAATGACCATTATTATATTCTCTTTGGAGAATTATTTGAGTTTCTTTTTGATTGAGAAATTATTATGACTGATCCTTGTACTAGATTCTACGAATGATATTGATACCATATTTGAATGATCTTGTACCATCAGAGGGTGTATTTCTAGATCGATTATCTATCGTGCAAATAGTAATCGTACAGTATAGAACTGAGCTGTTTTATTCTGGAGGCGGCGCGGTAGTTCGACTGCTTTGCATAAATTTGGGCAGTGCCGCAAAACCTCTTAAAAAGAGCGACCTAGTCCGCGACTCAACTCGGTAATTTCTTCGTGACAAATTTTTCAAAACCGTGAAACAACAAATACCTTAAAGTTTTTTATAGAAATATGATGTCTCTCTTATAGTCCTGAAGCATTGGACATTTGTCTGTACTCTTGAATTTTATAGACTCCCAAACACTCTAATTAATGTAGGACTTCACGTCAAAGTTAGGACTTCCCGAACACTCCAAACAATTTAAGATTTAATTTGTTATGTCAAATAGGAAGAGTGGCATAGTCATATTATGCCTTTATACTTCTATTGAAGTTTTAAAGTAAGCTTTTGTTTAAGAATTTACAATCAATTTTGTAATAAGAGTTTGACTTATATACCTAATAGATGAGAGAATAGTAGCTCTCCTCTTTCATTTATTAAAAAAGTGAAATTGCATAAGATCCCCATAATTTTGTTAATTTTCTTTTTTTTCTTCAAATATACACTTAATTGTTTGATGATGTTCAAATAAGATCCTTTTTTGTATTGGGGATGAAATATCTACTTTAATGTATTTTCTTATAAACAATGTATACTGTACGTAATTCCATTAGTACTCCAATAGACAATAGTGATACATGAGTGCAGTGACCTATCCATTTGTGATTTGCTACTACCAAAACGGGAATAAATATTGATTCCATTCGACCAGATACAAGTGCAAGAACTCAGGTAGAAAGCAAAAGGAAACAAGAACAAGGTTAAATGGCATTGAATGTGACTATCTGTGTGAGAGAATGTGAATAATACTCTATGAGTGTGACGTATTAGAGTTACGGCCACAAGCAATGAAGCATAAGCATTGATTAAATACACATAGGAGTGAGATTAAAGCCACAAATTGTGTCACTGACTTGTTTCTGACTTCTTCCATTGCCGAATCAAAAAGCAATATGCGCGCGATGCGACGCCAGCATTCAGAACAACTGCTTTCCTTTCCTACAAAAATTGCAACGGTCACCGTCCAATCACATAATCCAGAGGTCTCAATGTTTCTGTTGGGTCAAGTTCACTCTATCAGTATCCAAAAACAACGTTAATCTGGCTGGGAAGTAGTGTTACCGAGAAAAATCTACCTAGCCATTCCATGGGGTTTTTACTTGAAATCTCCCATTTGAACTCAGCACCCCCTCAAAATAGGGGAGTTCAAAAACAAACCGGCTCAATAAAAAATCGTAAAAATGAATCGAATCAAATTGAAAATACAAGAAACTGCATTTGATTTGGATGTATTTGATTAATTTTTTAATGGAACCGTGCAGTTCAGTTTAGTTTGTGGTTTGTATTTTACAAATCAAACTAAACTACATTATGTAATAAATCTTACTACCCAATATATATTTCTTTAATTCTTTAGAAAAATCAACATGTATTATATGTATATTTTATCGTATTCTTTATATGATATTTATTTTAATTTATAAATCATAAAAAATATAATATTATTTATTTATTTATAAATACTATTTTCACAAAATATATTTTATTTTATTCTTTGTATAATATTTATTTAAGAATGCAATCGTATGTATATCATCTTTTAGATTTAGATAAAATTATAATATGCAATTTTATGTATCAAATTATAAATTTATTTTGACAATTATAATTTCTTTTATGGTAATGTATTAAAGATTTAACACAAATTATATTTTTCTCTATATGTGTATGTATGACTCAATAATTTTTTTTGTAAAAAATCGAACCAATCGAATCGCATTAGTTTGGTTTGGTTTTATTATTAAAAGTCAATCGAACCAAACTGAACCGCACATTTTTTCTCTTGCGATTCAGGTGATTTTTTATTTTAAAACCGCTCAAACTGCACCGCGAACATCCCTACCTCAAAGTGGATGAAAAGACTAAAATAACTCAATTAAGATTTTTCATACATTTTTGAATTTTTGATACACACTAAAAATTCAAATTTATAAAGCAATACCAGAGATTTCGTGGGCATAACACAAATTTCGTGAAAGAAAAAGAATTTACGCTATTTTTGCTTTTAAAAAATTATATTTTATCACAAAAAATTTAAAAATTTTGATATTTTGTGACGAAAATTTGTACAGTTTTGATGATTTTGTTATGTCATATACTAGAAATTTTAAAATTTTCGGGTGTTCACTTTGTTTACCGAAAATTTTCGGTAGTTCAATCTTTTTAAAAGTGTTTTTTTTATTTGTTTTAGTGAGGACCATGAAAAAAGACGGTGTCGTTGCAGGCAGACAGACTGATAGAGCATAAGCTCGGGCCCTAGATGATGAGGCACAGGCTTCCGAACTACATGCAGAATGACGTCCTTCGATCGGTTTTCATAAAAAACGGTTGACTGAGCAACATGCGTAGTTCCGTGCACCTCGTCGACATGTTGCTAGAGTTTCTACAATCGATGAGGTACATTGTAACACCCCGATTCTACCCCACGTGTTCATTTAATTTAACTCAGAGTATAGCAATTTCAGGATGTCACAATTCTCAACGTAAACACATAATCATATCATTTTCATTCAATAGATACATAACACTCTTAAATAGTTTTCAACGTAAACAATTTCATTAGCTAGCAGCGAAATTCAAATAGTTTTTACAAAACAAAACATAGCATCTTATGATTATTTCAACAACATCAGTTCAACATGAAAATAACAGAATAGAAACAACGCGCATTTTCCCTCGAGTGCTACGTATCAGAGGAAATGACACCATACTCGAACTAACGGCTACTAACTTGTCATCCTTCATTACCTGCACGTTACCAATATAAAGGCAACGACGAAAACAAGCAAAGGGTGAGATATCAAACCATATAATTGAGATTATGATAAACAATATATAGTTCGAAATCATATAATATCACCATTTTGTAATCACACGACTAATCAACGCTAACACGTAACTACTCCGTAACAACATACGATCATTCACAACAACGTAATTCAACACAACAACATATCAACAACAACTTATATCCAACAACGCTTATCAAGAAGTAACTTATATTCAAGAGCAATTGTACTCGACAACAATAACAACATATATCAACAACAAGTTATATTAGACAACAATAATAACATGTATCAACCGGCAACATGGACATCAACAACAACAACTCAAAACAGCAACAACAACGACCGCAACAACGTAATCAACAAATCAAATGCGACGCAACTATGCAAATGCATGTGGATCCATCGGAGTATAACTCCCAACGTAAAAAACTGCCAGTAATTCTGAGGCATCAAGGCGTAAGCCTTCAAAGTAAACAACATACAACAACAACCATCAACGTTAGCTATCAGAGCCTCTACAACAAAGTTCAACAATAACGACAACAACAGATTCACTTACAGAAACTACAACAAATCATCCAAAAACTCACCTACTGTACTTAAAGACATTATTATAGGCTAATTCATGTTCCTAGCTTTCCAACGGTCCAAACGGCATCAAAATCGGAGTTACGGTCGTGAAGATACGACCAAAACAATTTTCCAGAATTGTAGTTCCGTTTCTGTTCAGTATGAGCCAATACAAAACTCCATGCATCAATACAAAACCCACTTGTATTGACGCATACAACGTATGAGCCAGATCATAGCTTTTTAAAATTATTTTTTTTCCAATTTCCTTCAGTATGAGTCGATGCATACATGCTTTGTATCGATACAAAACTAACTTGTATCGATACATACCTCGTATGAGTCGATACAAGTCTTCCAAAACAGCCCCATGAGCCGATACAAGTCCTTTTGTATCGATGCAAGCTATTTTCATGCTTCTAGTTTTTAAAATTATAACAGCTTATATCGATACATAACTCTATGGATTGACTCATGCTGCAAAATTTCACCCAAAAACCAGTTTTCCTCAAGTTACACGATTCAATTATGACAATTCGCAAACAGTAACAACAACATATCATCTAATAGCAGAATTATGCATCCTTTTCAATCAACAACAATATTATACACAAAATAACAACAATCCTATATTCCAATTTGGGATTTTCTACGGTTAACCACATCGACATGACACAACCTAGCGAATCATACATCCAAAACTACCTACTGCCCATCATATCCCCAATTATAGAGCAACAACCCCACCCTTACCTTAGATTGAAGGTTGCTCAACGAATTCTTGATCGTTCCACTTTTCCCCGTCAAAATCCCCGTTCCTCTTTGGTCTGCAGTTTCTCTTTTCACGTTTTACTCTCCCAAAAGCCAAAAACCCTTATTCTTTTTTGCAACCTAATTCTTTTATTTCTTTTTAATCCAATACTAATAATAATAATAATACTATTATTTTCTTAATGGGCCAACTAATTAACACCTCCCATATTATTTCTCACACCACCACTAAATCTAACTTTTAATCAAATAATAATTCCATAATAATATTATTTCTCCAATTAAATCGTCTATCGCTCAACTATCAACTCAACTATCAACTCAACCGCTCAACCAACATATTAATCCAATAATAAAATACTTAAATAATTTAATTAACTAATAAATTAAATTTGGGACGTTACATACATGATCTTGTGGAGGTATTTGCTCGCGTGGAGGCACCCACTTTTGTGGATGTGCCTACTCCTGTGGATGAGCACGTTGTGGTGGAGTCGGCTATTGAGGATGTGTCTACTCCTGTGGATGAGTAGGTTGTGGTGGATTTGGCGACTGAGGAGGTTGTGGTTGTTGAGCAGGTTGTTATTGAGCAGGTTGATGAGGTATTTATCATTGATACAAATGCTATGACCTTTGCGACTATGGAGCCATCAGTTCACAGTGATGAAGGCTTTCTAGGAGAACCTTCATACAGGTTCGTGCTAACAGGATTATATGAGCACGTCGCATACATGATATGGAGATATATATTTTGTTTTCTTTTTTATTGCAATTGTTTATAACGGCTTGATGTGTAATATGCTTTGTTTTACAAGAGGGTGCGGTGCTGAAGGTTACATCTCATGGTTCGAAGTTGAAGAACTTCCCAAAGGATGGTGACATGCTTGAGGAGGTCAGACGTATTGTGAGAGATTTTCATCTGCTGGAGTTCGGTCAATGCTCGTTGACCATGCTTGACTCCTCCATTCTATCAGATTTTGTTGAGAGGTGGCACCCAGAGAGATCATCTTTTCATCTTCCATTTGAGGAGATAACCATCACATTGGATGATGTCGATGTCTGGTTTCACATCTCGATAGCCAATACATTTTTCACTTCTCCTCATATTAGGTAGTAGACAGCGTTGCTTGTGGTTACTGATGATTTGGATATATCTGAGGTGACGGTTCTATAGTAGTTTGACTTTAACCGGGTATTTCACCTTCGGATGTCTTCGTTGAGGAAATTGTACGGGGAGCACGTGGAGGTTCATAGGTATGAGGTTGTCGCTAGGGCTCACATTCTACATATAATGGCATGTACTCTCTTTGAGGATAAGTATGGTGTTTGCACTGATGTTTGCTATATGTCTTTACTCAGTACACTAGACAATCCGTGTTGGACTTAGGGAGTGGCGGCGTTTGCAATGGTGTACACAACACTTGGAGTTACTTCTAGACCTGATACTAGACAACTAGCTGGTTAGCTGAACATATTCCAGGTATACTAGCATTAGGGATGGCAATGAACCAAACCAACTCAAAAACGATTTGAAACTCGGTTCAACAATTAAATCTTTGAACTAGGTTCATGAACCAAATGAGCTGAATATGAGCGAAAAACCAAGTTCGTTAAATAAATGAACTGAACTTAAAATATACATAGTACAACTTGTTAGGTTCATGAATCAACTCGATTCTAAAAATTGTTACAAATGATATCAGCATCATATAAATTATGGAGTTTTTGAATTAGTATATTTTTGAGATAAAGTTAAATTCCAATATGATAACTTTTATTTTCTTTTAATATTTTCCTTTTAAAATAATATTAATTTAACATATCAAATATATATATATATATATATATATATATATATATATATAAAATAGACTTAAAAATGGTTTTTAATTATGTGAAGCAAGTGAACTGAACCTAATGAGGCAAATCGAGTTGTTCTTGAACTTATAATGAGTCGAGTTTGAGCTTAAAAAAAGTTCAAGTTAAACTCAAACATGTAAGTGAGCTGAACCAATTCTTAACGAGTTTAAGTTAGTTCGAATCGACTCGACACATTTCCAGCCCTAAATAGCATTTATTTGAGTATATGGTTATCTGGTGTTTATCAATTTATTTGAGTATATGATTTACCAGTTCATTTATGTAGTGTTGGATACACGAGCAAATCCCCCACATTTGTGACTGGAAGATCCAACGTGTCTCGACAAGTGATCTACGAGCGATGAGATGGAAGGACAAGCAAGTTCATCCATGATGTGTTCTGGAGTATAGGAAGAGGCTTGACGCTCTGACCTTAGATGATGTCGTCTGGACACTATATATATCTCACCGGGCCCATCGTCCATTTGACAACGCAACTTTGTATTCAAGACATATTAGGTGGGAGAACCATGTGACTAGACATTTTCCTGAGAGGCGTCTGCGACAGTATGGTTATGTCTAGGGCAACCCTCATCCAATTCCTGATTCTCCATCTGGTGGCATTGACAGGTGGTTCCAGACTGACATTATCAACTCTGTCGTGAGATTAGGGATACAATACTTATGGTCCAGAATCCCGCACAATGCGAGGATGGATACCTAGAGTTGTATCACAACATAACACACCTTCAGGCCATACCACCGACAAAGGTTTCTGATGTATCAGGACCTTCACATGCTTGGGTTTCTAGCGAGCCCCCCCCCCACAACCTCCACCATATACAATTGACCAGGAAAGCCTCCTACAATTTATTGCTCTTTATTTAGATAACCTCATAGGTTTGGTAAACCTTGATGGTGAGATTTATACAGGTTTGACTAGGTTAGCGGACATAGCCCGTAGGGGCGTATTTAGATATGTTATATTTTAGCTGTATTATTTGTATATTTTGAGGCACATAAACTTCTTATTTATAACATAATATTTGTACGATTACATTTTTTCGATTCGATGATGAAAATAACATAAAGTAGTTCAACAAACATGAATTAAAAACAACTAAACTTAAAAATATATGCAATACTAAATGATTAGGGATGTCTCAACATCTTCATTATATCATCGACAATTCTTGTTATTCGCCCATCCAACTCGATCGGACCCTTGGTCATCCTACGCCAAAATGATTTCCACATGGTCTCTTGGATGACATATTTGCTTCTGCCCTTTTTCCTTGTGTTTGCCAGTTTCGAAAGGATATCTGTCCAGATATTATGTTCACGAGGAACGTATTGGACCTCTGTGGATGCAATTTCTTCATTTTTTCCTTTACCGACGTTACGTACTCGATGAGGTCGTCATTTTTGGTTTGATACTCTCCCCGCACCTGGGATGCGACAAGATGCGAATCAATGAAATTTTTTATTTCATGTGTGCCTAAATCCTCGGTCAGGTGCAAACCTGCAATGAAGGCTTTGTATTCGGCCTGGTTGTTAGAAACCGGGAAGGGCAAAGTAAGGGAGATCTCAATTAGCTCACCTTCTTCATTTTCGAGAATCGTGCCCATGCCGCTCCCCGTCGAACTGGAGGCTCTGTCTACAAAGATGGCCCATTTGTGAGCGTCTCTCGCAGGGGAGGAGAATATGGTCATCTCTGTCAAGAAGTCGTCCAGTACTTGGGCTTTAAGCGCCTTCCGTCTGTCGTACTAAATGTTAAACTCTGGCAGCTCTAGTGGACATTTTAACATTATATCGGACATGTATGGACAACCAAGAAGTTTCCTTACATATTGGTCGGTTCTTACTATGACCGTGTGGGCCAAGAAGTAGTGTCTTAGTCTTCTCACCACATTGACGAGGCCCAACACAACATTCTCAATCTGTTGGTACCTGATTTCGGGCCATTGTAGGGCTTTGCTCGTGAAGTGTATTGGTTTTTTCCCGTTGGGGGTTTCTCAAATGAGGACCGCGCTGACTACCTCTGTAGAGACAACCAAGTAGAGGTATATAGTCTCTCCGTCTTTCTGCCGCAAGAGTACTAGTGGTTGCGAAAGTGCTTGTTTGAGATGGAGGAAAGCCTGCTTGCACTCTGCTTTCCAGTCGAATGTTGCTTCATTGTGCAGTAGTTTGAAAAATGGGAGTGCTTATTGAGCAGATTTTGCAACGGAACAGAATAGGGAGGTGAGCATCTCGTTTAGAGATTGGATAGAATTTTTTGATTTATGTGTCGAGAACTCGGAGAAAGCCATGCACTTGTCGGGGTTGGCCTCGATTCCTTGCCTCGTCAAGTAGAAACTAAGGAATTTGCGCTCTCGTACGTGAAAGTGAACTTCTCTTGATTAAACCTCTTCCTGCATTTCTTCGCCTGGTCGAAGACCCTCTTTAGGTGGGTGGTGTGAATGGTTTCTCCTCGGGACTTGACAATCATGTCATCCATGTAGACTTAGAGCGCATCTCTAATTTCTGCTCAGAAGACTTTGTTCATCATTCATTGATAAGTAGCATCAGAGTTCTTTACTCCGAATGACATTATGTTGTAGTAATAGTTTTTTGATTCGGTCATAAAGGTGATGATGCATTATTTGTCACTCCTCGCTATGGGGATTTGGTTATATCCCGTGTACGCGTTGTAACACCCCTTCTAAAATACCCTGGAAATTAATAATTAAATCAGAGTTAACATATACGAAAGGGCATTACAATTTGTTAAAAACAGAAAATCTCATTCAAAATGTCATGCTTCACTGAAGAACTTTATTAAAATAATTCAAAACCAATAATATGTTCTACACAGCGGAAAATAGCATCAAAACCGGAATAAATTTAATTCATAATTATTCCAACATAAACCAAAAGAAAACAAAGTTCAAAACTATAATTCTAAAACAATTGTTCCCTAGTGTTACAACTACCAGAGCATGACACTGACACGCGGATAAATTAAATAGCACAACTCAAAGCTATCCTCACTGTAATACGGTGAACTGACTTTGAGATTTTTGTATCGCAAATGTGCGGATAGCAAGAGTCGCCACCGACTTTTCTTTTATCCAATTAAGGGAAGGTGAAAAGAACAAGAAAAGAAATTCGTTAGATTCTGATTAAGGGAGAAGGTTATGAAAAGGGAAGGTATTAGCACCCCTTTCCATCCGTAGTTATCTACGGGCTCTTAGTTGCTCTTAGATCATTTTCAAAAAGGTGCTTTCTGTGTGTTTGACAAAAATGTTTTGAAAAAGCATTTCACTTTGACTTTGTAATGATTCATGTAGGAATGTATACAAAGTGTTCGGAAATGTTTCGTTTTGAAAAGAGTTTGAAATTTTACAAAAGTGTGTGGTGTGAAAAGTATTTTGATAGAGCAAGCAACTAAAAGTCTTATTACCTACTCAAAATTGGTCGTTTTCGTATTATTTTACTTTCCTTTAGAATAGTGCTATCCATACCATTAGTTGGTAGGTAACCCTATTCGTTGGATGTATAAGGGACATTCGAAGGGACATCGGATGGTCATAGAAGGCAACTTGTAGGAAGTATCCTAGCACATTCGAAGGGACTATCATCATTTTTCGTAGGCGGCAATCGAGGGTCAAGATCATGTATTCGTAGGCGACGTCGTGGGTCTATGATTTTTGTATCGAAGGGACTATGATGATTTGTTTGTAGGCAACGGTGCTAGAATACCTCTACGTTCAAGGGACTTGACCATTTGTATTCGTAAAGGCAACGAGAGAGAATTACCCTAAGGGGTGCATGTGTAAAAAGAGTGTGTTGATTCAGATATGTTATCTTGAAAATTATAGGTGATCTATGTCCGTTTTTATCTTGCCATACACGCCTAATTACTAGCAGTTTATAGGGTGCAGAAAGTAAATTGCGGAAATGTAAAATACGGAAAGATAAAGTCCTACGCTATTACATGGCTTTGGGGCAGTTACATAATATGAGTGCGGAAAATAAAAGTCCTAATTACACTATTACATCCCATAGGCAGTTACATAATTGAAAAAGAAAAGCGAGAAAAATCGTCCGAAACGTTACAACTTGTGAACAGATACATAATCGGAAATACGAGAAAATTGCATAAGAAGAAAATGTTAGTAAAAACAAATATTTTTGATTGAGGAAAAAGGTTTTATGTTAGTAATGACATTAATATGATAAGATAAATTTTTGGTAATTTTCTGAATCGATTTGATAATTTAAAAACAATTAAAAGTCATTTAAATGATTAATTAGTAATTAAATTAAATATGCATGCAAAAATAATAATTTTAATTTCATAAATTAAATAAGTATTTTCCTGATGATAATACAAAAAAGAAATATTTTTGGTGTTTTTTAGATGCATGATAAAAATATTTGAAGATAAATTAAAATAACATGAAAATATTAAAGAAAATAGAAAAAATATAAGTTAGTTTTGTAAAGTAAAAAAAGAAGATGGTCTTGCCAGGGATCGAACTGGTGACCATTGAGGGAATCTACACGCTGCTTGCCTTTACCACTGAACCAAAGCGCTTTTGGTGTTTGGAAAATAGAAACATTGGATTAAGTATGTAAACGTGTCAAGGATTTCTGAATTCAACGCACAGCCAGCCGTGTGGGGTCCAGGTTGAATGGATGGACGAATCAGGAAGCTCGATCGCGCCACGCATGCAAGCCACCGGTCAACAAAGTCCACGACGCCGGAGCCCTAGCTCCGGTCGTCTTCTCCGGCTGCCTCAAACATCAAACCTGCAAAAATAAGCAAAATAAAAAGGCAAGAGGTACCCTACCCCCCTAAATCGAGGGCTGCGAGTTCAATGGTGGTGTTTGTTTGCCCTGAAAACGCCTGGATAGGCTGGTTCAAAGCTTTCCAGTTTTTGAACCCTAACAATGGCAATACGAATTATGGACATGCAAGCTTACATGTAATGATTCAAATGCATTCTAATAGATATCCTGAGTTCAAATATGCAAACGAAAACAGTTAGAAACGTATGAATTGTAAAAACCAAAATTGAGAAAAATACCAAATCGGAGCAAGGTATATGGCACGATTCAGTATGATTTGGCTTCGAGTAAGGGTTGGTTTTGAACCCTGGGAACCTCAGGAACACGTTTGGATGGCTAGAACACCTTGAAACTTGCTGGAAATTGAAAATCGAATTTTGACAACTTTGAAGAATTTTGAGAAAAATAAGGGTTGTTGTGAGGGCTAGGGTTTCGTTCTTGGCTTTGTGCAATATGATCAGTATTTATAGAGTGAGGAATGAGAGCAAAAAGAATGAAAAAAGATCTCCTCTTGAATGCAAAAATAATTTTCTTTCAAATAAAATCAAATCTTTTGAAAATTTGATTTTCTCTTCCATATGCAAGCTAGCACGAATTTGGCAAGTCTTGTGGGCTATCTTGGACCTCAAGTTTGATAAAAATCCAATCCATTTGAAAATATATCTTGTTTTCATATTTTATATAATTTAAATTTGAATTAAATGCTTTTAAATTCAAAAATAAATCACAAATAGAATGTGGTCGTGGCAAGGCATCAATAGGTCACAAATAATATTACAAGTTTGGATCATAAAATTATAGGCCCATTTGGAAAAAATTGGATTTTGACAAATATCTCTCTTTGTGCAATTGTCCAAAAATGCCCAACTTGTACAAGGTGTATTTTGCTCAATTTTCCACATTTTTGAATGTTCTTGGACTTTTTAGAAAGCTCTAGGTGTCCTCTAAACAACCTCTTTGGTTTCATCTCAATTGGAGTTTCCATGCTCAATAAATCTTCAAAACAAAAAGTTGACTTTTTGTTGACTTTGAAAAGGACCTGTAATGTTTTGATCCATATCTTCAAAATGAAGCATTTTTTGAACATTCTTGTGAGACATGAAGTTGTAGAGAATTGAATTTCCTTCAAAATGAGAGGTGGTGGAAAAATTTCTGAGAAACTATGAAGAAGTTATGCTCAGTCAAAGTTCAGTTGACTTTTCATTAAAAAACCCTAATTTGGAAAGTTTGACTTTTGTGCAAATGTTGAGTTTTCTTGATGAATCATGATCAACCCTTGATCAAATGATGAATGTGACTTCAAAATGAGGATGTTGACCAAAAATCGGGAAGTTTGACTGTATGTTGACCACAATTGACTTTTGTCCAATTGATTTTCAACCATCTGAGCAATTGTCTGAGGAAACTTGACTTGTGAGGCTTGAAACTTGACATGGAGAATCTTTGAAGCCTATGAGGAGGCATGATGACCATTGGAGATGTTGGAAGTCCATCTTGATCTGAGAATTTCCAAACTCTAGTTTGGGTTGATTGTCTAGGAGAGGGTTTGTCTGATCAACCCTTGAGGAATCCTTGAGTATAAATGTATGAGATGTCTTGAGAGGTAAGAGGGCAAATTTTGGGGTATGACACTCACCAGCTCCTAAGCGGCTAACACTTCAATCTGAAATCATCAAAGTAAGGGTGAGATTTCATCAACAATTAAAATGGATTATACGTTTCTAAAATCAATAAAACAGTTCAATACAATATTTCACCCTCATTAGCATAATCAGATTGCAGTACACGATTACAATTCACACAGATCAATATGCACAATAACAACAACAATGAAATTATAACACTGGAAATCATCCTATCATGTTATAACTCCATATGCAATGCAGACTCAATGCATGTGGTACCAAACGTGAACTAAATTCACACCCTGTTCCGTTTACACCCCGGAAATAGCGTTAATCAACGATTCACCCGTACACCACTAGGACACGAATCTAGCCTCACCACCACTAAGCCACTGGGTACGGGTATTGGCTCTGCAGGTCCAATTCCACACAATGGGAATTAACCACTACCAGAATGCATATGCATGCAACATTCAAATAACGGAACATGATCACAACATCATTCCATACATATCCAACACCATCAAACAGCACAACATAATCATGCATATACAACCTCAATCACAAAACATGATATTAACATCTATCAAGTATTTATGACGTCAACGGCGAACAACCACGACAACAACGAATTCCTCATACGGAAAGTCATATTAACCCAACAAGATTCACTTACTAGGTTTTTAAAATGTTTTTATAGGGTAGTATATACTTCCAGCTTTCAAACGGTTCCAACTACGACTAAATCGGAGTTACGGTCGCAAAGATACGACCAAAGTAATTTTCAGAAATTATTTTTCACTTCCAGCACAGTATGAGTCGATATAAAATCTCATGTGTCGATCCATACACAACTTGTATCGACACAAGCATCGTATGAGTCGACTCATACGTTCTGCAAAATTCCATTTTTCTATTTTTCTTCAGTATGAATCGACGCAAGCTCCTTTTGTATCAATATAAAACTATCTTGTGTCGACACATAACTCGTATGTGTCGATCCAAGACTCCCAAAAATGCCTCATGAGTCGATGCAAAGGGTTATGGGTCGACGCAAGCCTTATTCACGCTGCTGGTTTTTGACACATACCAGCTTGTATCGATGCATAACCCTATGTGTCGACTCATGCTGCGTATTTTCACCCAACAACCAGATTTTTCCCACTGTTTGCAATCCCAATCAACCAGAATCTTCTCCAACATTCAAGGTACAACATATGCAGTAAAAATTATGTATTCTTACATCCAATTAACAATAGAATTACACTCCCTAATTAATCCACAACATAAAGCTACACATAGTAACAATCACCATGTATTCCAATTGGGGTTTTTACGTCGGATCACATCGTTAGGGCATAACCTAGAAAATCCTAATTCGGGATTCCTAACGTATTATTCCATCCTATTGATTATCAAAACCCATAAGACATATTAACCAGATAAAATCACCCCTTACCTTGCGATGATTCTTCAAATTCCGACGCTTTGGCTTTTTCTCCTCTTTCTCTTCTCTTCTCCAATGTACGTATCATAGAAACTTCCAATATTCTCTTTTCCTCTTTTCCTTTTATTATTCCAATAATAATAATAAAATAATTAGCACATTTAGAGTGTTTTACTCCTCATACCCCTATACTTCCATTTTATTTAATTAACTAATTAAATCCAATAATCCAAAATATTAATAATTAAACTTCTAATTAAATTAATAATTAAAATTCTAATTATTTAATAATTGAATTATTTGGGGTGTCACACGCGTCCATGAACTACAAGAGTTTATAGCCTGCAGAATTGTCGACCATCTCATCAATGTTAGGTAAAGGATATGAATATTTGGGGAAATCCCTATTTATATCGATATAATCAGCACACACACACACACCATTGTTCATTAGATTTGTTTTACAAATAAAACGTTGGACAACTAGGTTGTGTACTAGGCCTCAGAAATAAAATTTGCCTCTAGAAGGTCTTTAACAGCTTTTTCGGGAGACTGCCTACGCCTATGTTGAATTACTGCCCTAGCGATGATATTTATGGTCAACTGATGGCAGACGACCTCAGGGACGAGTCTGGGCATCTCAGCAACACTCCACGAATATGTCAACATTCTCTCTTAAGCAGACTTTGAGCCGCGTCAGGTAGGGGAATCAAGTCCCAATCTTCACACCTTTTCCCTGGTCTTCACCAAGGAGGATTACTTTGAAGTCTCCATATGGGATGGGGCGCACAGGATAGAGAGGCTCAGTGGTAGGCATGGCAAACAAACCCGCCCCGTCGGACCCCTTCCGGCACTGCCCCGAAATTAACGAGGAAAATTTGATTTAAACGGGTGTGAGGGTGGGGAAAACCCAATTTTTATTTACGGGGGCGAAGCGGGGACGGAGGATGCTAGTACCCGCCCCGCACCCGCCAACGAAATTTAATCTATTTAATTTATTTTTAATAATTTTATTACTCATTTATACTTTTTAATGTTACAATATTATATTTATTATAATTATTTTTTATTTAAAAAAAATATAATTTAAATAAAAATTATCTAGCGTTATAATTATTTTCAAAATAATCAAGTATTTAGTTAATTATTGATTTTTATTATTATTGAAAAAAAATATAGATTTAAAAAAAATCAATTTATACGGACGGGGATGGGGTGGGAAATCCGTTTTATGTTGGGGCGGGGGAATAATTTTTAGCTCCAGACGGGTTTGGGGGCGGGGGAGGGTCTGGGCCTAGAAAGCGAGGGTGGGTCTGGGTGTGGTTAAACCCGCCTCGTTGCCATGCACACTCAGCGGGTATTGCGGAGGCTTCAGTCTCGGGTCAGAAAACGTTTTCCTTTTTTCATCCTCCAGGTCATCTCTGGTGAAGTGACTGTCAAGGTCGACTGAGTTGACATTGGGCGGTGACTTATTCTCTGTTGTCGGGGTTGGCTTGATGTCCATGGTCTTGGGCCATTTTTTGGCAGTGGAGATCGAGTTATGCCCTTTATTGACTGCTTGAAAACACCTTCTCTATACAACTACATCTTGGAAGTGGATTGTGACTTGTCTGGCCATCGCTTCCTCTCCGAAGGTGACAATCAGCTCGACGTAACCCCAAAGTTTGGTGGTCTCCCCATTAAAACCCTGTCGGTCAGAGCCTAAATATGGTGTCAAATGGGTGTGGCCGAGCTGGAGGGTGGTGAATTGGTGTGCGTACATGATGTCGACTGAGCTGTCTTCGTCTACCAGGATGCGACGAACGTCGAAGTATGCCATTTTTGCTCTTGTCAACTGAGGGATGCTAGCGTTTGACGCTCTACCGGACGGTCTTCAAGATAGAATGCGATGGATTCAGACTTTTCCCGAAACCTGTCAAGACTAATGTTCTGGACTGAGTATAAAAAACTTAAAATTGTATGACAGTTTGTAATTTATTGATTTAATTTTACTACAAAAATAAATAAATGAGTATAAGGATGAATAATGAGGTATCCAACGGATACGAATATGAGCATGAATATTAGTGTCTATGCATGTATAGATTCGGGTAATTTTTTTTAAATCACATACATAAAGATAAATACTATAATACTATGTCAAAACCCTATCCATCGTCATTCCTATCTAAAATTTAAAATAGAGAAAACGGAGAAGATCTTGTCAGATTTTTATCATAGCAATAGTGCTAAGAGAATCATCACTATTATCATCACCAACATCTTCCACCAGTGCCACCAGCTATCCACCACTTGTCCAAATATTTCTAACTTACAGCAAAAGGGTTTATTCTCATTCCCATAAAAACACTTCACTTTATTGTATACTCCCTCTCTCTCGACACAAAAACGAAACAATAAAAATGAAAAAAGCACTGAAAAAATGTTCCTTTTGAGTCCCCCTTTATCAAATCCAACCTGTGTTTGGTTTTGCATCTCATGTGCAAGTAACAGGACAGCATATAAAACTGCAAAAAGGTGAAAAAGAATCTTTACAACTTTTTCATCTTCTTTATCTGCACTTTCCCTCTCATCAAAATCACTCTCTCTCCCACGCAGTAGCAGCAAAAAGATATCAAATAAATTAAAAACCAATCAAAAGAGAATAGAAAGTGTGAGGAAGAAAACATGTTCTTTCTGTCTCAGTAATGAGTATTGGTTCCTAAACCTTTTTGTAAATAAGTCCTCGTATTTCAAATAAGATAAACAAGCTTTTCAAAGCTAATTAAGATTATTAATATTTTAGTAATAATATTTTTGTTTCTTATATTTATTTTATAAACTAAATTAAATATTTTAATTTAAATTCAATATTAAATATATTTTTTAATTTAAAACTAACTATAATATTTTTAATTATATTTGATAAATTAATTACTAATATTAAATAATTTTGAATTAATTTAAAATGTAGTAATATGAACATTAATTTGTTAAAAAATATATAATAGTGATTAAGATATAAAATCATTATTTTAATTTATAATAGCAATAAGAGGATATATAACAGTATGACTTAATTTATAAGCTTGTCTATTTCAAAAACACTTGTTTACTACTACCAATATCATTTTACAAATTTATAATTTATTTTTATTTTTATTAGCTATAATTCGATTAGCTTATATTTAAACTTATAGGTTATCATTTTTCCTCAATTTAAATTGCTTTAAATTTGACATTTCTTTTTTATTTATTCTTTTAAGAATATTGTCGCATATTTGTTATTTATGTTTTTTGTTTTTGTTTTGGGAATTCCATATTCGACATGAAAACTTATTAACCTCAAGGACTAACCCATCCCCTAATGAGGGACCTAATTGTAACAAGAGAGAAATTACGTATGGCCTTATGGGCTTATCAAACACAAAGATCGTTGATATTTGGAGGATTTGAACATGGTTTATGATTTATCTTGCATTTCATGACTGTATGAACCACGCCATTTGTAGCACACCCAGCCATGAACAATATCTTAGAATGGACTAAGTTATTTCATTAATTATTTGATGAATTTGATGAGTTTAGTATGATATAGTTAGAAGAGGCATGAATAGAAATTTCTTTGCACACTTCTAATGGATATGATAAAAAACTTTTGAAAATTTGAAAATATTTTTCGACTCCAAACACACCATAAATTTAAGGTGTTTTAGACAATGTATCTCCGAAAATAATTTATATACACTTTGACGTTATATTTAAATATATAGTAATATTTTTGGAGATGCACCTCCAAAACACTTTGATTTGGTTATTTCAGAGATGCAGCTCCAAAACTCTGGAAAGTGAAAACGATATTAAAAACGCAAATGAAAAATAGTAACAAATAAAAAAGATAATAGATACAATAAATTGTTTGAAATAAAAAACAATACACTATTTGTTCATAAATTGTTCTAAAATAAAAACAATGACATAGACTGCGTATGCTTAATCCTCGCTCTCTGACCTATTTTATATCTCCTGTATCTTGTTGCACTCTCTGCCTCTTCGATCATCCTCTCTAGAATGACCACCCCAGTCAATGATACATATGTCCAAAGCCTCTCGCTCAATCATCTGTATCCGCTGACAGATCAACAAGATATCAATGGCATGGTCATCCTCTGCCTGCTGGTTCTCTAAGATCTCCTAATGAACTGGCCTAGGTGGATGTCTGGGAGCATCTGATGTCATGATAGGATGTGATATTGTGTAGAGCCATGTCACATATCCCTCAACACAGTGCTAAATGTTGGATGCTTGCATCATCTGATACTCTTCTGACACCAAATGATGCTCTCAGTCCTAAAATATGTTATCCAAATCTCAGCGAGGAATGATGTCGGAAGAAGCCTAAAATTTATATATGGGTATGGTCTGCACATAGTCAAACTACCGCAGACATCGCTCTGGCAGATACCTCACCATAGTGTCGCTCCCACGTGCCAGCCACCCAGAGTATAGTGAGATAGAGTCGAACTGGATAATCTTCTGGTGATCTCCGAACAACGTCCATAAGATGTCATCATGGACAGTCCCATCCAGATACACACGGAACAATAACACAATTTGGGTTCCTCTGTGGAGGACATTAAGGGTGTTCGCGGTTCAATTTGGATCGGTCTTAAGACAAAAACTCATCTTATCCAAATATAAATTTACCTACGATTCAGTTTGGTTTTGAATGATATATTAAAAAAAATTGATATGATCTAATCCAATTTAATACAGTTTAATTTGGATCGTTTTTTGGATATCCAAATTACAAAATGAGAGTGATCGATTATGGTTGAAATAATAAAAATAAATATATTAAACCAAGTTAATAAATATTATTAAAAAAGTAATTATCATCTAATAACAAATTCACGTAACATATCATACTAATAAAAAGTAAATAAGTATAAAAACGTATCCATGCGGTTCAATTTGGTTTGGATAAGTTTTGAAAAATCAATTCGAAATCTGATCTGAACCGAATGGTTTTCACAAAATGACATTCAAACACATAAAACATGGTTTTTTTGTTCAATTTTTTGGATCGTTTTGCGATTTTTTGGAATGAAAATTACCGTCAGCAGTGTGGCAAAGTTTGTCGGTTGTCGTGTCCTCTAGTTAGAGGCTTCATTAAGCTTTTGGTACAGATATACCAAACAACCAGCCCCCCGGTTCTACTCCCTCACTGTATCCAAATACATGAAGTACTAGAGGTATGTTACATCCACGTAGTTGGCACTTTTGTCCACAAAAATGGACGTGTCAACCAAGAACATTAAGTAACAACTCATAGCACATTGACGGTGATACATAACAAAGAAGTCGTCTTCCTCTGACTCAGAATCAGTTGGACTCAGAATCAGCTGTCGGAGAGAGGTGCTGGTGATATAGTTCCTCCATAAATGAGAAGTTGGCATGTGCCTTATTAGTGGAGGAACACTTCTCAAATACCTTTTATGGTTGAGTTCCCAAATAGTCGACCATCCATTCAATAACCTCATTACGACTAATATGGGAGTGGTTTAGTAACATCTCTCTGATAGGAAGGTGTAGCAGGAAGACGATGTCATCAAGTGTGATTGTCATCTCCCCAATAGGCAAGTGGAAAGATGACGTTTCCTTGTGCTACCTCTCGAAAAATGCCCTCTGCATGCCATGGATGATGGTGTTATAACCAGAACAACATAGGACGACAAGTACAAAGGAAAACATGGCCTCTCTAACCAATCCTCATGAGGGTGATACAACTCATATATTTTCCGTGTGTGGTTCACAAACTTTAGTGGTACCCATTCATGTAAAGATAAATAATTAATATCAATTTTAACATATTAGTGCGTAACTCATTAAAATGAGAAATGTAACAAAAAATATACATATCCCTCTAAAACATACAGAGTGACATTATTAGTGTAATAGATTGAGAGAGGTGGGTCAGACGACCCTGCAAGAAAACCTGAGTGCCCTTCCTCCTCGGGTTTCAGAACAACAACTTCGGATTCCAGAATGTGAACCCGCTCGGGTTCCACCTCGTAATCCCTAGAGGAGAACACACATGAAAGGAGACTTATCGGAGCAGAAGTCGATGTTCCCTCCACTTCCTGCCATGGTACCTGACCGCGTCCTCGATGGTTTGTAACCTGCTCAACTCTCTCTCTCTCTCTCTCTCTCTCTCTCTTTTCGAGGGAATGCAGTTTGGCTAGGCCTACCAAGTCTTAATCTGTTGGGATTCTCAGTCATTTTTCTGGAAAAACAAATAATCATTAATCAAAGGTAAGCGAACAAACAAGAACATGTTTGAAAATTAAAATAAAAAATCAAGCCTTTTATCGGAGATGCACCTCCGAAACTCCTCAAAGGGGTTTTCGGAGGTGCATCTTCGAAAAAACCAACAACTTCCATGCCCAATGCATGAAACTAAAAGCACCATTTTTACACCAAAATCTATTATTTACACATAAGAGCAAGCTTTTTACACGTTATACATAATCTAAACTTAAAATACACATGCAAAGATTAAAAGGGATTAGAGATCTTACTCGAATTTGAAGCTTTAAGAGTTGTTGAAATTGAGAGTTGGAGTGAGTTGTAACAAGTGTAAACGAGTAAACAAACTTGAATGAGTTTTGAAAGTAGAGATTTTGGAGTTTTTTGGGTGTTTTATAGTTAGAGTTTGGAAGAAATTAGAATAAGGGGTGGTTGTTCGTATTTGTTACTATAATGCCCTAATTTGGATATGTATCTCCGAAACACCCCTGATTTTGAAAATAAATTGTTTTGGCCATAGATCTTCGAAAATACTCCAAGAAAAATAAAATATGGTGCGTTCAAAGATATATCTCCGAATTTTGAGATTAAAAATGGAATTTCGCCAGAGGTGGCTAAGAAGGTGTACCGGTGGGGAAACAAATTCCCATGATTAAAATAAGTTATTTTGATAAGAGATGATATTCGATTTAGAGAAATAGAGACAAAGTTACTAAAATTATCAAAACCTTGTCAAAAGTATCCACGTGTTTATCTATCACACCTCACATTAGGGAATAAATGACTCATTTTTTTATGATTAAAAAATTAATCCATTTATTCAAAATAAAGTTCTTGTCGGAATATAAATAGTTACTCAAGTTTTAAAGAATTTGAAGGTTAAAATTTATATTTTCTTCAGGATTGGGATGAAACTTAATAAATAAAGGTCCAATAAGAAGAATGACCCAAGGAAAGTAAAGGTCCAAGTGTCTCACTAGAAGATCCTGACCGCGAGATCTAGGGAAAAATGATCTTTGGACATATGTGTCTTGAAACACATGTCCTAAAGAAAGGGTTCTAGATATCCAAACCCTAGAATTCTAGTATAACTCCTAACCAAGTCTCCACACTTAGATACACATTATTATGACCTTGTGTATTTAGACTACAACCATGTTCGATGCTCCCGAACGATAATAGTAAAACAAAATTCATGTTTAACATGGAGAATTGTTGCAACATATAGATGGCTTTCTATCTCAATAATGCTAAAGGAACGTATTAGAGAATGACGAACAAGGTCTTCAAGGACTAGAGATGCGACATGCTATTTCTAGATATGGACAATATGAATCTGAAGTCGAGTAAGGAAGTAGAAGATACGACCCACCTGAATGCCATTTTAAAAGAAGTCAGGAGTGACAACATATGATTCATTGAAAAGTGAACATTTAGTGGAAAGATCGAGAAATTATATACTCACACAAACTGGTGTAAGATTGTGATTAACATTGAGGATCGAAAGACTAAGAGGAAATCAAATACTAAACAAGATGTTGATTGCATTGTCAAGCTTCATTTTAAAGTTCATCCATTACACCCGACTATTCTAGAAGTTACTCGGAAAAATGGTCTTTTAATTGATATATGAGTCTGATACTGTTTTAAAAAACTCAAAGTCGTATTATCCCAACTCCTTGTTCTGATACAACCCAAAGAAGGCAAGACCTAATTATTTTATTTTAATGTATTGGCGGAAGTCGTTTGAGCCGTTTTGATACAAGAAGAAAAGACATCCCATAATCAATTTTACTTTATTGGTAAGGTATTCCAAGGTCTAGAGGTGTGACACCATAATATCAAGAAGATTGATTTGGCCCATATTGTAATGACTCAAAAATTGAGGAATTTTTTTCTAATACACAATACCACAATAAGGACGAACCATCACATCCGACAAATCTTGTTCAAACCAAATTTAGTGGGGAGAATGACGAAATGGTTCATCAACATCTCCAAATCATACACCTTTGTAGAGTTGTAGAGAGACCTCAAAGAACAAATTATGGGCCAGTTTTATAGTAGAAACCCTGTCTGAGGTACCTGACACACATTATAGGGGGTGCATACGTAGATGGCTCATGCAAAATTGAGGTCAACAGGGGTTATGATCTTTGATGACTTCTCGACAAGTGTATTGATAATGTCGAAGTAATAATAAAAGATTCGTCTCCACGAGAATTAGATTTTTAAAATGAAATTCATTACAAAATTAAGTAATTAATTGGGAGGGTTTCGTTTACGGTTCTAAACAATTATTGAAAAATGAGTAATTCAAGATCGTGAAAGTGATTAGGACTATTTATCGAATCCTCTTATTTTTACCTATTGATGAACTGTGTGCTTGTTGAGTTTCAGATATATTATCATCTAACTGTGAATTAACATAACCACTACACCCGATTTCTTAGACCAATTCAAAGACAATTTAGGCGTATTCATAACGTTAATTCATAAACAAGAACTTCTAAATTCTTATTCCTAAATCATTATAAAGGTGAATAAATTATCTAGTTTAAATAATTAGACTAACTGTCAGAAATTTCTAATTATCTAGATTAATTCATATGCTTGTAACCGACAAAAGAACATTAAACACAAGAATAAATTAAATAAGAAAATAACATTGAAAGTACTCAACAAATTTCAAACATACATATGATCCAATGGGATAAACCGAAGGTTCATCTCAAAAATCTCTAATCTAGAGAAACTTAGCTACTCATTGATAAATTAACAAATAACTTGAGTGAAGAAGTCGTCATCATCAAAATCTATGAAATAATTGCTCTCAAATGACTCCAATGTGCTCCAAAATCGCTCCTTGAATGACCCTAACCGTCGCTTTTTCTCTCTCTAATTTAGAACCCCTTAAAAATTTGCCAAAAGATGCTTTAAATAAGAAAAAACGTGTCAGAATGAAAAGCAGTATCGCACCATAATAGGTCATCATCGTACCACGATGCAAGTCTTATCGTACCATGATAAAATGCATCTCGCATGCGATAATTCCAAGGGAGAATTTAGCTTTTGTTCTCCTTTTTCTTCACGATTTGGATTAAGTCTTTGTATTCCCCTTGTATTGACTGTTTGCTTTATTCTTCATATTTTAACGTGTTTTTTATCATTATTCTTTTGAACTTAGCTAAATGTATTCATAAAAATCACGTAATGACGACTGTCATTACAACTCCAAATTTTATTTTTTGCTTGTCCTCAAGTAACTTGTCTGCACATTGAACATTTTATCGGAATATAAAATTCTTACCCTTAACAATTCTTGTCACATGTATCTTTTTTTATCAACACTTCGATTCTTGTATTCGATCCAATCAACCCATATAAATTCTTCCTACATACAAAAACTCAACTTGTCTTTCATCTCACAAAATTATTCTTTTGCATCAACAAGTAAAAGAATTCTACCTAACTCCAAAAAGGGTGAAAGTAATTTATCTTCCAAGTCAATGGCTATATAATATGGTTATGTCACCAAAATAATGGTTTAGGTTCAAAATGGTTAAACAACAAATATAATTATATTAAAATATGGTGGCTTAAAAGGCTCATATTTTAAACAAACAATTGTCTCAGTGTGTATTTATCAGGCCAATATATTCAAAAATAAAAAAAGATGCAAAATCTAGAAAATGACTAATTCATGAATACTCTCATAAAAAGGAAAAGTAATCAGTGGAATTTTTGGGCTCAAACCTTACTAGTTGACCTATCTGGAGATTGAGTACAAGTAGTAGGGTTCCCTTTTCTTTGTGAATCTTCACTCTCCACGGGAACTTCACTATTGATCTTTCATTCTTTTCTTTTTCTGGTGACTTTATTTTTCTTTTTCTTTTACATGGTAGCACTAGTAAGGTAGAAAATTAAAACTGAAAGAAAAACAATAAAGACAAGTTCATTAGTTTGAAGGAAAGAAAAGTACAAGGGGAAGAGCTTCTAAATATATAGCTTGTACTCTTCTTTTGATCATAGTACAAAAGGGAAATAAAAAAAATCTTAAATTGGAAAAACTCCTAAGTCACTTGTTGTCGGAGTTGAAGTAGTTGTTGAGATCCTGAATGTCCTCCTAAAATATTTGATCTTTTCTAGCCCAAATAGTCCTCAGTTAAGCCCTCGTATTTGATCTTTTTTGACCATCACATCATCCATTTAGGCTTGCACTTCTGCTAACCTGCATAATTCATTAATAACACATAAATATCCATAAGTTCTTTGTGGAACATTAGTCATGTGTTTGATGTTGTTCGCAATCAACATCCCAACCTCAATTAGCTCATTGTTCAAAATAGCCAACAAAATATGGCATCTTTTCATAATGAACTAAGTTTTGTTGGAAGAAACATATAAAGTTTGGACAATGAATGATGTTCAAGCTCTAGAAATAATGAGTAAATCTTTGTTGCATAGTCTCAATATCTTGCCTTGAGAAATCACCCATTGAGACCCAAGATGACAAATTTTAGACAACAATCTTTCTCCCATACTAACATCTTTCATCTCTTGAACATAACACCTAGGAGAAGTTTAAAGATGAAGGAAATAGTTAATTCTAGCAGGACTAAACTTAATGTGCTTACCTGTCACATAAGATGTGTAATCTTTGAATTGGCGGAGAGCAAAATTGCATAGAACTCTAGCCCAATGTATTGGTTGGCCTCTTTGATCAAACTACTGAACCGCTTCCAACCTCTTACTCCCAACACATTAAATAACTCTTCATAGCCTTCCAAGTTTTCGACCTCAAAATCTTGCTCTTTTACTATGTTGTAGTTTCAAACCAACTCCACTTTTCTTGGTGCTTTTAAGAAGCAAACAAATAAGATGAAAAGGTTGGGACATTAATGGAAGGTGTGTTGGAGGATGAGGCATATCGAGTTTGGTGGATTCATTTGGTTTCCATATGTACAACTCGATAACTCAAAGAGCACAAAAAACTTGAAAGAAAGTTACTAAATATGAGTAGAAGAGAAGAGAGTAGGAAACTATACGAATAAAATTTCAAAAAGTGGAAATTTATAGTTTACAGACGCATTACATCTCATGAGAGATGCATACTATCATACTATGATGGCTAACGATATGCCACAATGTATTTATTTCAATGTCTTTATAACTTCATCGTCGTGTGTGCGACAAGGAGCATCACACTAAAATGAATGATTTTATGGCCATGCTTATTCTAGGCTCATTTCTTTCTTCTTTATATTTTTCTTTGGCATTATTTTCCTCTTTTTTCAAAAACAAGCTACACATGTAACACACATTAACTAATAACTAAAAATTCTAAATTGTGAGGAAAATAAAAAGTATGAGTTGCCTTCCATTAAGCGGTTGTTTAAGGCCACTAACTTGACTCTATTGTTTAAAGCTTTGCGAGCACTAAAGAAGCCTTCTCCGATGCTTTTTTCACTTCCTTCCTAGGACCTCAACTTCTTTCCTTTCACATCAAAGGTGTGTGCATTACCTGTACCAATCTATTCAACTAATCCACCTGCAAAAATTCCATTCACAATAAAAGAACCCTAATTTCTAGCCTTACACTGACCTAGAATTCCCTTCCAACGATATTTATAGAATGTAACTTCCTGGTCTACCTGAAATTTTGTTCTTACCATTTTCTTTCTTCGAAGCCTTCTTGGTTTTTCTTTTACCATGCTTACCTGGTAGCATTGGGGTTTTCATGGTGGTGCTTTATGTAACACCCCTTCTAATTTACCCGCGATTTATATATTTTTAATCAGAGTTTTAAACATAACATCAAGGGCGTCACAATTTTAATAATTCAAAATAACAAAACAGTTATCATGCCTTTCACTGAAGAACTTATTAAATAAAATAAACCAAGGATTATGTTTATACAACGAAAAGATAACATAAAATCCGAAATAATTCAATCAGTAATTATTTCCCAACATAATTCAAAATAACAAGTTTAAATTCATAAAACTCCAAAATGTTCGTTCCCCAGTGTTACAACTACCAGAGCATGACACTGACACGTGGACTATCAAAATAGCACAGCTCTATAAGCTGTCCTCACCAATTCTCAAGCGGCTAATCACTTCGAATCTGAAATCATTAAAGTAAGGGTGAGATTTCATCAAGATTAAAATGCATTATACATTTATTTAAAACAATAAATCAACCAATTCGTTATTCCATCCTTATTAACAACATCAGAGTACGATTTACAAATGCAATCACACATATCATTATGCATACAACAACACTCAATGCAATTATAACACTGGAAACCATCCTAACATGTTATAATTACATATGCAATGCAGACTCAAATGCATGTGGTACCAATCGTGAACCAAGTCCACACCCTGTTCCGCTTACACCTCAGAAAATAGCGTCAATCAATGATTCGCCCATACATCACTGGGTCAAGAATCTAGCCTCACCACCACTATCCATTGGGTACGGTTATTGGCCCTGCAAGTTCAATTCCGCACAATAGGAATGAACCATTACCAAAATGCTAATGCATGCACATCAGAAGCATGCAATAATTCAACATGGAATAGAATCACACGACATCATTCCAATTATAATCCATAACAATTAATAGCATATGATAACAGAAAATCATGAGCATCTAAAGTTAATTACAACCATGGAATTAACATACTGCACACTTACTCAACAATGATTCACAAATTCACAACGAGTTCTTAATTACGGAAGCCAAAATAATTCTTCCAGATCTCATTTATTGGTGTTGAAAATATTTTTATTAGGTAGTACTCGTTCTAAGCTTTCCAAGGATACCAACTATGCCTAAATCGGAGTTACAGTTGAAAAGATATGATCGAAATCGTTTTCAGAAAATTCATGTTCCGTCTCAGCACAGTATGCATCGATGCATAAGCCTATGCATCAATGCATAAACAGCATGTGTCGACTCATAATACGGATGCATCGATGCATAACTTTAAAATATTGCATTTTTCAAAAATTGTTTAGTATGCATCGATGCATAACACGTATGTGTCGATGCATAGCTGAATTTTTCTTCCTATGTATCGATGCATGGCTCTATGAGTCGATGCATGAGATTCCAACGCTTCTGGTTTTCTAAGTTTTTACAACTTGCATCGACGCATAAGGTTATGTGTCGACCCATACTGTTAGTTTTTCACAAAAAACTCAGTTTTTCCACTGTTACGAATTCCCATTAATTCCAATCATCATCAAACTTCATATTATCACCAAAACAGAATTAATTCATGAAATTTCACATACTTTTGATCACAGAAACATGTTTTCTATTTAACCTAGAATCATTCCCCATCAATTTAATCGTTCTTAACAATTCCAATTATGGTTTTACGTCGGATTATAACGGTAGGGCACAACCTAGAATCATAATTCGAGATTCCTAACGGATTGAATTATTCTACTGATCATCGAAACCTATAAGGCATAATAATCAGATCAATCCCCCCTTACCTCGCGATGATTCTTCGAATTCTCGGCGTTTGACTTTTTCTCCTCTTTCCTCTTCTCTTTTCCAATCTCACGTAGAATGCAATCCTAATTTCTCCAATCCTTCTCTATTCCTCAATTCCTTTATTTATTCCTTTTTATTTGCCAAATAATAGAAATAAATTAATTAGGATTAAGTAGAGCTTTTTACTCCATACACCCTACAATTCAACTTCACACCCCCAACACTTCCATTATTTAATTAATTAATTAAATCTATTAATTCAAAAATACCGATAATTAAATTAATAATTAAATTTCTAATTATTTAATAATTTAATTAATTTGGGGTGTCACACTTTAACGCTTTTAAATATGTTGAAAACAACTTTTTCTTTGTTAAACCTCAGTATTAATTCTCACTGTGCCACATCAATTAGAGCATTACTTGTTACAAAATCAAATAGAAATAATAGCTCATCAACTCTAACATAACATCTTCCAAAACTCTATATGGATATGTGATCAAACGATCAACTAGCGTCAAGGTCATATGTATTGGTTTTAGTTCACTACTCTTTAACTTTCTCATCATGGATTAAGGTATCAAATTGACGACATCTCCTAAGTCACATAATGTATGATTAATTGTTAGTGAACCAATTGAACAAGGAATTGTAAACCTACCTAGATCACTGAGTTTTGGTGGAAGCTTCATCAGGATGATTGCACTACACTCTTCTGCCAAAGTGATGTTTTCATCATGTTTCAACTTTTGCTTTCCCAATAAGAGCTCCTTCATAAACTTCGCATAAACATGAATTTTATCGAGGGTTTCACAAAATTCAATGTTGACGTGTATCTTGTTTTACATTTCCACAACCTTTTAAACTAACTCACTTCCTTTACCTTTGGGGTTGTCTTTTTCATAATCGAATAAGGTGATTTGATGTAGTCGGGTAGCTCGGGGTTTGGGTCAGTTAAGATTTATTTCTTTGCTCTTATGAAGCATAGATTTTTATCAATGAATTGGTTAAAGGTGTAAGTATTTACCTCATCTTCACTCTTATGCTCATATTTTGCAGCCTTATAATTGTTCTCAACATCTTCCTCAACTACCACTTATTTTACTTTAATGTTCTTAACTTCAATCGATCCTTTCTTTTTCTTCACTCAATTGGTTTAAAAGGCACTACTTTATTTCTCAACTCGATGGCCTTAAAGGTTTCATTATTTGGGTTATCTACAATATTTCCAATGAATACCCCGCTTGAACTAGTTTGAGTTGCCATTTGTTGTGACAGTTGACCGACCTTTATCTCTAAGTTTTTATAGATACTTCAGTATTCTTGTTCATCATAACCCCATTATGTTCCAACTTCTACTGAAACTTATTCATGTTTTCTTGAGCCTGGTTTACTTTAGCGAAACTATTTGTAATAGACTTCATGAAATTTTGTAATGCTTCTTCAAGAGGTGAAGGCTTGCGTTGAGGTGCTTATAGAACACCTTGATTAGTATTCAATATTTGATTATTTCTCCACTTGAAGTTTAGATGATCTTTCTAACTTGGATTAAAAGTGTTGGAATAAGGAATATTCTTATGAAAATTAGCATACTGAACTTCAGCACTCTCGACCTCAATAGTACAAGTATCATTTACATGTTTTCCTCCACAAAAATCACATTGAGGTACCTGAATCTTGCTCACATTAGCCTGGGCTAGTTGGGCTACAACTAACTATTTAGTAAGTTCTTCTAATCGAGTGGCCAATATTATGGTCGAAACAATGACATTAATACCTTTTTGATTTCATTTCATGCTCGCTTAAATGATACTCATCCTAACACATACTTGTAATAAATGTTTTCAACTAATCACTAGTTTTTAATCTCAAGGTACCTCCAATTGAGGCTTCATGGAGCATTCTCGTTTGTGTTCTTAACCCATCGATGAAGTGAGTCACATTCTCTATAACACTCATAATGTGATTTATACACTTTCAAAGTAACAACTTGGAGCTTTCACATGCATCAGATAATGATCATTTCGCTTCTTGATCAAAAGTAGTAACCACAACTTTTCTTTCCACAAACTGAGCATTGGAGTAATACCTTTTAAGAAACTTTTATCCAAGATCTTTCTAAGTCTGGATAGTGTTATTTGGGATGTAGTGCAACCAATCATTTGTGAGACCTATCAAGGAAAAACCACATAAGCATAATTTGACTTGATATTTGGTGATTTCACTATTTGGTTTGCACATTGAGCAAGTCTTGTAGAATTTAGCGAGATGACCCCAAGGATCTCTTGTACACCCCATAATTATCGAGCGTTGATATATAAGTCGTTAGGGTCGAGAATGAGGAGTTGGATATGTTGAGTATGCCAAAAATTAATGATGGTTGAACTGCTGCTTATAAGACAAGTAGAGGCTCAAATAGGTGCAAGAAATCGGTCACCTAGTACTTAGAGGCACAATATTGGATAATGTGTATAAATTAGAAGGTCAGGTTGATAACTTAGGGTGACGATTACCAGGAAGTTCTAAGGTCTCCTAGGAGTTACAAAAGTGATGGAAAGAGTGTTACATGGTATAAATCTAGATCATGATTGTGACGATGAACGTTATTCTCAAGAAACTCAAAGAGACAACTCTTTATGGCACAAGAAAATGGAAGAGGGTATAAAATTGGATCCTCGTGAAATGGATACGGGGTATAAAACACAAGGCAAAAAATGTTTATAAAGAACCGACCAATGATTTTTACACAGATATTTAGCAGTTATTTTAATTATCATTTCTTTTACTTATCAAGCTTTTATTTGGTTTTACTGCATATTATGCTTTGGTTTTGTGTTTTTGTGTTTTCAGGTTCAAAAGAATAAAACAAGACAAATCAGGGTGGAAAAGCGCATAATTCAGAGTTTCGGAGGAAGTGCTACAGGAGCCCTGACACGGGTGGCCGTGTCACCTGACACGGGCCGTGTCACCTGACACGGGCCGTGTCAGGGGGAAGACTTGGAAAGCGTGGACAACCAGGGGGATGACACACAGGTGGTTGTGTCGCCTGACATAGGCAGTGTCACCGTGCCTGAAGCTAAAAAGAAGAAAATGAATTTTAGAAGTTGACACGGGCAACCGTGTCGCCTAACATGGACCGTGTCAGTCAGTGACGCTGAATTTAATTGTTTTTGTAATTTTTCACTATTTGGGACTCAAATGGGGCGTTATGGGCATTTCCAACTGACCTAAATGAGTTTTGCTATTTAAAGGAGTTTCCACAATGAATTGGAGGACTTTTTGCCACAGGAAGAATCCATAGAACAGGGGAGTGAAGCTTATTCAATTCTGGAAGGACGAAAGATCTTTCTTTAGCGGAAGACATTGAACATCCAAAGTTCAACATCAATTGTAATGTTTACATTCATATTATCTGAAATTCTTGTGAACACTATTATGAGTAGCTAAACCCCCAATGCTAGGGGGTGTCCCTGATTTGATTATGTAACAATGTGGAATTCATGAGTTATCAATTTCATGGTTTTTATTATTCAATTTAATTGTGCAATGTTTTTATGCTTTCTTGATCAGACCAATTATGATTGATTTACGGTTAACAACCAGTTGGACCACAGTTAATAAGGTTTTTGTGCGATTAGGCTATAATAGATATCACCTAGGACTAGGGATACAATATAGTTACCAGATTTAACTCTTGTTAAACCAAGGCTTATTTTCCTAATAATTCTCCAAGGACTTAGGGGTTTAGAAGGAATGTTCAAAGGTTTTTCCACTAAGGACTTAGGGGAAAACAATCTAAAGGCTAGTAATTAATATTATGAACTTGTTGAAGAGATCAGGATTCAAGGTTATTACAAGGAAAATTATACGTTTTACCCTAGTATGCTCCTCATATTAGTAAAAATCCAATTTATATTTATGCCAATTCTACAGTGACAATAACAAACCAAACCTCCAAATTAAGTTTTTTATTTAATTGAACGTGAATTGAACTCGATAATTGTATGCAGTCCTTGAGATCGATATTCTAGGAATTTCCCCTTTATTACTGCAAGGCAAAATAGTACACTTGCTATTTTATGGATCTAGTTTTTGGCGCCGTTCGGGGACTGCAAGGTTATTGAGTGTAATTTGAGTTCAATTAAAATTTTGTTGCTCTGCAACTAAGATTTTTCTTTTCTGTTATTTTTATATTTTTGTTTATTCTTTCTGATTTGTGTCTAATCTTTGTATGCGGGTAAAGTCCTCAGTTGAATTTATTTTTGACACAGAAATTGAAAGGACTTTTCACGCAAGGCGCAAGCAAGCTCGATTATCCAGTTTGGCTTCTGACGAAGAACATTCAGTTCATACAAAGTCAAAGTCAGAAGAGGATGGTTCATCAGATCATTTGGATTCAAAGTCTGAAAAGGAAAAGATCATGGTTGAAGATCCACCATAGAGGCTTCTTGGTGATTATGGTGAGGCAAATGCACCGGGTGACAGATGGACAATTGTAAACCATTCGGCGAATGTGTCAAATTTTCGACTGTAGCCGAGCACAATCACTCAGCTTGAGAAAAGATCTTTCACCGGAAAGGTCAATGAAGATGCTAACAAACACTTGTAGAGATTTTTGACCATGAGTACCACATTGAATATTGATGGGCATAGGGATGAAGCAAAGAAATTGAGAATGTTTCCGTTTACCCTGTCTGAAGATGCTGAAGAGTGGTTTTACTCACTACCTGTTGATAGTATTTCTACTCGGGAAGAGATGGAGAAATTTTTTCTTGATGAATACTTCTCTGCTTCTGTTTATATTCGCAATAGATATGAAATTGTGAATTTTAAGCAGAAAGAAGGAGAGTGTAACGTCCGATATTTAATTATTTATTTACTTAAATATTTTTGAATATTTTCTAGATAATGGTCGAAGTTGTGAAATGTTGAGTTAAGTTGTCGAGTTGTTAGTTGACTAATTTAGTTGATTAGTCAGTCGATTAATATTAATAATGTTAGTAGAATATTTGTGTTGGGCTTATTTTGGTGATAAAAGTAGTAAAAGGTGAGGTGTGAATGTTAGACCCAATAAGAGAAATCAAATATTATATTGATTAAGTGGAATAAGAGAAAGGATTATTAGAAGTTGCAGTAAAGAGAAATTAGGTTAATTAAATAAGGGTTTTGGAGAAAGAGTAGAAAACATGTTGTACGTATAAGTGGAAGAGAAGAGGAAGAAAAGTATTGGAAAGGTGATCGTGGAAAATTGCGGAGAAGAAAAGAGGCAAAGGTTTCGATCGGAAAATTAGAGCGGCTTTCAATCCAAGGTAAGGGTGGGGTTCTAACTTTATAATCGGGGATATGCTGAATTGTATGCGAGAATTAACCGGTAGAAAAATTGCTATCTTTGTGTAATTGTTGTTGGTTGTGATGGTGTAATATTGTTGTGTAGTTGTAGGTTGTTTTGTTGTCGAATTGATTTGTTTGGCTGTGTTGAAATTGTTCATGAATTGTCTACTCAATGATGTCTCCGTAGGGAATTATAATTTGTAATGGTCGATGAATATTCTGTGTGATGAAATTGTTGTCTGTTAATTAATAGGAGAAAACTATGGAAGTATATCATAAAAATTGCAGAAGAACGGAACTGTAATGACATGGAGAAGAAAGGTGCCGAACGACACCAACCAAGGTAAGTAGAGTGTGCCGAATGACACACACCATAGAAAGGAGGGCATGCCGAACGACATGTATGTAAAGGCAAGGGATGCCGAGCGGCACCCTGCTGTAGCAAGGCATGCGTTAATTTTTGTTTCATCACTTTTCCACTTGATGCATATTTAAATATTATCATACAGGTTATTACACATTACATGTCATAGGTTAATGATGTTACAAGTAATATATTAATATGCAGGTCAATAATATTCAGGTTAATATTTTAATATATAGGTTTTGGAGTGAGAATAATATTATATGATATATATATATATATATATATATATATATATATATATATATATATATATATATATATATATATTATGTAAGTATTGTAGTGGAAATAGTTTAGTAACATGATTAATTAAATGAAATGCAGGGTGAATATAATGCTTTAGTCTAATTAATTGCATAATGAAGAATATAGGTTATAGTAGATATCACATAGGACTAGAGATACCCTATAGTTACCAGATTTAACTCTTGATAAAACCAAGGCTTATTTTCCTAATAATTCTCTAAGGACTTAGGGGTTTAGAAGGAATGTTCAAATGTTTTCCCAGTAAGGACTTAGGGGAAAACAATCTATAGAACTGGTAATTGATATTATGAACTTGTTGAAGAGATCAAGATTCAAGGTTATTACAGGAAAAATTATACACTTTACCATAACATGCTCCTCATATTAGTAAAAAGCCAATTTATATTTCTACAAATTCTACAGTGACAATTACAAACCAAAACCCCAAATTAAGTTTTTTGTTTAATTGAATGTGAATTGAACTCGATAATTGTACGCATTTCTTGGGATCGACATTCAGGGAATTTCCCCTTTATTACTATTAGGAAAAATAGTACACTTGCTATTTTATCGATCAAGTACATTTTGTGCCCACCGAGGGGTTTGCTAAAACTTTCCAAGGCCACACACCAATATTAAAATCTACAATTTTAGAATGTATGGGTCGTCACTTAACATGAGCGATTTCCTCCTCCGCCAAATATGGCACATTTGTTGGCGATCGAGGAGGCTCTGCGACGACAGAATAAGTCTATACAAGATATTATGCAAACACTCCCACAAGCCTAGAGTCAACTGAAGGGGGATACATAAGAGGAGTTGCTTGATCCTCAACCTCTTCCATAAATGATATGGGATGACCAGGTCCCGGACAACTTCAACACGCCGACCTTCGCATCTTTTGATGGCAAGAGTGATCCACAAGAGCATATCATTTCAACTAATAATGAAATGGAGATCATCGACGCTTCCGACTCTTTTAAGGGCAAGCTCATGGCAGGAACATTCAAGGATGTAGCCTTATGTTGGAACATGAGTCTGCCCATATTCTCGTTCGTGATTTGTCAAGACCTGACTAGAAAAATGGTGCAACATTTTCTTGTTATTATCACTAAAAGTATCCATAACAAGCATGTTCAATGCCCACTAGGGTTTCTTCGAATCTCTCTATGAGTACATGGCAAGATTTCAACAAGGAAATAATAAACGTTTCTCATCCGAATCAAGAGATGTTTGTGGGAGCGTTCAAGAACGACCTGAAAATCGACACTTCAATGAATTTCTAGCGCAAAAATCAGTCATCATGACGAATCTGGGTTCTGGAAAGATCACCAAGCCCAGACTTATGGATATAATGTTTTAAAAATCGGATCGGACATCAAACCGAAGAGGGAACTAAGTTACTGATTTATTGATTAAACCACTAGGTCATTGATCGAACTGCATGACTAAACCGGGTTGAACCGGATAAATCGATTGAATAAATCGATCATTATAAAACAATTCTAATTGATTGTTGGTTAAAAGAAAGATTAAATTAAATGTATTTTACATTTAATCTTACCTTAAAATTTCATGTTTTTTTCTTTTATATTTTGAGAAAAAAAATACTTTTTTCTTTATAATTTATAGAATATACATTAAATAAAAACAAAAGTGAATAGAGAAGAAATTGATTCAATACCCGACAATAGACACCTAAATAGTTGGTTCTACTATATTCCATCATACATACTCCATGAATTAAATGATAGCACTCTTAAATGCGAAATTCATAATTAAAAAAAAAAATACAAAAAATAAAAGAAAAGAAGAGGTTGTTTCAGTCTTTACAACAACAGAAAAGACTTATAAAAAGTCCTAACCTTTTTACCATATCCTTGTCCTCTTCCATCACAATCCATCAAAACCAAAACCCCTTCATCTTCTCCTTCTCACATAACCATAACAAAACAATGTTTCTTGTTAACTCATAGAACTTCAACTCAAAGAAGCCTTTTCACTTTCTCATCTTCTCTCTTTTCCAACTCACACCAACTTCAAAATGATAAGCGCTCTAGACTTATACCATGTCCTCACAGCTGTAGTACCACTCTATGTAGCAATGATCCTTGCCTATGGTTCAGTTAAATGGTGGAAAATCTTCACACCAGATCAATGTTCAGGCATTAACCGTTTTGTAGCACTTTTCGCAGTTCCACTTCTCTCATTCCACTTCATCTCAACCAACAATCCTTATGCCATGAACTACAAATTCATAGCAGCTGATTCACTTCAAAAACTCATCATCTTAACCATCCTATTCATTTGGTCTAGAGTAAGCTCAAGAGGGTCGTTAGAATGGTCCATAACACTCTTTTCACTCTCAACTCTCCCAAACACACTTGTCATGGGGATTCCTTTGTTGAAAGGAATGTATGGTGATGATTCTGGTACCCTCATGGTTCAAATCGTTGTTCTTCAATGTATCATTTGGTATACATTGATGTTGTTTCTCTTTGAGTACCGGGGTGCTAGGATTCTCATTGGAGAACAGTTTCCTGATACAGCAGGTTCTATTATCTCCTTCAAAGTTGACTCTGATGTGCTATCTTTGGATGGGAAAGAGCCTCTTCAAACTGAAGCTGAGGTTGGTGAAGATGGGAAGCTTCATGTGAAAGTAAGAAAATCAACTAGTTCAAGAAGTGAGATTTTCTCTAGGCGTTCTCACGGTGTTAACTCTGGTGTTTCTTTGACACCAAGGCCTTCTAACTTAACAAATGCTGAGATTTACTCTCTTCAATCTTCTAGAAATCCTACACCAAGAGGGTCTAGTTTTAACCATACTGATTTTTACTCTATGGTGAATGGGAGGAATGTGAGTCCTAGACAATCTAACTTTGGAAGTTTGGGCTTTGATGAGGAGAATGGTGTTGGTAGAGCCAATGGTGGTGCTAATAATATTGTAAATGGTGGAAATGGGTACCCTACTCCTCATAGTGCTGGAATTTTTTCACCTGTGGCTAATAAGAAAAAGGGTCATGGTGGTGGTGGTGGTGATGGTGGTAAAGATCTTCATATGTTTGTTTGGAGTTCAAGTGCTTCACCTGTTTCTGAAGGTGGGATTCATGTCTTTAGAGGTGCTGGAGATTATGGAAATGATCAACTTAATGGAGTAGCTCACCAAAAAGGTTTGATTTTTAGTGTCCTTAGTTTCCCTCTTTGACTTTTTTAATGTTTAGGTAGTTTGTTTTTGACATGTTTTTCTTAGTTGTTATTGTTCCATAATGGGTTGTTGTTGGAATAACCTTAGCTTAAGTGGGGTTTACATGCTTTTTGTTTGTATCTACTAGTATTTGGTTGTTTCTACATTCAATAATGTTTCATTTTTTGTTGGTTGGTTGTTAGATTATGAAGAGTTTGGCCATGATGAGTTTAGCTTTGGAAACAGAACTGTTGCTAATGGTATGGACAAAGAAGGACCTGTGTTATCCAAGCTTGGTTCAAGCTCAACTACTGAGCTTCATCCAAAAGATGGATCTCAAGTTGAAACTAAGCCTACTAACATGCCACCTGCAAGTGTTATGACAAGGCTTATTTTGATTATGGTGTGGAGAAAATTGATTAGGAATCCTAATACTTATTCTAGTCTCATTGGTCTCATTTGGTCTTTGGTTTGTTTCAAGTATGTATGATTCACCTTTATGTTTTTTTGATTTGTTTGATTCATTTGTTGTGCAAGTTTTGATCTTTCATGTTATGTTTGTTGCAGGTGGAATGTTGTTATGCCTGCTATTGTTGCTAAATCAATAGCAATTTTATCTGATGCTGGTCTTGGAATGGCTATGTTTAGTCTCGGTAGGTTTTGTATTTAATCTTCACGTGTCGATTGATTTTGAGGACAAGTTATGTGTTGAAGTGATTTAAGATTTGAAATTCTTGGTTGGTTTGTAGGTTTGTTCATGGCATTGCAGCCGCGGATTATCGCTTGTGGAAACACGGTTGCTTCTTTTGCAATGGCGGTTCGTTTCCTAACCGGGCCGGCTGTCATGGCTGTTTCTTCCATTATTGTAGGATTAAGGGGGGTTCTGTTGCACATTGCTATTGTACAGGTACTAAGAACAAAACCTAAAGTTTTTTTTGTTCTAAAATTTTTTGATTCAATGAAGTTATGTTTGTGGTGTGTTTTTCTAGGCTGCTCTTCCCCAAGGAATTGTTCCTTTTGTGTTTGCCAAGGAATACAATGTTCATCCTGACATTCTAAGCACTGGGTTTGAATTCTTATTCTTCTATTCACTTTATGTCACATAGGTTCATAAATGATGTAAAAGTTTTGTTTTTTAATGTTGTAATATTTTATTATGTTTTTGCAGGGTTATATTTGGAATGCTAATTGCTCTTCCTATTACACTAGTTTACTACATTTTGTTGGGGCTTTGATGTTTTAAGAATTTGAAGTTTGAAGAAAAGAAGACTAATTGAAGTGTATTAGGATGTTACATAAATATAACTTTATCTTAGTTTTTTTTTTGGGTATGATCTAACAATGTAGAAATTTGAAGTTGGGAAGAGAAGTATTTTTAGGGCTAAAGCTAGTTAGTTAGGTACTCTACTAGAAAGAGAAGAAAAAAAAGTTGTAATGTGTTTTTGAAAGCCTTTTTTTACTATGAAACCAACTTTTGCATATTTTGCTTGGATTAATGAGAAAAGAGGAAAGTGAAAGTTGTTTTGTAGTTGTCGACACTTTTTTGTATTTTATAGGCCAAAAAGGAGCACAAAGGTGAGTGTGAATCACAAATATTAACTCAATGGAAAGTAAGAAAGTGGGGAAACCAAACAGGAACTTATGTTGGGTTGTCTCTTTGATGTTTTTTTTTCTCTTTTTAACATGAGTACTAGCTAGTAGAGGGCAATAGCTGTCCTCCACATAGTTTTTTTGTTTTTTTTTAATCTTTGTTGATTATATCTACACATTTAAGAAATACCAAAGAGAAAACTCCTTTTTTAATTGTAAATTAAAGTTAAAAGAAAGAGTAAATAGATTAAAATATTTCCCTCTTTTTATTTTTTTTCAATGTTTACAACTCTTGTTTTTGTTTTAATTATATAGATAGATGTCATTTTAAAAAGTTTTGTTTTTCTCTAATTTATTCTTATGTGGTAAAAATTATAAAAATCTAGTAGATTAAACCGCGACTAGATTGTATCCTAAAATTGGAACTCAATGTTGCACTATTAATGTAGATGAGAGTTGCAACAAACATTCCAATCCTCACTTGGCTTTGGTAGAACTATTTGAACTACTTAAATAAGTACTACAAACTTGTAACGATGATAGAAGACAAAGGACATACTTCTTATTAACATGCTATTCATAGTGGGAATTTCTTTCCATGTATAATAGGATCAGGTTCTCCATCCTTGATGGAAAACTTAAAATGTCTCTAGAATTCATAAATGAACTTACAAATTCATCTCACAGGTGAATTTCATAAGTACACTTGCGAATCAATTCAAAATTTGTTAAAAATAGAGTGAAATCGCAAGTGCACTTGCGAATTCACCTGATTTTGGATAATTCGTAAATACATTTGCGAAGTTTATGTTTTGTTTTAATAAAACGTACAGAATAACCCCCAACCCCATATATCAAAAAATCCAAATTCAAACTCTACTACAAATCCTAAAATTTCTACTACTTCAACCTTACTCCATTCAAGTTTATCTCTCCATTCCAACTCATTTCAAGCCCTCCCAAATCATCTCCTTCCTCAAATTTGTGTAAGTTTTGTTCAAATTTTTTTGATTCAAAATGTAAATTTTTATAAGATTATTAGGTTAGATTGTAGAAATTAAATTGTATATGAAGTTAGAATAGGTAAATGTAGTTGTATAAGAGAATTTTTTTTTTGGAATTTTGGGTGTTTAGGGAATGAATTTTCTGGTTTTTGAAGTTTCTCAACGCAGAGGTTTCGCAAGTACATCTGCGAAGTGACCTTGGAGGGACTTCGCAAGTGCACTTACAAATTTTTGTATGACTTGTTTTAAATTTAAAACCTAACAATTATATTGGTTTATTTCAAGAAAATGACAAACAACCAGGATCAAATGGCGCATTTGAGACAAGTCAGGCCAAGCCAGACTGCCTTAACTCATCGAGAGCGACAACGTGTTAACTGGCCTCGTGGACGGGGTCAGGTACAAAGAGAGCAACTAGAAATAGCTTCGTCTTCATGAGGTGTCTACCTCTAGTGCACATGACCAGGTACCTGATGAGTAGGTACCGAAGGAGGCCGAAGATGTTCAGGCGGAGGACGCCGGAAATGTTGAGGTATCAGAAGACTTTAAAGCATGTTAACCACTCCTGAAATATTTTCGATCTTTTTTATGCCAAAGGCTCAATGGTTCCATAGTGCTGTCATCAGATCTGGTCTTTCGGAATCATGCTGTACGAGTTATAATACCATAAGCACCGGCATGCAGGGTGCTTTTGTTGAGAGGTGGCACAAGGAGACGTCATTTTTTTCCAGTTGAGGAGTTGAACATCACTCTTGATGATGTTGCATGCTCTCCAACTACCTATTAGAGGTAGGTTACTGAACCATAACAAGATAACCAGAGTTGAGGCGGTTGACTGGATGATTGAGTATCTCGGAGCTGATCTGGTGACAGTTGCATTGGACTGCAACCTCATAAATGAGGCACACGTGAGGTTATCCTACCTAAAGGAGTTATATGAGGAGCACCTTGTTGCATTATCAGCTGGACAAAGAACTGCACGTGCAGCTGGGGAGCTTGTGCAGGATGATATTTTTGTTCAATTTTACCGAGACTGTGTTTTCTGATGTACTTGGTCGACACGTCCGTCTTTGTGGACACGAGTGGCCACTACACCGATGTGACCTACCTTAGTTATTTTATGGACCTGACTACAGTTCGAGGTAAAACACAATGACCATCCCATAATTTGGGTGGTTCACACACAAACCAACTCTCTTAGAGAGTGGCAAAAGACTCAGCCCTAAAAACTACATCATTACTAAATTCGACTGGTGCAAAACTTAGGGTACAAAACTTCTACCTATTACTCAATTGGATTTGAGCCTTCAAAGCATAACAAACTGCTACTAAAAATGCTCCACAATATTCTCCAAAACAACTTGCTAAAACTGCTCCAAGATATTCTCCAAAAATTTAGGACTTCAAGTAACAACAATTAAGTTGTTACAAATATGAAAAAGATTCTCTTATAAAGTCTTCCTTCAACATTTAGTTTCCTAAATGTTCTCCTTGATTTCAGATTGGGTCTCCTTCAATATAGCGCCACATAGGATTCATAATATCTTAGGAATATTCTGTTTCTGTTAAAGACATAACAAAATCCAATTTGTTATCTCAAACACGATGTCGTGACATCTTCTTCGACATGTTGTTCCAGATGTTGAAACATTTCAACACAACACGTTTCTTCATTGAATAGAACTTTAACATGCTTTCTGCTTACAAGTTATAAATCATATTTAACCTGTTGCTGCTATATTAGTTTTACCAAACATAAAGCCAATCCTAAAAATAGAGAATCAACAGTATGTATGTATGTATATATGTATGTATGTATATATGTATGTATGTATGTATGTATGTATGTATGTATTTATGTATTTATGTATGTATGTATGGATGTAGGTATGTACGTATGTATGTATGTACGTATGTATGTAGGTACGTATATATGTACGTATGTATGTATGTGTATGTATGTATGTACGTAGGTATGTACGTATGTATGTACATAGGTATGTACGTAAGTATGTACGTGTGTACGTACGTATGCATGTATGTATGTAAGTTTTATGCAATTTATGAATGGTGATGAATTAGGTGATGTGGCAATGTTAAATGTATGCATATTGTATTTGTTGTGTTGAGGTTGCATTATTGGCAACATACACGATCAAAAGAGGGGTTGATTGTGTATATGTGTCTTTGCATGTTATTGTTGAAAATCGTGCATCATGGTGTACATAATTTTATTTTGTTTAGTGTGCTCTAGTCCATATGAGTGGATCAGGAGTGAGTAGCTGGTTTTAATGAGGAATCGGTGAAGCGTTGCTAAAAAAAGATTAGTAGAAATTTTTGGTGAGCCATGATTTCGAAAAAGGGATTAGGAGCGAGTATGGACTCATGATGTCTATAACAGTACCACATACATATAGAGTTAAGGTGTGGAGTACATTTGCATACATGTTTGCATATGTAATTAAATAATTATTATGTTATTGAATGGTCGAGAATACCTTATGTGTTTGATGATTTATTGTGAATAATGTGTGAAATTGATAATTATGTGATTATGCTACCCTTGCTTTTTTTACACTGTTAACATATTTTGAGTGTATTCTCACCCATTTTTGTTTATTGTGGTGTCTATGCTCTAATGGGGTACATACAAGCAAGTTAAGAAATATCTACTTGAGGTAGATGACAAATTGTATGCCTCCTTAATTACTTATTCCATCGAGTCTTGAGTCGATTCACCCTGATATGTAACACTGAGGACATGTTGTTCATTTGTTTCTTATTACATGTTTATGTTATTTTGGAGTTTTTGAACCATTTTTGGTTATTCTGCGATTGATTGTACTTTGAGACAAACTTATTTGTTGTTCTGCTACATATTTATAAAAGAATACTTAGTTTTTTATGATTGGTGATTCATGCGTGACACTCTAATTGGTAGAATTTATTTTATGTTGAGTCATGAATTAGGGTCTTACATAGAGGTATTAGAGCATGTCAGTTAATCTGGCCAAGTTTTTGCAATTTTGTATGTTTCGTGGTATGCGACGTGTGTGTGAAACACTGTCGATGTTCGTTATTTTTTCTAACTGCTTGCCACTACAAGCGTGATTGAAACAAGTGGAGGAAAAGCTTTTTCTTCTCTAAGATGTTTCAGGTGTGGAGGGTTGGTTGAAGGTGCTGCTAATTTCAGGGTGCATGTGTTGTTAAGGCTGTGTTATTTCCCAAACCCGAAGAGAGTACATGTTCAAAAATCTTGTTGCTAGTCAAGTTGAGATGTATTTGATGGAGACAGATCAGGTATTTGTAATGTTTGCTTCTCTGAGAGTGGAGAGCAATGTGTCGGCTAGGGATATGCCGATGATGAATGAATTTTCTAACGTGTTTACTTGAGGATTGTTGCTTCGAATTAAATATTTTATTGCAAATTAATGTTCCTGACATGTGATTAAGGAAGTCGACTTAATGTGATTTGCACTATGTTAAAGATTCTTATCGTATTCTCACTAAGGTGGGAAAAGAGATTGAATCACAATTTATCTCTTATAATATTATTATTGCATCTCAATTTAAAATATAGGAAATTACTTATAATAGAGTTTTTCATCTCTTCCTCTCAGGGTTGAGAGATATAAAACTAAAGGTAAGAGATGAAATATGATAAAATACATTCTCTTGTGTTGTAGTATGTGAAAATTTTGTTTGATTTATTTTACTCTACTTTTTTCTAATTGTTCCTACTCGATGTTAGCCCTATATCTCTGTCGAAAATTAAAAAATCCCCATGAAACATGAAACTAAATAAGGTAAATATATTTATGTTAGTATTCTTCAATTGACTTCAGTTCAATGATGTCAAAAACAAAATATCATTCTCATAGTTATTTTTCAAAGAAAGGTTCTAGGACCTAGGGAATAAACATGAACCTACCCTAAAAAAACACCTAGCTCGGGCAAATGATTGAAACTAGAGTCCGTTAGATAATATAGAGTTATATTCCAACATTTGTTTATCAAGATGACAATGATTGAATCAGAGGTTAAAGGTCTCTAAAAATCTTAATAATGTCTTTATATAAAGGACCACTGAAATCAAATCAAAGTACACATAAAGCTACCTAAAATGTTATATCTCTCATATTTGTCAATAACTAACTTGAGCATCGAAATATTTGCATGTATCAACCCGTCCACTCAGAACAAGCGAACATGAGATATTTTCAAGCTCAATATTGTCAACATCTGAACATTTCTACCATCATGAAACAATGTCACCCTTACAACACCACTCAAATAAAATCTAAGTTAATCATAGAGCCTGATTTTCATTCTTGCAACCAAACACATTTAATCGTTCTAGTTTAACTTATGTAATGTCAAACCCTTATCACGTCTCAACGTACACAAAGCAACCACCCAAACCCACCAACCTGAACATACAATTGACCTAAACCAAACATAATACTACTCTTATTTGACCTAAACCACACACAAGTTTGACCAATTTTAGCAAGACTACAAAACATGTTAACCATACACTCCTTTCTAAAACTTCCATCCCAAAAAATTCTACAATCTTTTTCAAGACTTCTAACCTTTTGAAATGTTTCATCATTACTAAAACTAGGAACAAAATGAACCATATTATCTTTCTCATTGCTTTTAATCGTTTGAGCTATACAATATTTCTCAAGACCATCATGGTGTTATGCGCCCTCATAATGAATAAGTCGGTGAGTCAAGCGCAAACGAAGATGAAGTCCTTGACCGCTTTATCCATAAAAATAACAATGAAGAACCATGAACACAATTCAATAATTAAATCTTCCACAACATTTGCACACATTAAAGTTTAGGTATATTGATTAACTATTAAGATATCTCTGCTTCCGCACGATTAAATTTATTTGATATTGTATAAAATGTATTTAAACACTTGTAAATGTGAAATAAACGACTTAATTATAGATGTATAACATGAATACACATATGGATTTATTGTTTTCATAAGCAAAATGTTACATCTATTTTGCAATTCAAAAATTTGCATGTAAAAATGAACTAGTTTGACTAAGTTTATCCAATTGTAGCACCTAGTTTTTTCCATATTAAACTGCGTGCACTAGTCACTATCGGTTTAATTTAGTTTCTGTTGTAATAATATCAAATAAGTGGGACTTAGTTAATTCAATTCCACAATAATTTCTGCACAATTTTACTTCTAACCCATATCTCTCGCAGTGATGATTGTAACTTGAAACAAAGCATGTCAAATAATAAGATTATATGACTTTTGTATATTCTTAAGACATAACATAAGTAAGTAGTTTAAGGTAACCCATTTTATTTTAAGGTTAAATAATTTACTTGAAGTCTCTTCCAAAGTGTTGAGATTAGCAATAAACTATGAAATTTAGATTTAATATTATGATATAAAATATGAGTAAATTATGAGTAGTTTCAATAATGTGAGATATTTGATCAAATTCTATTGGGTCGAATGTTAGTTTCGAGATTCGACAAGTTTGATAAAGGTTAACATGTAGTCGAAGGTCGCTCACATGTTAGTGTCAAAGTAGTGTATGTTATAGTCGAAATATGGTGAAGCACGCAATTGTCGAAAACGTTAGGTTTGTTAGCATGTCGAATGAGGTCTGTTAATTATGTCAATTTTTTAAGTTAGCTTGTACCCTAAGTTAGATTGTAATGAGTATTTGTGAAAAAACCCGTTAGTTAAGTATGTTAGGTTTATTATAAATAACATACTAGTCTCTCATCATTACACACAACAAATCCTAATTTAGGGTGAGAGAGGTTATTTGTTATTCTATAAGACTTGCAGTCTTGTTTGAAAGAGAAAGTAAAGAATATCAATTAATAACCAATCATTGTTGTTCTTCGTGTTATTCCATATTTTCTACCCTATTTGTTTCTTGATCATAAAGAAACAAGTTATACTTTGTTTCAAAGGCATCTAATTTCATAACAAATTGGTGCAAGAGTGTGGAGAAGATGCCTTCAATAAAGTATGAGATTGAAAAGTTCACCAAAGTGACGATTTCGGTTTATGGTGCTTGAAGATGAAAGCCCTACTAGTTCAATAGGATTGTTTGGAAGCGTTGAAGGGAGCTCCAACCATGAATGTTGAGTTAACTGTGTAACGCCCCATCTCTACCCGATAATTATTATTAAAATTAGAGTTTCAAAATTTCAACAAGCAAATAAGATGTCACATTCTCAACTTAAAACCACAACATAACAATCAAATTTAATACATAGATACATAACACATCACATTCGTAAGAACTGATAACAACCTGTTTATTCTCAAGACATAAACCAACTTTATTTTTAAAAACAACGCATCAGCTTCTTAACATAAACTCCAGAATAATCATAACATCTTGCTCAACATAAAACAACTTAAAACAAAGTAAACTTCTCAAAAGGAAACAACTTTAATTCAACTTAATGGCAACAAAACAAAACGTTCATCCCCCGAGTGCTACGTATCAGAGCGACAACACCAACTTGAACTAACAGCAACTAAATCTTCACTCTTCATTACCTTCACGTTACCCACGTAGAGGCAACATCACGACAAAAGGGGTGAGATATCTACAAATATAAACAAGTGTATGATAAATAATATGCTAGGATTAAATCATACAAAATTATCACTTCACAGATAACAACATCACTAATCACTTCACATCGCAACAATCATATTTATGTCAACTCAAATGAGACACAACAATGCATATTCATGTGGTACCAATCAGGGCTTCATCCCCCGTCGCCAATTGCCAATTAATAGAGACATCCAACAAGGCATAAGCCTTCAACATAGTTACCAATCCAGGCCATCGCTAAAATATGCAATGTATGCAACTCGATAATGCACATCACACAACATAAACAACAAATCCATGTCGCTAGGAATAAGCCTATATCACCAAATTCTTTACCAATAAATAGAGGTAAACATCGTCACTGAAATATCCTGCAACTTCGCATAAAACAACACAATATAGCAACATACACATCGCAGATAAATCACAAAGAAAATAGAAAATCAACATATTCAACATGATTCCACAAAACAAACCAATCACAATTACCTACTAACATATACTAGTTACCCGACAATTTTCAACTAATTCCGGACAATTAATTATACTGCCTAATTCTACGAATTCAACTGGTTCAGTATTTATGTTTTAAGCACTATTATTACTACCAAATAATACAATGTACTTTCTAATTACATTGTTGATATAATTAATTTCCTGCATCTAAAATTACACTGTCAGCACAATTTATCATATGTTATTCTCTCATCTTCTGCCAAAATTACTAAGCCGACTACTTATTTGTCTCTGCAATTTACTACCAACTTTCTTAATACATTCTACTATTACACTACTACCAAATAAATGTACATAGGTTATTGGAATTCCCGCTATCTCTTCTAAACTGCAACTGAAATATCTGCATCAACACCATGACTTTCTAATACCCTACTATTTCATACATTACTGAATTAACTGTTACAAGTGTATTTCTTTTTCAATGTTACCAAACTAAATATTCAGTATCTTAAACTAATGTGTTAGAGTCAAAATTAACTAAGTTATACAAGGTGTCTAACATACTGTAGCCTATATGTATTAAACGACACACAAAACAAATCAGCAGGTCCCACATGAAACAAGGGACAATCGTCCCACCCCCCACAACACAAGGGTGTCCGCCCTCCCTTACTTTGCCACAAGGGGCACCCTCCCCACACCCTGGATGGCCCCTGCCTTCAATTTCCATGCCACATAGGTGTGGCCCTCGCCACGTACCTGTACTTTATTCCTTCTTTGTCTTTCCCACAATACTACAATTCTCCTTCAATTAACTTGTTCCAATTCAATTTCTTTTCTCATCGATTTACCAAACTTATTCTAGCCAATTCCCAACCATCACAGTCATACAATTATTTCCATGTACTGTTATTTCATGGAACGATCAAAATTCATAGAATCGATACAAAATCTAACAATTATTCTACACACAATTTACACAAATAGAGATAATTCTATACAAATCGATCCCCACATACGATTCGTCATAAACTCAGTTATAGAGTTAGAACCTCACCCTTACCTTATATTTAGCGGTCACTCTCCTTCCAAACCCTTGTGCTTCTAATTCCTTGTTCTTGTTATATTTTCCTACATAAAACCTAAGTGCCAATGCCTCTACTTCCTTTTTATAATACAATAACCCACATAAATCTCTGTCCTAATGGGATTAATTCTACACCTCCCTTTTTTCTACTTCTAACACCAAAATAGGCCAACATAAAATAATTCTACTAATCTTTACTTATTTCCAATAATATTCTACAACTAAAATTAATTTATCAATAATTAATAACGATAAATTCCAACTTCCAATACTCCAATTAAATACTTCGGCTATAATTTAGTTAAATAATTAATTAAATTTCCGGGTGTTACAACTCTCCCCCACTTAGAATATTTTCGTCCTCGAAAATCTAATCGGTACAACCAATCTTAATGTTAATTCCGCATCTAACTCCTTGATCCTTAAATCTCGCCTGGAAACCCTTCGGCCACTACTTTCTCCAGATAACCACAATTTACCATAATTAAAATCCAATGCACACGTGCAATTCTCTTCAACTCAATCAACATCAATAATAGTAATTAACGAAGTTATATCAATGAAACACGTACCTCTAGTAGGTCTATCCTTATTCCCTGTTGGAGTTCCAACCAATGCGAACACTTTTCCACTGCCTGGTGCCTTCTTTGGTTTCTAACACTTGATGCTAATATGCCCTTATTTGTCGTAATTAAAACAGATAACTCCCTTATACCTACAATCAGTAGTTATGTGTCCAGTCATACCACAACCGAAACACCTCTTTTCCTCAATGGTACATACATTACTCTTATGACCAGGTTTTCCATATTTGAAACAAGTCACACTAGCAGGTGCGTCTCCCCCACTAGTTCACTGGCCCTCAGCAACTTCCTGTTTTCCTCTACTAACTGGGGCATCATACGACTTACTACGACTCTGATTCTTGCTCCTCTTCTCATTAACTATCTTGTTGTGAGCATTGTTACCCCCCTCATAAATTCTGCAGATATCCACCAAATCAGAGAAAATATGAATCTTCTGATATCCAATTGCCTACTTGATCTCTGAGCGCAACCCGTTCTCAAACTTGATGCACTTTGAAAATTCAGCAGTTGCCTCACTATAGTGCAGCTAGAACTTAGCCAACTCCATAAACTTTGCAGCATACTCAGTAACTCACTTATTCCCTTGCTTGAGCTCGAGGAATTCAATTTCCTTCTTACCCCGAGCATCTTCAGGATAATACTTCCTCATAAACTCTCTACGGAACACAACCCAAGTGATCTCTTCACCTTCAACTTCCAACCTTGGACGAGTCTCTAGCCACCAGTCATCAGCTTCAACTGCCAGCATATGAGTACCATATCAAACCTTTTGCGCTTGAGTGCAGTCCATCACACGAAAGATTCTCTCCATCTCTTTCAACCAACTCAACGCTCCATCAGGATCATACTTACCCTTGAAGGTAGGCAGATTCTCACTCTGAAAGTCTCCAAACTACGAGATCCTGCATTCTCATCAATATTCGGTTGATTATATATAGCATGAGCCATTTCTTCCAAAGAAGCAGCAATCGTAGCATCATTCCATCCATCCATCTTAACTTATTACTACAACACAAACAATGGTTAAAAATAATTAACAATACTCAATTATTAAACGACTCGACAACTTGGCCGGACGGACCGACCTGCTCTGATATCAGTAATATAACACCCCATCTCTACCAGACAATTATAATTAAAATAAGAGTTTCAAAATTTCAACAAGCAAATAGGATGTCACATTCTCAACTTAAAACCACAACATAACAATCACATTTAACACATAGATACATAACACATCACATTGAACTGATAACAACCTGTTTATTCTCAAAACATAAACCAACTTTATTTTTTAAAAAAACGCAGTGGATTCTTAACATAAACTCCAAAATAATCATTGTTTCTGGCTCAACATAAAACAACTTAAAACAAAATAAACTTCTCAAAAGGAAACAACTTTAATTCAACTTAATAGCAACAAAACAAAACGTTCATCCCCCCGAGTGCTACGTATCAGAGCGACAATACTGACTCAAACTAAAGGCAACTAAATCTTCACTCTTCATTACGTGCACATTACCCACGTAGAGACAACATCACAACAGAAGGGGTGAGATATCTACCAATATAAACAAGTGTATGCTAAATAATATTCTAGGATTAAAACATACAAAATTATCACTTCACAGATAACAACATCACTAATCACTTCACATTGCAACAATCATATTTATGCCAACTCAAATGAGACACAACAATGCATATGCATGTGGTACCAATCTGGGCTTCAGCCCCCGTCGCCAATTGCCAATTAATAGAGGCATCAAACAAGGCATAATCCTTTAGCACAGTTTCCAATCCAGGTCATCACTAAAATATGCAATGTATGCAACTCGATAAGGCACATCACACAACATAAACAACAAATCCACGTCGCCAAACATAAGCCTATATCACCAAATACTTTACCAATAAATAGAGGTAAACATCACCACTAAAACATCCTGCAACTTCGCATAAAACAACACAACATAGCAACATACACATCTGTTACCTTGGAAAATATTTAAAAAGTATTCGTTACCTATAAATAAATGTAGTCCTTTGAAATAAGGGTTTTTAGGGAAATTAAGACCAGAGTGTTCGAAATATGGTTTTATTAAACTAAAGAATTTAATGTTAAATGGAGCCAAAGTGTCGAGGTTGGGACCTGTCGACCAAGAGGAGAAAATTCAATATAAATGGCAAGCGAGATAGTCGAACTAGTCTTGTAGACTAGAGAGAATCCAAGACTTAGAGAAATTTGGTTATGTTAGTAGATGATGTCGAAGCAACTCCAAAAGCTTTCGAAAGATTGAGAAGATATGGATTAAAAATGAATCCATTAAAATGTGCGTTTTGTGTGCAGGCATGTGATTTGGCTTTGTGGTGCATAAAAAAGGGATTGAAGTAAATCAAAGCAACACCAAATCCATTATGGACGTAAAGTTTCCGCCGACCAAAAAAGAGTTTTAGTCTTTGTTGGGCAAAATCAATTTCTTAAGGAGATTTATATCCAACTTAAGTGGTAAAACTAAGGTATTTTCACCACTACTTCGACCGAAGAGTGAAGACTTTGTTTGGCAGGAAGAACGTCAAGGTGATTTCGACAAAACAAAAGAGTACTTGATGAAGCCTCCAATACTGGAGCCTGAAACAACTGAATGAACATCATCCGATAACTATATCAATGAAGTCGCCATCGAACGTTTTTTATCTCGCAAAAGAAGAAAGGTGAACGCATCGCGAAATTTAGAATTGGTCCCGCTCAGTTGTAAATGAAAGTCTTAAACGGTGAGGAATCAGCTCCCGAGTTATAAATGAAAGTCGTAGAAGGGTTCGATGCAAAGTTTTAGAAATTGGTCCCGCTCAGTTTCGAGTTTCCATCTAAGAGATATGAACTTTTTAGTGGGCAGAACACACGGTTCAGCACTAAAATTCAGTTTAATCCTCTTGAGAAATTGAATTTTTCGGGGACCTTCCGCACATAACTTGCTTCCGGCTTTCGAACAAAAATTGTAGATAAAAATTAGAGGGACATGCCAATCAAAATTCATAAGAAAACACCTGACGAGCTATGAGATACGCTCTCTAGAGTGCCCGAAACGCACTGAAAAACCAAAATCCACTTTATTGAGAAATAAGCGAATAAATTCATTTTTTCTAGACGAAATGACCTCCAACCTGAACAGATAAATTAGAGGATATATTGATATGATTTCAAAGATTGTGGAACCAAGCCAAAATAGCTTCCGGACCAAAAATCTTGCAAATAGTCGTACGTACCGAGAAACTGATTCTTGGCTCAAAATGATCTGAGATAGCTGAAACAAACTGTTTCTTTCATACTTGGGATGTTTTGAACCTGGTAACCCCATGATCAATGATATGCATGCACCTATATGTATGTTTATGCAATCTAATTATAAGCCAGAAATACGGAAAAGAAGAGGGCGAATTTTGGGGTACAACAGAGCCTCCTGTTAGACATAGGCCTATGAGGTTACATATTGCAGCATCAGATTTGACTATAGGAATTATGTTGGTCCAAGAGGACAAAAAAGGTGTTGAAAGACCTGTGTATTATCTTAGTCGAATGCTTAATTATCCTGAAACTAGGTATAGTGATATAGAAAAACTATGCTACTTGTACTTGTCTTGTATCAAATTAAAGAAATATATAAAACCAATTGATGTTTATGTGTCTTCTCATTTTGATATTATTAAACATATGCTGTCTAAACCAATTTTGCATAGTCGAATTGGTAAATGGGCTTTAGTATTAACTGAGTATTCTCTGACTTAAATGTCCTTGAAAGCAATGAAAGGGCAAATAGTGGTTGAATTCCTTGTCGACCATTCAATGGTGGGAATGCCCCAAAATTATTTAGATGTGGTACCATAAAAGCTATATTTTGATGGTTCTAGCCATAAAATGGAGCTGGTATAAGAGGGATTATAATTTATCCTAATGGAATTCCAGCAGAATTCAAGTATAGAATCGACAGTGTATTCACAAATAATGAAGCAGAGTATGAGTCTTTAATAACAGGACTTGAACTTCTGCTAGAATTGGGGGCAAGGAGTGTTGAAATTATGGGAGATTCCGAACTGGTGATTAAACAAGTATCAAAGGAATATAGGTGTGTTAAAGAAAATTTAATCATGTATTTTATGATCACCATCAGATTACTCAAACAAATTCGAACAAGTGAGTATTCGACATGTACTGCGACGAGAGAATCAAGAGGCTAATGATTTAGCGCAAGAAGCTTCAGGATATAAAATCGTGAAAGATCAAGATGAAGAACCAATTCAAGTAAGAGATAAAGTACGAGCAACATTGTTATCACCTTCAGACTTGTCGATTATAAAGTTAGGAGCTGTAGATACTGAAAATTTTGAAATCCTACCTATTGACAATGGGATAGAAAATGAATGGAACAAGCCATTAGTCTACTATCTACGATCTCCTACAGGTTCGGCAGATCGTAAAATTAAATAGCATGTTCTCAGTTATGTCTTGATAGGAAATGAGTTATTCAAAAAGATAGCTGAAGAAGTGTTACTCAAATGCCTTAGAAAAAGTGAGGCATATATAGCTGTGTCAAATGTGCACAGTGGAGCATGTGCTGCATATCATGTTGGACACGAAATGAAATGGACTTTGGTGCGTTCTGGTGTGTATTGGCCTTCAATGTTGAAATATTGCATTGAATTTGCTAAGGGTTTCCAAGAATGTCAAATGCATGGGGGCATACAACATGTTCCTGCAAGTGAGTTGCATGCAGTTGTGAAACCTTGACCGTTTAGAGGATGGGCATTGGATGTGATTGGAGAAGTAAGACCAACTTCATCAAAACAGAAAAGGTATATTCTAGTCGACATTGATTATTTTACAAAATGGGTTGAAGTTATAGCTTTAGTAAATGTCGACCAAGAAGTTGTTATAGACTTCATACAAAATCATATCATATGTCATTTGGGCTTCTAGAAACAATAACAACCGACCAAGGATCAATGTTTATTGTGTGAAAAATGCAATAATTCGCACAAGAAGTTGGGATTAGGTTGTTAACTTCTACTCCTTACTACGCTCAAGCAAATGGCCAAGTCGAAGCAGCTAATAAGGTTATAATTAGCCTGATTAAGAAGCATGTAGGCAAGAAACTAAAGATTGGCACAAGACATTGAATCAAGTCCTATGGTCATGTAGAAATTCCCCAAAAGAAGCAACAAGAGCTACTCCATTTCGACTCACGTATGGACATGATGTAGTGTTACCAGTGGAAGTACAAGTTCAATCAGTGAGGATTAAAGGCAACATGAAATACCATCTGAGGATTACTGGAGCATGATGACAGATGAGCTGGTAGACTTGGATGAAGAAAAAATGTTAGCCCTTGATTCATTAAAAAGACAGAAAGAGAGAGTTTCCAGAGCCTACAATAAAAAGGTAAAAGACAAAGTCTTTGTTGTCGACGATTTAGTTTGGCAAGTTATATTACCTATGGACATAAATGGTAGAGTCTTAGGAAAATGGTCCCCAAATTGGGAAGGACCTTTTAAGGTAATACAAGCTTTTTCCAATAATGCCTACGAACTTGAAGAATTATCCCCAGATCGACGCATCTTAAGGGTAAATGGAAAGTACTTGAAGAAGTACAAGCCCATTCTTCAAGAAGTCAAAATTTCGACAGAATAAATACTTGTCGAATAGACGAGCTCGAGAAAATTACGTTTGAGACAAGCAAAATAAAAAGCATGCATAAAGTGTGTGTAAAAGATAGAGATACATAACCAGAAAAGAAAGGCATTACATTAAAAGGTGGCTTAAAGCCATTGTTGAGAAATTACATAAAAGTCACAAAATTGCTGCAGTGATTAAAAATGCTTGAATTTGTTCTAGAATGACCGAAATTCACCATTAAAATGTACGACTTGGTTATCAAAGTTTTCTGCTTGAGTTCTATGTATTTCAAGCTCTGTTTCAACGGAAGAAATTGCTTCACCCACGGCCACAACATCCACAACAATTTGGTCGGCCTTTGCTTGAGTTGGATTGATAATTTTATTAATTTCCTCCTCTTGCTTGACAATTGATTCCAATTCCTTGTCTAGAGCAGCAATTTGGTTGCATAAATTAGCAATCTGATCATGTATTTCAGCAACTCTTTTCTGTTTAGGAATTAGTTCTTTCTTTTTATTCTCAATCAATGCCAGCATTTTAGTTACTTCTTCGTTGGCATTTACCACCATATCCCAATTCTCCTTCACGAAGGCTTTCGTCGACTCAATCAATTCTTCATTATTCCTAATACATTCAATATTTTGGAGCATGGGAAAAAAGAATTTTTCAAATGCTGTAATCATGAACCAAGCTGATTCAGAAGTATTAAGATTTTTCAGTTGAGCAAGCGCATCTGAAATTTCTGGTTGTTAAGGTCTTGACTTTTTTTGCCTCAGGTCCCAATTTGTCATTATGAATTTGAGAGTGGTCAGAGTCAGAAGAAAGAGTGAAAAAACTCACTAAGCTACGCAGCCTAGTGTAAGAGTGCTGGTATAGCAGGCAAGCAAAAAGTAAAGTGTTATTTTTACCGGGTGATATATACCAATTAGGTTATATCGTATCGTGTCCACAAATATTGGTTATTGATTCGTTGTTTGACAATTCTATGGTTAATGAGTTTGGAAATAAATAGTTGTAAAGAAAAGACATAAAGTAAATGAACAAAAACTATAAAGGATAGACAGCTTGTCCGGAATGAATGCACACTACCCGTCACAAACTTAAATCTACCCTCCAATTATACTCAGCCTACGATACTCATCTGATTCATCACATACCTCTAACAACCAAGCTATTTCTAACCCAAATTAAGAATTCAACTGCATCACCTCGATAGCCATGTTTGGCCTACCTCAACAACACAGAAGTCAACCGTGTCACTCGTAACGACTATCTCTCGCTCGAAACAACTAACATAGAGGCATTAAGATCAGATACTCTAAGTAAATGTCAGCAATAAACCCATTTCTAGCATTCAGAAACTAACCAATAATCATCCTAGGTAAGAATCTAAGCAATCTATGTCTAGCAAAGCTCAAATCCATAACACAAGGTAAAAACCTAAGACAATCACCAACACAGATTCGTAAAGCAAATTTTATACAACGCCAAAGGCGACAAATATACATGAGTTCAAGGTAAATATACAAACATAACCAACAAAAAGAGCAATACATAGAGAGGAGAAGAGATAAACCACAAATTTACACCGGCTTATCAGAGCCTATCGAAGAGCAATCCACCTCCAATCATCCAGAAGCAAGCCCTAATGTTGTTTTCTAAGCTAATCTATCAAAAATATAGGTTGATGGAAATGGGGATCAAAATCCACCCCAAAACCATAACCTAAAAATGAAGAAAAATGAAGTTATAAAACTAAACACAGACGGCCGCGCTGAGTGGCGAGGGTGCGCTGAGTGGCCTCCACTGATATTTACATGTAAACCGACTTACACGCCGCTCAGCTGCCTCTAAAAAATCTCTCTTCCACAACAGTGCCAAACGCAAGGAGCGCGCTCCAAAACGCGCTCAGCGGTCTCCACTGAACAGAATTTCCCAAAAATGGACTTTTATTGCAAAAAAGTGCATTCAGAGTCGTGTCTCCGACACCTTATTACTCGATACTCACAATTGTCATACCCCAATTTTTGACCTAATATACCACCTTACATTTGCATCATTGCATCACTAACAGTTCAGAACAAAATTAATCGGGTGTAGCATTCACAGGTCAAAATTAGGGTTTCATCAAATTTTCATCTGATTCAAGAGGCAACCAATTAGGGTTTGAGTTTTACTCACCTCATTTGATCTATCTTGATCAAATCATCAACCTCTAATCATCAGATATCCAACTTTTCTCATTAATCAATCGAGGATCGACCAATTAGGGTTTTGGTCGAGCATGAGTATTCTCTGATTTTTTGAGCAATGAATGACTTTTTTGGTTAGAGATTGGTCATTATATCTTACATACAACATCTTGACCTAATTTCTGAATTCAAAACATCACAGAAGTTCACAGGATTCATCAGTCAATTTCTGAAACATCTGATGAAATTTCATCTCAGACCGAAAGTCAAACTTTGACTTTTGGTCAACTTTTTCAAGACAAAACCTTTTCCAACATCAAAATACTTCAAATGATCCATCATGATCATAAAAAATCAAAGAATTTGGAAAAGTCAACAAAAAGTCAAAATTTCTAACACTTAGAAAAAATTTTAAGTGTTAAAATTTTGTACTTTTTCCAAACTTCATGGCATTTTTTCACATAGTTCCACTTTGAATTGGAAAAAACTCAAAACATGAAAGTTGTAGCTCTTGAAACAAGCTTTCCAAAATGTCAAGGAAACTCACAAATCCATTGAGTCTAGCTATACTTTTGAAATTGAAACATAAGGCTCCATAACCATGGATTTTAAGTTCAAAACTTCAAGATTATAGGTCATTTTTGGATTTCTTCTTCTAGAAGCAATGACACCTTGCCAATTGAAGATTAGAACTGATAAATATCAGTTGAAGATAATTGTGAAAAGATAAGATCAATTTGAGATTTTAACACATGGTGAAAAAAGGAAGTTTCCTTTTCCTTTTACCAAAAGACTTTCTTACCCTCTAAGGCAAGTTTGAATTACCAATGCCATCTCTTTGTGCCTAACATTTCAGAATTCATGGCCTATAAATAGAGGCATCATTTTCAAGTTCAAACACACCAAAGCCATGCAAGTACATGCTTTCCTTCCACTTACTCAAATTTCATGAATCATAGTTCAAAATGTTGAAAACTTGCAATTTTGAAAATTTGTGAAAACTATGAAGAATTTTGGTGTCTAACATATCTTATAATCAATATCTAACATGTTTGAAACATAAGATCAACATAAGCAAAGCTAAAAAACAGTTTTCACATCTCATGACATTATGCTTGCAAAACTGCCTTAAGATTCGAATTCCATCTTTGGCTTGATTACATTGAGTTCTGATCATCCAAACACCATCCATAAACATCATAGAGATGATGCAGATCATAAACAACCATCTGTAACACCTTTAACCCAGAATTCGAGTTTCCATTTTAAGCTTATGCAGGTTGACTTGGTTGGATTGATCCAGGGTGATTCGAGGTGAGCAGACCACTCATACACCTTCCCTAACAGCCGCTGGTGCTCAAACAATCATTAGAACTCAATTGGAAACACTTAAACCTAGGATTCGATTCCAGCTTCAACAGGTAAGAGCTCGAACTTAAACTCTATAATTCTTTGATTCATTTTGAAAAAACTCTTGGCCATTTGTTTTCTGCACCACTCACGATCATTAACCCTCAACCAATTGACAAAATCATCCATCATACGCCATTTCAATTAGGATTTTGAGTTCTAGGGTTCTTCATGTTTTCCAGAAATTCAATCATGTTTAACTGAAAATAAATAAAATTAACAACTACCATCATGTTCCTTGTTAAAATTCATGCAAGTTTGGTGTTTACATCATCCATTTTCATTGAGAAACAAAGAATCTGGGTTTGATCAAGGATTGAAGAAGAAGAACAGGGCTTCGCGCGTGTTCTTGTTTTTTTTCAAATTTAAAATTTCCAATATAATATAAACACGTGGTTTGGCTACAACACACAGATGTATTGCCGCCCCAGCGGTTTCCAGCTCGCTCTTAAGACTCTATGCCACGTATCCACCCAACAGGTCTCGGGTTCAAGCCTTGTAGGGACCAATTTTTTTTCAAACTTTTCATTTTTTCTTCATATTTCTTACAAACTTTGGCATTTTTTTTAACCAATCAAAACTCCTCATTTTGAGGTGATATTTTGCACACTTGTCAATAAATGTATCTATTTTATGATAGTGCAAAAATTTTCAGAAAAAACTTTCATCCGATTATATTTTGATCGAGCCGAAAACGACGCTTTGAGCACTTTTCAAAACACCTTTAAAAGGTGAATTTTTCAAACTTTCGAATCCCGATTCTTTTCAAAACTTCTCACAAGTAAATACCATCTTTCAAAAACACTTTCGAATAACATTCTTCAAAACTTTTCATAAAACTTGCATCTTTTACCATGATCGATCCGATTAAACGATAAAACCGAATTCATTTTCTCTCGTTTTTCTTAACCGATCATGGGCCTCCCTCACGGTGTAAGTCCCAATCCTTTTTATGTACATATTAAAAATTTATTTGTACATATTCAATCAAACCAACATTCTTTATGTACATACATATTTTCTTTGTACATATCAAAATCTTTTCATATACATACAAATTTTTACCTGTACATAATACAGATTCTTTTTGTAAATACTCAAACACAGATAAACTTCGATCGTTCGTTTCCGTTTCGATTGTATATACACTAAATACCATTGGTATTGAAAGGAGCATTATTCCCGGTGAAACTGCTTTTAAACCAATGGGCCACCCTTATGGTGTAAGTCCCAACCCTCCTATGTACATCCACATCCTTCTGTACATAAATACTCGTTCGTGTACATATTTACTTCCTTGTACACATTCAAACTTGTGAATAATCAAGTTGCGCTCGTTTCAAACGTTCGTTTCACAGACACTTGTTTATATTTCCTTCATAAACTCTTTTAAATAAACATCATGCATCTGTTTACATTTCCTTCATAAACTCCTATGAATACATATCACACACACACACACACTTGTTTATACAACTGTCTAGTTATAACATAACAACTAGTCTAACCAATAGGTTCCCCACAGTTATAGCCTCCTCTTGGGCTTTATACAAGATAACTCTCCCCACAGAGTTTAGCCTCCTCTTAGGCTTCATATAAGAAAACTCATTCATCTGAGTTTAGCCTCCGCTTAGGCTTCATATAAGACAACACTCCCCTGTTGAGTCAGCCTCCTCTTGGGCTTCGTTCAAAAGAACTCCTCATTGAGTTTAGCCTTCTCTTGGGCATCATACAATGAAAGAGACCATAAAATCTCTTAACAACCTCCTATTGGGCTTCCAATACAAAGAATCACCCGCGTTAGGATAAAACCCTGAGAGTATAATTTCCCGGTGAAATTGCTCTTGATTCCAAAAGGATGGTTTCCAGGTGAAATCCCTTTTAAAGACAAAGCCAGCCATACCCTATAGCTTCCTCTTGAGCTTCATACAAGGACCCTCGATGACCCTCGATGACCCTCGGAATGCCTCTTCTTGGGCTAACAATACAAGGACCCATGGGCTTCTTAAAAACATTGCCCTAATCCAATCAATTTCTCCTAGAGATTTAGACATCTATCATCTCTATGGAAGAAGTATCTCATCTATTACATCACATACAATCAAAACTCTTTTCAAAAATCTTTTCAAACATAAACATCTCTTAATTGTAAGTGGTAACGCTTGTACACTCAAGCAAAACACCCAATGCTTACAATTAAAAGATTCAATCATTTTTCCAACATCTTTCTTAAACATGTAAGTGGTAACGCTTGTACACTCAAGCAAAACACCTTTAACTTACGACGAAAGATTCAATCAATCAAACTTTTCAAAATGTATGTGATGAAATAGATTAGATACATTTTTCATTAAGATGACATTTGTCTTGTCTTCTTAATAACATCTCGTTGCTTTCCACTAGCATAAGTGGGAACTACGATTGCTCTGACTTTCTCAACATCCTTTTGAGAATACGTAGGCACAAGGTCTCATCCTTGGCGAGAAAATTTCTTTCTCCCTCAGACCAAACAAACCATAGATCCCTGTAGATCCAAGCTACAAATGCTCTGATTCCCACTAGGGGATATGTATGCAGAAGATCCAAAGATCTTTGCGAGCACAATAATAACAAAACCTAGGATCCCACATAATCTATCCTTCTTAAAATCCCAAAGGAGAAACTTTCCCAATCATAGAAATAACAATTAAAACAAACAAAAATATCAAACATATTCATATATAAAGCTATAGATAACTATATATATTTAGGGTGCTCCATCTATTCCCTTTATATAACAAACCCCCTTACCCGGAATACTCCCCAATGCGTTGCGTCTAGTTTGCGCTAGTCGTTACGCATATCAAAATCAATTGAGGATATTAACAACTTTCCCCTTTTTCATAATCATTAAATCATCTTTTCTTGTGTTGAAAATAATAAAGCTTGATGCTCGCGACATCTTTATAAACAAATCAAAAGAGTAAATCGTTTCGAGCCAGAGGATCTGAATTCACATTCGATTCCCTAGCGCGTCACTTTTTAACGCGAACAACAATGTGCAACAAATACCTACAAAAATACATTAAAACTAATTAAACGGTACAATATGTACACAAAACACAATAAAACGTATTTACAACAAAAATGGGGTTATTCAACGATTATTAACAAACAAGAACGAATAAGTGACAGAAAACATATATACAAAATAACTACATTTTGGCATTTATCAACTCTCCCCAACTTGACACATTATTTGTCCTCAAACAAAGTCAAGTTAACCTAAAGAAACAAAAGACGATAATTAAAGAATCATGAATCAACAAGTTTTTAAAACGGAAAACAAATGTATGGTTCAAACGAAAACGTACACGCAAAATACCTACTTACCATAATCCTACAATGAAAACATATAAACGAAACAAATCTTAAGTACAAAAATGATGCAAAACATTCTAAAACAAAACAAGCTCAATCATGAATCACACCTAGCAAACATTCATCGGTAGATGAAGAACACACAAAGGTGAGGGACAAAAAAAAAACTCATTCACAATCTTGCAAACAATAGACTAAATTATGTATTCATCCAAAAACTAGTATTGAAAATATAAATCAAGAATCACAAGGGCTTTTCAAGGTTGAAATGTGGCTTGGTTAACAAACAAGTGATAAGTCATAAAGCTAATCGAAACAAAAACTTGCCTAAACATAAGGGAGTGATCAACTCACAAAGTTCCAAACAATATAATTCCAATCAAACGTCTTCTTCATCACAAATTGTCAAACCAAAACACCTCACTTATTAACACAACATTATTCATACTCTTTTTGTTTTTCTTTTTCAAAGCTTTTTCTCTTTTTTTCTTTGTTTTTCACATTTTTTTTATTTTTATTTTTCTTTTCTCAACCTCATATCAATCACAACATAAGAACATAAACATTCCTCTCCCAAACTTGAATTCAATCAACATCAGTATGTAAATACTCCATACTCTCTCAAGGTAAAAACTCATACAACAACATATAGTTGAGGGTTCAAGAAACAAAGAAATCAACATCCATAAAAAAAGTGAATTCAAACTCATATACAAGCATCAAGTTCAAATAAACATGGATATTGATAAAAGCTCAAAGGGGTTAACAAAGGTTCACACATTCACAAGGTGAATTGAGTATTTGGCCAAGGTAGTTATGCTAAAAATCAAACAAAAATGCCTTTATCATTTTCATGCATTCATACAATCAACACAAAACAAAAGATTAATCATAATAAAATCTAGTTAAAATAAGAATTGTGACCTCCAACATATGTAAACAATGGAAAGCTTCCTCATATTTATGGTCAACAATGGAACTAAAGTGATTCAATTCATAAGCAAGTAATGCAAAAAGAATGAATAACATTGTAATTGTACAAATGATAAATTTCCTAAACATGTTATGCTATAGAAAGAGATAAAAGAATATCTGGCGTGTACCAACTTTGAAACTATCATTACCATACATCCTCCAGTTAAAACAATCAAACTCGGAAAATCAAAAAATGCAACCTCAAGCTACCGGACCAAAATTTGAGTCCAAACAACAACAAAAGAATTAGAAAAATAATACTAATTTTATTCAATACAAAAAGACTTGATGGAAGTGGGAAAAAGGAAAAGCCAAGTGAAATTTAAAAAGAATTCACTGACTCTGCACAGTAGAGTTCCCTAAGCAGCTTGGAGCGCGCTACACCAGTTGCAGAAAAAATAGAAACAGGTGCAACTGCTATGCAAGCTACACTTCACCTACAAAATCTTATTTACACAACTAAAAATTATTTACAAAACATACACACGTCCACAAGCTAAAACACTACAAACTTGTGGAAAAACAACAAATTGACATAACCAAACAAAAGCAAATTACGATACCAAAAATTGGTGAAAATGAATTAACAAGTTGAAAAGTGAAGATTTGAAATTAAGAGCAAGTCCTATTTCAACTTGTTAAAACACAAGCCACCACACACATAAACAAACATAAACAAAACATGCTTGTTTTACATCGTAAGCTCGACGCCTTTATTGTGCGAGATAGTAACCTCCTCTCGTCATGTCATGGTATTGTCACACCGCGTAAACCTAAAGAAAGTATCCTAACATTCACACAACAAACGTTACGAAAAAGAGATAATTCACAACAATACTTGAAAATAAGGAAAAATACAATATGTACAAATATGGAAAGTAAACACACAACATGTACAAGTAACAATATACAAGTTCATATACAAAGACTATACAACATATACATTAATTACAAAACTCAAAAACAACGGAATTATCGCAATACAGAAACAATAAAATCAATCTCTAGCAACAACGCCATTTTGTTCGAGTGCTGGTATAGAAGACAAGCAAAAAGTAAAGTATTATTTTTACCGGGTGATATATACCGGTTAGGTTATATCGTATCGTGTCCACAAAGATTGGTTATTGATTCGTCGTTCGACAATTTTAATGAGTTTGGGAATAAATAGTTGTAAAGAAAAGACAAAAAGTAAATGAACAAAAACTATAAAGGATAGACAGCTTGTCTGCTACGAATGCACACTACTCGTCACAGACTTAAATCTATCGTCCAGTCATACTCAGCCTATGATACTCGTCTGTGTCATCACATACCTCTCACAACCCAAGCTATTTTTAACCCAAATTAAGAATTCAACCGCATCACCTCGATATCCATGTTTGGCCTACCTCAACAACATAGAAGTTAACTGTGTCACTCGTAACGACTATCTCTAGCTCGAAAAAACCAACACAGAGGCATTAAAATCAAATACTCTAAGTAAATATCAACTCTAAACCCATTTATAGCATTCAGAAACTAACAGAGAATCATCCTAGGTAAGAATCTAAGAATTCTATGTCGAGCAAAGCTCAAATCCCTAACACAAGGTAAAAACCTAAGACAATCACCAACACATATTCGTAAAGTAAACTTTATACAACGTCACGGGTGCCAAATATGCATGAGTTCAAGGTAAATATACAAATATAACCAACAAAAAGAGCAATACATAGAGTAGAGAAGAGATAAACCACAAATTTACACAGGTTTGTCAGAGCCTATCAAAGAGCAATCCACCTCCAATCATCCATAAGTAAGCCCTAATGTTGTTGTCTAAGCTAATCTATCAAAAATAAAGATTTATGTAAATGGGGATCAAAATCCACCCGAAAACCATAACCTAAAAATGAAGAAAAATGAAGTTATAAACCTAAAAATAGACCGCGGTGAGCAGCGAGGGAGCATTGAGCGGCCTCCACGAATATGTACACGTAAACCGACTTAAATGTCGCTCATCGGCGAGGGTCCGCTCAGCGACCTCTAAAAAGTCTCTCTGCCGCAACTGTGCCAAACACAAGTAGCGCGCTCCAAAACGCGCTCAACGGGCTCCACTGAATAGAATTTCTCAAAAATGGACTTTTATTGCAGAAAAGCGCATCCGGAGCCGTGTCTTATTATTCCTCGATGCTCCAAATGTGCAACAAATACCTACAAACATACGTGAAAACTAATTAAACGGTACAATATATGCACAAAACACAAGAAAACGTATTTACAACAAAAAATGAGGTTATTCAACGATTATTAACAAGCAAGAACGAATAAGTGCCACAAAACATATATACAAAATAACTACATTTTGGAACTTATCACCTAAAAGTTTCTTCTAGATTAGAAGGTTAGACCCCCGTTTGTTTAGACATGGTAGGTGAGTCGACCTTTGCTTTCTCATAAGAAATGAGAGGTGTGCCTTGCGTGCCTTTAGGAGGGGGCGGAAGTTGAGAAGTAGTGGCATCTTTATTTGCCTCTGAACCCGGCAGGGAATATGAAAGACTAGAGTCAGAGGTAGTCGAACTAGAACCCCTATGCGTGGCAGGACTAGTGACTGAATTAGAGTCACTAAGAGTAGCCTGAACAATCAGATCAATGGACTCACTAGCAGTGATATTAAGATTTTTATGATGGTGAGGGGAATAACCCTCTGACATTGGAGTATAATCGACCACACTTTGTTATTGACTAGAGGTTTCAACATAGAGAAAAACAAAAAAAAGATATTAATGAAACAAATCCAATGAGTTAAGAGAAATTGAAGTTGAATTGACAAGTACCTGTGTCGACGGGCCAAGGTTGAAATTTTCATCCTTCTCACCAGAAGCAGCAGCAGTTGCCCCAGTTGGACCTGAAGCTACAACAATGTTAGAATCCGGTGATGGGTCAATATTTACTATTTCCACCATTGTGGAAGCGACATCCGAAACAAGGTTAGTCTCAGGGGGGCTTTTGGATTTGTCAGAGTGTTGAGGGGACTGTGCATCAGGAGATGGCTGAGTATAGAAAAGAAGGTGTAAGTTGGTGTTTTAGTTTAAAAAAAGGAAATTAAGTCGACAAGAAATACCTCAGTCCTCACAGAAGATTGTTGCTTGTCCTTCTTGGACCTTTTGTATTTTCCAGAGGGAGCAGTCAAATCTGTCAAGCGTTTTTTACTCTAATAGACAAAAGAAACGTTTCAACATTCTAAGCCATGAAGAGAATTGAAGATATAGAAAGTATGTAAGTACACCTACAGAATAATCAGTTTTCTTAAGTGGAGAGGAAATAGGTTCATCATCAGAGGTTGTATGGTCAGGAATGATTTGAAATTTTTTGGCTAAGTTAAAAATGCCAAATCAGGAATGATAATTGGCAAAAGTTTTAGTTCGAACCTTTTTCGTCGAAGGACCAGTTTGGTCAGCTTTATTCGTTGAAGGACTAGTTTGATTGACGCATACATGTTGTTCTACATGAATAAAAAGGGCTAAATGAAAAATAGCAAACGATCAAACAAGTGAAAGTCGAATTGAAAAAGAAATCAAGCTTTCCATAAGATGTTGCCATTTGGTACGATAGCAAGTTCTCTAACATATTGAGGGTCCATATGTAGAAAAACCGGGTAGTTGTCTAACTAATACTTCGTCGACACCACCCTTTTCATCATTTTTCTTATAAGAGTTTTGCACGTTCGACTAGGAGCTATACCACTAGTCTGGGATAGGCGGGTGAAAAGTCATGGCCAAAGGGCTAGTTGGTAAAGAAGGAAGTTTTATTTTTCCAAAATGAAGTGCGTAAAGATATTTGTATTTCGCGTAACCAAGAATTTTAAGTCTTAGAATCTTGTCGGTTACCTTCTCCTTTAGCTCCTGGGCTGCCTCAAAACTTGTCCGACAAAGATTATTGGGTAGATACACCACTCGAAAGTATTGCTGGGAAGCTTTGATTTGTTTGATGTGAGTGGTGTTACATCTGGTCGGTTTTCCCTACACATGATCAAAAGCTTGAGTTAGTTCAGCCAACTTTACTTCAGGATCTCCATGAAACTACTGGTGAAATCATAGGATAGAATATCAATGAAGTCGCCATTAAACGTTTTTTATCCCGCGAGAGGAAAGGAAAACATCGAGTAAACCTGAGAGGGATAAATCATAGTCTTTCGACCAAGAGATAGAGTAAGGGAGTCAGTTACGCTAGGGGAAAGTATTAACATCCCACACGCCCGAAGTACTATACGGTATCCACTTATACTTTCTATCTATTGGGTGTGGGTATCTATTTATAACCTATATATAACGCAAAATGAATGAATGTAAAGTATTATGTACAAAAATAAAGGTTTTTTTAGTCGTGCTTGCCTCGGTTGCGAACCTTTAGTGCCTAGGTATCCCATTTGTGCAATTAGGGATCAAAGCACTACGTAGTTCTCCTCAAAAAATTTGGTGGGTTGCAATGTTTTTTTATGGGAAATTCCATTTCGCATCCTTGTGATTGGGATTGCAATTCGTGCTTGGTATTGCAGCTTATCGTAAGTCTTATGCTCGGTCGCTGGCACAGTTAGCAACTCGCTTGGATTTTAAAAGCAACACCCTTATCGATACGGTTTTCATAGAAAAAGGTCTGAAGACAAAAAGATTTGAAGTTGGTGGATTGTTTTTACCTTAGAGAAAGCATTTGAGTTTATTAACATGTTTTGAGATTTGATAAAGAAAATGTTTTAGTTTTATTATGCAAAAAATGGGAGAAAAACATCTAAGGGGAACTATCTAGCTCTATCCCTAATGTTATCATACAAAGTGGACCTAAGTCAAGGATAAAAAGGGAATCTCTACCTATGTTGACATGCAAGGATGGCCATCCGAATGTCTAAGCTCAAAAGCTACCCTATTCGAGCGGTCTTAGGGGAAACTATCCTAATATCCACCTTGGTTGACCAAACAAGGGATACAAAGGGAAGAGGCAAGCAAGTGCTTTGGCAGTAGCACACAAACAATGCAATGGACAAATAAATGATAAATACATGCGCGGGGAAGATGAAAGAAATTCCATAGCCAAGAGCTTTCTCATGGGAGAAAAGGGTTCACGCCTTGATATGAATTACCAAGTGTGAAGAGTACATGAGTGCGAGTTGTCATACCCCAAAATTTGCCCTCCATCTATTCAAGAGATTTCATACACCCCTACTCAAGGATTCCTCAAGAGTTGATCAGACAAACTCTCTCCTAGACAATCAACCCAAACTAGGGTTTGGTATCTCTCAAGTCAAGATGGATTTCCAACATCTCCAATGATCCTCATGCCTCCTCATATGCTTCAAAGATTCTCCATGTCAAGTTTCAAGCCTCACAAGTCAAGTTTCCTCAGGCAATTGCTCAGATGGTTGAAAATCATTGATTGGACAAAAGTCAAGCGTGGTCAACATACAGTCAAACTTCATAATTTTGGTCAACATCCTCATTTTGAAGTTACATTCATCATTTGATCAAGGGTTGATCATGATTCATCAAGAAAACTCAAGATTTGCTCAAAAGTCAAACTTTCTAAATTAGGGTTTCTAGGTGAAAAGTCAACGAACTTTGACCGATCATAACTTTCTCATACTTTCTCGTAAATTTTCCCACCAAAGCTCATTTTGAAGGAAATTCAATTTCTACAACTTCATGTCTCACAAGAATGTCCAAAAATGCTTCATTTGAGAGGTATAGCTCAAAACATTACAGGTCATTTTCAAAGTCAACAAAAGTCAACTTTTGTTTTGAATATATATTGAGCATGGTAACTCCAATTGAGATGAGACCAAAGACATTGTTTAGAGGACTCTTAGAGCTTTCCAAAAAGTCCAAGAACACTCAAAAATGTGGAAAATTGAGCAAGATACACCATTCACAAGTTGGGCAATTTTGAAAGAATGCACAAAGAGATACTTCAAAAATCAAATCTTTTGCAAATGGGCCTACTTTTTCTTCATCCTAGCTTATTCCTCATGCAATTAGGAGTATCCAAGCCCAATGCCACGAATTTTTGATTTATTTTTCTATTTAATTTGTAATTTATTCATTTAAATGCAAATTAAATTTGAAAATAAATTATAAAATCAAAATTAATTGGAAGATTGATTTTTATTTCTTCTTTGTGATCCAATCAATACATTGAAAGCCAGCAAATTCGAAATTGGATCAATATGGGAAGATTAGATTGAAATTTGACCAAAATTTGAAGATTTGATTACATGGAAAAATCAAGATTGATTAGCATTGATTATTGATCAATTCCTTCCCAAATCAATCCCAAATCCATCCAATATAAATATGTGATGCATACCACACGGATTAGGGCAGAATTTTTGACTCAAGAACCCTTGTTGCAAGCTCAAAAAACCGTGCCTCTCAAGCAAAGTGCAATCATACTTCCAGTCGTTTTCCATCGATTTTAAGGTGTCCAATAGATTCCTTGATATCTCTTGAGTCAACCCAGACCCTTACATTGCTCAAATCCATTCAGAATCGTGAAATCAGTGTTTGGTTTGTTCTTGAAAATCTCAAATTCGATTTCTCATATTCATGCATTATTAACTTGTTTTGATTGTTTGTTTGTGTTTAGAATCAAGTTTGCAAACTTTCTGGGCAAGCCAATTGAATTTCCATGGCCGGAATCGTGTTTCACCATGATTAGGGTTTATGTGACCGATTTAGGGTTTCACGAAATACATAAATTGGACAATAAGACCTATACCGTTGTATTGAAATGCTCCAAGGAATCGATCCATGGTCTTAGATATAATTTATATTATGTGTGTGCTTTTTGATTTTGCGGGAACCTTAGTGACGAACAATGGTCGACGCTAACTTTCAAATATTTGAAATGAAGAAGACGATGGTTGGCGCGAGTTCGTGGCGAAGGAGAAGGCAACGCGTGTATTCCACTCAGTCCGTTTCCAAACAGTTGACACACTTGGCTCAGTTGGTCAGCACGTTGGTTTTCAAGGATTGAAGTCGTGGTCACGAGTTCGAATCCTCCTGTACGCTTTTTTCTTTTTCCAAACTTGCATGTTTTCTATATTTTTCATATTTTAATATTTTCCATTCATTTTAATTCCTTTTTTATATTTTATTCTGCATTAAAAAATTATCAAAAAATATTCATTCTTTTTATATTATATTCATAAAATCTTTATTTAATTTAATAAATTTAAAAATATCTTTTTGCATGCATATTTATTTTTATTTTTATTTTAGCATTTAAATCATTGTAAATTAGTTTTTTAATTATTAAATTGCATTTAAAAAATCCCAAAAAATTATTGTAGCTTATTTATCTTATTTCCAGCATATAATAATTTTCTCATATTAAAACTTGCATTTTTTCTAACATTTTCTCTTATTTCGATTTCATCATATTTCCCGATTTTCTTATTCTTTCACAGGTCCATCCGATTCAGACGATTCTTCCGCTTTTTTATTTTTTTCAATAATGTAATTGCATATGGGTTGTAATAGTTTTAATTAGGACTTTATTTTCCGCATTTTTAAATTATGTATCTGCCCCAAAGCCATGTAATAGCGTAGGTTTTACTTTCCGCACCTTTATATTTCCGCTTTTACATTCCGCATTTTACTTTTCGCACCGTTATCAATTGCTAGTAATTAGGCGTGTATGGCAAGATAATAATGAACGTAGCCCACTAACTTGCAAGATAAAATACTTGAATCCAACACACTTCTCTCACACACGCACCCCTTAGGGTAATTCGCTCTCGTTGCCTTACGAATTCAAATGGTCATGTCCCTCGAACGTAGAGGTATTCTAGCACCGTTGCCTTCCAAACAAATCATCATAGTCCCTTCGATACAAAGATCATAAGACCCACGATGTCGCCTCCGAATACATAATCTTGACCCCTCGATTGTCGCCTACGAAAAATGATGATAGTCCCTTCGAATGTGCTAGGATACTTCCTACAAGTTGCCTTCAATGACCATCCGATGTCCCTTCGAATGTCCCGCTTACATCCAACGAATGGAGCTGCCTACTAACTAATGGTACGGCTAGCTCTATTCTAAAGGAATGTAGAAGTACAGCAAAACGACCAATTCTGAGTGGGTAAATAAGTCTTTTAGTTGCTTGCTCTATCAAATGCTTTTCACACCACACACTTTTTTCGAAGTTCAAATTCTTTTCAAAAAGAAAAACATTTCCGAACACTTTGTATACACTCCTACATGAGTCATTACAAAGTCAAAGTGAAATGCCCCTTTTCAAAACATTTTGTCAAACACACAGAAAGCAATTTTAAAAAGTGATCTAGAGCAACTAAGAGCCCGTAGATAACTACGGATGGAAAGGGGTGCTAATACCTTCCCTTTTCATAACCATTCTCCCGTACTCAGAATCTAACGAAGGTCTTTTTCTGTTACTTTTACCTTTCCTTAATTGGATAAAAATAAAAGTCGGTGGCGACTCTTGCTATCCGCACATTTGGATACAAAAATCCTACAAAGTCAGTTCACCGTATTACACGAGTATCAGCGCATGACAGCGTAAACTCCATGACAAAGCATGGAGGGTGTTATACCCCAAAATTCTCCCTCCTATTTTTCAAGTCAATACAAATCTCCATACTCAAGAGTTCCTCAAGGGTTAACCAGATGAACCCTCTCCTAAGCAATCAACCCACAACTAGGGTTTTGTTTCTCTCAAGTCAAATTTGAGTTCTAATGCCTCAAGTGATCATCATGTCTCCTCATATGTTTCAAAGCATCACCATTCCAAGTTTCAAGCCTCACAACTCAAGTTTGTTTAGTCAAGTGTCCAGATGACTGAAAATCACTTATATTAGAAAAAAGTCAACTGTGGTAAACATACAGTCAAACTTCATCATTTTTGGTCAACATCAATACTTTGAAGTCACGTTCATCATTTTATCAAGGGTTGATCATGATTCATCAAGAAAGTCAAAAAATTGATCAAAAGTCAAAGTTTCTAAATTAGGGGTTTTTGATCAAAAGTCAACAGAACTTTGACCAGACATAACTTTCACATACTTTATCTGAATTTTTTTCCACCAAAGCTCATTTTTAAGAGAATTCAATTCTCTACAACTTTGTGTCTCACAAGCTTTGCCCAAAAATTCTTCATTTGAAAGGTATGGATCAAGACATTATAGGTCCTTTTAAAAGTCAATAAAAAGTCATCTTTATCCAAAGAAGTGTACATGAACATGGAAGCTTCAATGAAGATGAAATCAAAAGGAGATATTATAGGACATCTTGAGCTTTCTAAAAAGTCTAAAAACACCTTCAAAAGATAAAAATTGAGTAAGTTATGACTTGGGCAAGTTTGGGAAATTTAAAGAAATGCATGAAATGTCAATTGAGCAATTTTGACTTTTTGAGTTAATGAGCCTAATTTTTGAAATGTGAACTTGGATATAACATGTTAGAGGACCTCTAATCCCACTGGTGCATGGCCATGATTTTTATTTCATTTTTTTTATTCACTTAAATTCAATATAAATTAAGTAAAATACCAAATAAATGACAAGAGGCGCATGGGATTTGATTTGCAATAAAAAATCAATCAAATATCATCCTTGGATCTCAAGATATTCATTTAAACATGATTGGAAGAAGATTGATGCCAAAATAGAAATATTTGATCAAATTTTCAATCAAATCTTAATCACCATAGTTGGCATATATTTGATTGCAATCACTTGACCTAATCCTTCTACTATATATGCACATTGAACCCTGATGGTCAGAGGATGAATTCTTGCCTCCAGGAACCCTAAATAAACTTGAAAAACCTGTGGCATTCAAGCTATTGGCAGACCAAGTTTTGCATCGATTCAAGTCATTAGAAGAATTCCATTAGCTTCCTCGACAACCTCTAATCCATTCCAGACCCCTACAAGCAATCAAAAGCTTCTGAAACGTAAAAACACGATTTCGGTTTTCATACATATTTTCAATTTTCAATTTCATACATACATGCATTGTTATTGGAATTTGATCATATATTTGTGTTTGTATTGATGTTTCGATGCTTTCTGGATAGTTTGATTGGAGATTCAGTGCATGTACACGAATTCGCCATGGATATGGTTTGAAGCTTTGAATTAGGGCTTTCCAAACTAGGAAAATTGGACGAAATTGAGGGCATGGTTGTGTTCAGTTGATCAAATCCAATTGATCTATGGTCTCAGATCTCATTTATATTTCGTATTTCAAGTTTTACGATTTGCAGGTCATATAGCTACAGACATGGATAGTAGGTATAGCCTATTGCGACGGACACAAACCGTAGGTATAGATCTGTGTATTCACGAGGAAGACGAAGACTCCCAGGGCGCACGTTTTCTATTTTTAAATTTTTAAATTATTTTATTTTTCATATATTATATTTTCTTTTCAATTTACTAATAAACCATGCAGCTAGCACAGTTGGCAAAGGGAGTATGTTGGTGACCATCAAGACCTAGGTTCGATCCCAGCGCCTGCCACCCTATTTTTTTTTTGCCATTTATCCAACTAACCCTATTTTCTTCATATTTTCATATTTTCTTTTCAAATTAATTCTTCAATTTTTTTTTAAAATACCACAAAAAACCCTAAAAATATTTTTTTCTTAGATTTAGGTTTTAAAAAACTCTTATTTTATTTTTGACACAAAAAAGTTTCCTTTTTTCCTTTATTTTAAATTAATTATTTAATTAACCTTAAAATTAAACTTTAATTTCTTTTCTTAAATAAAATCAACCCAAAAATTCACAAAAAATAGTTCTCTATTAAAAACCCTAAACATGTTTTACTAATTTTTAAACTTTTTTTACTAACACAAAAATCTTTTTCCTAACATTATTATCTCTTGCTCCGATTTATCCCGCCTCTCAATACTTTTCTTAGTTGTAATAGCGTAGATTTACAATTCCTCACATTTATTCTCAATTATGTATCTGTTCACAGGACGTAATAGCTTAATTAGGGTTTTACTTTCCGCACCTCCAATAATGTAACTACCCTAAAGCCTTGTAATAGCGTAGGGTTTACTTTTCGCGCCTCTTATAAACTGTATATAAACTGCTTAGATGTATGGCTAATATGATTGTATGGCAAGACTAAAATCAACGGTTAGATAACTCTAATTCAAAGATAACATATCTGAATTGAATCATTATTCAATACTTGCACCCCTAAGGTACCATCTCTTGTTGCCTTACGAATAAACAATGGTCATGTCCCTCGAACGTAGGGGTACCATTAGCAAAAGTCCCTCAGTTCAAAATCATCACAAAGATGATAGTCCTTAGATGACCCTCGATGTTTCCTACTAATATATGATCTCGTCCCTCAGTTGTTGCCTACAAATAAATGATGATCGTCCCTACGAATGCTAAGGTATCCTTATAATGTTGCCTTCAATACGATGACCCTACGATCGTCCCTTCACATCCAACAGATAGGGTTACCTACCAACTAATGGTATGGATAGCATTGTCCTAAAGGAGAAGGAAAATAACAAGAATGACCCTTTCTGAGTAGGTAATAAGACTTTTAATTGCTTGCTCCACTCAAAAAATACCCTTTTCATAATTACCTCCCGTACTCAAAATATATCAAAGGCCTTTCCTGTTCTTTTCACCTTTCCTTTATTGGATAAAAGAAAATCCGGTGGCAAGTCTTTCTATCCACAACATTTGCGATAAAATGTAAAACAAACAAGTCAGTTCTCCCACCGTGTTACAGAGGGTCAGAATGGGGAACCCTTGCCACTGTATATATGACTCGATAAGGAAGCTTCACGGTTCCCGTGAGCTGAGCTGACGTGAACTAAACTGGGAGGGGGTTGGTTGCTAACCCTTTTCCGCGTGCCTTTCTCGTTAGGACTTAATGATGGTGCTACTTCTCATGCTATTTTCCTACTTCTCGTTAGGATAAGCAGCGACTTTCGAGCCCACGCTATTTTCCTACTTCTCATGATATCTAAGAAAACGGTAAACACCCTACTTCTCATGAAATCTAAGAAAACGGTAAAAAAAAGCTGTAACAGGGTAAGAGGATATCAAACGGACAATAATTCGTAAAATCTATAGCAAATAGCAAAATACTCCGGAAAAATTTGTGAACTTCTGACAAGCAATAAAGAATTTCGGTGAGCAATGCGTAGAAGAATCAATAAGTATGATCGGAATGTGTGTCGTACACATCTGACGATCAATAGAAAACCTTCAAGGGATAACAATCCACACAATAAAGACAAAGGGAGCATGCATTTCGTATACATGTCCGAGATCGAGATATGTGTCGTACACATCCAAAGATCAATATAAAACCTACAAGGGATAACCATCCACATAATACAGACAAAGGGGGTGCATATCGTATGCAAGATCAGAATGTGTGTCGTACACATCTGAGCCAATCAAATAAACCTGGAAGGGATAACCATCCAAGCAATGCAGACAAAAGGTGGCGCATATCGTATGCAAGATTGGGATATGTAGCGACCATATCCAAATCAATCAAAGAAACTTACAAAAGGTAAACATCAAGCAATGCAGACAAAAGTTGCACACAAATGTGTGCAAGATCAAGATATGTAGCGGACATATCCAAATAAATCGAAGAAACCTGCATAACATACATTAAAGAATGTACTACAATGGATGGAATGTGTATCGACACATACGAGATAAATCACCTACACAAAACATGGTCGATGCAATACACTATCCAAGAATAAACGCTACTAGCTAGTAGCAAGCAACATTTCCTAATCGTCCATGGTAACAGGAAGTTACATAATCGAAAACAAATTCAAAGTACCTCGCACAAGTAACAAAGTGTTAAAAATAACAAGGAAAATGCTTATAGAAAGCACAAAGCTCAAAAGCAATTATTCACAAGCTAATATACAAGCATAAACATGCAAGAAGTGGAATAAAAACTCAAAAATCGGCTTGGAAAAGCACGTATTCGAAATTTAAGCTAAAAAGTCAACTTGTCGAAATTAGTTAAAAATCACATGGTCGCATGCAAACGTGCCAACAGATTAAAAAATATGACCAATTTTATTTAATTCCGAATGGAAATGACGTTTTTATGAGGTTTTAGGTGGCTGGGAAGCACCTCCGTTTAGGCATGATGCGCATGACATTTGGTTCCAAAGCCATGAAAATCGGTTTTAAAACATGCCTAAACATCTAGGACAAGTATTGCTACCTTGGACCTTTGAGGAAAAATGGATTTTGGTTCACAAAAATGCAGGAAAATGCATGAAAAGAGAGAAAATCATGAACCGGTTTAATTTCTAATTCTTACTTTTGGTGTTTTGAAATGGAGTCGAGAAATGGATATTAAATCAATTACATGATGCGCAAACAACTCTACATAATTGATTCTACAATTGACATGCCAAAATTGGAATTGTTTGAATTGAAACAATGCATAATCATGCTTATTTATCCATGTAATATGGTATTAAATGTAATTGCTTCATGAATGGAATTTCACATTAACATGTAACCACATGCAAGCAATCAAACAATCAATCAATTCCATATCTTGACATAATTTGAACATGAATTAAAATCAATCACAAGTCAAGAATTAACCATGTTTTAATGCACCAATTCAATTATCAACAACATGCAATTTAACTCATGCATATGTGCATTAAACTACACCTCGACACACTTTCGAGTTCAAGAATCAAGCCAATAGCATACAATTTCGATTCAATTATTCAATGTAAGCATTAATCAATGCATGAACATGCTAATTACAATTTAAACACTAACACAAACACCTTATGTTCAAAGAAATCAACTCATGAATGTGCAATGTTATTCAATTTCACACCTTGACACAATCGAGTTCAAGAATCTATCCATAAATATGAAATTTCAATTCAATTAAGCAAAGGAAGGATCAATCAACTCATGTTATTATTATTCCTCAATTAATTTCATGAAAATAAGCAATTCCTAAAATTAAGAAATTACATGCATAAAATCACTTATTCAAGAATCACTTAATTGCGACTCAATCGGACAAATGGTTAAGGAGATGTGAATTTTTGAAGTTTCAGCTCACATTTCGGGTTTCTGGCACATGCAAAATTTTAATAGTGCCACCCGGAGAAAGTGCTTCGAACGGGGATCCTCTGATCAAAATCTGTACTCGGGATGTGGCCGAAGATTGAACCCAACGAAATTTATGAACTTTTGACACCATTCCCATCATAATCCGATAAAAATTGAGCGAGATATGATTTTTTGAACGCTGCGTATAAGATGAAATAATGCTCGGTTCGACTCAAATACACCTTTAAAGAATAGAATTCTGGTATTGATTCGTAAAGAATTAGCTCTTGGCCCGTGAACAAAAGTTGAAGAGGACGCCAAGGCGGAATTTTAGACACTGAAACCGCTTAATTTCGACGTTCTATTAAGCAGTTATGAATTTTTTAGTGTACCGTAAACACGGTTCACCCATAAAACTCAGTTTTATTCCACTTGAAAGATTAATTTTTTCGAAGACTTTCTTCACACAAATAGCTTCCGACCTGATAATAAAAGTTGGAGATAATATCGAGATGGACTCGCCAATCGAAACTCGGACAAAAATACCTTACGAGCTGAGAATTATGAATTCCGGAGCATCTGAAACACACAAGAAACTAAATTCCACTTTAATAAGAAATGAACTATCAGAGTCCTTCCTTGACGAATTGGCTTTCAATTTGAACAGATAAACTGGAGGGCATACGAAAATGGTTCCAACGTATGTAGAACCAACCTGAGATGACCTTCTGACCAGAAGATCATAAATCAAGCACACGAACCAAAAAATAACAATTTCTAGTTCAAAGTAGTCCGAATTGGCCGAAACACACAGTTTCTTCCACAACCTGCGGTGCTCTTAACCTCGTAACCATGAGATTAATGATATGCATGTATGTTCATGATAATGGAACTATAAGCCAAAAAGGTTAAACACAATAATATATGACTGCCACCAAGTTTGAAATTCTTTGGTGCAATAGAACGCTGGTTGAAAAGGAGTAAGAGTGAGCCTGGGTCTTTTTCCCCAGAAGTTTTCAACATCCTCTTTGATGATCTCAAAGGTTGGTTAGTTGTTATATTAATCAGCAATTCATAACAGGAAAACAAAGACTCGGGGATAAGTTGATAGAGCCCGAATTGTCGAGCCACCAAATTAGGCTGATAAGAAACCAAGCCTGGATATGAGCCGATAATCACAACTGGCAGAAATTGGAGAGTCATAAAACGTCTCCAGATAATTAGAGAGTTGTTCTTATCTTCATCTCTTATAGGAGGTAAGACTCTAGTGAACCATTCAGGGCCGTCAGATTTATCATAGAATGGAGCTATGTAAGGTTTAAAATTGGCCCGAGTTAGCATAATATTGAGTAAGAGTTTGAACACTTTGACATTTGGAGAAATCTTGTTGATGGGAGTCAGTGGGAGAAGGCACTACCAAACAACGTGGCTCTGAGATGGAGGGCACACTACCTTTCTATTTTTGTATGGTTTAATATCCTCAGAGCAAGTGACATTTAGCCACAATTGCAAAAACCAAAAAGGGCTGTGAGCCAAGACATTTTTCTTTTTTGCGTTGGTGGGGTCAAAAAATTTTATTTGACTAACAACGTTAGTTTAATATTCGTAAAGAGATGACAATATCATCTGGCCCAGAGAAATATTTCTGGCTTGATAGTTGGGTATCCAGATATGAAAATTGCTTGCCTACTTGCATGGACCATGAGCTTAGAAACGCTACATGTTCTTCATCAGTAATAGGACCAGAGGTTTTGGCATGGTAGTCAATAAAGTTGTTATATGTAGGTTTACAGGTGTCACCCAAAAATGAATTCCAGCCAGCAACATGCCACAAGAGTAAGGTTGACCACAACGAGATAGTTCTAACAGGGTATAAATACCTAAATCTTTCCACTGAGCAAGTTTTTCTATTTCTAAACGCGTTATCCAAACATTGAATTTAGGGCAGTTTCGTGGAGGAGCAATTCTAAAATTCCTATCTACATATTAGAGCGAAAGGGGTTTGTTAAGAGAAACTATCGGTTGGGTAGGACGACTAGTTGGGAAAAATGCTAATTTGTCATCTACAAAGATTTCTAAGGGTTGTTTTACAGGAAAAGGGCCAAAAAATGCTAAAGGTTTATCTTCGAGAGAAAAAGGAATAAGTACCTGAGATTGCCATATCTTGGCTTTCTCTTTAGAATAAAGAGGTTCTGGAACGTTCTCCTTGCCATCGGCGAGGCGTAGATGAGAGGCTGTTGCAGAGGAAGGGGTTTTATTACCAACGCTTGTAATTGGAGAGGATTAGAGAGCTGGAAGATGATGAATAGTGAAAAAATAAAGAACGTTTCCCTTTCTAAAGAACAAGGTAGTTTGAAAGTAAGGTTGGAGGAAGAAAGTGAAAGCGACGAAAAAAGGATTTTATAAACCCTGAAAAGAGAAAAGAAGTAATAAAGAAAAAACTTTTGATTTCCTAGGTCAAATCGTGTTGCTTTTGCAGACACGTGGAGAGAGAGGGAAGCGAGTTGGTGGGCCACGTCTCCCAGTGAAAAAGCGTAATGATGGAGAGACTTAAATGTTGCATGTCCCAAGATACGCTATCATGATTAAATGACATCATGACAAAAATGGAATAGTTAGGTCCACTTAAGAAGAAGTGGAAACGATTTAGGCAATAATTATTGGTCGACGCTTCAAAGATGTCATTATCTCGTATGGGTCGAACTCGAAAATGGCATCTCTGAGGGGCATTTTGTTACCTTGGAAAATATTTAAGAAGTATTTGTTTCCTATATATAAAGGTAGTCCTTTGAAATAAGGGTTTTTAGGGAAATTAAGACCAGAGAGTTCGAAATATGGTTTTATTAAACTAAAGAATTTAATGTTCAATGGAGCCAAAATGTCAAGGTTGGAACCTGTCGACCAAGAGGAGAAAAGGTCGATATAAATGGCAAGCGAGATAGTCGAACTAGTCTTGTCGACTAGAGAGAATCCAAGACTTAGAGAAATTTGGGTTATTTGGTTATGCTAGTAGATGATGTCGAAGCAACTTCAGAAGTGGGAGGATTTGAATTTTGAAGTCACCAACAGTTGCAAGCAGTTGTGTTTTGATTGAGTGCCAAATAGGTGGTAAAATCCTAAGAAGCAATTGTCTTAGGCTAAAATATGTGTCAGTAGATAGTGTACATAGACAGTTATTGTAAGTGCCTTTGTTTAGGATTGGCTCAATTCGTGTAAAACAAATAATAACAACAATAATGTAATGTACAATAGGATAGTGAACAACCTGAAAATCCTATTGTAATGCCTAAACATGTTGTGTTGAATTAAATCAACATCTGGAACAACATGTCACACGAGATGTCATAACATCATATCGACATCATACCGAACTCCAAGTCTGCTTACGCTGTTCCTAAAGTTATGCAGAATATTCTGTCAAATAGAATGCACAACAAGTAGCGAAAATTCAAGGCATATGTGGAGCCCTAGAAGATTCAATCAAGCTAAGGATAAGGAGAAAAGCTCGATTGAAGACCTAACTTATAGCGTAAGTTTTTCGCTTAATGTTATGAGTTGTTAAAGTGTTATGCTATCACATGAAGGCCCAAATCCAGTTGGGTAAAAGGGTTATAAATAGAAGCATTGTAACCTAGTTGTAAGTAAGCCGTATTGTAAAGATGTAATCATTAGGGCTAGTTTGTTGTGAACCTCCGGCCGTGGGATGGTCACCATACTCCTTGAAGCCCGTAGGCAAGAGGATGTATGAATTGTACTTGATTAAAGTTTTAAGCATGATCAAGTTGTGGAAGTGTATCTTCGAAGTTTATGAATCAGAAAGTAATCACACGGGTGTGATTGAAGGGAGTGAGGGTTCTCATATCTAAGTAGGACTTAGGTAAAAGTGTCATTGGGTAGTGATTAAGTGAGAAGGGTCAACGGGGTGTGTAGGGTCTTTGAATTGATACGCTAATAGTGAACTTTATCCGGCTTCGAAGCCTCGGATGTAGGTTGGTTGAACCGAACCGGGTGAACAATTTGTGTTATTTACTTTGCATTGGTTATTTGTTTGATGTCATAGCATTCATCATGACATCGTTTGTATAATTAACCTTAACTGCTCGAACTTCATTAAATCGAACTCGCACTTATCAATGGTGTTACTGTGTTCCGTATGATAGTTCATTGTCGTTGTAGAATGAATTTAAAAGTACAGCCCATTCTAGTTCAAGACTTAATGTCGATCGATGTCTTAACATTCCATTAGACATCCCGAGTCCGTGACATACCAGAATTTCAATTGGTATCGAGAGGCATCCCGTCTGCTTCGGATGAGATCCATGGGGATACTTTCGTTGTGTTCAAGGTAGAAGATTGTTTGAACGTAGTGTTCATGTTAAATGGTCCCTAGAAGTGGAGGATGGACCAAAATTAGAATAACTAGACCAACCCGATCACCGTAAGGTTGAACTAATTCGAGACTTCATGCGGGAGTGAAGATTTTGGAGTGCATTGTTCAATCTATATTCAACACAGGAGAAAGTTATCAAAACCTTCATGGGAGTGAAGATATTGATAAGGTATCCTTTATGTTTAAAAAGCTTCTACGAATAGGGCTTTAGGGTTTGGTCTAGGATGTTGCTTGGTGAAGAAGAAACAAATTGTAGGATTGATTTATTTTCAATCCTTATGTGCCATGCTTACAATATGGAGTAAGCATTGTGTAAATTCTGTTGAAATTTGGCTATTCACAAGATAGCTTCCGATACAACCCCTAAAGTGAAAGTAGAACTCTAGGGTTGTTGGTTTGTCTCAACAGATTTTTAGCGACTTTACAACCTATCAATGTTGTCAAAGATACTTGGGTCTTCCTCAAGTCCACTCATAAAGGCATTTATTGATAGTGTGATGAGTATCAATTGATCAATGATTCTCATATTCATCCGCAAGTTGTTTTGAAGACCTTGAAGATCATCAAGGATGATGTGTTCAAGAAGATGGAACGATGTTCTTAAGAATGTTAGAACATTATACGCTTCCATTTGAAGAACAGATGTTCGGTGCTAAACACATGTAGTGTGAGTACATATGTTTGGGACCTACTCCATCCAGTTGAAGAGCTTTACCAAGGCTTAAGGGAGTATAGTAGAGCTCAATGTATTTAAAAGAACTCATAAAGTTGTGATTTCCATGCCTTCCCACAAGTGATGGATGATGTCGATCTAATGTTGGAACATCATCTTTGTGTCTTCACCAAGTAAATATGCTTGGTAAGTGTGAAGAAGTGATCGGGATCATCTAAGTGTGAGTAGATAATTCTAACCGAATAACGGATGGGAGCTGAATATTTATGTGATAAATATGTGGAAATCGTAATCAAGAGTTTAAAGTATGTGATGAAAAAGGATGTACAACATCACAACTATTGAAGACACTGTGTTTTGAGAAGAGAGATGAAATCTAGTCAAATTGGACATTCTCATAATACGTTTCTTCTAGTACAAGCGACGAGTGTGGCAATCAAACTTGTGTAGCAAGCAAACTAAGGATTCTTAATATGGAACCCGTGGCAAATTCCAAATAAAGAGTGCTTACTATGTGTCCAAGTGAAGAGCTCAACAATGTGTCCATAAAGAGGGATGATGGATAACATTCTGCTCGAGGCGCAGGGTGATCAATCACTGTTTATAAGATGCTTGAGTTTATTTCTCATGATCTTTGTGGTCTCCAAGAAGTATAGGAGTACAACAGATGATTGGCTACCAATCTCATAAACCGCAGATTTATTGGAGAATTCCATGATTCTCCGAAAGGATCCGAGTGATATTCGTGGGGAGTCCTCGACCAAGACCTTTGAAGACATGTCATACAAAATGTCTTGACATTCTCGGTATTGAGAATCATATCTCAATTTGTCTAGTGATGACTCTCATCAAAGGAATATAGGCTTTGTATCTCTTGTCAAGTCTATATGAGCATGGAACACCGCTCGATGAAAAATCATCCATGGAATGTTTTTGGCATTGGAATTGTTTCAACCAATGTCCAATAGTTGGTGTCTGCACCTTGAAAAGTCATCCATTTCACCTAGGATGATCTTGTTAGTGTGAAGCAAGAAGGAGTTATTATCAAAAGATCATGGTTCCCCGACTCTTTCATGAGAAGTTCCTCTTCCTACTTGAGTTCAAATATGTGGTGTCCTCACATAATAGAACAATTGGGTATGCACTTGTCTCTGTGGAGTATGTCAAGAATAACCCTAGCCATCTTATCAAGGGTAGCGAGTGCAAGGTGAAAATGTTACATGCTAGTTGTGCATGTATTTATGGGTGTTGTGGATCCGATCATGAAGGGTGATCGCTTTTGGTGCACTCTTGTATTCCCTACAAGAAAGTGTGCTTGAATTACTATGGACATTCATCCAAAACCATAGTACAAGCCGTGGTCATGTGTTTGAGATCAATGTCGTCCGATGTTGCAACATCATCTCAAATAAGTTATTTCTTCAAAGAAAGGAAGTTTGTAAGGATCACCGATTCTTCAAGTATGGAGCGAAGATTGTTAGATCAATTATCCTACCTTGAGAAGGTGGCATAATCTAACCATTAATGAATACTTTGACGGAGACTAAGTATTTATTAGGATCTTGCATAAAGATATACACAAACACTTTGATGGGAGACTAAGTGTTTGTATGATATGCATGCAAGGTCAATTCGGACCTTTTTGAGCATGGTAGAGTTTATTTCTCTCTAGGGTATTCGTGAGTTTATTGTCAAGATGAAGATCATGTCTTTCATATGAGGAATATAAAAGAGCATGGATGAAAATAAATCCCCTGGTTGTCAACTTCAGAACCCAAGCAGATAGGTTCTGATGTCCCAGATGATGTTGTAACATCATTATTGTTAGAAGTCTGTGGCAGAGACTTGGGACTATGAATCTTAATATTCAAACGCCTCATCGTAGTGGCGTTCTATCTTTGGTTTAGAATAAGAAGATTCTACTTGTGTTTAAGAGTGGTATGCTCAACAATGCATAACTACTATCTTGGTCTGAAGAATTTACTAGTATCAGCTACTACTAGTAAATGTAATGTGCAGAAGGATGATATGATCAACTTTTTGATTAAAGGATAATCCTTCTGGATTTGTTAGAGAGTCTGAATCTTAGTAAAGCTTGTAAGCACACTAAGAAGGTTGGAGGTTGGTTTCAGACAATGGTTACATGACTTCTCACCATCCGAGAATCATGTCTAAGTAAGTGTGGAAGAGCAAGGGCATAATTCGAGATGTCTTTGCTATTTTAAGACTAGCTGGTACTTGGAGTAATCACCCCGAGCTAGTAGTTAGTATCTATTCCCACACTATTGCTTGACTATCCATGACAAGGAGAGTCAATGAGTGTTGTGTTTTCCACTTCTGACAAAATACATTGACGGGAGACTTTGTATATGTCTAAGAAAAGAATGTTGGACTTTAATATGAAGATCAGAAGTCAGAAGAGGACATGGATATGCTGATTTTTGTGTTCTGATACTATGACATTGTGAACTTCTAGGTGAAGTCATGGATAATGTCTCAACATCAGGTGATTGAAAAATTGCTCTTGCTATCTGTCTGAGTTTAAGAAGAAAATCTCAGAGATCTTTGAAAGTATCATAAGTGGCAGTTTTGATCCTTTTGGAGCAATTTGAAGATTCAGATCTTATTAATAGCAACATGGTCCGCAAATCGAAATGCTATTATAGTAAAGACTTCACTAGTACTAGCAACTACTAGTGAAAGGTAGATCGAAGAAGAAAGTCGATTAAGGAATCGTATATTCAAAGATATGTACAAGGGTTTCTTCTACTACAAGAAATAGAAGTGGCATCTAAATCTTGTGTATTTGAGCTATTTTGTGATGTCTTGTGGAGCATTTTGGAGTCTTCGATTCATTCTTTCCTTCCTTCTTTTTGTCTCGGAAAAGGAAGAAAGTAATTGTGTTGGATCTCGCAACACTCAAGGAAGCATGATTGATGGCGTGCTTAATGCTATTAGTCTCTTGCTACTAGTTTAAAGTGTCCTTCTCTTTGTCTGGAATGTGAGAAGAAAATGAAGACTGCTGTTGAAGACTGTAAGGTAATGTCTAACTGAATGTCATGACATTACTGAAGACATTGCACCCTTGAGAGAATCAAGAAGAATACGTGGAAAATAACTTAACCACGTGGTTGTGGATATCCAGGAGCTATATTTGGCATTCTGTTTCCCATAAGGAATAAATCTTCAGCCTTAAAAGCCGATCAAAGGCTGATTTTATTCAGTAATTGCCTTGACCCAAACTGTTGCATGTATTGGGACTGGTTCGTGTGACTGAAACAACCTAGAGGTATTAAAGGCATTCAACAGCTGTAACAGCTATCCTTGACCAAGATTTATTAATGCCATCTTCTTGAACCTGTTATCTCCCTATATAACCTCCTGTCACATTTTTTTCTCACAACCATCATGGGGTTTGTACGGATCTGGGAAAACTGTTCTTGGATCTGGTTTTGTGAGGGCTTTCTTTGTCAATTTTTGGCCAAAAAGGGGGAGAAAGGAGTGTTGCTGCTGTTGTCCTTATCGCAGCTACTCAAAATTATGATCACCATGGTCTGTCTCAAATTCAACACAAATTCAAAATTCTGTGATTGTTTTTGTGACTTGTGATCTGAGTTATGAACACAGTTGTGACCTGTGTTCTGAGTTACAAGGGAGATATTCTGGACACTCCTTAAGGGTTCTCGGATGCTCCTGAAAGGATAGTTTATCTCCCATGGACCTCTTTCTACACCTCCAGTGACAAGGAATGGTTCGTGGACTAAAAGGAATGTGATGCATCTTCTTCCTCATGTGCATCAACTCCTGAAAAGGTGAGGTCCTGGATAGTTAGTGTTGGTTACATATAAAGATGTCAAGATCAATGTCAAGACATCCTACAATGGTATCCTGAACACTTTTACTGTTTTGTTTATTGTTGTAATCACTAAATAGTGAGGTTATTTGTTTTAGCCAAAATTTGCCAAAGGGGGAGATTGTAAGTGCCTTTGTTTAGGATTGGCTCAATTCGTGTAAAACAAATAATAACAACAATAATGTAATGTACAATAGGATAGTGAACAGCTGAAAATCCTATTGTAATGCCTAAACATGTTGTGTTGAATTAAATCAACATCGGAATAACATGTCACACGAGATGTCATAACATCATATCGACATCATGCTACCGAACAAGTCTGCTTACGCCTGCTCCTAAAGTTATGCGAATATTTCACAAATAGAATGCACAACAAGTAGCGAAAATTCAAGGCATATGTGGAGCCCTAGAAGATTCAATCAGAAGCTAAGGATAAGGAGAAAAGCTCGATTGAAGACCTAACTTATAGCAGAAGTTTTCTGCTTAATGTTATGCAGGTTGTTAAAGCTGTTATGCTATCACATGAAGGCCCAAATCCAGTTGGGTAAAAAGGGTTATAAATAGAAGCATTGTAACCTAGTTGTAAGTAAGCCGTGTATTGTAAAGATGTAATCATTAGGGCTAGTTTGTTGTGAACCTCCCGGGCTGTGGGATGGTCACCATACTCCTTGAAGCCCGTAGGCAAGAGGATGTATGAATTGTACTTGATTAAAGTTTTTAAGCATGATCAAGTTGTGTAATGGAAGTGTATCTTCCAAGTTTATGAATCAGAAAGTAATCACACGGGTGTGATTGAAGGGAGTGAGAGGGTTCTCATATCTAAGTAGGACTTAGGTAAAAGTGTCATTGGGTAGTGATTAAGAGAAGGTCACAACGGGGTGTTGGCTGTAGGGTCTTTGAATTGATCGCTAATAGTGAACTTTATCCGGCTTGGAAGCCTCCGATGTAGGTTGGTTGAACCGAACGGGTGAACAATTCTGTGTGTTATTTACTTTCTGCATTGGTTATTTGTTTGATGTCATAGCATTCATCATGACATCGTTTGTATAATTAACCTTAATCGCTCGAACTTCATTAAATCGAACTGCACTTATCAATGGTGTTACGGTGTTCGTATGATAGTTCATTGTCATTGTAGAACGTAATTTAAAAGTAGCCCATTCTACTGTTTCAAAGACTTAATGTCGATCGATGTCTTAACATTCCATTAGACATCCTGAGTCTGTGACATACCAGGAATTTCAGTTATGTTGTAATCACTATAAATAAAAGGAGTCAGTGTAGAATTCTGGGTGTTCACTTGTACTAAAATCACTTGTCAAACTCTATTATTCCAAGCGTAAGGAAGCGGAGAGTGCAGAAGTGCTTGATGTACGTGAATCACCATTTTCAATGCAAATCTTTTACTTTTCACTCGTCCCTTTTAAATCTTCTAATTGCTTTATATTTGTTTTTGAACAATCACTTTACGTTATCGTTTGCTTTGCTTAAAACACCTTTTGTCGGTCACGAGTTACACCGGTTAGTTGAATCTTTTTACTTTCAAACAAATTGTCATTTATTTTGGTTAAAAGCCTTCTGTCGGTCACGAGTCACCAGTCATTCGGTCGAACCATAGTGTAGAAAACTTCTTTTATACTTGTTCCCTTATTTATAGAAAACCATTTCTAGCAGTAAGGATTTCGACAGAATAAGTGTATTTTCAAACTCTTAGCACATGTCTTAAGATCAACAAGTCGATCTTGTGAGTAACCCTTAGTTTATAGGGCTTTGGGAAGACTAGCGGTTGTTTACCATTTGCCACAGTAAACAACATCGCAGATAAATCACAAAGAAAATAGAAACTCAACGTATTCAACATAATTCTACAAAACAAACCAATCGCAATTACCTACTAACATATACTAGTTACCCTGACAATTTTCAACTAATTCCGGGAAATTAATTATACAGCCTAATTCTACGAATTCGACTGGTTCGATACTAATGTTTCAGCACTATTATCACTACCAAATATTACATTATACTGTCTCATTATATTGCTGATATAATTAATTTCCTGCATCTAAAATTACACTGTCAGCCCAATTTATCATCTGCTATTCTCTCATCTTCTGCTAAAATTACTTAGTTTGCTACTTGTTTATCTCTGCAATTTACTACCAATTTCCTTAATACATTCTACTGTTACTTTTAGTACTACACTGCTACCAAATAAATGTACATCTGTTATTGGAATTCCTGTTATCTCTTCTAAACTGCAACTGAAATTATCTACATCAACACCATGACTTTCTAATACCTGTTATTTCATACATTACTGAATTAACTGCTACAAGTGTATTTCTTTTTCAATGTTACCAGAATAAATATTCAGTATCTTAAACTATTGTATTAGAGTCAAAATTAACTAAGTTATACAAGGTGCCTAACATACTGTAGCCTATACGTATTAAAAGACACACAAAACAAATCAACATGGTCCCACATGAAACAAGGGACGATCGTCCCACCCCCCACAACACAAAGGCGTCTGCCCTCCCTTAATTTGCCACAAGGGGCGCCCACCCCACACCCTGGGTGGCCCCCTCCAATTTCTATGCCACACGGGTGTGGCCCTCGCCACGTACCTGTACTTCGTTCCTTCTCCGTCTTTCCCATAATACTACAATTCTCCTTCAATTAACCTGTTCCGATTCAATTTCTTTTCTCATCCATTTACCAAACTAATTCTAGCCAAGCCCCAACCATCACGGTTATACAATTATTCCCATTTCCTTTTATTTCATGGAACGATCAAAATTCATAAAATCAATACAAAATCTAACAATTATTCTACACACAATTTACACAAACAGAGATAATTCTATACAATTCGATCCCCACGTGCGATTCATCATAAACCTAATTATAGAGTTAGAACGCCACCCTTACCTTAGATTTAGCGGTTAGTCTAACTCCGATCGAATTCCTAATTTCCGGTTCCGGCTTGCACTTCTCGTATCCTCTCCTTCCAAACCCTTGTGCTTCTAATTCCTTCTTCTTGTTATATTTTCCTACGTAAAACCTAATGCCAATGCCTCTACTTCCTTTTTATAATAGAATAACCCAAATAAATATGTGTCCTAATGGGCTTAATTCTACACCTCCCTTTCTGCTACTTCTAACACCAAAATAGGCCCACGAAATAATTATACTAATCTATACTTATTTCCAATATTATTTCCAATAATATTCTACAACTAAAATTAATTCATCAATAAATAATACCGATAAATTCCAACTTCTGATACTCCAATTAAATACTTCGGCTATAATTTAATTAAATAATTAATTAAATTTTCGGGCGTTACAAACTGCAACTGAGAAGAAGTCCATGATATAGAAATCCCACAGCGCAATCTTGTTACGCCTTGGTGATAAGGTACTTCGAAAGGTATCAAAGGAGACGACAACAATAGGGTTTTGGGTGAAACTTGAAATTTTGTACGTGAATAAATCGCTGGTAAACTGACTCTACCTGAAGCAAACTTTGTATTCATTCAAGATGATTGAATACAAAGTATTGATTGAGCAGTTAGATATGTTCAACAAGCTGATTCTTGATCATGAAAATATCGATGTTAAGATCGATGATGAAGATCAAGCAGCGTTGTTGTTGTGTGTGTTTCCCAGATCACATGCTTACTTTAAAGAAACCCTCTTATATGGAAGAGAGTCCTGACATTTGAAGAAGTTCAATCAACCTTGAATTTTAAGGACTTGAATGAACGAAAGGAGCACAAACCTTCGATGGTTGGTGAAGGTTTGGTTGTTAAAGGAAAATTCTCACAAAATGATGGTAAGTTTGACAAGAATAAGGGTAAACATTAGTCGAAGTCTTATAGTGGTGATACACCTAGTATTCAATGTTATCACTATAAGAAAGAGGGTCATACAATAAAAGTATGCCCTGAAATCCAGAAAGATCATGTAGGTAAGGGTAAGGGAAACACATCTATTATTTAAGATGATTTTGACTCATATGATATTCTTGTGGTTTCAAGCTGGAACTCAGATAAGGTGTAGATTATGGATTCTGGATGCACTTGGCACATGACTCCAAACAAAGACTTGTTTGAAGAGCCATGTGATCAAGATGGTGGATCTGAATTGTTGGGAAATAAGAAAGCTTGCAAGATTGTAGGTGTTGGATCTATGAGATTAAAGCTCCATGCTGATTCAATAAAGTTGCTGACTGAAGTTAGGTATGTACCTGATTTGAAGAGAAATTTGATTTCTCTTGGTGAATTCGACAAGGAAGGGAATGTTTTCCAAGGATAAAAAGTATCATAAGAGTCATGAAATGTTTGAAGGAAGTCTTAAGAGGTGTGAAGAAACAATGCTTGAATACCCTCGAGGTTGAAGTTACAAGTGCTTCGACAAATGTTGCATCCACAAAACCTTTGTCAAAGACATAAATTTGGCACATGATATTGGGCCATGTTAATGAAAGGGGTCTGTTCGAACTGAGGAAACAAAATTGGCTTGGTGGAGACAAAGTCGAAAAGCTGAAGTTTTTTGAACCCTGTGTACTTGGAAAATCTTCCAAAGTGAAGTTCAATAAAGGAAACAAAAAACACATGGATCTCTTTATTACATTCATGCTGATCTTTGGGGGCCTGCAATGTCTCCATCACATTCAGAACAAGAGCAATGTATTTTCTATCTATAGTTGATGATTATTCCAGAAATTTGTTGCTATTCATCTAGAAGACTAAGGATGAAACTTTTGAGAATTTCAAAATTGGAAGACTCTCATCGAAAATCAAACTGGCAGAAAGGTCAAGAGGTTGAGAATCAACAATGGCCTTGAATTTTTCAATGAGGATTTCAACATATTTTGTAATGCTTAATGTATTTCAAGACACATAACTACTGCAAATACTCCACAACAAAATGGTTTGAGTGAAAGGTTTAATCAAACTATTTCGGAGAGACTTAGATGCATGTTGACTAGTGTTAGGTTAACGAAAGTGTTTTGGGATGAGGCTGTTTCGACAATAACTTATATATGATAAACATATGTCCTTCAATTGCGTTAGATATGAAGGCACCTGAAGAAGTTTGGTCGGGACATCCACCAAATCTCAACAAACTTAGATTATTTGGTTGCGTAGTATATGCTCACATTAGGCAAGATAAGGTCAAACTTAGAGCTATGAAATGCATGTTATGGGATACCCTTAAGGAGTCAAAACCGATAGGTTATGGTGCCTAGAGCCAAGTCACAAGAGGCGGATCGCCAGTCGAAATATTTTCAATGAAGCTGAAATGGATTTCAAAGAAACCAAAATGTTGGTCGAAGTGCATAAATATATAAGGGAAAGCCAGAACAGAGAGATATTTTTGTTGAGGTTCTAGATGAAGAACTTAGAGAACATCAAGAAGTTTTGAGGATTCCAAATAAGACTGCATTGTTGAAGGCCATGAATGATGAGATGAAATCTCTTCATGAGAACAACACTTCGGAACTGATCAAGAAACTTGTTGGATCCATGTTAGTCAGTTGTAAGTGGATTTTCAAAGTTAAGGAAGGAATCAAAGGAGTTACTTCAAAGAGATACAAGGCAAGATTGGTCACAATGGGTTTCACTCGGAACAAATGTGTCGACTTCAATGATGTGTTTTCTCTAATTGTGAAGCACATATCCATTCAAGTGTTGCATGCTATGGTGGCACAGTTCGACCTTGAACTGGAACAAATGGATGTGAAGACTGATTTCTTGTATGGTGATCTAAATTAAACAATCCAGATGAGGAAACTTGAAGGGTATGTCGAAAAAGGAAAGGAAGATTATGTGTTCAAGTTGAATAAATCATCATATGGACTTAAACAATCTCTTCGATAGTGGAAAAGAAAATTCGACAAGTTCATGACACACTTTTTCATTAGAAGTCAGTTTGACCACTATATTTACTCCAGATTTCAACCTGAAAAATTCATTTGTTATTTTGTTGCTTTATGTTGATGATATTCTCATAGGAAACAACAATGTCGAAGATGTAATGAGGGTAAAGATTGAACTCAATAAGGGGTTTGACATGAAGGATTTGGGAGTTGCATCTAGGATTCTTGAGATTTACATTCGAAGAGATAGAAAATAGTCAAAATTATGCTTATCTCAAAGAGTCATACCTACGAAAAATTCTTAAAAATTTTGGTATGTCGAATTCAAAGTTTGAGAGAGAGAAGTTTGGAAAATGTGATAAACAAAAAAGTTGGAAGGATCGTTGAATTGAAATGGGCACTTGACATACTATGATGCGATATGGTTAAGTTTTGGGATTGTAACATTTGTTAATTACTAAATAGTCCAATTGGTAGTGTAATTTAATCGTATAGGACAATTTTGGTAGAGCATGCAATTCATTTGTTATTGGTAGAAGGTAGATGTGATGAATATGGTAACATATTGGCCCACAACACCTCAAAACCACATTCACTTCCACCAACAAGAACCTTTACTCTATGAATGAAGTTTCACACTAAGAAGGGCATGATTGATGTTGTTAAACAATATCATTTCATTAATTTTTAGGTCATGCTAATGAGTGTTTTAAAAAGATTTTAATTTTTTATAATAAAAAATAATTATTTCAATTTTAAGACATTGAATACAACATATTTATAAAAAAAAATTATTTTTAAATTTTTAAAGGTTGTCCATAAGTCACTTGTTAATCTTTTCTTAATTTTGAGAGGACAATGTAGTGACATTTGTCATACATAAGTTTGTGGAGTCTATTAGTTATGTATTGAAAGCAACAAGAACTCCTCCTTTTATAGTGGTTCAAAGAAGATATTTTAGATTTTGGATGAACTGAGGAGCACTAAATAGATGCACCGTAAGATCTGGCTATGAATATTAGGGAAATCTAACAAAAGAACATGAGAAGCATATTATTAATGGAAGATATAGTGTACCTCACTCAATGAAGTAATGTAGAGAATTCTTAAAGATAATTCAAAATCTAGTTGTATTGACAAAGAGATTAATTTAAAAGAAAAATAATCAATAGAAAATATTTTAAAAAAGAAATAGAGAAAAATAATTAAAAACAAAAAGTAATTAGAGGAGAAGTAAAGTGTCAACAAAATATCTTAAAAGTATAATTAAGCATAGGGACATATGTTAAGGTTTCTTTAATTTATTTATAGCATGATTGGGAATTGAAGCAATAGCACAAAGCTAATGTACTGGAGTAGTAATGTGTAAGGTAGGCATTATTAAGGTGTATTGGTGGTGGCAGCAAGCAACTACAGTATTGAGCAGCCACTATATGGCTTAGGGTACACTCACACGTTACTTGTTCTTAAATTTGGATTTACATTCATTGATTACGATACAAATAGGTGCTGCGCTCACCTTTTTGTCCAACCATTTTGGCTCTGATAGAGTGTAGTAGATGCTAGATGGAAGGAACACTTATTGCATGCACTGCATCAATAAATACTGAAATTTGGGCTGTGTTTCCCTTTTTACACACAGGCTTTCACATTTGTCTAATCTAAACCTATCTCTATAATGCCTATGATGCTGCTACTACTTCTTCTGCTACACAACTACGAACTACGGACTACTGCTCTATCTTAAATGACTCATCAAATTTAAGGAAAAAATGTAGTAGTACTAATTTTTCTAAAAATGCAAATTAAAAAATTTAAAATAAAATATTCTTAAAGAATCAAACTAGTATTAAATTTTGCTTTTAAAAAAATCATTAAAGAGTGTCATGTAGAGTTTTACTAATAGATGAATCCGTGATTTTTTTTTTAAAATGTAATTAATTTTCTAACTAATATTTTCAAATAATCAATCTTTCTTACTATAAATTTCTATAGTACTAATATTTCAAATGAAAAAAAATTCAATGCAAAGGATTAATCAGTTTAATTGACGACAATTTTGATAAATTCAATTGGTGACAACTTAAAAAAATAAGGGTCATACATAATTAAATTGGCGATTATAGGTAGTCTAGTCAAATGAATTGACGATAATATATAATTCATATGAACACTTGTCAATTCATATGCCTCTTATGTTATGATAGGAGGATCTGTTGGTGGCTTAAGTTTGTTGGGTGTTGTGATAATAATCATGTTGTTGTTGATGTCATATATAACGCGAATCTGAGTCTAATTCCCATACTATAGTCTTTATCCCAACTCTGATACTATATTAAATGAGTTTTTGGATCTGATCCTCAAAATCTAGCTTAAAGAGTACAATTTTCCTCAAACCTTTATACATTCCACAACTCTGAAACCTAAGCAGTGTGGAACTTCAAACAAACTCCACAACTCAAATACAACTTCAACGACTACCATCGCGCCTAACGTGAGTATGATTCTAATTTCTACATTGAAGTATTTAACTCGACTATGATGGCATGTTAAATATGGTTGGATCTCATCTCTAAAATATATACATAAGGGTGAGGTTTCCCTCACACATTTATACATTCAATAATACGAAAACCTAAGCAATGCGAGACTCTAAACAAACTCTATAGGTAAGATGCGTTGGCACCACCATTTACCCCCACAAACTCCATGACTAATCAACGGTCAAATGTGTTTTTATCCATTGTCATTTGCAAAAATTCATTGTGCTCTGAAATAACCTCCAAGCATCCACCATGACTTGACCTCAAATCCCATGAAATTTTTCATTGGAAGCTTATAAAATATATAAGCCGACCATTTATCTATGATCACGTTCTCCATATGAAATATTCAACACTATGTGTTCACCTCTAGTTTAAAAACCTAGATAATTAAACAGTAAGATCAAGCGTTTACCACTAGGTCAAATGCAATTGCTATTAGTCAGGGCACAACTATATTTCCTTATAGTGAACCCCAAAGGGCCTATCTGAACCACCTAACACACCTGTGTAGGCGCCCATGAGTGGGATGTTAAGCCAATTGAATCCCTCAGGGTGACACTAGATTAAATAATCCAACAATCTCTCCCCCAATGTAAGCCGGGGGGTTTGAACCCCTAACCAGGATCTAATACCACTTGTAGTATCAAGATCTTACCATTAGGCCAAAAGTAATTGCTATTAGTCAGGGCACAACTATATTTCCTTATAGTGAACCCCAAGGGGCCTACCTGGACTACCTAACACACATATGTAGGCACCCATGGGTGGGATGTTAAGCCCATTGAATCCCTTAGGGTGATGTTGGATTAAATAATACAACATAAACAATCTTATGGATAACAAATTTCAACTGAGCTTTGTAACATACCTCACGTTGTGAAAAAGAAACTCGTAATCATCAAACATTTTGAGTCTGGCAGTACAAATTCCATAACATTTGCAAGGAGAACTTCTTCATACTACTCTAGATTAAAAGTCTGGAACTGTTATTTTATTGGACACACATGATAAAAGAAATTTGAATCCATGAAATAACTCTCTCAAGTTTACAAACTTAATAGTAATAGTGCACCACCACTCTCATAAATATCCTCATATGATGCAACAAACATAATCTTCATTATCCACTCTCTCATAACAATCCCTCTTGAAGTGACCGAGTTTGTGATAAATAAAGCATATAAATCTTGACTTGTCAAACCTCATTGATTTGGACATCCATCTACATTCACTTCCTTCTCTTGAGACACTCAAGCCTTCATAATATTACAAATAACGCTTCTAATATCGGACGCAAAAAGCGTTGTACGTCGGCAACATAAGCGACATAAATAAGGTTGTCATAAAAAGTATCCATTTAACAGGTCGACGTTTCCAAACCCCAGATGATTTTCTGCGGTTGAAATCCATCGTAGAGGACTTTTCCAAGTGTTCTTAGGTTTCAAGCGCTTCATATGTTTCATTTTGGTTAAATTTCCTATCGTAAGACAACTTATATAGTGGATGTCCCTTAGGTTTCATGCGGATCACTAAAGGCAGATTCTTGAGCGTTGATAACCTTTAAATAGGCGACATAGATTTGTTTAAGACCGTTGAAAACAGTGAAAAATAACACTTAACTTTCAACTCAAATTTGGAATATTTTATTGCCTAACTAAATTAAACAATATCGCCTTTAAAGACAAACTCATCCAAAGGTATTTCTATGTCTTCTACTTCTGTAAAATCACAATCTGGACCATTATGTGGGTGTGATGGTCATATGGTTTCGTACTAATGCAAGAAGGGATAAAATCAAGGAAGAATTTTTTAGAGATGTCCATTTTGGAGGAGTAAAGAGACATGTAATCTATTCATATGGGATGAACATGGTGGCAAAAGGTGGAAATGAAGATGGGTGCATGATGAAGTCAGAGGTGGAAGCTACGGGTTATTTGAAGGTTATATGTGAAGATTCAAATAAGAAGAACAAGACAATAAGAACAAATTGAAATCAGAAAATTTTTATGGAAATTTGAAGATGTTTTATTTTGTTATCTCCTTTATGTTTAATGTTTACTTTGTTAAAAAATGTAATAGATGAAGTAGGGGTTTGAATTGCATTGTTAATGTTATGTGAAAACTTTAGAAGCAAACAAATCTATGTAAAAAAACGGAATTAAATATCCTCTCAGTTTTGGAATAAAATCGAGGAATTAGTTAAACTAACCCCTCGACTTTTCGAATAAATTGAGGGGTTAAATTAATTTTTTTAATGGTTATTGTTTACTCAGAATATTAAAAATGTAGAATGTCCAGGTCCCATACAAGATACTAAATAGTGATCCAAGATTGGTTGTTGTGGTATCATTATTATTGCATCTTAGATGGACTATTGCGCTATCATTATCACTGCCTTCACTAGCGTAGACAGTGAGTTTGAATGCTTCCAACTTTTAATAAGGTGTCTGTTGCACAAATTGGAAAAAAAATTATTTCAATTTTAAAACAAAGAATACACATATCTAAATTTCTAATTTCTACATTGAAGTATTTAAATTGACTATGATTGCATGTTAAATTTGTTTGGATCTCATCTCCAAACTATATACATAAGGGTGAGGTTTCCCTCACACATTTATACATTTAACAATCCAAAAACCTAAGCAATGTGAGACTGTAAACAAACTCCACAGGTAAGATGCTTTGGCACCATCATTTACACCCATAAACTCCATGACTAATCACGGTCAAATGTGTTTTTATCCATTGTCATTTACAAAAATTCATTGTGCTCTGCAACAACCTCCAAGCATCCACCATGACTTGGCCTCAAATCTCATGAAAGTTTTCATTTAAAGCTTATAAAATATATAAGCCACATATTTTAGACCATTTATCTAGGATCACTTCACCATATGAAATATTCAACACTCTGTGTTCAACTCTATTTTAAAAGCCTAGATAATTATACAGTAAGATCAAGCGCTTACCACTAGGTCAAAAGCAATTGCTATTAGTCAAGGCGCAACTATATTTCTTTATAGTGAACCCCAAAGGGCCTACCTGGACCACCTAACACACTTGTGTAGGTGTCCATGTGTGGGATGTTAAGCTAATTGAATCCCTCAGGGTGGCGCTGGATTAAATAATCCAACAATCTCTCCCCCAGTGTAAGTCGGGGGATTCGAACCCTTAAGCAGGATCTGATACCACTTGTAGTATCAAGAGCTTACCACTAGGACAAAAGCAATTGCTATTAGTCAGGGCGCAACTATATTTTCTTATAGTGAACCCTAAGGCGCCCATGGGTGGAATGTTAAGCCCATTGAATCCCTTAGGGTGATGCTGGATTAAATAATACAACATAAACATGCTTATGGATATAAAAAAATTCAATTGAGCTTTGGAACATACCTCACGTTTAGAAAAAGAAACTTGTAATCATCAAACATTTTGAGTCTGGCAGTACAAATTCCATAACCTTTGCAAGGAGAACTTCTTCATATTGCTCTAGATTAAAAGTCTCAAAGTGTTATTTTATTGGACACATGTGATAAAATAAATTTGAATCCATGACATAAATTTCTCTAGTCTACAAACTTAGCAATAGTAGTGCACCACCACTCTCATAAATATCCTCACACGATGCAACAAACATAATATTAATTGTACACTTTCTCAGAACAACCCCTCTTGAAGTGACTGAGTTTGTGACATATAAAGCATATAAATCTTGAGTTATCAAACCTCATTGATTTGGACATCCCTCTATATTCACTTCCTTATCTTGAGGCACTTAAGCTTCAACACTATCTTCAATTTTCAAATCTTTCATATTTGAAAATTCTTTGGATCTCAAATCCGCCTGGACTTCATCAAAAGTGATGGTAACCTCCTTACCATAAATAAGAGCATCCTTAAAGTGCTCAAATGTATAAATGAATGAGCTCAACAAGAGTAGATTCTTGTCCTCATCATCAATTTTCACCTTAGTATTTTCTAAATCATCACTGATCTTATGAAATTATATTAATGACTCGATTATGAATTTGTTCTCTACCATTCAGAATCAGTAGAGATGTTGTTTCAGACATAATTTATGAGAAAATGATTTGGAATATACAATGCATCAAGTTTTTCCCTCATCAATTAAACAATCTTATTCTTGGAAATTTCACTTAGAAGTTTATCCTCGAGGCTCAAGATAATGAAACTCTCTGCCTTATCCACCATCTCAATGGTATCTACTTCTGTTGGACACTCATGTATTAATACCTCGCTTATTTGAAACTCATGGTAATAACTTGTAAACAATTTCCTTTGCCCCATGGTGGATGCCACTTATTGTAAAACTAAAAGGTTAATCACATCAAAAAAATTGATGCGTGAGGGAAAAGAACAATGGCTACTAAAATAAATTATCTTCAACAAAAATAACTCTCTATGTAATAAGTTAACAACTTATCTTGGTAGAAGAAGATAAAAGACAAGAAACACAATAACTTGTTTATCCAGTCCGATCAAATGATCTACTCCAAGGGAGAAAGAAGATCTCTAATTCACTATAGTTTAAGATTGGTTAAAAACGATTCCAAATTATTTACAAGAAAATAGTCACCCAAGTTCCCAAGAACAAACCATATTTTCTACCCAAATATTTCCTAAATTTTCCAACTCTCTATATATGAATCGCACAAGCCCAAGTTGTTTAGAAGTTCTTATAAATACCCTTTAAATATCTCCAAGGGTTTCTCAAATTACTAAGAACACAACATTAAGAATTTGCGTTCATAAGATTATCACTAGGATTATCAAAATCTTATCTCTATCTTCAGCTCTGAAGTTATGAAAGTTGTAAAGATAATAATAATGGAAATACAAATTTATAATCGTTGAAATATAAGATATCCATAAAAAAAACTCAACACTCAACCCATTAAGTAATGGATCTATGAGTAAAAAGAATGAAGCCCAATACACGCAAACTGAAAAAAACTGGACTTGAGCTTTTCAAACCAAACTTCCTGTCGAACCTAGACCCACTCTTACACCATCTCCACCAACTCCACCCCCGAGTATTTCTTGTTTCCGCAATCTCAAAAGATATTTATTTCCTCTTCGTAACTTAAAATTTTAAGGTGTACTTTAACATCTTTAGATCAAATTATTAGAAGTACAACATATGAAATATTGACTAGAATATCCTTCAAAGGTAATAAAATCAATATGGCTATGATTTCCAACAAAAAAAAATCCTAAACCCATAATTGAAGTTGTGGAAAAAACCCATGGGTTAAAGAAATGAAAGAATAAATCACTCTATTAGAAAGAAACAAGGTATTAAATCTCGTTCCAATTTCTCAAAATTAATATATTATTGGACCTAGGTTAATATCTGGTAACAAATTGGACGATGATTATAAAGTTATCACGAACAATGCATGACTTATAGTTGAAGGTCACAAGCATCAATAATGTATTAACTACAAAGAAACATTTGCACTAGTAGTAAGATTAAAAGCAATTATAATTCTTATTGCATATATAAATGTATTTTTTTAAATGTGTGCCAAAAGTTCCATTTTAAACTGTTTTTTAAATAAGGAAGATTAGGTTCGTCAATCTCTCTACTTCATTGATGAAAGAAAATACAACCATATATTTTTAAGTTGTAAAGAGATATTGAGTGAGAGTAAGTTGATGCATGGGAGGTGAAGGTGGTATAATATAGTATAGGGAATTCCTTTGTGACGATGTTAGGTTGGGTGATGTCACCTTGAAATTATTTTCCTTAATCTATTTCATGTGTTGAACCTATGGAAATTATTTGTGGGTAGCTTAGGTCAGTAGGTATGCGAGGGATGGATTTGGTCTATTACTTGAAGAAATTTCCTTTTTGTAGGGGAAGAAGAGCAACCGTCAAGATTGATCTGTTTTATTAATTGTGTTATATTAAGTTAGCACACTTATAAGTTGATTTTTCCCTAGGTATATTATCAAGTTGTTCAACGATTAATTATCTTTCTACTAGGTTTCCTTTGGTATAGATGTTATCAAAATTTGAATTTCATATTTTGTTGCAAGTATGAATTTTTTTGGCACATTTTAAGATGATTTCTTTCTCTTGGCACATTAAATTCTATTTTTTATATCAAGCCTTATTGCTCCTGAACACTTTGCTCATAAAATATACAAGTTGTTCCACTCCATACGTTTCTTAGAAAATCACTACGTTTCTTAGAAAATCACTAAGTTTAATGCTTGGTTAGTAACAAATAGGTAAAGATATAAGGGTGAAAATGTTATATGGTGTGTCAGGATAGAAAGTGATGCTCTAAACACTTTTATTTTTAAGAATGCCTCATCGCATTTTCTCAACCATTTGAATCTCTCCTTTTTCTCAAACTTAGTGAAGAAGTGGAAAACCTTGTCACCCGTAAAGGAAAAAATGATAAAGGGTAGCAAGAGGCCTAGTTAGTCTTTAATCCTCTTTAATATTAGATGGAATCCTCATATCTAAGATGACTTGACATTTATTTGGATTTGTTTCTATGCCTCTTTTGGTGAGCATAAAATCAAATATTCTTGATTTCATGCCAAATGAGCATTTGGTTGGATTCATACTGCATATTGTAATTATTTAATGATCCTAGGATATCTTACAAGTCCGTTGTGTGAATCTCCCCTTATGAAGTATTCACTATCATATCATCAACTAAACCTTTAAGTTATGTCATATTTGCTTCGAGAACACCATGTCCATAGGCTTTTGATAGGTGGCTCATATGTTCTTAAGCCTAAAAGTACGATGTTATAATAGTTATTGCCATGGTTAGACATGAATTTTGTCTTGGACATGAATTTTTAGGACAAGATTTCCCTTAAAAAGTTGAGAATGGGTCTTCTCAGGTTAACATTGTAAGGGGATGTGACATCTACTAAGAAGCCAAGGTCGATTAACACTCACTTCACATCCCAATTTGCATATAAATTATGATGACCATGTAACATTTATGCGAGAGAGAACACCGACTGTGTCTTATCTAGAAAAGGTGATTGTGGGATTTCAATTCCTTCCCAAGGTTCTAGTAGAATTAGCTCGTGTGATGCTTGTTGTTAATAACTGTCAGGGTACCTTCTCTAAGATGATCTAGCTTCTATCCTCGGTGAAACCTCCAGGAATGGTATTGGTAGTCTTCCTAGAAATTTTCTCGAACATCCTCGCGAGAAGATAGTGAAAGAAACATTGAATAATGATGAGTGTGGCTCAGTTAGTTTCATCGGAGCCCTATTGTGGGCGTCAATTATACTTGTTAAAATTACAAATGCATGACAACCCCTCATGATTAAGGTCTATTATAGGCTTTGATGTTTTTTGTGTGGTTGAGACCTAGCTCACATAGGAGTGAGAAGCTATATGCATGTATTTATGTATTAGAGTTAGGTTATCCTTCTCAATTATGGTGTTGTGGTATATATAGCCACATTTGGTCTGGATCTAAAGCCTAATAGGAAATAGAAACAACTTACATAATGAACTGTTGATTGATATCCATAGATAATAAAAAACTCTAATGATTTCCTTAATATCATAATGGACTAAAACACACATCATCCTCATGATCATTGATGTGAACATAATATGGAGGATTCAGTCGATGAATATGAAAAAGGGGCGTCATATCCCACAAATGGGTGCTCGAACCATAAAAGGGGCAACCTTGGAGGGACAATGGGTGAAATGTATACCTCGATTATGCCTTATATGGGCCCCCGTCAGTTATACCACTATATAGTGTATTGAAGGAGTGACCAAATTAAGGTTTGTTGTTGGGATTGTTGATAGTAGTTTTTTTGAGAGGTTGGGGTGTGAGAAATTTGTTTTTGAAACTGGGTGATGTAAAATGTTTCTTGTTATGTGTCTTGGGTATGGCAGTATGTTTTTCGATTGTTGGTGCATGATGGAATTTGTGGAATTTCTTGTTGTGAAATTGTTGAGATTCGGTCGATTGGAGGTTTATGTTTGGATATAGTTTGCTTGAAAAAGATGGCTGTGATGGAAATTATGATGGGTAAACATGGGGAATTTCTCGCTACATGGGTTGGACATCTTGTTGGGTTAAATAAGAGTTACGTTGATGTGAATTGAGTGTTAGCCACATAGTTAAATGGAATTGAGTTAAATGGAATTAGGTGTTAGCCACGTAGTTAAATAGAATTGGGTGTGGTGGCTTGGATTTTTCACACCACATAATAAGTTGCCCTTCAAGACTAAACATTACCAATTATTTTGCTTCTCCTTGTTCAAAACGACAAAATTTTGTTTTCATGACTTGATCATGGGCATCTCGTATTATTCTGCAAGACATCTTGGAGGAGACAATACTTATTTTTGGAAGCTAATTTGGAGTTTGACCCTATAAGTCTAATGCATTTCAGTTAACTGGAACAAATTAAAGATGTTGTCACCCTCCAAATCAAGCTATCATTATAATCACATGGCTTGTAATAAACGTATGACCTCTCTATGAACTAATACATAAAATATAATATCTTCTAGTTTAAAAATACTTAATTTAAAAACGTGGAGAAGTCTTAAGGTGAAAAAATTACACCTTTCTCCTCCATGTAGATGATGACTATGGTTATTTGAATAATCCATCCCTTTGTGGTACCATCTCGAATATACAGAAAAATAAATTTAATTGTTTTTGATATAGTTCAATATGCGTCTAATATTGTGTGATTAAAATTTAAAAATTATCTTAAGCCATATGGATGTGTTGTCACTATATTACTAATAGAGGCAATTAATGGAATATGTGTATATGCCCAAATGTTAAGCAATAATACACATCCTCCCATATCCTATACTCCAAATTTAGTTGTGGCAATTACACCTATATGAAATTAGTCAACATAATGATGCAAAACCAAAACAAAACAATAAACATTTCATTCCAAGTAAGGAAGTCGATAAAGAAAAAAAAAGATGATTTAGTCTGATATGTGGATCTATTTGGAAACAATGTTGACGATGGTAATAATGAACTTAATGGTGTGGTGACCCATGTTATCAACTCTCAACCGATTAGTCTATACAACCCATTGGTTCATATGCAAAATATATGTTTGGAAGTTGTTGAACCTATCTCTATTTTTGGGAACTACACACGATACCTAACTTGCGGGGATTTAGAGATGAGAGAGAAGCTCAAAAAAAAGGAAGAGTGTGTTTTTGCCTTTCAACACTTGCATTTAAAAAATTCTCTTGACTATTTGGTTTCAAAATCTGATAGGGAATGTTAAGTAGTTAAATGTAAGAACTTATAATGCAAATTCAAATGTAGAGCTTCATTAAGAAAGTGGAATTTAAAGTGGGTGATTGGTATTATTGGTGAACCCAACACTTGCACTTTGTCTTATATGTCACAAGACCATTGAAACCTCGACTCAAACATTGTTTCAAAATCTGATAGGGAATGATAGGTAGTAAAATGTAAGAACTCAGAATACAAACTCAAATGCAGAGCTTCATTAAGAAAGAGGAAGTTAAAGTGGGATATTAGAATTGCTGGTGGATCCCACACTTGCACTTTATCTTCTATGTGACAAGATCATCAAAAACTCGACTCAAACATGATTAGTCACAACATCAGGGAACTTTTTGACAGTGGTGCTTCACTTAAAGTGAAGATCGTTATTTCCCATATTTTTTGAAAAAAATTCCAATACATAATCTCATGCAAAAAGGCGTGGATTGCAAAGAACAAGGAAATCAAATCTCTGTATGGAATTTGGGAGACATCTTACAATGAACTTCCATTGTGTTTGTTGGTCATGAAAACATATCTTCCCGATACTATTTTAGAACAATAAACATTACACGCATTTTCAAATGAGGGAAAGCAACAGTGACCTTCGGATCTTCCATCATCTTTTATGGAGTTTCCACCATTGGCCAAAGGTTTTGCATACTGTAAACTTATTGTGCAAGTTGAAGAAACATGGTTGCATGGAAAGTATAAAGGGACACTCTTAATGGTTGTGGTACAAGATGGGAACGAGAACAATTTCCTAATAGCTTTCACATTAGTAGAAAGTGAGACAAAAATTGCTTGGAGTTTCTTTCTTATGAATTTGAAAATGCATGTCACGCCCTAACCCAAACTATGGTTAATATCTAACATAAATGAATCGATAAATAATACATATAATGATCCTGAAAATGGATGACAATGTCTTCTATCTTCCCATTTGTATTGTATTATGCATATTACACAAGGAACTTCGCAATTTTTTTTTAACATGGGTAACAATCTACATTTACCCTTGCTACTAAAATTTATGCAATTATCTTCATCTACTTACCTTGGTTAATTTAGCCTATACAAGATATGCGTCAAATGAGCTGAAATTTAATTACTGTCGTGTGGACATACGAAGAAAAAACATATATATTTTAGTGAGTAAACAATATTTCGCGAGAAAAGTGGGCAATAACACATGACAAAGGACAACGGTGGATACACATGACAACCAAACTTTCCAAATAAATGAACTTGGTGCTTAAGGACACATGCATTCTTCTAATCATTTATTTGGTCCAATCAACATATTATAGGTTGGGATCTCTGTTTGGGAAATGAAGCAATGAATGGATAAAAAATGTTGACTTATGGGTAAGTTTACACAAATAATTGCAATAAAGGAATGACTAAAGAAGTGAGGAAATCCAACACTCATAATGTGATGCAATTTGTTCGTGAAAAACTCTATTTTATGGTCTATGAAATAGTTAACCATGAACGATGGTCGTGCAATAGGTCTTTCAACGTTGACCTCTAGAAGCAATGGTGTGATTGTGAGAAATTTCAAATTTTTTACTTGCCTTGCTCACATGTTATTGCAACATGTTCTAATATACGCTAAAAGACTAATCCATGCATGTCCAAATGTGTATAAAGTTGTTAACATATTTAAAGTCTACAAAGAATTTTTTTTTTTTGATTTCTTCATTAAGATAACTGACACGATATAAAAGATTTACTTTTTGTCATAATGAGTCTAAGCGAAAGGAAAGAAGAAAATAAAGGACACTCAAACATTACCTGCAATAGAACTAAAATAAACAATATTAAGAAAGAAAAAAGTAAATGTGAGATCCGTTGTCTAAGTGACCATAGTTGTTAAAAATATCCAAATGCTACGTTCACTTTTAAATAATTATGTTTATTTTTTAGTTTATTTTCTAATCAAGTTATTAGCTTATTTAGTGTAATATCTTTTCTCCATTATTATTATAAGTGTTTTCATCTATGTTAAAATTTTTTTAATTAAATTAATGTTATTCATTTTAAATATATTAATATAAATAATTGTAATGATATTTTTTAAAAAAAACTAAATTTTAAAAATATTATAACTTATCAAAGAATTAAAAAAATTATTTTATCATTTAAAATTATTTTATCATTTAAAATTATTTTATTATTAAAATATTTATTTTATTATTATTATATTGATGAAAATAATTAATTTAAGTTTTTAAAAAAAAGGAGTGTGAACCCCATTGAACAAAATCTACTCTCAATCCAATAAATAGTAGGGAATGTTGAAAGTAGGACATACTTCAAAAGAAGGCAAGCATTTAGTCTATATTCTGAAAGGTCAATTTTTTTAATATAGTTTTCCCTTGTATGCTCTTCAATTCGCTATGGAGTAAGGTCACGGTAGCCACATTTTAATGATGATGCATCATTTTATTCATTTAAAAATACCGCATTTTCTGTGTTAAAGCAAGGCTGAATTCAAGAAACAACAAAAGTGGTGTATAGAACAGCAATATCCAATTATGTAATTCCACTCTAAACCCGCAAATTCAGTCAATGATAGCTGAAAGTGATTAACTAAAAAGTGCTTTTTATATGAGTATATGACACCAATCGAAATCAAAGCAACTAGTATATACTGTCGTGCTGCTACATATATACTACTATTATATGTATTTGACAAGGACATATATTTAAATTTAAAGTGCCTTTAAACTTTTTTTTGACTTCTTTTGTGATTAGCTCTAGTGAGAAAGGCTGAATAAACTATCATAGGTTTGTGAAATAAATAATGATGAAACCATTTTCATTTCACAAATATTTCATGTGTTTCCAATGATGTGCATCACATCATGTGCCAAATTTGAATTTGTGGTGTGATGGTCAGAGTTATGGTGAGTCAGTTAGGTTTATATATTTATAAATACTATTACAATGTTTTGGCTCTATGATAAGGCATATATTCTTTGTCATTATCGTTTTACTTCATGTCATATAAAATATTTTTGGTTTTGTTTCCTACAAATTTTTTTATTAAAAAATACTTTATTATTTTAAAATATTAATAATTTAATTTTTAAAATTAAAATTTACAGGTAAATTTGAAAAAAAATTCACATAAAACTTACAAATTTTGACTTTAAGAATTAAATGTTACTATTTTAAAATGACTATGATGTTTTTTTAAAACATATTTTTACAGTGGACAAAATCAGAAGTCGCCTATGTGATAGAGGATAAAATGATATTAACCCTATATTCTTTATGGTATTTAATTACGAGTGAAAATGAAGGGAAAAAAATTAAGACGTGAGAAATAAATAAAAATTACGAGAGAGAAAAAAGTAATATACGGAATAAATTAAATATATTTTATATATAATTTGATATAAAAGAAAGAGAAGAGAATTACGGAAGATATACTCATAATTTTTAAATTTAGAAATATTTTGCTTAGTTAAAAAAGACTCATAAAATTTAATATAATTTGTACAATATTTTAATAATTACATAATTTTTTTATTTATTTAATAAAAAATGTTAATTACTTTGGGTTGATTATTGATATCTATATAAACGGGTTAAATGTATCTTTTATCTTTGATGATTTTTTTTTTTTGTAGAGGTGTTTGTGTATAATGCTAATATTGTTTTCTATTCCAGGACATGCCTCTGATCTTTATCCTTGATTAAAATTATTATTCCGGAAGTTGTAACTTTGATATTGTCTCGGTTTTTGTAGGTTCCCAACATAGTTAACTTTTTAAGTTGGGGACAAAATTCAGTAGAGTGATCGTTGTAACGTCCCGTTTTATTTAATATTATATTATATTAATATTTTTGAGTTACTGTTTGACGATTGTTTTAGCGATGAAAATATTTATATTAATCGATATACCTATTAATATATTTAGTGACGTTTCGTTCGGTCCGATTTTTATTCCGTTCGGTTCAGTAAAATATTATTAGGACCGATATTTAATTCTCCGGAATTATTTTAATTAAATGAGTTAATAATATTATTAGATATTATTAAGGTGTTAATTAATTAATTAAGTTAGGGGTGTGAGGACAAATGGCTTAGGATTGGGTTTACACCCTTAGTTTATTAGTAAGAAATATCATAAAAACACTTTCCTCATTTTCTTTCCAACATAACACCATAAACCAACATAGAAGCTTAGAAGCAAAGTTAGGGTTAGTAGTAGAAGAAGAAGAGCTTGAGGATTGGGTTTGTTGAATCATCAAGGATCATCCAATCACTAGAGGTAAGGGGTTTGATTCTCCATCTCATATAGTTAGGGTTTGATAGATATATTTTGGATTAAGGGAAAAATTGATAGGTGATTCATGAGTTTTGGTTGGTTGATTGTTGAAATGAATTAGAAAGGTTGGATTAGGAGTATAAATTATTGGTGTGTTATTGCTAGCATTGTAGGTAATGGAAATTATAAAATGGGAATGAAAAACTGTAACTGTTAAAAAAAACCAGAAACCATTTGCACAGGGAAGAAGAAACAAATCACGTGGAGAGTGGATGAAGGGGGAGGCGTCCACCTCAGCTTGAGGGGCGGCCGTCCCCCACTTCAAGGCCCCCGCCTCCTTTCCTTAAACAAGCAAGGGACGTTCGTCCCTGGTGGCTGGAGGGGTGGAACGGAAAACTGTGTTTTGGTTTTCTGTATACTGTGTTTTTGGTTTTCTGTTTTCTGCAGAACGGTTCCTGCATAATTCCTTAAGATAGCTTCTATTTCTTTAATTTTTTCCAATTTCACCTAGTAATAGTTTATATTAAAAAAATATAATTAGGACATAAGTTATCCGATTAAATTTAGAACACGATTATGTTCCGATTTTCGATTTCGGTAAATTCGACGACGGAGCAAGTTGCTCTGAATTCAACAAAAATTGACGTGCTAGCTAAGTTCGACGTGTAGAACGTAGTGGTGAGGTTAGTTTTTCGAAATTACGAGTTTTTACGAAACGACCCGAAATAGGCCAAATTACGGTTAAATTGAATCGGATTGTGTTTTAGTCGACTTAAGACACGTATGGACAATCCGATTGCGATGTTGACGATTATAATTAATGCCGGTTATTAAGAATAGCTTTCGCGACGATTATTGGTGTTTTGACTATTTTTCTATTTTTGGAATTTGGTGAATTAATTGATAATGATGTGGTGTGAACAAACATGATGTTTGCGATGGTGTATTTATTAATGAATACTTGTTGATATGCGATGATATGTTTATCTTGATGTGGATAAATATGGCGACGTGGACTTTATGTCAATTTTGATGAGCAATGATGATGTGTTGTTGTGTTGTCTTTATTTTTGAGTCACATACATTGCATTGGCGACGAGGGCTTTTATGCCAAGCGACGATGGGCTTTATGCCAAGTGTTCCTAATTATGGACAAAGCGACGGGTACCACATGCATAACATAGTCGAGTCTCATGGAGTCGGTTATGTTTATGTTTGAGTTGTTTGGCGTTGGGTTTTAATTGATGGATGATGATGAATTGTGATGATATATGATACTTTGTGTTGATGCGAGTATAATGATTATGTGATGAAGTTAAAGTGTTAATTTTATACACTAAATGCTAATTTAATGTATGTAAGCTTTTAATATATGTTGACATACTTTTATTAGCTTATATCATTTATAATTCCAAAACTATATATATATATATATATATATATATATATATATATATATATATTATCATGCCTTTAATTATATGTTTTGGAGTATCTCACCCTTTACTTGTTTCGTCGTTGCTTTTATATTGGTAACGTGTAGGTGATCCACGAGGATGATGAGGATTAGCTCGAGTCCCTTTATTTTGATTCGCTCTGCTCTGGTCGTAGTAACACTCGGGATTTGGGCGACGTTATTATTTTGATAGGATAGTTTATGTATACTATCTTATGATGATATAACATTATGTATTGATGATAACATGATGATATGTATATTTTGTGAACACATCTGTTGTGCTGTGAATAGTCATATGTGTACATGATGAATTATGATATGAATCGGTATATCTGACTTTTGATTTTTGTGATGTGCATTATAATGCAAAGTGATGAAAATGCGAATATGTGATGCCTCAATTTTTGTTGGATGAAATTTTGAAACTCTGATTTTATTATTAATTACGAGGGGTAGAATTGGGGTGTTACAATCGTTGCTAAATAACTCACAGAATATGATATGCCTTTAATTAGGCGTCTTGTGTATTTCTTTCATTTGTTGTGGGAGCTCTGACAATTGCTTTGTCAACTCATCTATTGTTTGGATCAACAACTTATTTGATGCTAGCATTGTGTCATTGGTGTTTAATTTTATGATGTAAGTTTTTCTCGAGCATAATTTATGTTCTACTGACTGGTGATCATTGAGTGTCATTCATTCAATTATTGCAATTGCATCCTTTGCGCTTTGTGCGATTAGAGATCCCCCAACAATAGCATTTAGCAATAACTTTGGTTTTTGTAGTAATCCATTTTTGAAGATGTGTATCTGGGTGAGATCATAAAAAATGTGGTTTTAACATCGTCTCATCATGAATTTATATCTCTCACACGCTTTACATGGAGTTTTAGTTGCGCCTTGGGAGAATACAATGATTGTTGTTTTAGCTTCCATGAACTTCTTACGAGGAAATAAATTTTTCAAGAATTTCTCCTCCAGTGACTTTCAGTTGGCTATCGCTTGTGTTGGTTGATCAAGGTACCATTCCTTTTCTTTGCCAACCAATGAGTGTGGAAACAACCTAACGGATATTACCTCTTATTCAGATTCTAGAGCTCTGAGTGTTACGAACAACTCATAAAATTTTGTGAGATGTCTAAATGGGTCTTTATGATTTAATCCCACAAAAGGGTTAGCATAAAGAATCTACAATAATTACGTTTTCATCTCAACTTGGCGAGTATTCCTTTGCGGTCTAACTATATGAGATAGTAATCTTGGAATGTCGTGTTACAACATGCTACCACCATTGTTGTTGGTTCCATTGTTTCCATTATTGTTATTTTTGTTGGTATTTTCTCATTCTTGTTGTTTTTAGAAGTGTCTGCCATGGTTTCTGACTATAACATATAAAATTCTTCTAAATCTTGTTGCTTGGCCAACAACTTTTCCTTTCTAGTCTTATTATTTGTATTGTCCAAAAAGTACATGTGTGTGCATATTTCTCTTGCAAGGGAAGGAAGACTCAGAGGTCCTAGTAGGTATATTACAGGTTTGCAAGGGCGGCAAGTAGCCTTATACGATGTTTTTTAAGGCTGTTTAAGAGACTGACTCATGTGAGATGAGAGGCCTTATTAGTGGTTACGACGTGGTTGTAGACGGACAATTAGATTGACGGGGTTAAGGATATTGAGGGAAAAGTCCCCTCTCAGTAGTAATAAAGGTGTATGACGTGAGAGCCTCCCTTTTCATTTGAGGGATGAAGTACTTATAAGAGTCTATAGGACCTAGGGTTGTCTCGGAAAGGGCCACCGTCCACTTAGTCAAATAGTAGACAATGGAATTCTTATTTCCAAAGGAAGCATGAGTCATTAATGACTCTAAATTTATCTTTACCCCAGACACCCCTTATCATATGTTTTACTCTTCCCTGGGCAAGGAAAACTTAAGGGTGAGACAATACTTCCCTTCTGGCGAGCTCGTGTCGTCGCCTTTTCCTAGGGCAATCCCAAGTTGTCACCCTAAGCAAGGTTATTTGCAAATATAACACTACACAGTCCCTCAAACATGTGTCTTTCAACAGAGGGAGAAGTGTCTTTTACTTGTGGCTAATGGGAGTATCTCAAGTAATCATGTTTTCCCTGATGAGGATCTAGTTGACCTTTTTGGAATCCAAGCCTTTACTGACTTACATACATGCAGCTTGGCCGATGAGGCGCTAAGTCCATCAAGTGAGATATTTAGTCTTCCATACAACACTTCCATCAATCCCTATAGCAAGACTTGTCACCAAGTATCCGGGTCTTGATTTCGATTGCACCCCTCAGGGATGATATTTTGAAGCAATCTTGATCGAGGAGATACTGAGCCCCATAGACGAGAGTTTTATCAGCTCTGGGAATTTTAAGTCCCTCAAACTTTGTATCATGCAACCCAAATTAGGGAGACGTTTAGTCCCTTGGGGGAAGGGTATTCAATGTTTTAGGAAAGACATCTATCAAGTCCTCTAGCAAGACTTGACACCAAGTCTCTGAGGCTTGATATAGGTTATGCCTCTTATGCACTACTATTAGAGGAAATCTCGCATGTTAGTTCAATGTTTTATGGTTGGCTAAATACTGGATAAGAATGGTTCTAAACATGGTTATATGTTGATGTTGAGTAAGATATTGTACCATCTTTATCAATTGTCATAACATTTTTGTTGTTATGAGTTTTTTAGCTATATTATGGAGTCGATGTCATGACATCATGGTCTGATACAATATGCACGACTGTTTTAAATCTTGACAGTTTTGATTTTATTATGGAATATTTCTTTTGGATATGTTTCAGTAAATTTTGCAGGTAAAAAATATCTTATCTGGAACAAGGTTTTATATCTCCAAATGTACATTGGTTACTAAATTGGGCCTTGAGACAACTTAGGAAACCTTGTATTGGTCGTTCCAAGATTTAAGGATATTTTTATTACACAACAAATACAACTCTCAACTTGTGGATCAAGAAATATCCGATGAACATTTCGAAGCCCATGGATTTAAGAAGTGTATTTAAAGATAAGACCTAAACCTAAAGTGCCAACTTTTCATCTTTCAACAATTTTAAAATTAGGGGAAGAAAATAGTCTTAGGTTTTGAAACAATTTTTTATGTTGTGGAGGGTTTTGTCAGCCTTGTATCTTTCGATACATGTGGTAGACATTGTGTTCTCAGTCAGAAGCCTTTCGGCAATGATTTGAGTATTGTTCTTGGATGAAACTTGTAAGCAAATCCAAGCATTATTATTAGTCAAGAGTCTTCGCTAGTTATTGTAATGGAAGTATGATCTTCTCTTTGAGTTATAATTATTTTACTCACTAGGATTGGTACTGTTAGATATCACTTATGTGATTTAGGAAGTTAGATGGAGATTTCTCATATTAAGGAGGTCCTTAGGTAGAATTTGCATTAGGTAGTGATTAGGCGAGAAGTTGTAAATGAGGGAGTTTAGCTTTGAACTAATACTACTGATAATGGACTTCCTTCCTTGCTTGGTAGACCCCAAAGTATGTGAACTGAGTTAACAACTCTCTGTGTTTTTTATAATTATGCAATTTTGATTTCTGTATCTCTTTCAGCTTGATGTTTGTGTCTAGTCTGTCAATAGATGTTGTGACATCTATAACGACATTGTTCTGATGTTGAAACATCAGTATAAACATGTGTTGCCTGTACCATAGAAATTTCAATTAGTATCAAAGTAGGAGGCCTAGTTTATTGGGTGAGCTCCGGGTAGTATTTTTCTGGTACTACTTTCTTTTGAATGATTGGAGTGATAACGTTCTAGTTCTCAATTGACAGTAGAGCTTGAATAATTATCTGGATCTGAGATTCTTGGTTCTGGAGAGATAAAAAGGAAGAGGTTGAGTTGGTTCTTTATCATTCTGAAATTATCAAATTCATGATATGTGGAAGTGGTAAGTTCTCTACATTACTTGTATTTTAGTCAAAGATACTTGAGAATTTCTCAAGTCCACTCATAAAGGCACATATAACTATGTTGTGAAGAAAAGTATTCAAATGTGAAGATGATCAAGAGAAGTTTTCTTAGGTTTCTAATAAAGTAGTTTGACATGAAATTTGACAAGCTATTGAAGAATAACAAGAGAATTCTTTTTCAAATTACAAGTAAGTGTCCCCTGGTCTATAATGAAGGGTTCTTATTATTTTTGTTTCTTAGAAGGCAATCTAATCAGGTGTTGAAGATTTTGGACAGGATGTCTAGACCAAATGTCCGTAACATCTGGATTAACTTTAGCATGTATGTGATTCTAAAGAAAAAGGCTAGAACAGGAGTATAGATTGATCAATTTCAAAGCATTCTTATGAATGTGATGACCTTGGATCTTTGTTGGGAGAATGCCCTACTGATCTCAAGAAAAACTGTATGAGTTTTCTATTTTTGTTTTGATTGGAAGATAGATTTCTAATTAAGATTTATGTATTTGAGAAGTATCTTGTGAACTACTGACTATTTTTCTTCAAAGATTTGTATATTCATAATAAAAAGGGTCGTCAACCATGAAGAAAGTAGAATGTGATTTATTTATTATCTTATGTCTTAAGAGAATGAAGGATTTCCTACCATCTATAACTTGGAAGATGAAGTGATTCTATTAATCCTAAAACATGGTATCATAGATCAAGTCTGTAAGGATAGTTCAATTTTGTTAAATGAGGTTTCTTCTAGAGGAAAGATAATTGGAAGTATTGGGTTTTCTAGATAGGATCAACTAAGAAAATCTCAAGTGATAAGAGGTTATTTTATCAATAGGAAAGTTAAGTTAAGGATGTCAATTGTTATTTCTTAACATTGTAATGGACACCAGCTTACTCAGCTATATGCATATACTTGCACTGAAGGTATCTCTTATGTGGGAAGTTAATTTTAATAGTTTTGGTTACTTTTCAAAGTCAAGTTCAATCTTGTTTAACCAAGGAGTGGTTAATACCCAAGAAAGGTGATTATTACCTTATATGTATACCTTTCTTAGATATTCAACTAAGATGATTGGTATTTTAGCACTAACTGTTTCATACACTTAACTGCAGTAAAAGTGATTCTAATGGTTTTTATAACTCTCATTATAATCAACTGTTACTTTGTTGATGATGTTAAAAGGGAAATTTAAGGACATTGGTTAACTAGAGAATTCATGATGGATTCTCTAAGTTTTGGTAATTGGGTTTCTTCTTACTCGAGGAATTATTACCTTTATGGTAAATATTAGTCAATTGTATATCAAGGTCTCAAGGTATATGTCATCAAGGAATAATGTTCTGCCTTTGTGAGATTTTTGAAGTTCATCTGAGGATTTAAGAACAATTTCTATTTGTGGATCTCATGAGTATTTAATTATTTATCCTTTTTCTTGGTGGTTAAGAAATAAGAATTCAAGATGTCACACCATATGGTACAATATCAAACACTTGCAAAATCTCTAGAACCTGTTCTATGTGTTGTTTAGTTAAATGCAAGGTGGGTGTTCAATGAGTTGAGTATTGTTCTTGGATGAAGCTTATAAGAAAATCTGATTATTTTTCTTAGTCAAGAGTCTTTACTAGTTAGTGTAATGTAAGTATGATCTTCTCTTTGAGTTGTAATTGTTGCAATCACTAGGATTGAGAATGTTAGATATCACTGAGTTGATTTAGGAAGTGAGATAGAGATTTCTCATATTTATTATGTTCCAAGGTAGAAGTTACATTAGGTAGTGATTTGGCGAGAAGTTGTAAATGAGGTAGTTTAGCTTTGAACTAATACTGTTGATATTGAACTTCCTTCCTAGCTTGGTAGCCCCCATAGTAGGTGAGTTGCACCGAACTAGGTTAACAACTCTATATGTTATTTATTATTTTGCAATTTCAATTTTTGTATCTCTTTCAGCTTGATGTTTGTGTTCAGACTATCAATAAATGTTATGACATCTACAATGACATTGTTCTGATGTAGAAACATCACCAAAAATATGTGTTGCATGTACCAGAGAAATTTCATTGATTGAGGAGATAGTGAGTGCCTTATGCAATATTTTTGCCAGCTTTGAGAATTATAAGTCCCTGAGATGCCATATCATGTAGCCCAACTTGGGAAGACACTGAGTCCATCCGGTGGGGTGTTTATCCTTTTAGGCGGTACTTTCATCGAGCTGTATAGCAAGACTTAACACTAAGTCTCTGCGTGTTGATATATGCCGCTCTCATTAAGCATGATTTTTCGAAGCATTCTCTCCCGGGGAGATACTCAGCCCTTCAGGTGATAATTTCATCTTGGCCAACTCGAAATATCTTGAGAGGATGGCAAGGATCTTCCTATGAAAGTTCGGTTGCGTAATTTCCTCGAGGGGCGATAATGACCCTTCTATGAAGGTCCAACGTATAATTTCCATGAGGGGAAATAATGATCCTTTCGTGAAGGCCCATCATATAACTTTCATTAGGTGTGACAAGGATTCTTCCATGAGGGTCCATCATATAATTTCCACGAGTGGCGACAAGGATCCTTCTACGAAAATCGAGCACATAATTTCCACGGGGGTGACAAACATCCTTTTGGGAAGGTCGGGAATATAATTTCCACAAGGGGAGACAAATATCCTTTTGTGAAGGTCCAACATATAATTTCCACGAGGGGAGGAAAGGATTCTTATGTGAAGGTCCAACATCTAATTACCACAAGAGGCAACAATGATCCTTCTGTGAAGGTCCATCATGTAATTGCCACGGGGGAGACAATGATCCTTAGGTATAACCATTGTATCTCGTGGATCAATTCCTTTTGAAGACCTTTGTAATTGTCTAGCTTCTTCATGAGTCCTTTAAGGATTACCTGGTTTAGTGATTCAGCTTGTCCGTTGTCTTGAGGGTGTACAATGGAGATGAACTTTGTCTGCATGCATAAATCTTTATAGAAGTCAGTGACCATGGTGCTAGAAAATTGGGTTCCATTGTTTGAGACAATGGTGTCGGGGAGGCTGTATCGATATATAATCATCTTTCTACTATGATTTTTTCAACTGCCTCCAACTCTATCCACTTGATGAAATAGTTTACTCTCAAAATTAATAATTTTAGTTGACCTGGTGCTAAAGGGAATGCACCTAGTATATCCATGTCTCATTGGTATAATCGTTAGGGTGAGTTCAGTGATTGGAGAAACTGTACGAGGGCGTAGTGAAGGTCAACATGCCTCTAGAATTTATCACACTTCTTGACGAATGCAATGATATCTTTCATTAGTGTGGGTTGATAATAACCTTCTCTTAATAGCTTATGGGCGAGCTTTTTCCCGCTAATATAACTATTGCACGCTCCCATATATACTTGTGTGAGCACTAAGGCAATGTCTCTTTCATTCAGGCACCTCAACATAGTAATAGCCCTACCTATTTTGTAAATCTTACATGAGGGTATGGTGTACTTGGCAGCTTTTCTTATGGTATTCATCACTTCTCCCTCATATGAGGAGAGTTCTCCATATTGTAGGTAACATAGTATAGGAGACATGGAACTGGACTCAGGGACGAGTTCTACAGAGTATGCTTTATCTGCCTCAATGCTAGGGTATGTGAGAGTTTCATGTATCACTGTCCTATTGAACCCTACAACCTTTGAGGTGGCTAACTTAGACAAGACATTCTCCCTGAAGTTATGTTCGTCGGGGATGTGCTCTACTTCGAAAGAAAGGAAATGTGGGGACATATTTCGTACCCTATGCAAATATTTTATCAACAAGGGCTCATTGTCCTGATATTGTCCCGAGATATGGTTCGCTACCATTTAAGAGTAACTTTTGGCTTTTAATATGGTAGCTCACATTTCTAGTACGATGATCATATCGATGATTAACCCTTCGTGTTCTGTTTAGTTGTTGTTGGAGGTGAACTCGAAATTCAATTCCTTTTCAATAACTATCTTTCCCGATCCTTTGAGAACTTTTCCTACACCACTTCCTTTTATGTTGAAGGCATCATCCATGGATAACGCATATTTCGAAGAGGAATCATCTTCGATAGGAGGTCTGAGTTAGATACAATGTTGGCCAGGGCTTGATATCCGACGCTTCTCCATGCAACATATTTGATGTTGTATCTAAGAGATTTACTAACTAGGATACCATCCTTCCCTCCAGGTTGAGTTTCTTCAACACTTGACGAATAAGATAATTAGTTTTTATCAGGATGGTGTGTCCCTGAAAGTATGGGCGGAGTTTTCTTGCTTACATGACTAAAACAAGTGCGAGCTTCTCAATATTCCAGTAACGTGTCTCAGTGAGGAATATGGTGTTGGATAAATTTTCCACCTCTTCATCAATGGCAACCCTCTTTTCTTTGAACACCTTCTGCTTCCTTTGTGCCACAAGTTTGGAGGATGGATGGATGGTGAGACAATGGCTCACGAACTTGGTGTTTATGTCTAGCATGTATGAGGGTCCCCAGGAAAACATGTCTCATTTCTTTTGAGTTGGTCAAGTAGCTTCATCTCCTTCCTCACAAACAAATGTGTTCATATCTTTGTGACTTGATGGGCGTGAGGTCCTATTTGGACTTCCCTCAAGTCTTTTATGGGCGTGATTCATTTCGACTCCGCACCCAGCCTAGGGTCACAACATTTGAAATCACCATTTGGAACTTTATAAGGATGATAATCTACAAGGGAAAGCTCTTCTCTAGATGTCTCTAGGCTGCTCAAGTAACATTCTCGAGCCACTTGTTGATCTCATCGGATTGTTCCCACTCTACCATTTAGGAGTGTATATTTCAAGGTTAAACATCGGGTGGATACGATTGCTTCTAGGATGTTGATGACCGGGCTCCCCATGATGATGTTGTAAGGCCATATGGTGTCCATGATGAGGCAGCTAACATTGATGGTTTTGGTGTCAGCTCCATTGTCTTAACTATTTTCTAGGGTCATTAGTGTTTAGGGTTTAAGGGATAAACTATACCTCATTTCGGGAGACCCCATGTCTCTGACTTTTCCTAAGACGGTCCCAAGTTGTCGCCCTAGACAAGGTTATTTAAAAATGTAACTGTACCTTCTTGTTTCTGCATGCGGGTTGTTCTATTTCAGGATCAAATATAAGTTTCTTCTTTAGGAACCTTTCCTTACATAAACTAATAACAACATACTAGAAAATACTTGTTAGCAAGTTAGTAACAATAAACCAAATATGCATAAATATAAACAAATATAAACATAATACTTGAAATAATAAAACTATCACAATATCTTTAAAAATTAATGGTAGTCCGCTAAAGCGACACCATTTTATTGCAAGTATAAAAAATCAAGTGCAATATTTATCACCTCCACAAGGATTAGTTGTGTTTTAAAGACCGTTTACCATTTTCTATAACTATAATAATGGTTTATAATGTTTTTGATTGGTTTATGAATATGGAAAGTAAAATGAACTTTGGTGATTAATAACTAAGAAAATTTACCAAGGGTTAGATTTTATTAACTTGTTCTCATATAGTATCCTTGATCAGTAATATGCAATATAATCACCTATTAATATTACCACTCAAATCTCTTACCACAACGCATGTATGTGTCAACGAAGTGAGATCAGTAGTATTATCTAATAGACAATGCTTAACCTATTAATAAATACAATGTCATTAATTTTCAACAATTTATATAGATACTAAACCTAAATCTATGTCTATAATTTAACATATCTAATATTTGGAAAATTTGAATCTAGTAATGACCAATACCTTTTGAGTATCAAGTCATAACATGAACACATGTTTTAGGCGACTAATCCAAAATAAGAACTATGAACAAAGCATTCATTAATATTAAAGCTTAATAATTATTACATTGAACTCAATGATCAGAATCAAAACATAAGCATTAGGACAACTACATATAAACCAATAAATATCTACGCTTACTCATCGTAGTTTAACAATTAATCCCTAGAAGAAAGATATCGAAAAACATTTGTTGCTGATTCCTTGGTCATTGCTTCCACCCTCTATATTCCTTTCTTTTCCTCCCATGTTGTGTTACTGACCACCTTATAAGATAATTAATCCAAGTTCTCACAATATCTCTAAAATATGTCTAATATATCTTCAATTGAACAACCTGAACCTCTATTTATAATGGTCTAGCCTTCCATTTTCGTTAAGAGAGCTTTGTACCTTTCTTAGCGCGCCTATAATATTCCTCATTAAAAAATTCCAGCTTATATGCAAGTGGTATTGGCCGCCTTAATATTTTTTTAGAGTGCTTCTAGCTTGCTTAGCAAGCTAACCCCTTGCTTTTTCCTTGAAGTAATTTAATTATGAAGCTTTCTAACACACCATACCTTACTTAGCACACCTAATAGTGAGTTTTAGTGCCTGGACTGGGTTTTCTTGCCATATTACTTCCTATTTATGGCTTATCCGGGGTATGGTTGTTGGCTAAGCAAGCCTTGATGTATGAATGGTGCGCTTTTGTCTATTTTGGATGCTTTCTTAGCCTTTTTTCATGTACTTTATAAATACAAAGTTACAAAGTTCACACAAGTATTTTATCATATTTTCTAAATAGCGTGGTCATTTATTACTTAAAAAAATTTAATAAGTGCAAATGGTTTTACCTATTTTTAGCACTTATCGGGTACCAGCCTGGCCATGTGGTACTCATTGGATTGCTGTCAAGAATATACATAAGCACTTGAGAAGGATTAAGGACTTATTCTTGATATATGGTGGTTAGGAAGAGTTAGTTGTAATACGATACACCATTTCTAGCTTCTTGACTGATAAATATGACTTTAAGCATAATATAATTACGTGTTTTACTTAAATGGTGGCATTGTGAGCTAGAAAAGTTATACGTAGGATACATTTGATGATTCTATAACTGAGGCTGAGTATATTGATGCCTCAAATGCATCAAATGAAGAAGTTTATATCAAGAAGTTCATAAGTAAACTTCGCATAGTCCATAACATTATGAATCTCATTGAACTCTATTGTGATAGTAATAGTGTCGTCACACTAGATAATAAGCCTATATCTCACCAATGTTTCAAGCACATACTTAGGCACTATCACCTTATACGAGAGATAATAGATAGAGAATATGTGAAGATATACAGAGTACCTACACTTGACAATGTTGTTGACCCACTGACAAAACCTCTTGTGTAGCAGAAGCATGATGGTTATACTAGATATATGGGTATTATGTGTTTGCTTGTCTGGATTTAGTGCTAGTGAGAGATTGTTGGTGTAGGCCTGTTAAGGTTACAAAGTCAAAATCATTTAAATCAAGAGATACTCTAGGATCACGCATTCAAGATGAGAGTTATTGTAGGATCAAGAAATCAAATCAAATTATAACTAATTAGAGGAAATTAAGCAATAGCAGTAGGAAGCAATTATTATGACAACAATTTTTTTTATATATATTGTACCGATATACCTTGTGAATAAAATAGCAAAAAAATTATTCATCATATGGTATCAGCTACCTCTTAGACACAAAAGAGTGCACGATCCATCATGTCTACAGATTCCGCAAACACAGATTCTACCATGCCAGGCAACTCCTCAAACACAAACATAAATCCTATCAAACTTTCACCTCTAAAACATGGTGCCCAAATATCCATTAAACTTTCTGCGTCCAACTTTTTAGCTTGGCGCCGCCAAATTAATTCACTACTTGCTGGCATGAAATGCATAGGCTACATCACCGGCAAAGTCGAACCACAACCTAAGATTATCACCACCAATGGCATCTCAACAAACAATCCTTCCTATGAAGATTGGTTAGCCAATGATCAACTTATCGTTAGATTTCTACTCACCTCCATGAGTGAACGCGATATCGTTGCCTTCTCTTCATGTGACACTGCTCGTTAACTATGGCTGGCCATTGAAGCCAAGTATGCAAATCCATCACGAGCTCATGTGATGTCTCTCAAAAATCAGCTACAGAGAAGCCGTAAAGGCTCTCAAACTGTCACTGAATTTTTATTTCAGGTGAAAAGAATCGCTGATGAACTAGCAGTCTTGGATACTACAATCTCAGATTACGACATCACTCTCTATGTACTCAATGGTCTTGGATAAGATTATCGTGACATCGCTGCCTCCATTCGAACTAGAGAATGCTCCTTCACCTTTTAAGAGTTACATAGCCATCTCATTGCACATGAAGAATTCCTGTAGAAAGAAGATGCACATGCAGATGTTACTGTCCCAACAACAAACTTCCATCAGCGAAATGGATCTCGGAATTTTTGTGGACGTAGTTCTTTTCATCGAGGCAGTCGTCATGGATCGAATCAAAATATAAATCCTTTTCCATCAGATTTATTCCACCGAACGCAGTCATCCCCACGCTACCAAAATGCATCAAACAACCATAGTACAAATCGGCCTCTCTATCAAGGACCATCGAGGAACCAAAACCATTTTAATCATCAAGCGAATTTCCCACCTCCACGCTGCCAATTCTGTGACTTTCCTGGACATATAGCCAAATATTGCCCACAACTTATGAAATTCAGCCCTACTGCTAATTATATTGCTGCAAATGTAAACCGGATCCTTGACAGTGGAGCCAATCATCACATCACTGCAGACTTGAACAACTTAAGTCTTTACTCAAACTACGAAGGCCCTGACTCGGTCACAATTGGAGACGACTCAGGTTTAGCCATTACACACATGGGTTCAACTCATCTCTCTACTCCTTCTACTATTTTTAATCTTAACAATATTTTGTGTGTTCCAAAAGCAAGTCACAATTTAATTTCTGTTTCCAAATTCTATCAACAAAATAATGTGTATGTTGAGTTTTACCCTTTCTCCTTTTTTATGAAGGAACTCAAGAAAGGGGCGACATTAATGTGCGGTCCAACTAGTGGTGATCTCTACACCCTCCAACCCTCCCTCCCCACTCCACCAACCAACCTTCACGTATCACAACCCACCAACACCCTTTGGCATGCTCGACTAGGCCACCCCTTACCCAAGACACTTCATCAAGCTCTCAAGACATTTCTACCTTCCAGTTCTCATATTTCAAGTTCTACATGTAACTCATGCTTCTTGAATAAAAGTCACAAATTACCATTTCATGAATCATCAATAAAAACCTCTACTCCACTTGAATTAATTTTTTCTGATATTGGGGGTCCCTCTCCAATAACCTCTGTTAATGGTTATCGATATTATCTTATCTTTGTTGATCACTTCACTCGATATTCGTGGTTATATCCATTAAAACAAAAAACTGAAGTTGTCACAATCTTTCCTCAATATCAAAGAACTATTGAAAACTATTTCTCCTTCAAAATTAAATCCATTTATACTGATGGAGGGACAAAATATATAAAATTAAAATCCCACTTTTCCACACATGGTATATCCCATTTCATCTCTCCATCATACACTCCAGAGCACATCGGACTAGCCAACCATAAACATCGACACATTGTTGAAACAACCCTCACGCTATTAACTCATGCTTCCATTCCATTAAAATATTGGTGTTATGCATTTCAAGCCTCTATATATCTCATTAACATAATGCCCACTCCTTTAATTTGTGATAAATCACCTTTTAAATGTCTTCACAACAAACTTTCGTCCTATAAAAATTTCAAAGTTTTTGGATGTCTATGTTATCCTTGGCTACGTCCATATGCTCCAAACAAATTATCTCCACGTTGTACACCATGTGTCTTCCTTGGTTATTCTACACAATATCACTCTTACATTTGTCTAGATTGAGCCACTCGAAGGGTGCATCTATCCCGCCATGTTGTTTTTGTTGAAGACCAATTTCCCTTCTCACACCCAAACCCACAACTCTCACCTCCATTACTGCCACAACATTCATGGCTCCCACTTCCCAATATCTTGTCTCACCCACATCAACATAACACATCCAAAACCATAATTCCTAATTCCATACTACAAATCCCTCTCATTACAGCCCCACGTGACTCCCACTCATCCCCTCAAACCAGCTCCAATGTTAATCATGCCATTTCTACTACACCTCAATCAACTGAACCTACACCTTCAAACTCAAATAACATCCGACCATCACCTTTACCCACACTTACATCGACACAAACCACACCACCATTGGAACGTACATCAACGTCATCCTCTGAACCTTCGAGACCCATCACACGGTCCATGCATAACATACACAAGCCAAACAAAAAATATTTACTTATCACAAAACATCCTTTACCATCATCGCATGAACCCACATGTGTATCACAAGCAATGGCTTCCTCTGAATGGCGTGCTGCCATGGCTTCCGAATTCAACGCATTGATGCAACAAGGAACTTGGGATTTAGTTCCCAAAAACACAACATCTAACCTCATTGGATGTAAGTGGGTGTTTCGAGTAAAACGCCGCCCATTCGCGAAAGGATTTCATCAACTCCCTGGACTAGATTATGATCAAACATTCATCCCTGTGGTTAAAGCTTCAACAATCCGGTTGGTTCTCACATTTGCCATTCAACAGCGTTGGCAAATTCGACAGTTGGATGTAAACAATGCGTTCTTGCATGGTAAGCTTCTAGAAACCGTATACATGCAACAACAACCAGGATTTCATCATCCATATTACCCTGACCATATCTGTCGGCTAAAGAAGTCCTTGTATGGCCTAAAACAGGCCCCTCGGGCTTGGTTCAACACCTTGCATTCTTTCTTACTCTCTTATGGGTTTGTCAACTCCAAATCAGATTCATCATTATTCATTTATCTAAAAGGAGATGTCAAAGTCTACACCTTGGTATATGTTGATGATATTTTAATTATAGGTAATAACAATCAAGCAATTTCTAAGTGCATTTCAACACTAGCCACTAAGTTTTCCATCAAAACTTAGGATCCGTTCATTTTTTTCTTGGTGTTGAAGTCATTCCCACCACTCAAGGATTATTTTTGAGTCAACATAAATATATTCATGATCTGCTTGGTCGCACAAAGATGAAAGATGCACAGATGGTCCATTCACTGATGTCCACATACTCTCCTCTTACCAAAATCGATGGCCCAAGTGCAACAAATCTTACAGAATACAAAAGCATCATAGGGGCTCTACAATATCTGTCCATGACAAGGCCTGACATAGCCTACACCGTAAATAAGCTCGCACAGTTCATGCAACATCCATCATCCACACACTTCACAGCCTTGAAAAGACTTCTTCGGTATCTCAAAGCCACCATTTTTCATGGACTGCACTTAAAACGTTCATCTTCCCAAAATCTTTATGCATTTAGTGATGCCGATTGGGCTGGAAATCGGGATGACTATACATCCACCTCTGCACATGTTACTTTTTATGGTGGTAACCCCATTTCTTGGAATTCTTTTAAATAAAAAGTTGTTGCAAGATCATCCACTGAAGCCGAATACAGAGCTCTGGCATCTACATCCGTAGAAGTTCTCTGGTTGTCATCACTTCTCTCTGAACTACATGTCAATATACCAATTATTCCTACCATCTACTACGACAATCTCGGTGCCACTTATCTCATCGTCAATCTCATCTTCCATAGTCGTATGAAACACATTGACATGGATATTCATTTTGTCAAAGATCATGTTCGTAATAACAAGATTCGAGTTCAGCATGTTTCAACTAAAGATCAACTCGTAGATTGCCTTACCAAACCCTTATCTTGCGGGGTGTGTTAAGGTTACAGAGTCAAAAGCATTTAAATCAAGAGATACTCTAGGATCAAGCATTCAAGATGAGAGTTATTGTAGGATCAAGCAATAAAATCAAATTATAACTAATTAGAGGAAATCAAGCAATAGCAGTAGGAAGCAATTATTATGACAACAAATTTTTTTTCTATATATTGTACCAATATACATTGTGAATAAAATAATAAAAACATTATTCATCATAATGCCCTAAAGGAAAATATTTTTGTTAGAACTTGGTACTTATATCAAATTATTTATTAATAATAAGACATTTTTAATTATGTTTGTTTTTCCAAAGTAATAAAGTTTCTAGAACAACCAGTACATTTGATGAAGCATTAAGTGTGACTTGATCATGAGATGTCATTAAACATAAGACATTATTCTTAAAGTATTCATAGTCAAGTTTTATTGTGAAGTGGGATAACATTAAATCATTGAGCCTATTATGTGAATAGACTGATGATCACATCTCACATATCATAGATAAAGAGCTATCAAGTCTTTCCATAAGTGTGTGTGTATATATAACTTAAGGTTTTAGGTGGACAAGTGGTGTGTCTCCCATAAAAGTGTGTTGCTCAAACGAAATGTCCTGAATTAAGAATGCTCCTTGCTCGACCCTCCCCCCGAATTGCGCCAACAACTGGTATCATGAGCCTTTGGTTTCGAGAAGGGACCGACTTACTTGTATCGAAAGGAATCTCCACATGGGCAAAGGTAAGAGTCTCGCATGTAGGTAGAGGTGTTCCGTTGAAGAGAGTCAACGACGGTACAAGTGTGAGCGGAACATTGTGGTAGACTCACACTTGAGGGAGAGTATTGAAAATATTACAAGTGTGAGTGTGGGGAAATAGTCCCACATTGGATACGAATGTGGTGACTTGAGCATTTAGAAGTGGGAGAATCCACACACCTATCACCTTAAGATTTTAAGTGGACAAGTGGCGTGTCGCATATAAAGGTGTGTTCCTTAAACAGAATGTCCCGAATTAAGAATGCTCATCGCTCGATCCTCCCCGAATTGCGCCAACAATTACCACCAGACACATGTCTAGTCACCAAGGATAATAGTTTAATATTTTCCATTATAAATTTAGCTTTTAATAGAGGTTCATCTCACAACCTTTACCCCAAACTTTTATCGGGAGTTCAATTTTGTAACCTTTTACACAAAGCTTTATCATGGATTTAACTTATACTCTTTATTATTTAAAAGTTAAAGAGAATATCATTCTCTTAGTTTTACAATACTACTTGGAAAGACAACAAATATTACTTAAGCTATATACTTTTTTCTCTTTCAGCACTAAAAATATATGAAGTGTATACAAATTATGAAAACAAAGTGAAAGAAGAAGATAAGGTATTTTTTTTTATTTCTTATGTGTTTTTCAAAAGGCCACGATTCCCCTTTTTATGGTAGAGAAATTTTGCAAGAAAATGAAACTTTGGAAAAGGTCTAAACCAGATCATAATTGATTCTAGAACGATAAACTCTTCATAACTATTTATCTAAGCTCCCTAATAATTTATTCTTTAGTTTTGAATTTTTTTTGGCTTTTTCAAAGAGTTTTTCAAAAGAGCTTAAACGAGATGAAATTTTAAAATAGTTTTTATGAGTGAGTATATGTATTTTCAGTACTAGGAGAGTTGCCAATTATATTACATTATGATCCTAAATAAAAGAGAATACTTAAGCTCCATATAACAAATTTCCTTTAATTGATGAGAAGCACAAAAAAAAATTAAATTTATATCAATAGCTATAAGGCGAATTGGACCATGATAATCACATCATTGAAGATTGAAGGGAGCAACCAAAATGACATCCCATTCTAAATCTATATGAACGCATCATATTAAAGAGTAAACAACTTGCAATAATGTTCTGATTAAATATTTTTGTGTTATAAATCAGATATCATTTGCGCGCAACTGCATAAATTATTCTCTCAAATCGAATAAAATTATATAAATGGTAAAGTTTTCTGTCAAAATATTTAATATTGTTGCATGTCTAAGACAGAGATCAAAATCAAAATCTTTGATTAAATTAGAAGAGATCCTTATCATCTCATCCAAATGGACCGAAGTGATTAAAGATTCTCTTTAAGTATAACAGATTTTAGCCATTTTCTATTCATATCCATGTTTTTCTTATAAATGAATTTAATTTGTTGAATGATACATGGACTTGATGGATTGACATGTTGCACGAAGCCATGGTCGGTCCCGACTTCTTAGAGGTTCACAGCAAACAAAATAAATGGACTCCTAATTAAAATTGACTTTTACTCGCCTCCGAAATAAAGAATCTCGGAGGCAAGATCAATAATATGGAGTCTTAGTTGTTTCTAACAACAAAAAGAATTTCAATCAGATAAGAAGCAATGTGGAAATCATTAAAGAGTTCAAAATTACAATATGGTTAATTGAATTAAGAATGAAATTCTTCTAAGAGCATCAATTATTCCAATTTCTAAGCAACAAATATCATCTCAAAGAAATGAAAGTGGTGTTCTCTCTTACTTCAATTGTGAAAAATCAATTCATTTGACTAAAAAAAATAGGAGTATGCCTAAAGCATGTCTTATCCCCAATGCGCAAATTTACATGACTGATAAAAAATTTATTTCTACGAGTAGAAAAATAATAAATTAAAACAAAATGACAATGAATTTGATTTTATCAGAAAATTTTGATAATAAAATAAATTAATTATATGATAAACTTTTAATTCTTTAATTATAGTATATAATAGTTTCTAAAATTTTATACTAAAATAAAATTATAAAGATAACAATAAATAACCTTCAAAAATAAATTTTGATTTAAAATTTCATTATAAGTTTCAATTAATTATATATTATAATTAAATTTTGAAAAGCTCTAATTGAAATAAAAATTATATTAGAAATCCATTATCTTTCCATATTATTTTGTAAGAGATCAATATCGAACTGTTAACAAAAAAAACTCCTAGATGTAAGCTTTAATCGCTAGGCCACACATAATCATTGTATTAAATATTCGCTACCATATATATTTCTTAATTTCAGTATTATAATATTTTAATCACACCCCTGAAATCTAAAATCCCTATTTTTTTTAAACTCAGAACTGTGCGCCTGTTTGTCCGGACCAAGCGGGCCGGCCGGCCCTGTATGAAGCATAGACCCAATTACTCAAGTGATTAGAAAATAATAAGCCGCAGCTGTAAAGTCAAAGGGGAAAATCAATAAATGTGAAACTGTTGAAAAGAAAACTACAATAAAAAAAATAATCAATCAAAATAATAGTAACAATATATAGAAGGAACGAAGTTAACTAATGTAATACAGTACAAATATAGATAGTAGTGGAAAGAAGATGTATGTTTCATTTTTAAAATAATTTAAAAGGATAATGAAGGATACACTAATAGTTTATTTTTGAAGAAAGGATGCACTAATGCTAATTAATGTTGCCACTTATATAAGTACATAATTGGTCTAGAGATTAAGTGGGCTTAATCACTGTTTGAGTTTTGCATAAAATTGACAAAAGATATATGGACTGTGATTCACAGAGAATAGTGAAATGCATTGATCATTGGCTGAAAAACAAGATTTTAGGTTTTTGTACACTCAACACATCTTTAATTTTGTTGTATGTGTATTCTTTTAATTGTTAAATCTAGAACACAACTTAGAGACTGCATCAAATTAATTTTCAGCAACATGGAGAAAAAAAGAGTAAAAAATATTAGAATTTATTGGAGAAAATAGAAAAAACGTTGGGTATATAAAATATGTGGTTCATAGTTCAACTAATTTAAGATTTTTTATGAATATATAGTCTTAATGTGACTTGAATTCTAAATGGTTATTTAATTGACACTTTCCGTATTTTTTTAATCTTCTCAATAAATAATATCAGAGTCATAATTAATCTTATCAATTAAAGATTAGAAGTTAGATTCTTATATGAATCAAAATTAGTGTTGTGGAGTGACCCACAGGTGGAGGAGTATGATGAGTTTCTAGTTTTTAGTATAAATCAAAGCTAATGATATTAAATAACTTGCATTTATAAAAAAAAATTGTTAGGATTTAAATGTAAATAATTAATTTTTACATCAATTAAAAAAGAAATAAATATTGAGTATATAAGAGACATACTCATACTCCTATTTTTCTATTAAAGGTTTGGACAGTCTCTTAAATCCCTAATATATTTCTAAAAAATTTAATATTTTATTTTAAAAAATGTATATGAATTTTAATTCAAATAATTATTTAATAGTTTAAATAGTATTCATCGAAGAAAATTTTTTTGAAAAAGAAAACCCTTTTTAAAATAAAATTACATTAATTTTTTTCCCTTAAATACTATAATTTTTGAATGGACAAATTTTTTTTTTTATGTCTTCCGCCAACTAAAACGGAAAAGAGTGAAAAAGAATTAACACACTTCCATCATTTGAGTGGTATTTCTCCTTTTTTTTATAAAATTTATTAGTATTACATTATGTTAATTAATAGATAAAGAATAATATTAAAATATATATGATTTTAAAATATAGGTTTAACTAGTGTTCCTTGTGCTTGTGAACTAGGAATATACATATTAGGTGATGATATGATATCAATAGATATCGTTCATAACTCTTAAATGAAAATGAGCATACATGGAAGGTCAAAAGGAGGTTGACATAGATGATGGGTCGAAGGTGGATATAACAAGTGAACTGGAAACATTATGGATAAAGTTTTAGCCATTGGCGATGTGGGTAAAAGATCATTGAAAAGTATGAAGTTTGAAATTGCTCACCCCACTATGACCTTAATGTGCCTACTACTTTAAACGTAAAAATCAAAGGAGGAGTGAAGAAGAAAGGAAAAAACTAGTGGAGTATGATATTTATTAGGATACACCTTTCAGGAAAGTATGGAACCACTATGTCATTCCATTTCAGATCCTCTATATACAAACATATATCAGCAAATACTCTATCATGTCTATGACTCTCGAATGAACGCCATATGACATCAACAGGTGTTAAGTTGTCACACACGCTCCTAAGACTATGCTTTTTTTCAACTGTCAAAAAATACCAATGAATCAAACTCTGTTACAATATTAATATTGTCAATTAAAATAAATAAACAATAAATATTAATAAATAAAAATAAAGATAGATATTTGTAGTGGAGTGGCATATATGTCGAGCTGCTTGCAGATAAACATAGAAGTATCTCTTAAATATATGTATAGCGTGACTAATGTGGTTGTGCACAAGCTATATCTACCACTTCATGACAGGTTCCTAAATAACCACATATATCTTGCATCTACAAGAGTAAAAGTCTTGTCGACATAAATAATGCAACCAACCAATATAATCAAATAGGTTATGGCAGCACAATTGAATTAATCATCAGTTCGATGACGCTCGAATAAAGTGTACATTTACTCCAGCTTATATATGATCCCCTGCAATCATGAACCTCTCATGTTACCTCCTCTAAGAAACAACCAACAACTAAAAAACATAAGCAATAACACTTTCTTCAGTCATACCTGATAGGGATCCTAGAAATCACCAATGATCAGAAGGTGAAGTAGACAAGAAACATTGTACAACATAATGGTCATCTCACAAAAAGACATATGAAAGGATAATGTCTCTAAATGATATATCTATGCGAATGTTGATACTAGAGTTTTAGTCAGTTCTACTCAAAATGATTCTCTAGAGTGAAGATAAATCAGAGCCATCCAACCAACTGTAAATCACTTGTGGGGATATATTGGAACACATTCTATCAACTTACTTCCATGTCCAAAAATCTTTGTTTCATTTTTCGCACATCTTTCTTAAAAACAATTTAAGAGGTAAAATATAAATTATACACAATAATTGAAATTAAAGATTATTCAATTATAGACATTGTCCTACCATAAATGACGAGCAACATGTCGCTCATACCATACGAGATGAGATGTTTCGTACGACCACAGGGGTATTGAAATGATTTCTTCTCAAGTACACCCACACGATCTTCCTATACATTTGGTGTAAGTTGCCCTCCTAGTTCTACGCCTTCGAGGAATAATTTTGTTGTCACGTCCTCATTGCATCGACATTAATAAAAAAACTGTTTTAATCAATTTTGGAAGAAAAAAGAGACCAAATGATTTTCACCCAAGACATCCAATGACTAAAAAAACATAACCGAAGAACTTACTCAAAAGTCTTGTGAGAAGTATATTTGTGGAACAGAGAAGTTGGAAGTAAGACTTTCAGTATTGTTTTGTGGTTCAATGAACTTAGAAATAAATCTTTCGGGTTAGTTTTGTGGTTCAAAGAACTTAGAAGTGAGACTTTCGATTCTAGTTTGTGACTCTGAGAATATTGAGGGATAAGTATTCCGAATTTATTTTATAACTGAGAGAACTTGGTGATAACACTCATATACAGACAATTTTCTCAAGTTTCTCTCAATTTTTATCATTGGATCAAATAGAGAGAAAAAACTTTTTACACATATTATTTATAGATGAGTGTTTTTAACTTATATAAATTTCTTAACTCCATTAATATTTAGATAAAAGAAATATTTTGATTTCTTTAAAATTTGATTGGATAGGATATTATGTGAACATAAATTATCTAAAATAAATTAATAAATAAAATTTGAATGAATCTTGAACTGCATATCTAAAATTTATTGCTAAACATGTAATACCTTTAGGTTAAATCATTTTTAAGATTTTCGTGAGATAAATAAAGAAACACTAGTTTACTTGCAAAAACAATGATAATATTTATAAAAAAAAACTACCCACAATAATAAGATAATGCAAAATAATAAAATTGTATATGAAACAAGTTAACGATGAAAGTTCTGTTTTTTTAGCGAAAAGGTGATGATAAAAGTAGTGTGCCTTGGTTTTATATAAAAACGTTTATCTTAAAAGTATGCAACACGCGTAAAAAGAAGTACAGCATAAATGAACGAAAACATTGAAAAATTTGGAGATGCGGGGCATCGATCCCCGTACCTCTCGCATGCTAAGCGAGCGCTCTACCATCTGAGCTACATCCCCATGTCTGTTTTAAGTCTGACTAAATATATTTAATACATGGCTATTATAATATTTGTGATAGAAAAGGTCAAAGGTATTAATTACCAGATGACTACACATTGAACAACACATTTGAGATTATTAAAAGAAATAGAGACAACACAATAGAAACTTTAGGGTAAAATAGTTTCTTGCACTAATTCATTAATTTAGAAGCAATAAATCAACAGATATTATATTCAAAAACACTGACTTGTATTATGTTCCTTCCCCACCCCCACCATATATATTAATAAGTATAAAAAAAGATTTAATTTATACAAAAAAATATTAATATTAAACATGAATGAACTAAAGTCTCACAACATCTCACATGGAAAATAAATATTTGAACTATATTCAATTACCATATTATGCAGCGGTCTATGTTTGTTGTAGTAGCAATGATATGTATTATCGAAGTTAGTTAGCTTATCACTTAATTAGTTAGTTATTAACTAATTAATGACAATTAATTGTTTATTAGATCCTAACTATCATATTGTTGATTAGTTAATTGGTCTAGTTCATGTATAAATACATGAAGCAATTAGTAAAATCAACAACTCACAATATTCTTTACTGAAGATTAACTATGCAGGATGAAATCAATGCTATGAAGAGAAATACCACTTGACAACTTGTTGAAATTCCTCTTCACAAAGAGGATCTACTTGATTGTTCTACCTCTAAAGGTGGTAGTTTTGTAGTTGTTCTTCTTCTTGGGCTTAGGCCCTCTCTCTTACCAAAAACAATATACCTCCTCACTAAAAAACAATTAGTGTGAAGTTGGTGCTTAAGCTCAAATTTATTCATGATGGTACCTTACCCAAACACAAAGCTAGACTAATGGTTAAAGGGTTTCTTCATAAACAAGGTATTAATATGTTTGCACATATAGTACACATAGAAACCATCAAACTCCAAGTTTACATTCAACATTCAAACCATGAAATAATAATAATAAATGTCACATAGAATTAAAAAATAAATAAAAATTGTCAAGTAAACATCCACATCATTAAAAAATTATAATAAAAAATAAAAATAATAGTGATTGTGTATTAAGAGGGGTATAACAATGAAATCTTTAAATGTTAGGAACGAAATCTACAATTTTTTTTCAAAATTCGCCTAAATGTCAGTGGATAAAATAACTACTAACCCTATAATTTATAACTTGATGAAATAGCATACTTACTTTTCTATCACTTGGCGAACAACATGTATCTCTTCCACTATTACTATCGAGAGGGAGAATAGCTATAATTTTAGTCACAATATTTTAAAGAAACAAGCGGTTTAAGAGATTCACATTCTATTGACCATGTTAATTCAATAAGTCATTTAAATGTGATAAGAAGTCGTAATAACAACATCTATGGTGATATACATTATCTTCATACCTGGTTCAACCCAAAAATGGCACCAACATCTATATTGGTATCATCTTCTATAGACCAATACACAAAATAAGCAAAATTAGGCCACAAATTATTGAGACTCTTCCATAAATTAAAATTATTTTCCTTAACAATCACATCCTCATAACCGATAGTGTTCCCCATATATTTACCACACATAACTTCATAGCAAAGAGATTGTTCATTACACTGGATGGCTAAAGCAAGCTTCAAAAGACAAACACTTTTCATAACATCCAACTGTCTAATACCCAATCCCTGTAAGAAATTTGGAAGCGTCATCACACCCCCTTCACTGAATGAACTCTTATATGATCTTCTCTATCACCCCAAATAAAATAATGTTATAACTTTTGAATCTCGTGCAAAAAAACTTTAGGAATACTCGTAGTCATCATAGTAGAGATAAGAAGGGTATCAATAATAGCTTAAGAGAGAGTTACTCGGCCAACAAATAAATGTGTAGAGGTTTCAAAGAGGCCAACTTCAACTTAACTTGCTCTAGGTTATAATTAAAATCAGATCTTCTTGGTGCTCTACAACTTAGCTTGTTCTAGGTTAGAATTAAAATCAGATCTTCAACTTAACTTGCTCTACGTTCTAATTAAAAACAAAGTTTGTTTTGGTGCATGTCTTCAAAGTGGAATTCAAGTTATCAAGGAAATTGTCAAAGTTTCTACTAAACACATAAAATTCATCCATAAATATCTCGATAAAAGACTCAATCATATTAGAAAATATAAAAGTATGCACCTTTGAAAATTTGCAGCAGCGTTGCATAATCTGAATGACAATCCATGGTAATCGAACACTCCGAAAGGGTATTTGAAATTGGTCTTCTCTTGGTCTGTAGGATCTACAATAATTTGGTTGTATCATGAATAACCATTTAAAAAACAATAGTATACTTGACATGTTAATCGTTATATCATATGATGCATAAAAAGTAATTGAAAATGATATTTTCTCGTTGCTTAATTCAACCTCTTGCAATTAGTACACATCCGCCATCAGATAATTATTTAAGTTGAAATTAAATCATTATTTTCATTTCAATGGCTGTCATACCTCCCGTCTTAGGGAGTACATGCACATGGGTAAATCATACTTGCTTCCAGCAATTCTAAGACTTTTTTACTTACCACCACTTTCATGGTAGGATTTAGTATTCTTTGTTGTTGGACTACTAGCTTGAATTATTCCTCGAATTTTATCTTGTTCATGCAATAAGTTGGGCTTATACCCTTGAGATTAGTTACACTTCAACATAATGCCTTCTTATTATTTCTTAAAAGTCTTAACAACTTCTCTTCTTCTAACTAATCTCCTGATCAACCTCTTTAATAATATCGATTCAATTAAATTGTGGAAAAAGTTATTTTTAATGTGAAGCCATGAGACATCATAAGGAAAACCCACAATGTCAACACGTTAAAAATAACATTTTCCTTTATGAATTTGTGATTTAAATCCCCCAAATATACATCAATACGTGTTCTACCCATTACTAAGAACGGTCTTCCCAACAATAATGAGGTTTCTGCATATTTCGACTTGTCAAGAATTAAAAAATCAGAAGGAAATAAATGATCATCCATCTTCATAACATATTTCCCAGCACTCCATCAAGATATGTGATAGAAATACCCGCCAATGTCAAATTCATTTTAGTCGACTTTGGGTCACACAGTTTAATTTTTCATCATGAATAGCGGTATCAAATTAATGCTAGCTCATAAATCACAAAAAGCATGGGAAATTGTTAATAAATAAATGAAACTAGAAATAGTAAACCATCATGGATTAGTGAGTTTGGGTGGAAGCTTCCTTTGGATTATTGCGTTGCACTCTTCCGCCAAAGTGGTGTTTTCATCATGCTTCAACTTACGCTTTCCTGATAAGATATTTTTCATGAATTTGGCATAAATAGAAATTTGATCAAGAGATTCACAAAAAGCGATGTTAACATGTATCTTTGTCAGGATCTGCATAAACATTTTGAATTGATCTTATTTCATCTATTTCTTCGTCTTCTTATTTAGAATCAGGTATGGAGGTTTAATGTAGTTAGGTAGTTATGGATTTAGTTCGTGAAAGATTTGTTTCTTGGTTCTTATGAAGCGTGAGTCCTTATCTATAAATTGGTCAATGGTATATAATTTGTCTTCATCCTCATCTTCAACTACTACCTATTTTTCACTTATATTCACAACCTCACTCAACCCTGTATGTTATTCACTCACCTTTTGATTTGAAGGGACTATTTTATTTCTAAACCCATTGGTTTTACAAATTTTACTTGAAGGAGCTTGAGTTCCTATTATCGAGAAAATTGCCCGATTTTCCTCTCTAAATTATTTATCAATGCTTTGGTATTCGTGTTCATAATGATCTAATTTTGTGCCATCTCGTGTTGATTTTTAAACATGTTTCCATTATTGACACAATTGCCTAATTTTACTCTCTAAATTATTTATCGATGCTTCATTATTCTTGTTCACAATGATCTAATTTTGGGTCAACTTCTATTGAGTCTTAAACATATTATTATGAGATTTTCTTACCTGCTCAAAGCTTGCTTGAGTAGCTATCTTAAAATTGGACAATGTTTCCTCAAGAAGTGATGGTTTTTTCAGCTGCTTGCGAAACATGTTGAACTCCTTGATTACCATTCAAATTCTATTTATTATTCCATTTAAAAATAGGATGAACCTTTCAACCAAGATTATATGTGTTGTAATAAGGATTATTCTTCTGAAAAATTTCATATTGATTTTTAGAACTCTCAACTTCCGGTGTACAAATTCTGTTTGCATGTTCTTCCAATCACACTTAAGTGTTTGAATCTGAATCACATTTACGTGGGATAATTGGGATGCAGATGATTATTTGGAAAGTGCCTTTATATGAGCTAAGAATGATCTGTGTGAATCAACAGCATGAATAAATTTTTGTTTCATCGACCACTCACTTGAAAAATACTCATCATGACACATATTCTCTATTAGTGTTTTCAAATCCTCATTTGTCTTGCTCTTAACATACCTCCAGATGATTCATAAAAAATCATTCTCATTTGTACTCTTAGTCCACCCATATAGTGTGTCAGCTGCTCCATGACACTCATATTATGATTCAGACACTTTCAGAGCAGCAATTTGAATCATTCTCATGTATCAAATAATGACTTAAACTCTTCCATATAAAAGTTTGAAATTGCGGTATTTCTCTCCACAAACTGAGCATTTGAGTAATACCTCTATATAAACCCATCTTACATCTTTTTCGAGGTCTCAATAGTCCCATTTGGGATGCATTTCAACCAATCATGTATGTGACCTATCAAAGAAATACCAAACAAACACAATTTTACCTGATCGTCCTTGATGTCACCGCTTGACTTGAACATCGAGCATGTCTTGTAAAATTCAGTGAGATGCTTGGGTTCTCTTCAAATCCAAAAGTACATAATTCCCGATATTAAAATTTATAGGGTTGGCCGGTTGAAATCCTAAGTATATATGTCCTGCATCAGTCCTCCTACAATAGTCCCCCAATTTTTTTCATGGTTGAACGACCGTTTCTACTTTTTCTTCTTTTAATTCTTCAATAGCTTGCAGTGCTTCTCATTTTGCTCTGCAGATTTTTCACAGTATTCTTTTGATTTCTTGGTCAATTGGGATCAGTATCGAATCGACACCTTTCATAAACAAACATCCAATACCTTAGTAGCACCGCACAAAATAAGAGTAGAAATAAAAAAAATAATATACTAAAATTACTAACAAAAATAAAAATGCAAAATTAAAAACGCCGCACTAAATTTCCTTATTGGTTTTATCAATAGTCCTCGGCAACGGCGCCAAAAACTTAATGAAAATTCTAACAAGTGTATTAGTCTCGTCGAAGTAATAAATTAAATTCGTCTCTACGTGAATTGTGAATTTTAACAAGGTAATGATAGTGTGAACTAAAGCAAATAACAAAAACAAATGGGGTTTTCAATATTGAATTCTTACGAGTATAAGATGAGAAAATTATTGGAATCAAATTCAATGATTAAAGTAAATTAGATCTTGATTTTGACTCCCCTACTTATACATGTTGATAAGTTGAGTATTAACAAAATTACTAATATGTTAAATTTCAACGACAAATTAACAAGTTCGATACATCCTATTCTTTGGTGTACAACTCACTAATTTACACGATAATTCTATATTTCCTTAGACCAAATCAAAGTTAATCGCGTTCATTATTTCAAAAGCCACAACTTAATTATAAATATATATTCCTAGCTAATTACAAAGTTGCATAATTTCCCAAGATTGAATCGGTAGACTTACGGTCAATAATCCCTACTCATATGATATCGATTTATAGTTTCGTCAATATACAAAAAACATTAAAATAAAGAATAATTAAAACAATTACATAAAAAATTTAATTAATCTCAAAGAGACATATGATCTAGCAGAGTCGAAATAGGATTTGAAATTCTGGTGTCATCAGACTCAGGATGTCGTGACATCTGATCCGACATTATAAAATAGACAAGGTAGAGCATATAATCAACAAAGCAGAAAATAATAAACAACACACAGAATTGTTCACCCAGTTTAGTTCTAACCAACCTACATCTAGGGACATACCAAGCCAAGAATGAAGTCCATTATCAGTAGTATTAGTTCGGAGTACCCTGTTTACACTTCTCACTTAATCAGACTACCCAATTTCCCTTCTACCTAAGATACCACACTTAGATATGAGAACCTTTGCTCATTTCCAATAACCTCAGTGATGTCTAGCAATTACATCCCAGCAACTGCATCAATGGACTGGCTCCTAATACAATCAACTTGGAGATACCTCACTCCAAACACAATTCAAAACAGATTGAAGATACCTCACTTCAAACACAAACTAGTCAACTTGTGACACAGACTAACTTGGAATTACTTCACAGTTTCTTCCAAGGACACAACTACACTCATTGCTTTATAGCTAATAAGTGAGAAAAATAAACCTCTTGCCTACAGACTTCGAGGCACAAATCAGTGACCATCCCACAATCCGGGTGGTTCACTTACATGGCTAACCCTAAAAACTATATCTTTCTAAAACCAGATAGCTTACTAAAACTAGGTTACAACAGCTTAATTATAACCTATTAACCAACTAGATTTGGGCCTTCTAAATAACATCATAAGCTATAACAAACTTCTGCATTAACAAACTTTCTACAGAGATAAACAAGCAGATAACTCCTGCTACAATCAAGGTCATTGCTGATCTTTCTCCTTAGCTCTTGGACCTTAACATATGCCTTAAAGATCACGCTACATAAGATGCATAATATTGTTAAAATATTCTGCTCTAATTAAAATAGAACTGTAACAAACTTAACAGTTTCTGTAGCGTGATGTCCTGATGTCTGATGTTTTAACATCTCATATTGTTGTTTCAGATGTTGAAACTTTTCAACACGGCATGTTTAGGTATTCCAATAGGATTTTTTGCTGCATATATCCTATCGTACAATATACTGTTGCTGCTTATTATTATTTTTATTAAAATTAAGTCAATCCTTAAGCTCAAGAAACTTACAAGTTTGTCTTAAAAAACCTAACCTAAGGAATCAACTTACTCATACTGCATGTAACAGTTATCATGAGTTGAGTTAAAATGATTTATAGTATTTTACGAGACCGTATGTATTTTAATTCCATTTTTGAGTATAGGTAGAATTTTATAATAATTATCAATTATTTTTAATTATTTAAATGATAGAAACAATGAAGAAATAAGAGATATTATGTTTAAGGGAGAAAAATAAAATAATAATTAAATTAGGGATGTGAAGAAAAATGGTGAGAGTTGGGGGAAGTTTTTGTAATTAATTAAAATAAAATAGAAATTAAATTTTATTTTATTTCAATATAGAGTAGAATTAGAGTTAAAGGTGGTTTGGGGAGAATAAGTTGTTAGCAGTGTCAGAGAGAACCTTAGAAGAGCAAGAATTAGAAGAGAAAAGGGATTTCATTGTTGTAACTTGAAGCTTGTTGCAAATTTTAGATAAAGGATAGAGAATGATCCTTATCCTTTTCCTTGATATGGTTGTGCAAACCTCTCTAAATCATTGTGTTATAATATTGTTTTGTATCGGGTTAATTACAAAATTTTGTATGAATTGATATGTGAAATTATGAGTTGTGTTGTTCATGTTTAAGGGCTTTAAGATGATGAACATGATGGTGATTTGTGATGAAATGGTGAAATAAATGTCCAATAAGTGCGTTATGGATGTGCTAAATATTATGTTATTTGTGCATGATGAAATTTTGATTATATTGGGATCTCTGAATCGAAATCGTAGATTTGGAAGTGCAGCAATGGTGAAATCACATATACTGCAATATACACAACAATGATGAGTGTCACCTTCGTAACGTTTGACACTTCACTGCATTGGGGAAGATGACGGGCGTCAGACCCATGACAGTACAACCGTCAGCACTTCATAATGAGCGCAATCCCCCCAGATCGTCAAGGATGACGACTTTGCGCGAGAGAGGAGTGACGGGTAAGGGTGAAGACCGCCAGCTGCAAGGAGATGATCTTCATCCCCTGAGTTGACCTTTTTGGTTGTCAAGATGTTTTTTTGAGTCGTTTCTGAGTGTGGTGATTGTTCGTTGTTATTTTGATACATTTAATATATTTTAGAGTTGAATTGTGAGTTATTTGACGAGTTAGAGTTGATTAGATTTATTTAGAGTTGTTATGAGTTAAATGAGTCTATGGTTAGGGTACACCACATGAATATTAATTTTGAATAAAAAAGTGGAAGAGTTATTTGTAATATTTGTTGGATCATGAGTAGAACTTATTGAATGATGATGATTGTGTAATTCTAATTTTACCGTGTTTATGAGCGTGGTTGATTAATTACGTATTATATATTATGTTAAGTTATAATTATGTATTATGTTGATTTATGCTGAGATGTTTGGTTCAGAGAGGAACCATTATTGTGGCCTTGTGTTAGAGACATTTATGTTATTTTTTCGGTTCAGAGAGGGACCAATGATGAGTAATGTAGGTGGAGGTTTAGATGAACCTTGTATGGTCTTGTATTACATTCATGCATCATGTATGTTAGGGATAGGTAGGACATAGGTCCAGTGATGAGTTGTTAGATTCAGAGCTGGAACTAGTGACGTATCTCAGGTTTAGAGATATAACCACTGAAGAGTGGATAAATAAATTACATACATCTAACATTCAAAAACCTTGATACCACATGCATATGGAGTAGAGAGGATAAATACATTGCATGAGTATTGCATTTATGATAATGATTGATGTGAATGACTTATGTGATTGAATATATATGTTATATGAACTATCCTTTGATGTTCTATGCTCTGCTGACATTTATGAATGTATTATCACCCCTTTTTGTTCCTTGTGTTGTGATTTACGCCCATGAAGCGGATATTATAGTAGAAAATAAGGAGGTTTAGATGTCACTTGTGTGGAAGATGGCTAGTGGCCTTCTTTGTTATTTATTTTTGTGTTGTTTAGTTACCTTTATGACACTCTCATAGTATAACACTTGGGTTAGGAACAATTACTTATTTTATTATGGGAGTTGTTGAGTTTATCTGAAGTGACGTTTTATTTTAGTTAAAGTGATTTCCATTTTATGATACAATTCAAAGTTTTATTTTAGTTGTTTTAAATTCCGATGCTATTAATTATAATTTGAGGAAGATGTTTACTTTGGGAAAAATGTGACACCTATTAGAAAAAGTGTATGAAGTTCAAGGAAGACGATTGTCTTCAATTGCTTCCAAAATCCTCAAAATCCTTCCTTTAGAGCGCTAAGTTATCACTTTCTCTATCAAATTTAGAACTCCTTATAAAGAAGACAAAAAAGCCTTTTATAGAATTTCCTATGTGTCAAAGCAACGCAACATCATGCCCGTGTTAGTGTATATCACGGCCGCAATGTGACATCATTGTGCCCACAATATGACCATCGTGACTGCGAGAAAAACATAGATGAATTTGCTTTTTCTTTTCTTTTTTCTTCATAATTTCACTAAGTCAACTTTCTTCACACTTTTTCTGCTTTGGTTCATTCTTTCACATTTTCACTTGATTTTTGTCTGTTATTCCTCTTGTTCTGTCAAAATTACTCATAAATTTTACATAATGACAAAGTGGAAAGGTAATTTTCTCGTTAGTATAACGAACCACAACGTTCTATTATCACAATGTTTAAAATCCTAAAAAGGTATAATAATATTATCACAATGTTTAAAATCCTACAAAGGTATGATAATAAAAGCTATATATGTTCTCAAATTATCTTTGAATCATAAAGACATAATATTAGAATAGATTAACATTATTTTGAGAATAAACTTTGAGAAATAAAGGAGAAATAAAGGAAAAGAAAATGAGTTTCACGAAAAAATATCTAAAAAAAAGTTTTATTATCTACTCAAAAATAAAGAAATTACTCATAACATCAAGTGATTACATTGGATGCTTGAATAAAATAACATTATTTTGAGAATCCTATTTGAGATAAGAAGGAAAAGAAAATAACTTTCACGAAAATAGATATAGAGAAAAAGCTTTACGGTCTACTCCGAAATGAAGAAACTACTCTTAATGTATCAAGTTATTACATTATATACATATTTTTATGGTAAATTAAGATACAATAATAGACTAATACGCAGCGGATATAATATTTCTCAAACTTCTAAGAACATTGAGGATCAACGACAATCGAACAATAAAAGCATAAAAGAACACTGATATTTTAAATGTGGAAAACCCCTCAATATGAAAGTAAAAAGCACGAGTCATCCATACCAAAGAAAAATAACTCCACTATAATCAATATAGGTTAAAAGAGAGTCTTTAAAGTGACTCTCAAAATAGTGATAACAACCGCAAATCACAAAACAAACAAACTTACGAATAAGAATCAAAAAGCAGAAATTTTCCCGAATCTACAGCTTCAGCGAAAAGCCAATATCTCTCAACTCAGACCTTGTTTTGAAGATCCCAAAGGTAAAAAATTTAGATATAGGTGTTGTGAACCTACCCTCCAAATTTGAGCTCGATCTGATGGCTAACAAATCGGGGATCTTTGATTTAGTGATACTGGTTCAAAAAAACAAGAATGAGTTTCTCTCCTTTTTTCTCTCTTTTTGAATCCTTATTTTCTCTCTATCTCTCTTAACCCTAAATTTAAATTCTCCAGTTAAATAAGTGAGACAAATGGGCTATTCATATTTGGGAATTTATCCACATAGGAAGGGAACTTAAGCCCAAATAATATTTCCCTCACAAATATGTGGAGGAGATCACCAAACTATCGATATAACAACGAGCTTCAAACATCCCTCTTGGTAATGCTTTAATCATCGTATCAGAACCATTCTCATATGTATTAACTTTAGCTAACTCCAACAATTTAGCATCCAAAACATCATGTATCCAATAATATCTCACATCAATGTGATTGGACCTATTAAAAGTCGAATTCTTACCAAGATGAATAACACTTTGACTTTTAACAAATAACACATATTTGTCTTGAACTAAACCAAGCTCCTGCAAAAACTTCTTCGACCAAAGTAACTCTTTGCATGCTTCGGTAGTGGAAATAAACTCATCCTTTGTAGTAGACAATAATACACACCTTTGAAATCTGAACTTCCAAGCTACAACTCCCCTTGCAAATTTAATCATGTATCCCGGAGTGGACTTTTTGGAATCAATGTCTCCAGTTACATTAGATTCATAGCATCCTACTATACTAGGCTTATATACTCCAAAGAAAATCCTCATACAAGTAGTACTGCAGAGATATTTTAAAATCCATTTTACAGCATTCCAAGGCTCTCTACCTGAATTTGACAAAAATATACCAATAACATATGCTCTATCTGGTCTTGTACATACCATTTCATACATCAAACTATCCATATCATACACTTAAGGAACACGTTTCATATCAAACACTTCATCCTTGCTTGAAAGACTTTGATTAGAATTTACTTTGAAATGAGTAGCAAGATGAGCTCTTACCGCCTTAGAGTTTTCCATTTTGAATCTTTACAACACTTCTTTGATATAATGTTCTTGTGACATCCAAAGTTTCTTCACTTTTCTGCCATGCATGATTCTAATGCCAAAATCTATTTAGCTACTCTCATGTCTTTCATGGCAAATGACTCTCTCAACTGCTTCTTTAACCTGTTAATGTTAGAAATATTTTTTCCTACAATAAGCATATCATTAACATATCACAATAAGATAATAAAGTCATCATTAGAAAATTTTCTAACAAAGACGCAATGATCTTGTTAATTCTCTAATTTTAGGATTGGCATTAATTTTTGTAAAACAAATAAGAGTACTAATATGTTAGATAGGATGTGTTATCTTGCTAAGAAGAACAGGTTGAGCAAGAAGTCCTATTATGTGCATAAACATGTTGAGTTGGAATGTTTCAACATCTTGAGCAACATGTTGGACAAGATGTCCTATGTAGATTCATTTGACATCGCAAATGAGCTGAACTGATTATTGTATTATGTTAAGTCACAAAGAACATGATATATTAAGGATATTATATTATCCTATGTGGCATTGACTTTTAGTTCAGGAAGAATGAAGAAGATTGAAGAATATTGACTTCCTAATTATGGAGACAAATTAGGAAAGTTTTGCTTGAAGACGTATTTTGTAGCAGAAGTTTATGCTAAGTTGTAATAGCTAGTGAGCTAAGATTAGAAGCCCAAATCCAATTAATATATATGTTATAAATAGAAGTCTTTGTAACCTAAGAGTGATACCAACCGAAATCAAAAAAGATGTAATCATTAGGGTTAAGTCTGTACCACTCTCTAGGAGAGTTGGTTGTGTAATCCACTCAACATGTGAGTTGTATTTGCTATAGATTTGTAAGTGTATATTATTGTTCTCCTCTAAGTTGTGAAGCAAGAGTGAGTATTGTTCTTGTAGGAATCTTGTAAGCAACTCCAAGTTATGTTCTTAGTCAAGAGTCTTGGCTAGGTATTATCATGGAAGTGATTCTTCTGTTTTGCTATCATGGAAGTGTGTCTTCCTCTGTGTCCAATCGTTGTCTGTGATTGATGAGGGATTAATAAAGGCTTCATATCTATGTGAGTCTTAGATATAAAGTTAGCACGAGTAGTGATTAAATGAGAAGTTGTAAACTTGAGACTAGTTTAGCTTCGAATCGATGCTACTGTAGTGGACTTTATCCCTGGTTTGGTATGCCCCCAGATGTATGAGTGTTTCTCCGAACTGGGTTAATAATTTTGGTGTGATGTTTACTTTTAACTATTATTTTATATGTATTTATACCTTTCCTATTTGATTAGGTCGAATTCATATGTCTCAACATGTCATAGGACATCTAAAGTCTATTATACCATAATTTCAATTCGAATTAGAGTAGACATCATGTCTGTTCTAGATGAGATTTGAGGGGGATCCTTTCTGATTCATGTTCAAGGTAGAAGGTTTTTATTGAAAAGTTGTTTGAACTTGGTGAGTTCATAGTGTTGTTTGAATTGTCCATTGAAGTGGAGGATGGACTATTCGTGACAGGGTGTGTATTAGACTTGTCTATTATTATCATGCTTGTAGATGTTTTTGCTTGCACCTTGGTTATGGTAGTTGTGTGCAAGGGTGATTGAGTTTTTCATGGAGAATGTTGAGGAGTGTTATTGTGTATTTCTCTGCACGGTATCTGTTGTAATCCTGGTTGTTCCTTGTATCGCAAGTAAAGGAAGGGCATTAGTGTTTGGTCTCCTTAGCAGGTTTGGTGTGTGATGATGTAGTTTGTGCAAGACAGTCTCAACTATCTTTGTGAATTTTCCAATGATACTTGAGCTTTATCTCTCATGTCCACTTGAGTTTGTTGAAGCAGAAATGTTAGAGCCATTTATTTTGGATTATAATAGAGTCTTCCTAATGCTTGACCTAATTGGGAAAGTTACTTTGTGTCTTGATGTTGTTTTGGTGTTGCTGGAGCTTGGAATTTTCTTTGGACCTTGAAGGTGATCAAAGGTTATTTAATTTCTAGAAGCAGTCTTAGGCTTCGAAACCAAGCTTTGTTATGTGTGTTCCAGAAGAAGGGAACAAATGTCCCATAAGTTGTTGGGACATCGTGTTAGCAGGTGTGTATATCCCAGTTGCATAACAAATGCTCTAGGTGCTAGACAAATTTGTGGTGATCACATATATTTGGAACCCACTCTTGATTTAGAAGAGGAGGCATATGTGTTGTATATCTAAGATATTTTATCCACAAAAATGTCTTAGAATTGTGAGTTGGCTGGATGATGGTCAACCTATTGGGAACTTCTTGGTTCAGTTTATTTCTGATCCAGGTTAGTAAAAGTACAGAGGCTGAGCTTTAGTGCCTTGGAAAATTTTGTTATCTCAGACAATTTTTTTTATATATATGAAGGGCAAATTCATATATGAAACTCTCTCTAACATCAGGAAGATCCTTCTGATCAAAGAAACCAGATTTATTTTGGAATCTTTTTTATAGCCAAGGAATAGAATTTGCATGTATTAAGAGAGTTGTGTGTGTGACACCCCAAAATAATGCAATAATTAAATACTTATGATTTTTAATTATTAATTTAATTGAGAACATAATTTATTTAGTATATTGGATTATTAAGTTAATGATGGAATTAATTGGAGAATGGGAAATAAATAATTATTTTATTTATGTTAAAAGGAATAAAAGGAATTAAATAAGGAAAAGAGGAAAAATAGAATCATTTGGAGAAAACAAGACTACGTAAAAGTGAGAAGAGGAGAAAGAAGAAGGAAAACCTAGAAGCGTCAGAATCTCGAAGAACCCACAAGGTAAGGGGTGATTTCGATTGATTATTGCTTATTATAGGTTTTGATGTTGATAATATAGGTTATAACATGTTAGAGAATTGTATTTGTGAATTTATAGGGTTCCATGAATGTGTACCTATAGGTGTCAGATTGTGTCAGTGATGGGTATGAATTGGTTAGGGTGTCAGATACCAATTATGACTGATAGGAAGATGATAATTGATGTGAGAAATGATGTAAATTGATGTATTTTGGTGTTTCCAATGATGGGATTCGTATGGTTATGTGTGGATTGAGTTGTAATGGAAGCAATGCTGTCAAAACTGAAATTTTGGGTCTGAACGTCGTGGAAACCGGTTCCCCAGTGGGAGAACCCGGGTTCCACTTTTAAAATGATGAAAATGGCAATTTTGAATCGAGGAACCGGTCTCTGTGGGAGGAACCGGGTTCCCCATTGATTTTTCCAGAGGGATGAAAATATATTTTCTGGGAACCGGTTCCCTACCTGGAGGAACCGGGTTCCCATACATTTTCCGGGCGTGGTATTTTTGAATGGGAACCGGTTACTGTGGAGGAACCGGTTCCATGAAATATTTTTAAATTTTCAAAACTTCAAAATTCATAACTTTCAAACCGTAAGTCCTTTTGAGCGCCGTTTTGGACGTTATTTCCTAAATTTTATGCTCTACCTTATGAAATGAAAATATTTTAGAAAACTTGAAATTATTTTGGAAAGGGTTGGATTTGAAATAAATGATTTTAATGATACATAAGGATGTATGTAGTAGAGGAACCTTGGTGATGAGGACACCGTAATGTGTAGGTGTAATAGCATGTTTATGATGAGGTTAGATGTATGCATGATTGGTTGATGTATCATGTTGATTGGTTTGCATGTTTATGCTGATGTTGATTGTATGCATGATTGGATGAGATATCATGTTGGATGGTTGTTTCAGTTATGTTGAATTGATGTATCACATAGACTGATTAATGTTGCATGCTATTGATGTGCGTGCATATGCATTGTTTTGGTGAAGTTAATTCCCATTGTGCGGAATTTGACTTGGATTGCCGATAACCGATACCCGAGTGAGGATGGGTGGTTAGGCTGGATTCGTGTCCGAGTCGTTAAGGACGAATCGATGGTACTGTATCCGGTTGATGATGGATCAGTGTTGGGTGACTTGGTCACGAAGTCGGTACCGCATGCATTGAGTCTGCATTTGTGTTTGTATGGAATTGTAACATGTTAGGATGTTTTCCAGTGTCGCAATTCTTTTATTGTTCATTGATTATGCATGATGAATTATATGATTGTGGTTGTGCGTTGGATTCTGAATGGTGTTAAGTGGTGGAATAATATGTTTGCATTATATTATTGATTGAAAGACTTATAATATGCTTTAGTTATGAGAAGTCTCACCCTTACTTTACCATTTCAGATTGAATTAGCAGCTGAGGAGTCGGTGAGGATGGCTCTAGAGCTTATCTTTTTAGTCCGTGTGTCAGTGTCATGCTCTGATTAGATTGTAACACTGGGGAACGCTTAGTTAAGAGAATCAGTATTGTTTAATAGTTTGGATCTGAATTCCTTGAGAATTATGATGTTTTATTAAATTGATTGATTATGGTATTTCCGCTGTGTAAGACATGGTCTTATGATGATTTGAATTGTTGGATGATGATCCTCAGTGTAGCATGGCTACTGTTTGATGAAGTTGTTTTAATTATTAATTGTGACATCCCTTATTATACCGTGTTAACTCTGATTAAAGATGATTTGGATATTAATTTAATTAATATATTCGGGGTATCTAGATGGGGTGTTACAGTGTGGGTGTGCACTAACCACGTGTTGTACTTCTATTAAGGAGAAGAATGTATGATTCTCAAGATGTCAATATTAGTTGATGAAGAAGAATCCCTAATATGGATTTGGAGATTCTTGAGTTGTAAGATATACTGTCTTGATATCTTTGTGTTGAGAATTTATTTTTCTCAACGTAATTGGCTGGTGTCTCTCTTAAACCAGATGAAGTTTGTTAACTCAAACTTGATATCACTTATCAATTCAATGAGAACATTGGGCTCTTGTTTTGCTAAACTGAAAGAGACATTATGGGGGTTGGGTGCAATGGAGATACATCAAATTGAGGTAAGTTAATATTCTGGAAGATTAACTTACATTATGATGAGTTGTCTCGGAGAATTGGGCGAAGGAGAGGTACTCCTTGGCAGTCTGTTTGAAGGGTTGATGACATCTTTACAACATGTGAAAAAATCTCATTAAAATCAACGCTCATTCTTTGACGGAAACCTTCCACCACTAATCTAGCTTTATATCTTGGAGACTTATAGTTGCTCTCATGTTTAACTCTACAAATGCACCTATTTTCCAAAGCCCTTTTGCCTTTATGCAATTTCACTAAATCATAAGTGTGATTATCATGTAATGATTTCATCTCATCATGCATTGCATCCAACCACTTTTTATTTTCATCACTTTCCACAGCATCTTGAAAACACTCATGTTCACCCTCATCAGTCAATGTCACATACTCATCAGAATAATACATGGTAGAAGGTTGTCTCTTCCTGATAGACCTCCTAAGTTGAGCTTGAAATGATTATAGAGCTTTACCAAGATTCTCATCTTGTAACTTATCATTCTCCTCTTCATCATTATTAGTTGGAATATTCATCTCAAGTCCAAGTTATTGATCATCAATATAATCATATGGCTCATCATTCTGATCATCACCACCAATAGCAACTAGATTATGACTAGGTAACCGAATTGGATCAATATTAGACAAATTGATACCTTTCTTGGTTGTAATATTCTCTACCTTATCAATATCTTCAATATTTAAATATTCCATGGATACTACATCGCGACTTCGGATAAGCTTCTTCCCTACAGGAACATACAACATGTAACCATAATCATCTTACCCATAGGCGATAAATATACATTATTTTGACTTTTCATCCAACTTAGATCTTTCATCCTTTGGAATATGAACAAAAGTCTTACAATAAAAGACTCTCAAATGATCATATTTGACATTCTTTCCAAACCAATTTTTTCTGGAACTTCACTGTTCAAAGCAAAATTAGGAGTAAGATTAAGAACATGCACTGCCGTGTAAAGTGCCTCACCCCAATAATTATTTGGCAACTTAGCTTCAAAGAGCATACACCTTACTCTCTCAATTAGTGTTTGATTTATCCTCTTTGTTAAATCATTCAATTTATGACTTTTATGAGGAGTCTTTTCATGTGCAATACTGTGTTGCTTGCAATAGGAATCAAATGGTACACACTACTCACCACATTATTAGAACGAAAACATTTAAGCTTCTCGCATGTCTCTCTCTACCGAAGCATGAAATTCTTTGAATTTCTTCGACATTTTTTCTTTTGTCTTCAAGGTATAAATTCATAGTTTTTTGGAACTATCATCAATAAAGGTAACAAAATAAAGTGCACCACTAAAGAATTTTACCTTTAATAGACCCTAAACATCATAATATACCAATTGAAGCAACTTTGACTTCCTTGAGGGAGGATTTCTCTTGAAAGATACTCTAGTCTATTTACCAGTCATGCAATGAGAACGCTTCTCCAAATATTCATTCTTTAAATCAGGAAGAACATCATTTTTGGCTAACACATTCAGCCCTTTTCACTAATATGATTAAACCTTCGGTGCCACAAATATGCTTTCATGTCGATAACATTCACATTGTCCCTAGCAACCAAAGCTTTTGTCCTATACAATTTAGAAAACTTTTCCCTCTAGCCACAACCAAATTACCTTTGTTGAGTTTCCACTTTCCAGAACCAAAGTGATTATCATAACCACAACCATCAAGCATATTCACAGAGATCAAATAAAAGCGGACATCTAGAGCATGTTTGACACCTCTAAGCAACAATTGCATTTTCATGTTGGTTTGCAAGAAAACATCACTAACACCATCATTACCCATCTTCAACACTCCAAAACCACAAGAAGTATAAGATGTGAAAAAATCCTTCCTTGGTGTAACATGCAATGTAGCACAACTATCAACTATTCACATGCACTCGTCTGATACAAGATTAACAGACTTATGATCATGTAGAATTACAAGATCATTACAAGTGGCAGTAGTAACACGATCTTCATCACGATATTCATGATCTCTTTATTTAGACTTACCTTTCTTGCCTTTGTTATCTATTTTCCACTGATAACAATACTTCTATATGTGTCATGTTTTGTGACAATAATGTCACTCCAAATTCTTATATCGTGGCTTGGACTTGCTTCTGTTATTCTCTCTACCACCCTTCGGTTCCTTTTTATGGCTTATCCCCTATTCTTAGTGACAAGTACCTCAGATTGAGATGAAGAACCTTGTACCTTCCTTCCCGTCTCCTCATTAAGAATATCACCCTTAGTCATTTCTAAAGAAACAACACCTTTAGGATAAGAACTTGTAATAGAAACCTGAATTGACTCCCAAGACTCTGGTGAAGATAGCAATATAAATAGTCTCAAAAGTTCATCATCAAATTTAATACCCATTTCTGACATCTGATAAAGGAGCCCTTGAGATTCAGTCAAGTGATCTGAAATAGAAGTTCCCTCCTTATACTTCAAACTTATGAAGTTATTCAACAAGAACAATTTATTATTCCTTGATTTAGAGGCATACAAGGACTCTATATTCTCCCACAAAGTTTTTGCATGTTTCTAAATTTGCAGCTTCAGTGCAAAACTGATATCTCTCAACTCAGACCTTGTTTTCAAGATCTAAACAGTCAAAAGTTAGATATGGGTGTTGCGAACCTACCCTCCAGATTTGAGCTCGATCTAATAGATAATGAATTGAAGATCGTCGATTTAGTGAGACTAATTCAGAAAAAATAGAAATAAATTTTTCTCATCTTTTCTTTATTTTTTATTTCTTATTTTCTCTCTATCTCAGATAACTCTAAATTGATATTCTTTACTTAAATAAGTAAGACAAATTAATTATTAATATTTGAATCTTTTCTCCAGAACTCAAGCCCAATATTTTGTTGACTATTTAAACATTTATATTTATGCTAAACTTTCTTTGTAGTGTGATATTTCTAAACACAACCCACTTATATATACTGAACATTCTCAATTATACTCGATCTTCTTCTGCTGGAGAATGTCTTTATAAGTCTTTGTTGGATAATTAATTAATATAAAAAGATAATAAATTAATATAAAATGCTAAACTTTCTTTACATCCTTTACTGCGTTATATTTTTCATTTTAATTATGCTCAACGTTCTTCTGCTAAAAATATGTCTTTATAAGTCTTTGTTAGCTTATTAATTAATTAATATAAAAAGCCAATAGATTAATGTAAAATATAAACGTGATGTCTAATGATCCCTACTTTCAATTTTTTAATTAATTGTATGAATATTTAAAAAATATAGAAGAATTGTTTAAATAATTAAAATAATATAAAAAACATAGAGGGATTTATTTAAAGCATTAAAATGAGTTATTTAGATGCTTTAACTAATAGACTAATATATATGGAACTCAAATAAAAAAATTAGAGACACAAACATATTTTGGCCTAAAAAAAACTAAAGGACAATATGTCTAAGGGAAGTGTGAATGAAATAACGACATAACGTAGTTAATTTGTCTACTCCTTTATCTCATTTAAATTTATTTATTTTGAGTCAAAGGTTACTTACTTTAAGTTTTCAAAGTTAGAAAAACTTATTTTCTTTGTAAGGACTTAACTCATAGGTAATAATGAGAAAAATATTAGACCTATAGTATTATTTTATTGGAAATGTATCATTATATTTTAACCAAACAAAAAAGAGCACCGAAAGGGAAATAATGTGGTTTGAATAAAGTTGAAAAATTCCACAAGGGCAGCATGAATAGTGAGATCCTTAAGTTGAGTCAAAAAGTGCAATCATAAGCATCATTTCTTTCTTCACGTTCATATCACCACCACATGTTTACACTCAAAAACTCTACCACTCACTTTCTTCTTATTACAAGCTTTCTATTGTTATAGCTATCTACACCCCCCTCACTCTTTCACAATGCTTCACCAAAATATTGCAATGGAAAACAACTCTGAACTCTTTCAATTCATTCTTGCTAACAACCCTTCATTTTTTGAGTACTCAACTACTCCTATGATGCCACAAAGTCTATGTAGCTCTTCTGATAACAACAACAACTATTATCTTCCTTTTGAAGTTTCTGAAATTACTGATACACCCTCCTCCCAACAAGATAGAGCTCTTGCTGCTTTGAAGAATCATAAGGAAGCTGAGAAGAGAAGGAGAGAGAGAATCAATTCTCACCTTGATCATCTTCGTACTCTTCTCCCTTGCAATTCAAAGGTTAATATTTTTAATCTATTATATTTGGCTTAGAGAAAATTCTTGTTAAAGTATATTCTTTAGAATTTTCTTTTTGCTTCTTTAGGTCTCAAAGTTTGTACACTTTTTGACCAATAAAGGTAACTGTGTTTGTTTTAGTTGACTACATTATACTTTACTCACTTTAGGAATTAAGTTCCTATGAAACGTGTAGCACTTTTATTAGTAGAATGTGAACGAAAATGATCAAATAAATTAGGTATTTAATTAGGGTTTGAAGATGTTGGAATAATATAGCAAGTGTGAGTAAGTGAAGAATTAATCTTACATTAGATAGGAATGTGGAGACATTAAGCATATATAAGTGAAAGAACCCACTCACCTATCACTTTAAGATTTTAGATGGATAAGTGGTTTGTCTCTCACGAATGTATTTATTCCTACATATCACAAGTTAGTTATATCATCCCATTATTATTATAATAAGTATTGTGATATTGAATATTAATTAGATCTAATAGTAACCCTAGTATATAATAGTTAAGTGATGATATGTTATATATGTGTTTGATTGATTTTTCAGACAGACAAAGCTTCACTTCTTGCAAAAGTTGTGGAGAGAGTGAAAGAGTTAAAGCAGCAAACATCTCAGATCACCGAACTCGAAACAGTTCCATCCGAAACCGACGAAATAACTGTAATCTCCGCGGGCGGGGACTTCACCGGAGACGGAAGACTAATATTCAAAGCGTCGTTATGCTGCGAGGATCGGTCCGACCTAATCCCGGAGCTAATAGAAATTCTGAAATCTCTGCGGCTGAAGACAGTGAAAGCTGAAATATGCACACTGGGAGGGAGAACTCGGAACGTGCTTGTTGTTGCTGGTGATAAAGAAGATAGTAGCATTGAATCTATACATTTTCTTCAGAACTCGCTTAGGTCATTGTTGGATAGGTCGAGTGGTTGTAATGATAGGTCGAAACGACGTCGTGGGATGGATAGAAGAATGATGCCTTAACCTAATGCAGTGTGTGATGAATGATGATGACCTCGTTTTCATTTCCTAGTAATTCTGTTTTTATTGTTTCTTTTTGTTGCTTTTGGTTTCTAGGGCCTTGGAAAGAACAAGGTTATGATTAATGTCATGTGATTTTCTAATATCATGTTTCTTACATCGATGTACCTACGTGAATTGTCTATTATAAAAACTAGTAAAACACTAATGCTCAAATTAGCTTTTATTAAAATCTCATGTGTTAAGATACCACAAAGGGAGTTTTGATGAAAAAATTTAATAAGTAAAATTATTTTTCTTTGTGAGAATTTAAAATGATTTTAGCAAAATTGATTGTTTAGATATAAAAACTGGAGTATTTTTCTTTATTTAGATATAAACGTTTGAATTTTATCAAAATAGTTTCAAACTTTTAACGGAAAATGTTTTTAATATTCTATAAAACAAAAGAATTTAAAAACGAATGAACTTTAATTTTTAGAATTATTTAGAATTTTAAAGTTTTTAAAAAAATTTCAATTACCTCGTTCAAACTCTCCATAAATTTTAAATCGAGTAATCCTTACAAAGTTTTTAATATCCTTCCAAATTAACCATTAAACCCTTACAAAGTTACCATTTAAAATGATAAAAAAACTAGTTAACTAACATTAAAATGTTTTTTATTTTTGTAAATCCTTACAAATTCAAATAAAATTTGATAAATTTGTTAAACTCTCGAGTATACAACCAGTTTACAATTTGATACTTGATTTAACCTTAAAACTTTAAATTGTGTACAATGTTTTTTAATATTTAATTTAGTTACTCATTAATTTTTATTTTTATTTTTATTAGTTTTAAAATTTAATGCACAAATTTAATATTATTTAAAATCCTTAAATTTTGTCATTAAGATACTCGTCAATAAGATCCTAAACATATTTATTCCTGTAAGAATTATTCAAGGGTAGCTATATATAGCTAGGGTTTATGTGATATTTGAAATTTTTAGTATGTACTTTAATATTCAACTTTATGTTGCATGTAGAAAAACAAGGGAATTGAATCCTCTGCAGTGAAGAGGTTAATTAATGAAAGAGATTAAGAATGTGAGTAGTTGTTTGTACTAGTTTAATTAAACAACGTGGTGTGAAGTTTGTAATGACACTTATGATAGCGAAGGAAAGGAGTCTGTATTATCTGCAAAAGCAATGCTTCTGTGAGTTACCAAGCTACAAAAAATGGCATATTCGTTTTCTCTTTCAAATCATAGCCTGTTGCATTTTAGTACTTTGATTTATCTTTTTTACTCAGTTTACACTGATTCTAAAGAAGAACTTGGGAGAGAAAATGATGGAAGGGTTGTTGGGAAGTGGAATTAGGGTTTGGATTCTAGCCCACCTCAGGTTTGATGCTTGGTGTTATAATAATACTGAAAGAATTTAGTTTCACTTGTGCTTGCTGCTGCTTTGGCTTATGTGTTTGAATGTGACAGTGAAATGACAAAAAGGGAAATGGAAATTGGAAGAGAAAGAATGTGTCTGTGGAATGTGTTGCTTTTGGAGATTAGAAAAAGGGGAAAGTGTAATGACAAGGGAGAGAAAAAGAGTGCATTACAAGAATCTTAATGTTAAAGAGGTGGAGCATATCTCTGTGATATGCATAAATGTTAAAGCCTTTTGAATCTGAATCCATAATATCTCTGATGAATTATGCCTGTAGATGATGACAAGAAAACAAGAAAATTGTGCTAGGATAAGGAAGAAGATTTTACCATGGCTACACTAATTACACCCTTGTATCCTAAAAGGAAATGTTTCTAAATTTTAAATAAAATTTTATTATATCTAATTGCACCTAAATTTTTTTAAAGGTTAATAGTCATTTTGATCCATATCATATAGGGCAAATGCCAAAAACAAAAATATAGATTTCATCCTTATAATTTCAAGATCTAAAATTTTGTGGCCAAAAGATATTAAACATATGACCTCATGCATACTAGAATGCCTCCTTAGTCATTGGAAGATTTGAATTCGTTGTAAATTTATTGTAATAAACAATATATAAATGTCAATATTTATTCTAATTGTGCCTTTTTAAATGTAGTATTTACATTAACTAACATTAAAATTTTACATTATGTTGTTTGATATATTAATTTTAATTTCTTTTTAATTAAATATTAATTTCAATTTCTTTATAAATAATTATAAATTTATTATATGTTAAAAATTAATTTCAATTTATTTTTAAATATATAATATAGTTTATTTATTCAAACATATACTATGGAAATTAATTAGAATAAGCTAAACTGGAAATTAATATAAAAATATCTTAATAAACTGGAAATCAATATATTATATTGGGAATAAATATATTTTTAATATTTTAATAACATAAAATTTTAATGTTAGTTAATTAATTTCGTTGTAACTTTGATTGGATAAACAATATAAAAATATTTAATATTTTAAAATTTATTTTGATCCATTTCTTTAAAAAAAAAAAAAAAAAAAAGCGAATTAGCCAAGTGGTAAAGGATATGGTATTTATGAAAGAGTCATGGGTTTGTCAAAAGTTTAGAATTTTTACCATGTAGAATTAAAAAAAAATGAAAAATAAAATATGAAATTCAAATTGAGCGCAACATCACAATAAAATAAATTAAAAAATAAGAAAATAGAATCTTGAAATGGCAATGATGAAATTTGTGTTGTGTTTTTTTTACAGAGTTGTTTTTTGGGATTCGCTCTATATGGCTGAGGGTAAAATGGCTATTAACCTTTTTTCTAATGATTGTATCCTTAACATATGCCCTTAGGACAAATGTTAGCATGACCTTATCATAAATAATAAAATGTTGAAGTCATGTTCTTATTTCAATAAAATTTTGGAAATTAGAAAAAGACGAGGAATCTTGTGTCAAAGTATAAACAACATCATTAGCTTATTCTCTAAGAAACTTAGCATGTGGCATCACAAATAAATCTACTCTTGTCGGGTATTGATCTTGTCCGCCCCAAAAAATAACGAGGAAAATCCAATTTAAACGAAGGTGGATACGGGGACGGGAAAACTCTAGTTTTTATTTACGGGAGCGGAGATGATAGTATCCGCCCCTGTTTTATTTAATTTATTTTTAATAATTTTATTACTTATTTATAGTTTTTAATATTAGAATGTCATGTTTCTTAAAGTTTTTTTTAAATACAATTTAAATAAAAAGTATCAGGTATTATAATTATTCTCAAAGCAATCAATTATTTAGTTTAATTATTTATTTTTATCATTTTGGGGGTAGAGGAACAATTAGTAGCTCCGGTCGGATTTGGGGGCGGAGGAAGGTCTAGGTGTGTTTAAACCCTCCCCGCCCCATTGTCATGCCCAATGTGATAATTGTTAACAGTAGTATCTGTTACACGTTTGAAATCGCAAGTTTAAAGTACACTCATTAAGGTTAAGATATTGTATCCATTTCACGAACAATAGAAGACCTAAGCTCCCCCTCCCCTTCCATCAACATTAATGAGATAAGACAAATTCACAAAATCAATGTGGCCACTATGTTCGAGCAAATACAAATTGGTTTTCCTCATCTCATCCCAGATACATCCTTAAATCCTGCCTTATTATGAATTACTAGAGTATTTATCTACATTATATTTAGAATGTCTTGCAGAAGATTTTGTCCAAGTGACACGTGTAGGGTTTGTATGTTCTCTTTTGTTGTATTTAAATAGAAATTATTTGACCGATTGTGCCCCCAAAAATGGAAATATAGTGAGTAAAATTATCAAATCAAAAAGAAATGGAAAATATTAAGTATTTGCAATGATTACAATTCTAACTATGAAAAACGTTTTTGGTTCTTGAAAAAGTTTTTTGTTCCTAAAAATAAAAGAAAATAGAACAGTAGATAAACTATAGTGATTAAGAGTGTTGGGATATGAAGTTACAATTGTTATTGTAATTTCATACATATCAGTGATGTCATCCATGTCTAAAGTAACATTGTGATATCATTTATAGTGACAATATGATATTCTAATACAAAAACATTATGCTTCTACAATATATTAGAATATCATATATCTAGATATATCTCTAGATTCTAACTCGTGATAGATGATTTCCTAGGTATAAATATAATAGTACCTCTCGATATCATCTAGATCCATATATCATGTTATGAACAAACATGGCCTTCAAGGCATAACTTATAAGACCTTCTCAAAATCTCGTAGGTCACAAGCATAATGCATATATAACAAGCATTTAGACTAACATGAAAATTAAATATGTTTGATAGATAAATCTGAACATAACACCATGATCACATCAAGTATATAAAATAAATAATAATGTACAAAACATAATCCCAACAAGAGATAACGTAGATACACGAGAAGATTTTAGTTAGATAGAAGTTGCAAAGATAAATGTTCTTGTTGGATATCCTTAGGTCGGTTCCTTTGACAAAGCTTCGGTATTGTAAAAGCTTCAACTCTCTCTCTCTCTCTCTCTCTCTCTCTCTCTCTCACACACACACACACACACACAAAGAAATTTTAATATACTATATGTTAACTAATATTATGTTAATAAAACTAATATTACAGATGAACTGTCAAGCTCCCCTAATTATAGAATTTTTGGATTTGGTCCCATTTATTGGCGAGGAATGAATTCACCCACTGAATTCTTCTTTAGACGTGTTTAACTTTAAGTCTTATTAACTACCTTAATTTTCTTCCTTAAATTTGCTAGGCTATCTGTAGTTTCACTCAACAGATTTGTTGTTTGTTTTACCCATTTAGGTATGTCTCAAATTCGTTGGTCGAGCCAAAATTGGTCTAGAGAATTTGGTCTGGCTTTGTCTTCTAGGTTTTGGGTTGGATGATCTTGTTTGGCTTGGCATTTGAACCCTTTTTTCTTTGGTTTTCCAATTTTAAACCTTAAAAGGTATAAAAAAATCTATATATATATATATATATATATATATATATATATATATATATATATATTAGAAATATTCTCATTTAAACATAACTTAGGGGTTTTCGGTATTACCTTGTGTCTATGTAAGCTAATGAGTGTGTGAAAATGATGGTGTCAAATAGATAAGTTACACATTTACCGGGTTCTTGGATTTCGGTTGTATGAGTTGATCGAAGGTGTTGTGCATTTCTCCATTTCAATGAAAATTCTCCTCTTTATTATAAATTCCAACCTTTCTTTGTCACTAAGGGGCCTATGACAACTAGAGATATTCAAATGTTATCCCATAAAACAAATACACTTATTTTTTCTAACTTGATTAAGACAAATCGTCAAGAGGCAATGACATACATCTCCTATCAAATGCATAAAAGCGTCCTATTGTTGTTCTTTGCCATTGTTGGAAGAGGTGGTGTCCTAGTTTCGGGAAAGTTTCACAAAGAGATGAACACTTTTAAGGGCAATTTGAATTCCTCTAACACTGAGAAGAGAAAACTCCTTAAGAAACTTGGTAACACGAAGAAGCATTTAAAGGAGGTCGTTGATTTGATGGAGAATTTTGGTTGTCCTTCTGATCTTGAGCAAGGTCCAAAATTCTTTAGTTGAAACATGAGACTACCTTAATCAGAATCAACGAGGCACTTCATATTATCAACAAAATGTGGAAGATGTGGAAATTTCCCTAAGAGAGTTGAAGATGGCCTTGCAGAAGAAGGAAAATGCCTTGATCAAATATTTTGAAGCCCAAATTCAGGACAGACATTGATTATAAAAAGAAGGCCACAAACCTAATTCAAAGTGTGGAACGTATTGTGTCTTTAAGTGAGATTTTAGGGTTTGTGTGTTCTTGTGAATTGTTATCCTCTCTAATATCATCTTGATATAAGAGTAGGATTGTCTCTATTGAGTTGTAAGTTTTGTTAATCATTCTTAAGCTTTTAAGAATTGAGTGATAATGTGTCTTTGAAGTGTAACTTCTTAAATATTCTAAGTATTAGAATTTTCATCATTGTTGTGATTGAAAGGGAATTGAGAAGGGTCTCATACCTAGGTGAGTCTTAAGTATAAGTTTAGCATGGGTAGTGATTAGATGAGTAGATTGTAAATTGGAGATAGTTTGTTGAAAGGTCTACAAACTGATACTATTTAGTGGATTTCATCCCTGGCTTGGTAGCCATTACACGTAAGTGTTATTGTACACCGAAATGGGTTAACAAATCCGCGTGTTCCTTTACTTTCAAGTAATCTTATCTATATTTATATTGCCATTGTGTTTTGATCAAATATCAATTTCTCGACATGTGATAGGACATCTGATATCTACATACCAAAATTTTAGTTGGTATTAGAGAAGACATCCTGCTCTGTGTCTGGGTGAGATTCATAGAAGATACTTTTTGGTAAAATGGACTAGGAAGGAGTATTTTTGAACAGACCAATCATTCTTGATGGATCCAGCTATGACTATTGGAAACTCGCATGGTGGCCTTTATTAAATCCATGGACAACAAGGCCTTGAAATTCGTAGTCAAAGGATTTGATCCTCTAATGGTCAGAGATAATGATGAGAAGATTACTCATGTGATAAAGGTTGAGTGAGACTGGGATGATGAAGATGCTAAACTAGATCTCAAAAATTCCAAAGCATTGAATTTCGTATTCAATAGCATGGACAAGAACAGCTTCAGACTGATAAGTAGTTGTATTGTTGCTAATGAATCTTAGGAGATCTTGAATATTTCTCATAAAGGAACCTATAAGGTAAAGGTGTCAAGACATCAACTTCTTACCACCAAGTTTGAGAACTTAATAATGAATGAGGGTGAGAGTATTCATGCCTTTCACATGAATATTATTAAGATAGCAAATACCTTAAGTTCCTTGGGGGGAAAGATTGTAGAATCTAAGTTGGTCAGAAAAATTCTCAGATATCTTTCAAAAAGGTTTAACATAACGGTATCTGCCATTGAAGAAGCTCAAGGCATAAACAACATGAAAGTTGATGAACTTATGAGATCCCTACATACCTTTGAATTAGGGATCCGTGAAAGTCTGAAAAGAAGAAAAACATTGCCTTTGTCTCTAATATTAAGGACTTAGAAGATGAATGTGACTTAGATACATATGAAGATATATAATGTTATTGTGATACTTAGAAGACAATTCAACAAAGTGATAAAAAAGTTGGATTGAAAGTTAAGATCAAATGTCAAGAACCATTCCCTTGACATCAATAAAAATCAGGATTTTGGGAGAAGGCCTAGAATTGAAGAAAAGACTAACCAAGGAAAGGAATCCAATGTCATGGATGTGAAGGGTTTGGACACATAAGAGCTGAGTGTCCCACTTCTCACAAGAAGTAGAAGAAGGACTTATATGCATCATGGTTAGAGGATGATTCTGAAAGTGATCATGAAGAAGAATATGCCAAACAGATTACAACACTAAATGGAGTTTGTTTTTCTAATGAAGAATTAGATTGTGAAAAACTCACCTTTTAGGAACTTGCTGCTTCATACAAGGATTTGTGCCTCAAATTTGAAAAAAAAAAGTATTTCTAGGTTCAAGAGTAAACTTATGGAGGATTTTGAAATGAGTGACCTTGGAATCATGACTTACTTTCTTGGAATAGAGTTCCACGAGTCAAAATTGGGACTGCTCATGCATCAAAGAAAGTATGCTCTTGAGAATTTGAAAATGTGTGATATGGAGCATTCTAATGCTGCCAATACACCCGCTGAAGAAAGATTCCAACTGTCCAAAAGTGATATGAGCAGAATGTGGATCCAACGCAATATAGGAGATTGATTGGGTCATTACGTTACTTGTGCAATATGCGGCCAGATTTGGCATTTAGTCTCGGTATTCCAAGTATATTCATGGAGAGACCAAAGGTGTCTCACTTGACAGCAGTTAAGAGGATCATAAGATATGTCAAAGGAAATTTTGGCTGTGGAATTCTCTTTCTCGCAGCTAATACAAGCACAAAATGTGAGTTGCTCGGTTACACAAATTCCAATTGGTGTGGAGATAAGGACGGTCAAAAGTCTACGACTGATTATGTATTTATGTTCGGAGGAGCTTCAATCTCTTGGTGTTCTAAAAAAGAACTTGTGGCTGCATGCTCTTCTTATGAGGCCGAGTATATCGTTGTGTCGTTGTGTGCGTGTCAAGCTGTGTAGCTTATGAATCTGCTGGAAGAGCTGGGCAGCAAGGTTGAAGAAGTTGTCACACTCTTGGTTAATAATGTTTCAGTCATTAATCTTGCTAAGAATCTCATAGCACATGGGATGAGCAAGCATATCGAGATGAGGTTTCATTACTTGAGGGATCTAGTGTGCAAGCCAATTGAGATTAGGATACTATTAAAGCGAAGAACAAGTTACGAATTTCTTAACGAAAGGTGTAACAAATGTGGTGTTCAAGAAGCTTGTGATGAGTTTGGACATGAAGAACTTTGAGCATTTGAATTAAGGTGGTGTATTGGAAGTCTTTAATAATTCAAGCTGTGTAGCTTATGAATCTGCTGGAAGAGCTGGGCAGCAAGGTTGAAGAAGTTGTCACACTCTTGGTTAATAATGTTTCAGTCATTAATCTTGCTAAGAATCTCATAGCACATGGGATGAGCAAGCATATCGAGATGAGGTTTCATTACTTGAGGGATCTAGTGTGTGCAAGCCAATTGAGATTAGGATACTATTAAAGCGAAGAACAAGTTACGAATTTCTTAACGAAAGGTGTAACAAATGTGGTGTTCAAGAAGCTTGTGATGAGTTTGGACATGAAGAACTTTGAGCATTTGAATTAAGGTGGTGTATTGGAAGTCTTTAATAATTCAAATGCATTGTGGAAGCTTCTAAGATTTTTTCGTTGAAAACAACTTTTTGAAAAGTACTTCTGAAAATCTGAAAAAATAAAGTTTCGAAGAGGAAATCGATTACCCAGTTTGAGGAAATCGATTTCCCCAAGTTATTTTAGTTTTCCAGTTCAGCTTAGTTGAGGAAATCGATTACCCTCTTTTAGAAAATCGATTTCCTCCCTCTGTTTTGTGTTTCTTGAGATGTTTTAGGCATATTTTGGATTCCAAGTTATATGTTTGTATCTTATAAATACTTCCTCACGTAATATTTGAAAAACTAATGTCATTATAACATTTTTTTCAATTAACCACATTCCACCATTAATTCATCACATAAACTTTGTGCTACATTCTAATAGAATAAACATTGTGTTGGAAAAGACGAATATGATGGTAAAAAATTCAAATAGATGTAATATATATTATATGGAAAGTTGTAACATTGTTCATAAACCGTCATTAAGGTTGAACCAAATGAACTATAACATAGAGTTTCAAACTTTTAAGTTCAACTAAATAAAAACTCGTAATAGAGTTATTACAGTTAAACCATAACTAAATAAAATCCATAATTGTTTTATCACATTTGAATAGTAAAATGACACTGATAGTACATATGCATAGATATATGGATTAGGATCGTCTTCAATGAATTTTTCACGGGATAAAATGAAGTTGACACCTAACCATTGATTTTTTGTTTAAACATTTTTATTGTTCAAATTGAAAGAAATGAAAGGTTGGAATTGCCCTGCATGTAAATTTAACGAGAGAGATTCTGCTCCCATAGATATGTGTTTTATGTTAAGAGAAACAAATCTTTCACTCCAATATGCAAGCATTTCTATTGGTTTCTTCTTACAATTAAATTTTAATTTTATTTCTCTATTACTCACGTGTCATTCATATTGAACTAGCATTAAGGGTGAAGTGTAATTCATACTGAACTAGCATTAAAGGTGTATATGTTTTAAGGTTGTAAAAATTATTTTAAAGAATATGATCATGAGAATGCAATATTTTCATGTTTGATTCAAGTTTAAAAAAATTATTCTGAGAAATATTTTATTTCCATAAATTTTATTTATATATAATTTTTCTTTTTTTATTCTCATAGTTAAAAGGGAGGAATTCAACATTCCTATGAGAATAAATCCTACTATCACTAACTTCTCATTTCTATTCACAAATTATTATTATTTTTATCTTTTATAATTTTTAAATTAAATAAATTTGTAAATATTCCTAGAAATATTTATTTTTACCCAAACATATAAATTAAAATATTATTTTAAAAAATATAAATCCAAACAAATATAACTTAAAACATACACACTCCAAGATAATTTCTCTTGTTATCATAATACCCATAGAGGTGGCGTGCATAAAGGAAACTGACAAAAGGCAAAACACTAGTAATGAGAATTGGAAGTTGAAAAGATGACAGTGAAAATTTCAAAAAATCTCTCCATTCCTTTATAATTGTTATTTTTTGAGTTTTTATACATATTAAAAAATTTAATAATTATTATTACTTTTTAAATAATATTTTTCATCTTATTTACAATATCTTTAACTTTTAATTATTTTACTTTCTTTTTTTTCTATCCATAATAAAAGTAGGGGTAATTTTGACTAAACAATAATTATTTTCTTGAAATTTGAAAATGACAATTAAAAAAAACAATTATTTTTACATAAGTGATAATTATAAAAAAACAGATGGAGTATTAAGTTATTTCGCTAAACTATTTCCATATCTAGTACTAGTACTTCTAAACAAAGTTATACACAAAAATTTGTATTGAGTAAGCACAAATCTAATTTACGTGTCTGTGTGGGGTGAGGTACATTAAAACTTGATTTCACTTTTGTCATAGGAATGGTTTTAAGTTTAAAAGGAAAGTGCAACGAAAAAAAGAGTAGAGACAAAATGAGTTTGTGCGTGGGATGATTTGTCGGAGACGTGCTTAAATTTGGGACATACTTTATCAACTACCTCTTTTTGTCTCCACTTTGATTGTTGGCGTGGCTTAGTGGTGTTACTCCACAACAACTACAAAATGTACATGTACCTCCTACTAAAGTGGATATATAGTTTTGTTCTTCCACATTCAAAATATGTATACTCTCTCCAGAATTATATAGAGGTGGGACACCTGCCACACATAGGTCTTTTCTTTTCAGTGTTATAAATTATTGATGTACTACTACTGGATTAATTTACTGCATTCCCAGAAAGGATAGCCCACGAAGTAATGATAGTCAAATATATTGGCGCCAGAGAGCGCCCAAAGGAGTAGCTAGGGCTGGATAGTCGGTTGGTTTAGATCGATATTGGATCCGAAACTTAAATTCGGCATAAATTACAGTTTGATTTTAAAAATTTAATTCTGAATAAGGTTGGAAATGAGTCGAGTCGAACTCGCCTTAACTCAATTCGGCTCGTTAAAAATTAGCAGAGTTAATTTATCACAAAAAAAATTTCAGCTCAAACTCGACTCGTTAAGAATTGGCCGAGTTCGAGTTCGGTTTTCATACTCTCGATCCGACACCCAATCTGATCCAAACCGTTTGTACAAAAAGTACAATGGATCAATCGGTTTTAATCAAACATTTGAAATTTGTCCACTCCTAATAGTAGGTCGGGCAAGATATTTTCAAAAATTGTTGTTTGAATTTGGGTCTCACGAACTAGTTTTGATGACCAGTTAGTTTAACTACGTGGATAATGATGTATCCCAAAAGTAACTGATATTAAAGATTAGTCAATGAAAAAATGATTTCATTAACAATTCAAAGGAGAATGAGTTTCCTCTATTTCACGTTTCTGATGGTGGAGCTAGAGAAACAGCTCTCGAGCACTCTAATCCAAAGCGAAGTAGTTTTTTATACCTCAATTTTAGAATTGAGAGTGATCATGAATTTTTCCCAAAATCACCCTAAGATAATATCTATCGGTGGAGTGGACTATCAATAAAGTGTTGGGCTTATAATATCTATCATCATAATTTTTCGGCATTATTTTTTTCATTTTTAGTGGTGTTATATAATTGATCAGGGGCTACTAATATATGATAAAATTTTACTCTTGTACATTGTGATATCATTAGTATTTAGAATTGGAGACTTCTTTGCTCAAATGTCTAATAATGATCAATCGGTAGAGTACCTAGAAGTAGAATAAGGGTGTGACTCCTACGGAAATAAATTTTTGGATTTGTTCTGGTATTATATTTCTAAACTATTTTCATAGACAAAATCAGGATGTGACTCACTTACGAAGCAATGTGGTGTATATGATATGCGTCCAAATGTGTATTTCTAAATTTTAGAGACATTATTGATTTTTCACAAGGATGCGAAAGCACCGCTAAGGGTGGGAAAAGTAATGTCTTATTTTTCAAAAGAAATTGTTCAATACACTTCATGCTTTACTCACTCACCCTGTCAAAAATTCTAAAATACTCATTAAAATTCAAAAATTATAATTTCGACGCACCTTAATCATGCCAAATACAAGTAGCAAATATGTCCGGATATTGAAATCCAGACACACCCCAACACATTATAACATACTCAGCCTCATAACTACATTCAAAATCAAAGTAAAAGAAAGCTTGGATTTCAAACTTCTGATTAAACTTACCGCTTTCAAAATCCAGATGCTTTCAAGAGTACTCACACTCTATTTCCCTCATCTTTCCTTTCCATTCGAAACAAAACATAATTGACAGAAACAAAATTATCATCTCTTACATTGTTCCAAATGTTCCCTCAAATTCTTCTCGTATAAGTCAACTTTCACTCCTCTTCATCCAAGCTATATCTTTTTTTTTTGTAATGCTTGCAATTCATTAATAGGTTAAAGTTATGTTAGGATACATTAAATAAAAAAATATACTTTTTGTTTCTTTTTAATAAGATTTGATGTGAATTTGAGTCAATTATGGTACGTTTATGATGTTGGAAATCCACCCAAATCTATGATGAATTTTTATAAATATTGATGAACAAGATTGATATTACCACACAATGACAATGAAAAAATATAAAAGAAAGAAAGAAGAACAGTGATTTTCTGCAGGGTAGCTCTCTGTCCACAAACTGTGGAAAACTTCTTTATTCACTTTGCAACTGCAAAATTCTGAGAATGACTTGATTACAAAAATTAGAGGTTACTCCCTCTATTTATAGATTTAGGTTAGCCAAAGCTCAAAACTATAAAAGCCCAAAATACATATTTTGGAACTAAATCAAATTTATTCTATTTTAGAACTAAATCAAAATTAAATCTAAATCTAAAACATATCAAATATGTGTAGCCTGCTTCGAACCACAAGCTCATCGACTAGACAATAGCTTCCTTCGAGCAATCTACTTCGACCCACCTCTGACCCTTCGACACACATGAACTATAATTTAACCCTCTAGTTCAATTTTTTAAAACTAGATACTTGGTATGGATGACAAAGTCCGAATTTTTCTATTACTCATTCTATTTTTTTTTAATTTTGTTTGTTGTTACATTGTTTTTAATTCTATAACAAAAGTAGTTAACATGTGTTCGAATATCCACTACCTAAACGTATTCGAAAAACAACATTTAATTTTTTGGTTGATTCAAATAAAATATACCAAAAAATATTAAAGCAAATAATACACTGATAAATTTAATGTTTATAAAAAAAGTTTTGAAAATCGATCAACCAAATCGGTTAGTTTGACTTGGTTTCATTTTTTAAAAAACACTAAAAACCGAACAAACCCAAGCCGATAGAGATATCATCGGTTCGGACAAATTTTTGACCAAAAACCGATCCAAGCCGAACCGATTACACCCCTAAAGATAGTTTATGAAATATGAGACAGATGATACAAAGCAACTATTTATTTCATGTAATTTATTTACTCCCTTAATGATATTAATTTCACAATACTTATACTACACACTAACTGATATTTCATCTGGACCACTTTCAGACATAGATCCTTCAGCATTTTTCAAGTATCTTCGACTACGAGTTTGTTTTGACAAGTACTATGAGAATTTTCCACGTGCCTGTTCGAGTATCCCACTCAAGGGTAATTTGATGATTGAGTCATACAGGCTTGCTCTTAATTGTATCATGGCCAATGAGTATTTCACACCATAAGATCAACATCGTTAGACATGACCGTTGGAGGTGATATTTTAGTACACTAAATGATTGACTTGTGGATTTTGAACATCTACATGAATATTGTGATAGTTCAAATATTTGCAGAGTATATCCATGGACCACATAGTTGATGCTACTGACATTATCCTACACGAAGATGTTGATGCGGTATTTACAAACTACAATGAGTATTTGATGTTAGAGAATATATGTAATGTATCAACTCTTCGTCCATGGAGTACGATATTAATCATGTTTAACTTATGTGTAGAATTTGTTTATGAATCTAGTGTCAAGGGGTTCATAACATTGTCCCTTGTGTGTCTGAATTTTGAAATCTGAATCCACTATATTGTTCTGAAATAGACCCAAACAATATGTCCAAATTTTAAAATTCAAATTTACTCATACACTTAACACACACAAGCAAAATAAACATTATTGTTCTAAGAGTAACACCGAAGATTAAAATCCAAACTATTTTTTACTTGAATACGAGTGTGTTTCTAATGAATAAAATTGTTATATAACTGATTGGGTTAAATAAGTTTTTGGTCCTTATAAATATCTCAAATTTCGTTTTTAACCCCTCTAAAATTTTCCTTTAAAGAATGGTCCTCCTAAAAATTTAAATTTTAACTTTTGGTCCCTCGTGGCAAAATCGTAGCTAAAATAGTCTCTAATTCCGTCACTAAAACCGTCGTAAAAACCGTCGCTAAATAACCGTCGCTAAAATCGTCGCTAAATTGCAGGAGGGACCAAAAGTTAAAATTTAAATTTTTAGGAGGATCAATTTTTAAAAGAAAATTTTAAAGAGACTAAAAACGAAATTTGAGATATTTATAAGGAGTAAATACTTATTTAACCCTAATTGATTTGTTCGAATTTCAAACTTCAATCTATAGAAAAGACATACTTAGATTTTCATAGGATTAGTCATCATTGTATGAGATGTATTCATAGGATTAGTGATCATTGCATGAGATGTATTTGAACATTACCCCCACATAAAACCACACAACATCCTAAACACATACTTCCAAAATGTTTAAGAAAAAACATATTTGGGTCTAAAAATGCACTTCCAAATAAGAAAAGAAATGTATTATTTTCATGTACGCTTAAAATTAAAAAGTGCTAGTTGTTCAATAAAATACAAAGGACGTATTTGGGTTTTCATAGGATTAGTGATCATTGCACGGGATGTATTTGAACATTACTCTTACATAAAACCACACAACATCCTATATACATGCTTTCAAATTGTTAAAAAAAAGGGGAAAAGATATCTTTACACTTATTTTTAACATTACACCGTAGATACATACATAAGTCATACAAATTTTATTTTTTTAATAGTTCATTTTTCCTTAATTTTTGGGCAAAGACCATTTTGCTTCGTTGGTGTTTATGGTGTAGCCTACGGTGTAAGTAAAACAAATGTGAGAATAGCAAAGTTCTAAAAAAAAGGACCTGGGTCTAAAAATGCTCATCCAAATAAGAAAAGAAATGTATTGTTTTCATGTGCGCTTAACTGCTTGTTGTTCAATAAAAAAATGCTTGTTGGCTAGTGTTAAAGAATATATTGTCTGGTCATGTGCTTATAAATGAGGACAATCTATTTTAATAGTGTTTAATTAAACTCAACCCACACATTTTAAGATGATTAAAATGTGACTCACCATTTTAAGATGATTAAAATGCGACCCACCATTTAATTTCACATTTCAGACGTTCAATCATAGACTTATAGGTGGGAACAAACTCCAACCTACAAACCAATTTAATAGAATTGAATTAAATCCACCCCACGTTCTAAAAAATGGTAAAAGTTGAGTCAAGTTCGCAAGAACCAACCATATAATGCAAGCCCATTTGAAATATATGATCCATACTCTATATATTTATTTATTTTAAATATTTGTATCTGACTTTGCAACCGACTAATTCACATAGACTAATCTCGCCCTCCACTTACGAGAGCCCCATTTAAAGCTAGAGCTCTGTATGGAATTAGTCTAACACATCCATTGTGACATTGTTAATAGCTCGTAGAATTTAAACTTGAGACCTTGGAAGGAGCATTCTATCGTTACTCCAAAACTTCACAACTAAGTCAGCCCCTAGAGGTTACTCAATATGGATCTGACTCAGTCATCCAAGGCTTACGAGAACAAGCACAAAAGTTGTCTTAATAGTCATGTTTCTAGGAAAGAATTTGAACTACGCTAATATCCAATAAATGATTGCTAGCATATAAAAGTATAAACACATGGTTTATGTGTTTCGTGCTTTGCTCAGCTAAACTTTTATTTAAGAAGATAAATAAACCAATACCCTGCAGCACATCTTGTAGCAAATAACATTGATCCGATTGTGCTGTTGATGTTTTATAACTCAGTTTCAAACAACAAACATTGATCCAATTGTGCTGTTTATGTTTTATAACTCAGTTTCAAGCAACAAAAACGATGGTCTACATTTAGGTTTTGTTGAACATATGCACGGAAAACTGTCTTCTTTTCCAAATAAAGTTTTAGAAACCCATGGCCAAAAACATAAGAGAAAACAGGAAACAAAGTTGCACCTCAGCTCACTCATAATCAACTATGAAGATAGCCATCATTCAAAATATCCTTGGGAAATTCTTAAATAGTTTTAGATAGTACACTAATTGGATGACACGAATTTATATATGCTCATATTTTCGCAGCATTAATTGTAAAAGCAAAACGCAAGTAAATAATAAACATATTTAGCAATGAAAATTTAATGATAAAAATATTCCGCTAGCTAGAATGGCTAGTGTCAGCCCATTGATTAAAACTGGCAAGGGTGACATCCAAGCTGGAATGTAATGTCGAATGAAACAAAGTATATTCTTACATTTGCTTTAATTTCCAGCAAAGAACATAAGAAGGAAAAGGATAAGAATTTGTTATGGTATATAATGAGAAGAAAAAATCTCACCCTTGTATATAAAATATCACTTCTGTTTTCCCGCCTGCAAAGCAATTACTGTTTAAGAGCTTGCACTTTGATCAGGTGATTGGATGGTGTTAGGCGGTCACTTGGCATGTACCAGAACCTGTTCAAGAGGCCGGTAAATGGATGCAACATCACAATAACAGGGGTGCAGTATAGATATCTTTTAGATGGCAGTTAAATGTCAAGAGCAGAGGATTGACAATCATTGGGCAGTAGTAATTGACTTAGAATGCCTGAAACTCTCACAGCCTGGGCAGTTATGTAAGCTCTCATGAATGTAGATGTCACAATCAAAGCAGAATTGTTGTTTGCATTTTGGGCAATAGACAGAAAGTTCAGGCTTGTTTCCTGTTACACAAATGGAGGGACTTCTAGCAAAATTAGCAAGAACATATTCTATATGCAATACTATTTCTTATACAACAAAAAACACAAGGAATTGTATATCATCAAACTATAGGACTGAAGATTCTCAGAATGGACTAATGTAGCAAAAAACACTAATCACATAGAGTATATGTATTGTATCCTTAAAACAAAAAGACTTGACTGCCATATACTCACGGTACTCAATTATTAGCGAAGTGTGATTAACATGCTTAATGCATACACATTGTTATAGAATACCGTTGATCACATGTAAATTTAATTCGTCATTGAAGTCATTGATGCATCATCACGCTGACAAGAAAGCTAGGGTTTTTCTGTCTCACATGCACATGATATCACATGCATGTGATATCATGGTTGATATAATTCAATGTACTTGTAAGATGCTAGCAATTTTTTAGAGTAAGGTACTAGCATTAAGACACTAAATCATGAGCATATTGCAGACCAAGCAGTTGGACTTGGATTATTGCCATTCAAAAAACTTGAGCCACAACAGTCTCGTTCACAGATGACTCATTATATGCTACACAAGGTGATTATTAACAGGGAATAATGATGTTTATCAAAAGACTCGTATATGCCCTGGTAAATTGAAAGACAAACCATCTCTCAATCGATATGATGCTAATCTCTTTTACATTGACCAGGCAGTGTTATCGACTATCAGCAACTGTGGCACTATGGCGGATACCAATGACGGTTTTTGGGCTCGCCGCAATGTAATATTGGCCGATATTACTGGTCTTTCCATCATGACCCGCTATGATGGCAGAGCAAAGCAGCCAGTATAGCGGAATTTTGACTCTCCGCAATGGACCGCCATCCGCCATCAGCAACAATGAGCCCAGGTCATGATAGCACAAAATCTAATAAGAAATCAAGATGCACAAAAAGACAAATGAAACTACCCCCATGAACAATTTACTTACTCCCTCCGTTCCTTTTTAAGTGTCATTTTAGCATAAAACTCTTCAACCAAGATAGTGTTATGTTAGAGTTAATTTTTCTATTATACCCTCGTTTATTTTCTCTTTCCTAATAAATTCACTCCTACACTCTCTCATTTATTGAGAAAGTAAGGGTATAATTGATAAGTTATGACATTAAATTATAAAACGACACTTAAATAGAAACAAAAATATTCTTTTAAAACGACACTTAAATAGAAACAAAAATATTCTTTTAAAACGACACTTAAAAAGGAACGGAGGGAGTATTTCAATTAAATATTTAAAAAAAAAAACCAGGGAATAACTTAAGAAATTATAGACCCATTTGTTATCTTGAAATGATTCACCCTTAAAGAAGTTTGATACGAGTATATATTTGACATGGCATATTAGGCAACATTATAAATTTTATATAGCAAAAAGTAAATATATGAACTTAGGAAGATACTCAAACAACAACTGGTCTGCAGATGCTTACCTTGACTAAGGAGACTTTCTTCGCAACCAAAACATGTGTTGGGAAACCTGTGGCTTGGATCATTTTGAATTGATGCAGAAATCTCCACAAACGGCACTATAGGAAAGAGATGGTGATATGACCTTGCCAAATGAGGTGAAGAAATAAGGGTCAATCCACAGATGCGGCATTCGGTAGGAAGCTCACAAACACGCACTTTGCATCTTGGACAAGTGTATCCCCCTTCTGTCTTAGCCTCTTCATGACATGTACAAATTGCAACAGAGCCCTCAGCTGCTCTTTGTGGGAAGCCCATCTTAATCAAATTAGCAGTAGCATATTCTGCTATTGCTGGAGGTGGTGGACAATGCTCTAGAATTAACTCTTTAAAGTGGGACTGCATGAGATGTGTACATGGATAAGTCAATGCACAAACATTTGAATAATACAAACACGTTCTACGGTGATCTGCAATATCCTTAGAACTTAATCAGAAAACAGTTGGATTATAAAAACTCAAATAATCTTCAAAGAGGAGCATGAATTTGTATTTGTACAGGAGCTACGTGGTTCAATCAAAATCAACAAACTAACCTCATCCAATGCAATAGAGTATGTTCCTCCAGTTTCTTGGCAAAGATGCTTGCATATAAACATTTCAGCAGCAAGACCAATGACAGAGCACCTCATTTTTCCCTTTTTGCATTTTTGGATAGTTTCCATGATATCACCAGGATCACAAGTACTGAGGGCCGAATATAAAATCAGAACTTCTCGATGGCCATACGATGGGATTTGATTTAGATTGCTATGCACAAGATCCAGTGCATTTTGTAGGGAGGCGTCACCTGAGCATTCTAGTTTACCCATCAAAGCTTGGATGTGGGACTCAGGACTGCCACCAAGATCTGTCAAGCAGCTAGCAACCCCATCTTTGGTAGTCACCAAACCAACATGACTAAGTGGATTCTGATCGAAAAACTCCCTGATAAAAGTCTCAACCTGCTTTGCAATCACAGCCATTCTACTAGGTCGAAAGTCCCTCTCTGAAGCTGCCTTCACATGATGTAAGATACAGTTATATTACAAATGAGTTAAAGTCGAACACAGAAAGTGTGAAGTAATAAAAAACAATACCTTGGAGAGGTCGACAACAATGTATAAGTATCGTATCAAACCCTTTTGAATCCGTGCAGTAGCTGCATTTGCAGCAAGAGCACGAAGGCGCCTACGATACTGAGCATGTTGAACGGCTGTAGTATCAATAGAACGAAGAAGTCCAGATTCATCCTCCTGCAAAGACTCCCATGATCTATCTTCTGTATAAGCTCTCTCCCATGCTTCAAGTCCATCCTCATTAACTTCATCTTCCTCATCATCTTCATTAAGTGGTCTCCCAGCAATGTTATTCATCATTTCTATACCAAAAGATGCAACAGTAAATAAATTATTCATTTCATAATGTTTCATCCAATGCGGATAATTTCGTAACAATAAATGTTCTAATAAATTTGTAAAACTAGGGTTTATGGCAAAAGATGGAATTCGAATTTGAGGTGGGATCTAGGGTTCCATTTTGGAGAAACAAGTTAGCGAGAAGAGAACTGACCGGGGAGCGAAGAGATTCGACGGCGGCGCGATTAGTAGGGAAGAGAAGGAGATGATCGTAGGGCTTCCTTGTGTTTTGTGGCAGTTTGGAGAAGGTGTAAAATGAAATGTGGTATTGATGAAGAGTTGAGAAAATTGTGGAAGGGCAGTTTGGAGTACCGAGTGTAGAGTAAGAATGAGAGAAGATTTTTCGCAATGGGGGTATAGACAAAGTTGTATTGTATTGGGTGTGTTTGTTTTAAGATTATAAGAAATGTTCTAAATAATATGGTCATAGGAATTTAACATTTTTATTTTTATGTTTGATTCAAATTTTAAAAAATTATTCTAAGACATATTTATTTTAAAGAATCTTTTTACACATAGTTTTTTATTTTTATTTTCATGATTAAAGGGTGAGAATCTAATATTTTTATAGAAATAAATCTAATTACCATTAATTTTTCACTTCTATTCACAAATTATTATTATATTTATTTTTCATAATTTTTAAATTAAATAAATTTGTCTATATTTCCAGAAAAGATTATTTTTATCCAACCATATAAGTTGAAATATTATTTCAAAGATCATTCTAATAAATATAAATTTGATAATATGAAACAACACCCTAGATAAAATATCTCTATTTGTTCTCATTGGATGGATAATACAAATTTAATGGGTCTTAAAATTTTAAAAGATGAATAATGACAGATGTTCCTATCAATTTTACTAATTTTTTACTTATATTTGTTGTTGATAAATTTTAAAGATAGATATGAAATATGGGTCTTGTCAGCGATACTTATATTTTAATTAAATAAACGTCTGACATAAAAATAAACTACTTGATTTTTTTAATTCAATTTAATTTAATTTAATGTTGCTTAATTTAAATTAATATTTTTTTATTAATATTATAAATTTATATAAAATATGTTTGATGTAATATATAATATTAATATACTAAAAATAATATTGTTATCATTAAAATAAAAAATAATAATATAAATAAATAAATAAAATTAAACAAAATAAATGATATGAAAAATGAATATCAGTAAATAATAAATTAATCTAAACTATCTAACACCAAGCGTAATTCTATGGCATCACTCGGGGTTAGACGAGTCATAACTAGCAAGAAAATTAGGCTACAACATTTCTCGCTTTCACTTCCTTCAGTTGTCGCCTAGCGTAGTTCTAGGACTCACTCACATATTGGCAAGGACAAAAATACAGTAGCCCTCCTCTAATCGGGTATTCTGTATTTACCCAATTAGAGATCACCACTTCTACTCCTCATATCCAACCTTTATTGAGTAATCCACCCACATCTTACGGCATTCCCAAAACGACTTACAGTGTAGCACCTTGCTCATCCAAGTACGGTCCACATCATGGTAACCAGAAGGTTCCGACTTCTTCGCTAAAACTCCCAAAAGTCTTCCATCCAACAGGTTCTCAAGACATAACTGCCACAGGCATCAGGATTGAATAGTAAATTTCCAGTAGTTACAACATCAACTCCAACTAGAGTCGCTTCAGATCTTACGCATCCTCGTGGTGGCTCCACTGTGATTTTATCCATCACATATACAGTCAGTGAGATGGTCGGTCTCAACTGCTGAATACTATGATAGTAGAATCAGGCTAGCAACACGCACATATGAGGGAGAAAATAATTTCTAGTGATGTTTCATGGCAGGGACAAGAATCGACATGCTCTGATACCAACTATAACACCTCATACATATATAGCTAAAATAATATGTGGTAATGTTAATTATGGTACAAGAAACATACAGATAGATGAAAACGACAAGAAATTGAAACTGAATATAATACAACTCCAAAATTTGAATGCATTTAATAAGCTTATCTTCAACATCGCATAGCGGAAAGATAACATCTATTAAGGTCTTCCTGTCATCTGCTCGTCTGCAGTCTTCGAAACTGATCATCTAACGATTCTACCACTTATAACCTATTTCTGAAAAATAATAAGAGGATTGGGGTGAGATTACTAAATCTCAATGAGCCTCCCTATCTTAAGGGTTCGCTCGATTCTACAGGGTACATGCATTAAAGCAGATTCACCGAGAATCCGAGGTTTGCCTCACGGCTTGGTACAAATACACAAAAGGATATCACCACCACTGGAAGTCCCATGACTAACCAATGAGGTTATAACACAACGTATCAAACACAACAATATGCAGACCTGCACCCGTGTGCGAGGAATCCAGGAGTTATACCTATCTATCCAGGTTACCGTAACTGCACCATCGGTGAGTCCTCGTGTACCTTATCATCAAGAGACTTGCACAAGCAATCTGTTAGACAACGGATATGTCATAAATGGAGTTCATCTGTGACGAGTTCAACCATGACATTGCCTATATGGCGCCACGATCCCTCCTCCGTCCAACGTAAGTAAGATGGCCCCAACCACACAAGTACAAACACGCCATCTCGAACGTACACGCCCACCGGGAGAAAGCCTAGTGACATTTCCTAATTGGCGTCACTAGATGGTAAGTAATTCTGGTGACGTAGCCTACATGGAGTTACACACTTACCAATACCAAGCATACAAATGAGTCTCTAGTGGGAAACGCCTCCAAACCTGCACTAGCACATCGCCTTTGGTAGCTCAGGTGAGTAGATGAGAACATGAATATCATGGCATGACATCCGTATAATAAGTGAGAACATGCTTTACCACCTGACAGTATGACTCTACTCCAATTCAAGCATATTTACAATTCAAACCAATCCATCAAGCCAAACATTTGAACGTTCGACCAGAACGACAGGAAAATAACTCACATAATGCATACTTTTAAACCAAAAGGCTATCATACAAATATTGTGTCATTACTACATATTCATCACATGTGATTTAATTATGTTATGGTCATAGTATATATTAGACATAATCGAACCGTGCGATTATTTAAGGTACATTTAGTCACACCTTAGTCACCTAATTATGCATAACATCGATTAACACTTATTAAAGCAAACAGTTCCTGAATTTAGAACCATTCTACACTTGGGGAAAAAATAATTTATTTCTTTCCAAAGGGCACGCTGAGCGGGATTGCACCGCTGAGCGGGATCCTTTATTTGATTTTCAATGTTGAGGTGCGCTAGCGCCCGTCTTGTTGGCTGTTCGCAAAATCGAGAAAAATTAGTTTGTGACAGAATTGTCAAAGGGGTTCCAATTTCCAAAATCTCAATATGCATCCCACAATATGTCGATAATAGATCATGACAACATACTTGTACAACATATTACTAATTAAGGTCACAATCATGCATGATCAAGGATTAAGATAACACTTTCACTCAACCCTTAACCCCAAAATTATGTCAATCCCACAAAATACCCCAAGGTCTCTATCTATGAGACTCACCTTGGCTAATTGAAGGATTGAAAGGTGATCTTGCTGACCTAGAGCTCTTATCTTGTCCAAACTTCTACTTCCAAAGCCAATAATCATGTAATCACTTCATTTTCCATTTTCAGTAACAAGCTCCAACCTTCAAACACGTTTTTCTCCTTCAAGAGAAAAGCTATGGACACAAATACTATATCAAATCAAAGGGAATTTCGTGTAGATTCTAGAACTTTAAGAATTGCTTAAATCGGAGTTACGAGTAAAAGCCTACGACCTGATTAATGAAGCTGGTCAAGAAATTCCGAATCCAGATTTTCACCAAAAATCAACATCATACACATAACTTCAAACGTGTTTATCTCACTCATCACGAATATGCAGAACATAAAGTTTATATGCAAATTGAAGAGAATTTCGTGAGCTTTCCAAAAAGTTCGGGATCAACTAAATCCGAGTTACGAGCAGAAAGTTATTACCAGTTAAGTGAGGGCTGCTCTTGGGGTGCAAAAATGGAGATGGTTGGAGATGGACATGGCTTCTCTTCTTCTTCCCTCTCTATTCTCTTCCCCAAAAATCTGATTTGTTATAACTCAATACCAAACAAGGCCTTATAACTCATGCAATTTATGTATAATGGCTAATTTGCCCTCCAACTAAGTGGTATTAACAATCTTGTCATTTAGTTCCTTTCTAACAAGTTCACTTTCATTCTAACTAATCCACTTGTCATCTCTTAGTAAATATATTGACTTAGTAACTTCCTTGACAATACTAGTCATTAGGCCTCTATCCAACTATTCTCATGTTTAGAAAGATGGGATATTACAGGATCCTCCGCTCAACACTTGTTATAGGTATTCCATTCACACATACCATAACTCATCAAGTTTTCCATCCATCTCTTGCGCTACTTTGATCTCGATCCGTCACACACATTTTTAAAACCTACAGAGTCACACTTTCTCCACATCGCACTTGATTTCATTATTCTACCACGCTTTCTCAATTCCTTAAATAACAATTGTCCTTTCTCAGTGTTGCACCCCAAATTTTACCCTGCTACTTTTCTACTTGCATTGTATTTATATTAAAAAACAGTCATTCACTCATTGCATTTGCATCCTTTCTCACTTTAATTTTTATTTTTAATATTTGATTAATTCTAATTATTTGGTAAGGTTTTACTAAATAATTTCTATTAGTTAAATAATGAAATAATAATTAAAAGAAATTTTTGTTTTATTTTCTAAATAACAATGTTTTGTTTTTTTTTAATAGTAATTATGTTTGTATTTATAGATTATTTCATGCTTGATTTTTGCATTTTTTTTATTAGAGCTTTGAATTAATTAAAATCTTTCCTCATTGAAAATATTTTCTATTTTTCTATTTCATTAACAATTAATTTAGATTTTTTTTTTATTTTGAAATTTTAATATTTTTCTTTCATATTAGCATTAATTTCCTTTTTTAGATAAGTCATATTTTAATATCAAAGTTTGTTTTATCATGTTTACATTTTTCTAAATAGATTAATTAATTTTTATGTTTGTATCTTTTAATTCTATTTTTATTGTGATATTTAATTTCAATCATTTTAGTGATTAGAAGTTATTAATTGGTTTCTATTAAATATAATAAATTAGGATTTAAATAAATAAAAAATCACTTTTGTTAGAATAACATTTTTGTTCTTACCTTATTTTAAAAATATTAGTTTTTATTATTAATGGATTTTTAATTAGCATTCTGTTAGTAATAAAATTAGTTTTTAATTAAGTTTAAATTTTTGTAATTATATTATGCATCATAATATCTGTGTACATCTTAATTTTTAGATTTCAATTAATTAGATTTTGTTTTTTTTTTTTTTTTACTTTTTAACAAAATAAAAAAAAATACAAAAAAAGAAAATTGTTGTTGCCGCTGTTTGTTCTTGTAAAACTTGCCTCCACCACCTCTTGTACAATCTTGTACCAACCTGCAAAACAAATTAAAAGAAAATCAGTACAATTTACACACCTCCTCCTCACAATTTCTCCATCAACTACCCTTGCCTCCACCACCTTGTACAAATCTGCAGAAAGAAACAAATTCAAAAATAATATTAGTACATACACAGCTCAAAATTGTACGATTTCTTCACCACTATCAATTCCACTACTCTGCTCCACTTGTATGACAACTCATGTTGCTCCCTTGTTCTTATCCTCTCAACCCTTGCCAAAACTCCATCTTGCCCTCACTTCAATTCTCTTATATAAAACCTGACCTCACTCACCCTCAGGACCGGGGGAATCACCTTCATTAACCTCCCTGCAACATTCATACTCTCAACAACAATCCTCATATCTCTCTCAGCCGAAACAATCACCACCATCCCTTTAACCTCCTTCACAAATCTTATAACAACAAACCCTCTCACCATTCCATCCCCTCACTACCAGCCATCACACAACATACTCCCCCACCTCATTCATCACAAACAACATTGATACAACAACACAAACAAATCTCAGAAGTACTTAGACTCAGATCCAAAAGCAGAAACAGAGAAGAAGAACAAGTAGAACCAAGTAGACGAAGCAAATACAGAGTAAGAGGAGTATACCTGGCTATTCTTCAAACCTTCGATTTAATTTCTGTTGAAGTTCACCATTATATTATGTAATCGTAAAATCGGGAAAGAAATTGGGGCTTTAGGTTTTGGTGTAAGACCAAAGGTTATGTTATTATATGTTGTTCTTGTGTGTGACAAATTGATGATGCGATGAAAAGGCATAGAGAAAGCAAGATTTGAGCGTTAGAAGAGAAGAAGAGACCGAGTATGCAGAGAGAGAGAGAGATTCATTTTTTTTTCTTTTGTTAATCTAATTTTTTTTTCTCTTTTCTTTTAAATAATGACAATAATAATTATTAGAAACAAAAAATATAGAATATGTAACAAGGAGTGGCGGCTGTTTTTTTTTTTACTTTTAGTATTAGGGTTTAATTTTTTTGTTTGTTTATGACCAAAAGAGAATGAGGTGGGCCGGATCTTCAAGGTCCAAAGGTTTTTTTTCCACTTTTCTAATTTATTACACCCCCTCCAACCCCAATTTATTTTTATTTACTGTTATTTCTATTTTCTTTTAATTAGATTTAGAAAATAATATTTAGTAATTTTTTACTACTTTAGAACATACAAACAAATATATAGTTTAAAATTAATTTTCTTTAATAGTCAATTTTTTTTCTAAGTATTTTACCTGTTTTATTTGATTTAGATTTAGTCTAGTAAATTTTAGGATTTTATTTTATTTAGATTTAATTTAGTAACTTTAGAATCTTTATATATTTTATATTTAATTTATTTTTATTTTATAATTTTTATTTTATTTAGATTTAGTTTAGTAAATTTTGGATTTTATTTTATTTAGATTTGATTTAGTAACTTTAGAATCTTTATATATTTTATATTTAATTTTTTATTTATTTGATTTAGGTTCACTTAAGTAAATTTAGGATTTTATTTAGTTTAGATTTAATTTAGTAAACTTTAGAATATTTATTCGATTTAGATTTAATTTACTAATTTTAGAATCTTTATATATTTTATATTTAATTTTATGATTTTATAATTTTTATTTGATTTAGGTTTAGTTTTAGCCCCTTTAGAATTTTTTTTTTATTTTAGATTTTATTTAGTAAGTTTAGAATTTTAATCTAGTTTAGATTTGGTATAATAATTTTAAAATTATTTTTATAACCTTAGACTTTGTAGTTGGTTTAGAATTACTCTAATATCTTTAGATTGTTTTTATTAATTTGGATTAATTTAGTGATCTTAAATTTTTAATAATTATTATTTTCTTACGAATTTAATTCATTTTTTCTTTTACATTTATTTGAACTTGTAATTATTCAATTCATCCCCATTTGTAAATTTTGTACCCCATTCCCCACATGATGTAATAATTAGTAAATATTTTTATCGCTTTATCATGTAATTATTCGTCACTTACACAAAACTAAAAAATCATTTTTAAAACTAATAATTGTGAATCATTTTAAACCCTTGAGTTGACAAAGCTTTGAAGCGTCACAACGGCCACACATTTGTGCACACACCACGCTTACTCTTGGGTTTACAATGAGACCTTAATTGATTAGTTAAACATTATTTAATTACCTAATTAGGTTATTTAAAATTGATTAGTCCATCTAATTAATTGTATTAAACTAATTACTCGATTAAATTTTGTTTAATTAGTTGATTAAATTTATTTCGCGCATGCACCTACACAATTGTCAATTGCCTTATCATTCGCGCTAGCCACCTTGTATGGGCTTTTAATTCATTTGCTCGATTTATCTATGCTTTCATGAATATTCGCAATTATTTCGATCTTCTTCCATCTCCCGCACATTAATCATAACCTAATTCTTTCTCCATTCACCAAGCATTTAAAACACTTTCAATAAAAACTCGATCCAACGTCGAGTCTTCTTCTCAAACCTCGATCCAACGTCGAGTTGTTTTCAAAATGTTTTTCATAAAAATACTTGGATGAGATTTGTTTTAATTGTTAGATGTTAGCCTAACGATTTAAACGAATTGAAGTTTCTAGTTTGTTAGATGGTAGCCTAATAAACTAAAAACTTCTATCCATGTTCTAAAATAAGAAATATAGTGTTATGGCATTTAATTAAATTGTTGGATGATAGCCCGACGATTTAATTAAATTTAAAGTATTTGGACCATTAGATGATAGCCTAATGACTTAAATACTTTTATTCCATACACTTAATAAATGTGAACCTTGTTTCACCTCACCCTTTTTATAATAAAGATTTTGAATGAGAGATGATTGGTCGAGCTCACTCACCAATTTCGAGTATTCGAATCGTTAGATGATAGCCTAATGTTTCGATACTTGTCATCCACAGTTTAAAATCAATCTTAACATATTCAATATCTTTTGTGCGCTCCAAGCACCTTTTACTTTTAAACCCTTTTCAAGATTAGACATGATTCATTTACAATTGAGATGTTCTTTGCTCTATTCCCAAGGTTTTCGACTTCTCCACTTGAGTACTAGAGGTGTTCTCAAACCCTCCCTCATGTTGGTGCGTAGTTTTTTATTCTTTATCACACCTTGTGGACGTTAGACGAGTCCTCTCCTTTAAAAATGACGACTTGTCTTTTCATTTAAAATCAATCAACAAACAATCTTTTCTAGCGAACTACGGCTCTGACTTTCCCATTGCACGAGGGAGTACGTAGGCACTAAGTCTTACGACCATAGGCGAGCAAAAATAATAAAAAGATTTCTTCTCCCTTTCTTTCTTTTTTTTAAAACTTAGAAGATCGTAAAATTTTTACACTAACACACGGCCATACTTTGAACTAAATGGGTACCATCGAGTACGATGGATGTGAGGGGTGCTAATACCTTCCCCTTGAATAACCAACTCCCGAACCTACATCTCTTTAATCTCGTAGACCGTCTTATTCTTTTTATTTGTGTGTTTTATCTATATTTTCCCGTTCTTCTTTTAAAACAAATAAAATTAGGTGGCGATTTCATTGTTTTTTTGAAAATTTAAAATGATTTTTGAAAAACGTGTTGCTTCACTCAGAATTCGTCCAATCATGATACTCGCTAGAGTCTCAAACACACTTAACATAGATCACTCTTCGAGGTTGAGTAGTCCCAAAATAAGGTCACTATCGATTTCATCAGTCTTGGCTAGGTCTACAAATACAACTTGATTATACGCTTTGGTTCCGGGATGTCTAAAGTTAGACGTTTACTGAATATAAGTCCATTTTACTCCATCGACTTCAACGTCGTACAACAGCTACGATAGCATTGCTAACTTTTTCATAGTTCCTCGTTAACCACACAAATTCATACTCTTAGTGCGACAACACCCTGTTAACTCATGTGACTTAACCGGTACAATAATCCTTTCGCAATTATACCTCGTTCACGTAGTCGTCTAATGAAGTTCGCAATGTCCCAGATTATCGTCTGGACCACTGACTAACTATACAACCAATACTAATCTTCATAGGATTTCCTTTAACCATGCACTCCCATACCTGCACAGCCTCAAGATCATTCTCATATTCGATGAAAACTCCAATTCCCGCTTAAAGCTGCTAGGATTGCCTCATTGTCATGCTTCGTCATTTCTGAAACTATCACCAAACACCTTTCTCCGATTGCGCTCCCAAACACAATGTTTCTAATGTCTTAAGCTTGAATACCACACAAGAAATCATACTTCTTGCTTTGAACATTCCCCTTTCGGGACTTCTCGACACTCTAAATCCAATATGTTGCTGCTTACCAAGACTGAGGTTGCTTCACGCCTGAGGGTCTATAGATATTCCCCTAAATTCATTGCATATCGGGCTAACCCAAGATATACTTGTCCATCCCAATGCTGATCACCAATGGTAAAGACTACTCACACAACACGTCAGCCAAGATATAACAATTTCACATAAGTTTCGCCTCTGGCATCCACGCATATTCATCACTTACCACTTTATGAAACAAGAAACATTAATAAGGTATCGCCTAATATTATCCACGTGGTTACGACATCTCAGTGTCCTCATAAGTGTCGTATCAGAACTTGATCCATCCCCTTATCGCCTGATAGTTCACTACTACCTAGCGCGACACGTGGATTCTTGTTACACCTGCCTCATGAGAACTTGAGTCTGCATCTCACGAATACCAATCAGGAACTTACCTTAAGCTATAGGTCAACATTATGTCAGATCTCATGTAAGATAGAGATGTTGTGGCACTATACTCGTTTGGTAGTACTAACATGGTGGTCCAACTCCGAGGCCATGTACTCACGTAACCTACTCTGCAGCGTATAACGATCTACACCCGTATCCTATAGCCAAGGTTGACAGATGCCTGGACAGGTCTCTATTGAGGTCATTGTCCCTCTATATCTTCCAGCCACACTCCTTAGGATGCTAAAACCTAAGAGTGTCACGCTCAGGGTTTACTTACTTGGAAGGTAACAAGCTAGGTAAGATTGGATAAGAATTCAACTTGAAAAGTTATGCCATGTGTATACCCACTTGCACAGCTCATGCATAAGAAATTCTAAGGATAATTCTACATATAGGAATACCATGGTTCCAAACAATTTATACAACTTCGATCATCCCATGGATGCTTCGGAAAGACACTAGTTTCCATTCATCTAATTACCTAACATCAGGCGTAGTTCCATGGCATCACTCAGGGTTAGACGGATCATAACTAGCAAGAACTTATGCTACAACATTTTCCATTTTCACTTGCTTTAACTGTCGCCTAGCGTAGTTTTAGGGCTCAATCACAGATTAGCAAGAAAGAAGACACAGTAGCCCACCTCTAATCGGGTATCCAATATCTACCCAATTAGAGTTTTACACTTCTACTCTTTCCATCAATCCTCTACTGGGTAGTCCGCACACCGCTTATGACATGCCAAACTGAGTTAGAGTATAACACCATGCTCATTCAAGTACTGCCCATACCAGGGTAACCAGAAAATCTAACTTCCTCGTCCAACCTCCCAAAAGTCTTTCGTCTGATAGATTCTCAATCATTCCCACCTCTAGCACCAGGGTTGAGCAATGAATTTCCAGTAGTTTCAAACTTCACTCCATCTCGGAATTCCCTTGTGACAATTCTACTCAAGCGCCTCATGAATTTCCTCCACTGCTACTGGGATCTAGAGAAAGTCTCAGTCCGCCCATTCGAATCTTAGAACTTTCCGTTGTTTCAAATCTTACCACGATAGTTGGGTCGTCAATCATTCCACGTCGCACGCTCCAATCTTGCTCAATAATCCCAACACTCTCCCAATTCAACAGGTTTCCACCACTCGAGCTCAGGTCGCTTCAGATCTTATGTATCCTCGTGGCGGCTCCACCATGATTCTATCCTTCGCATATGCAGTCACCGAGGTGATCAGGCTCAGTAACTGAATACTACAGTAGTAGAAATCAAGCTAGCAACACACACATTTGAGGGAGAAAAGAATTGTTAGTGATGTTTCATGGCAGGGACAAGAATCAACTTGCTCTGATACCAACTGTAACACCCCATATATATATATATATATATATATATGTCTAGAATAATATGTAGTGATGTTAATTATGGTACAAAAAACATACAAATAAATGAAAAAGACAAGAACTTAAAACCGATACAACACCACTCTAAATCAGAACACATCCATTAAGCTTGTCTTCATCATCGCACAACAGAATGATAACATCTACGAAGGTCTTCCCGTCATCTGCTCGTCTGCAATCTTTGAAACCGGTCATCTAACGATTCTACCACTTATAACCTGTTCATGAAAAATAGTAAGAAGATTGGGGTGAGATTACTAAATCTCATCGAGTTCCCCTATCTTACGGGTTCACTCGGTTCTACAAGATACATGCATCAAAGACGAATCCGCCAAGGATCCGGGTTTGTATCTCACGGCTTTGTACAATACACAAAAAGGGGGGTTACACCACCATTAGGAGTTCCATAACCACCCAATGAGGTGCCAACACAAAAGCAACAAATACACAATATGCAGACCCGCACTCATGTGCGAGGAATCAAGGAGTTATACCTATTTATCTAGGCTACCTCTACTCCACCCTCGGCGAGTCCTCGTGTACCTTATCATCAAGAGACTTGCACAAGCAAACTGCTAGACAACGGATATGTCCTAAATGGAGTTCATCCGCGACGAGTTCAACCATGACCTTGCCTATGTGGTGTCATAATCCCGCCTCCATCCAACGGTAGTAAGATGGGCCCCAACCACGCAAGTGCAAACACGCCATCTCGAACGTACACGCCCACCGGGCGAAAGCCTAGTGACATTGCCTAATTGGCATAACTAGATGGTAAATAATTCTGATGACGTAGCCTACATGGCGCCACACACTTACCAATACCAAGCACACAGATGAGTTCCTAGTGGGAAACGCCTTAAGACCCGCACTAGCACATCGCCTTTGGTAGCTCAGGTGAGTATAAAACATCAAGACATAACAACCACATAATAGGTGCAACCGAATTTTACCACCTGATAGTCTAGTTCTACTCCGATTCAAGCTTATATCACACATAGAGCACACGTGATTTGCCTAGACTGAGCGCCACTCCCAGGTTTGCCCTGTCAGTACTCTATCTTAAGTACACATGATTTGCCTATACTGGATACCACGTCCAGGTTTGCCCTGTCAGTACTTTATCTCAAGTACACATGATTTGCCTATATTGGATACCACGTCCAAGTTTGCCCTATCAGTACTTTTCGCTATACACGTACACAAAGCACACATGATTTGCATATACCGGATGTCTTATCCAGGTTTTTCCTGTCAGTACTCTTGTGTCAAGTGCATACAAAAACAATCATCTGAATGTTCAACCAGGACGACGAGAAAATAATTCACATAGTATCATATGCACATACGTTTAGACAAAGGTCATCATATAAATATCATGTCATTAGTACATATTCATCACATGTAATTTAATTGTGTTCCGGTCATAACATATATTAGACATAATCGATTCATGTGATTATTTAGGGTACACTTAGCCACGTATTTGTCACCTAATTGTGCATAACATCGATTAATAGTAATTAAAACAAACGGTTCTGAAGTCGGAACCATTCTGCACTTGGGAAATGTTAAACTGTTTTTGCTCAGCAGGGCACGCTAAGCGGGGTTTACGCGCTAAGTGCGACCTGTGACTTATTATTTTTCCAGATTCAAGGGAGGACGTTGAGCGCGGTCTACCACACTAAGTGCGTTCTGCGATTTTCAAACAAAAAAAAAACAGTTTGAGGACAGACCTATCATAAGTTCTCAAATCCTAATTTCCTCACCACCACAACATACCACAACGTTGCAATATCAGAATCAAGCAATGTACAAGATATTCATAACATAAAACATGCATGCATCAAGACATCTCACTAAACCCTTGTTCTCAAATTCATACAATTCCACAAAAAAAACCCAAGTTCTAACTATGAAACTCACCTTAGTTTAAATGGAGGTTTGGATGATGTACTTGCTGCCATTGAACTCTTATCATGCTCAAAACTTCACCTTCATCAACAACAATCCTGTAATGCCCTTTCTTCCATTTTTCAGCAAAACTGGTCCAACTTCAATCTCATTTTTCTCCTTCAATACAGAAGCTATGAACACAAATTAATATATCAAATTGAAGAGAATTTCGTAAGCTTTCCAAAAAGTTCGGAATTACCTCAATCCGAGTTGTAAGCTAGGAGTTATGGCCTGTTTTGTAAAGCTTGTCCAAGGAATACGAAAATAGTAGAAGGAACATGGACAAGAGCTTATCTTTCTTCCCTCTCTCTCCATTCCACTATTAAATTCTGATTTGTGTCATTCTTCTACCTACTTATTCCTTAAGATTTCATGCAAATAGTGTTCAATTCTAACCAATCTCTTCTTGTCTTAACTATGTCCAATTTATTTCTCAATATAAGTCCCCAAATATAATTATATACCAATATAATTATATTTAGCATTACACCAACACTTATACACAACCACTACAATAGCTCTCATACTTTAGCCTCCAATTTTTACAATACAACTTCCACCACAACTCAGCAACAATTTCCAAAAATTCTATCAGTAATATCATTGTATACACTCCAACCATTCACCTCAACTCTAACACATAACTTCAACTCTCCACCACATTCTTTATGTTGAGCATCTAATATATGTCTCCAACCATTCAGCTCAACTCTGACACATAACTTCAACTATCAAAACCCCACCACATTCTTTATGCTGAGCATTTAAAATATGTCTCCATCGCATATGAAGACAAACCTTTAAATTTAAGATCTTAAGTATATCTTGAAATTGAAAATAGTTACTTTTTTATTAGGAGTGTATAAATATTCTCAGGATATATATATATACACATCTGGATTTGAGTTAGTTGAAAGAATGACAATATTTAGTCAACTCTTGTCATGTGACTGACTTTACAGTGTACACATGAGTTCATACATCAAAATAAGCTTAACGAGAAGAAAAATTCTCAGTGGCGCCACACATGTACAATTCTGCAAATATTTGTGTAATTAACATTAATCTGGCTAAGTTATGAATCTCAATCATCCAAATGTATGATGGTTCACCTTAAAGCTTTCTCATGCTCGCAGCATACACATCATAAACATTAAATAAGGAACCAGCTAATAAAGTTTAACACAAATGTAAGAAAAAGAGTGAATGATACCATTTAAAAACACAATAGTCATTTGCCATACAAATCTGCTACTAAAATTAACAAACTAAAATTAAATAAATGTCGACTTCAAAGATAATGTGAATGAAGTTTGACTCCAACCTTGCATGAATTTCCATAGCAACATGAGTTCATGTGCCTGGATGAAAAGAAACTTGATAGCATATGCACTGAAGCAGGTCCATACACATCGATTCATACTTGACTCCGTCATCACTAGTTGAAAAGAAATGTTCATCAGTATTGAACAACACGCATAGCAATCATAATCAAGTTACAACAATCCATCCTAGACAAAACTTTCAACCAGAATCCAAAAATGTGCCTAGACAATTGGCTTGTAAGAAAGCAGAGGGGTGAATATAGAAAAATTAAAGGATAACTTACTAACCTTTCAATGCTACTGCATTAGATGATAAGCAAAATAATTCAATGATGAACATAACAGAAGATGGAAATTCCCAGACCTACAAGAAAGATACTTCGAACATTAAAAAGTTGATGTTCATTTAACAGCACATCATAGACAGGCACGGAAAGTAGTCAACAATGAAACTGAAAGAACCAACTTTTTTTTATCAAGAATAAACGTTAGTGTATGAACCAATTCAGACTTCTACATTGTGGGGCATTACCATCATTGCAATAAGAAAAATCTTGAAGTAACATGAAATCAAGAGGCCAAGCAAAATGCCATTGCACCTGCATGGATGAATATATTTAAATTGAAGTGATTTTGATGGTCAACAAACACCAAATAGATTATGGATAGAATTATAAGAAAAGAAAATCAACTCATTATGCTACTGCTGAAGTTAAAATTAGCACCTTATCCATTTATATCAATATCAATATAATTACTAGGTTTAAAAGCAGAAACTTGAGAGTAACTGATACTGATAGGATACCAGTTTGGGCCTTAGCCCAACAGAAAGGCCTAATAGAGAATCAATTATAACTGCTTATGTGAGAAGGGGGAAGGGTAGTTATATAAGGAAACCGATAGCAAGGGAGAATTCATAATATGTATCTTAGGATACAAACCTTTTGGGTTGGGCAGAGTGAGAATATCTCTCCTCTGAGGAGCACTTTGCTCTAGGATTACAGGGATTCCTCTCTGTAATAGTTTTAATTTCAATCAATAACACATTTTCCGTTTATCTAAATTTTGAGTTTCTATCAGTATCCTTGAATCTGTTGATGCAAATTATTACACCAACTTCTCTATCCTATACTCACTTGAGAATTTGAACTATATCTTTTGATCAAATTAAAACTCGCATCATAGTCATAGCAGCAGACCAATTAATTAATGATAAACCATCATTTTTCCTTTTCATTTAGGGAGACATGGTTGCATACATTTGCGGTCTGAAGCATGGATACTTGTAAACCTATGAAGTAGACACACCCGGTATCGAAACACATACAGTACTTGTCAAGTACTTCGTTATGTTGTTGCTAGTGAAAAAATCATATATTTCACTGATGTTTTTGTTGTGAATTAACAATAAACAATTTAATTCTCATGCTAAACTCATGTATCTTATACTCGATACAGTACCTATGCATCCTAGCATTTGTGATATTAATGAAAAAAAGGACATATTACAAAGATATATAGGTGTTTTGACTTGAGCATAAAGTTTAAAGATGGAGAAGATTCGAAGTCGCATATTAAACAAAATATTTTCAAGGTTCTTAGCACTGGTGTACAAGTATTTCAGAAACATATCTCAAGCAAGGCTCACCCAAACTAGATGCTCTAGGTCTTATTGGAAACCTAGAAGAAAGGCCTACAACTTATTATTATATGCAGGACAGAGACATTATTGTTCCAACACCATGACTTTTGATTGTTTACATCATTCATGTATTTGTAATACACAAGACTTGGGAGTTGAGAAGTAACTCTCCAAATTGTATAATGCTTTGTACTTGAATAAAATCAAAACAAAAAAATGAAGGTTTTCGTCAACTAAATTTTGATAGACTCATTTGTTTCCTAATGATGGCCAGTGTTAATATTTTTTTGAAATGCTAAAATAACAAACATTTTTTCTGCAAAGTTAAATGGGATGTATGCTAACTAATTGTTCCTTTCTTTATTACAAGTATGGTGAGACAAAAAATATATCAGAGGTATAACCTGGAGACACTGAGAGATATATGAAGAAATATCTTGACCATAAAGAAGAAGGTTAACAGAAATATAAAGTTTCCAAAGAAGACATCCATCATCATCTGCCAATGAAAACCATAAAACAATAATACAAATTAAGCATAAAACTCAGAACCAAGCAATTGAGGAAAAGGTGATTTTAATGTTCAGTTAACTTAACCTTACAACACATTGACACAAGTGAGGAGTAGCTCATCGATGAACTTGATTTACCTTTGCTGCTTTCCAAGATCAAATATCCGTCTTCAACAAATTGTAAGGCCCTCATAATTGGTTTTAAAAAACAACGGCATAAAAAAAAAATTCCATAAGATGATAAGAATGGATACATGCATCAAAAAGAAGAAAAATGGTAGCCAATTTCCAAAGCAGCCCCTGCATGAAGCACTAGTGAGATTGATTATACAGTATGAATATGCACAACAAATCACGGAGAAATTCATATTGAATTAATCATATACCTGAAACTTCAAGGTTTCTTGATTGATGACATTGTAGAGAAGATGTCTATAGGCTTTAGGTTTGTGAAGTATTAAATCTATTATAATAATCTACAAAACAGAACCGGAAAATGACAACACTTTTCAGAAGATTTCATCTTTGAAGTAAGCCAATGACATGAATAAAGAGCTACGCACCGTGATTTCACATTCTATGTATTCATCTGCCACAGCCTTGCATTTCTCCTATCATTACAAAAATGTCAAAACCAATTCACTTCATGATTTAAAAATTCAAGACAAATGTAATTGATAAGACTTACGCATTTCATCAAACGAATGTTACCGGGAGAATACTGAAGATAAAGTGTTTCGATGGGAAAACCGCATTGAATACATCTATAACCCATTGGTGATAATAAAATCACAATCCAAAAACACAGCTTCAATCAAAATTGTAGATTCATAATCAGCGGTTTTTCGAAAATCTGCAACAATGTTAGGTCTGTAAACAAAAGAAAAAGCAACATCAATTGTTGATTCTGAATAATAAATCCCAACAAGAAAATTCACAATTATATTGGAATTGAATCAAATTTTGTCAACAAATGAACAAAGTAATAAGGGTTATCGTGCAAGTTTCTAAAAAGTAGGGTTTATGGCAAAAGAGGGAATTCGAGAAGAGAACTGACCGGGGAGAGAGGAGATTGAGCAAGCGACGGAGAGCTGTGTAAACAATATCTGCAGCCTTGCGGTTATCGAACAGATCATCAAGGACCGTCAACTTTTGCTGAGAAAGTTTAATGATTCTGTTGTGCTGTTTTTGGGTAGGAATTGTAATGTAGGTAATGCCTATGGCTCTAGAACTTGGTTGGGATTCATTCCCACTTTGGATGTCTCTTATTTTGCTTGTTTTTGCTAGCTACAACCCAGTACTATATTGTACGACTACTATTTGTACGGTAGATATCGGTCTAGAAATACAATCTTTGATGATATTATGACCATTTAAATATGGTATAAATACCATCGTAGTACTGGTATAACCGTCAGTCAAAATAATTTCTCAAACTAAGAGATATTTCAATAATTCTTCAAAGAGAATTCAATAGTGATCATTTGATCACTCAAAATGATTTCTCAAAAAGAGAAATTTCAATAATTCTTCAAAGAGAATTCAATAGTGATCATTTGATCACTCAAAATGATTTCTCAAAAAGAGAAATTTCAATTAATTCTCTAAAGAGAATCCTAAAAATTATACTAGATAATTTCTCAACTCAAACAAGATGAAATTAACATTACTCTCAAAAGAGAATTCAAGGCGCTTCGACAATTCGAGAGACACAAAGTTATAAGAGTGAGGAAGGAAAAACTAACAGAATAGTTTTTGGTGTAATTTGGAATGAAATATGTTAACTCCTTATATATTGAAGTAAGCTAGTAATATTTCTCACATGAGCAATGTAGGACTAAATGATTTTTTCAGCCACAAAAGTAATTCTAACAATGTGGGACTAAGAAATTTTTAAATTCAATATATTGAAACATGAACATGTTCCAACAATCCCCCACTTGAATTTAAAGAAGTGATTTTAGAAGTAACATCAAACGTTTCTAAGATTGTGCATAAACAAAGGTGTCTATGACTTGAACCTTTGCATAGCAAGTAGGATTCTGATTCAACAAGAGTGGCACAAATGTCTTGAACTATATCTTAGACATCAAACCTGCACACAACCTTTTCTTAAGGTGTATTCTAATAGCCCATGCTTTAATGGTCTTGCACGTGTATCCCGGTTTAGTGAAGGCTCTAGGAATTTCGCCTCAAAATTCCATAGAAATTGACCTAAGTTCCACAATCACATAGATGAATCTATCGAGAGTACTCTTGTAGCCTAGGTACTCCCTCATACAGAGTATAGATACCATTAAGAGTTTCTATTATCTCATCCTCTTATCACTTCAGGATTCATGCTTCTCGTATTCACATTAGCATGTTCACCTCATATTACTCACAACTTGTTATTACCCATTGAACCTATTTCTTGGGATCTCCAGTCATTTAGGTTGGGTTACCATTATGAGCAACTCATATTCCTATAGGCATATTAGTCTCATCTTATATGATGTATTATAGACTTTTTCTCTAGTTAATCCTTTCGTCAAAGGATCTGCTAAATTTTCAACAGTGCATACATAATCCACTATTACAGCTCCTTTAGAGATACAATCTCTAACAATGATGTGTTTTCTTCTAATTTGACATCTTTTACCATTATAATAACGGTTCTCGATTTTTGCAATAGCTGCGGTACTATCGCAGTGGATCAACACAACTGACATAGATTTTTCCCATAAGGGAATCTCAATTAGCAAGCATCTTTACCAACTTACTTCTTCACTAGAATTCGCTAATGTTATCATCTCATACTCCATCGTGGACTAAGCCATGATAATATGTTTCTTTGATTTCCAAGATACAACTCATCTAGCTATGAAATACATAGCCACTAGTTGCTTTGAAATTATAGGATAAGGTATTACAATCTGCATCATTATATCCTTCAAGTACACCATGAAATCTCTGATAATGTAAACTAATATTCATGGTCCTTTATAAGGTATTGCATGACTCGCTCAATAGCTTGTCAATGTTCATTACTCGGTTTACTAGTAAACCTACACAAAAATCCCACGATATGCAATGTCGGGTCTAATACAATCAATGGAATATCTAAGACTTCTAATGATGCTCGCATATTCTATTTGTCTAACACTTTCAGTAGTGTTCTTAAATAGCTTCACGCTTGGATCATATGATGTGCTCACAGGTTTACTTTTAAAGTAATTATATTTCTTTAAGATCTTATCCACATAGCATGATTGATCCAAAGAAATTCCTTGCTCGAATCTCATGATCTTGATACCAAGAATCACACTCATTTCTCCGAGGTCTTTCATATCAAATTTATTGCACAACAATGATTCCACATCATTAACGACTTGAATATTTGATCCAAATATGAGTATATTGTCTACATATAGACATATGATAGTGCAAACGCGGTTCTCAAATTTGTAATAAACGCATTTGTCAATTTCATTCACTTTGTACTTATTCTATATCATTAAGTTATCAAAATTTTCATGCCATTGTTTTGGAGCTTGTTTTAGCCCATACAAAGACTTATCTAACTTGCATACCTTGTTTACTTGTCTATGGATCACAAACCCTTCCGGTTGTTCCATCTAGATTTCTTCTTCTAAGTTACCATTTAAAAAAGTTGTTTTAACATCCATTTGGTGTATTATTAAGTTATAAATAAAAGCTATTGAAATAAGTACCCTGATGGATGGAATTTAAGTGACGAGAGAAAAAGTGCCGAAGAAATCTATATTTTCTCTTTGTCTAAAACCCTTGGAAACAAGGAAAGCCTTGTATTTATCAATAGTTCCATCGGGTTTTAGTTTCTTTTTCATAACTCATTTACAACTGATTGGTTTTCAATCAGGAGGCAAGTCTACTAAGTGTGAGGTTTTATTAGATTCTAGAGATTTTATCTCATCATTGATAGCTTCTTGCCATAAATCAGCATCCAGAGATGACAAGGCTTCTTGAAGATTCATTGAATCTTCTTCTACATTATAAGCCGCATAATCAAGCCCATAGTCTTTAGCAACTCCTACCCTTTTACTTAGTCGAAGTTCAGTTTCTACTTCGTTGTTGCTTTTAGTGTTTCTTATCACATGAATGTGATTCGACTCAGTGCCCCACTATTTCTCGATTTGAAAGGAAATTTATCTTCATAGAATTCAATATCATTTGATTCTATGATCACTTTAGAATTTAGGTATTAAACATATATGCCTCGTTGTTTGCTGCATACCTAATGAGTACATATTCGTAGGCTCTACTAGCGAGTTTAACTCGTTTCGGATCCGAAATTCTGACATAAGCCAGACATCCCCAAGTTCTCAAATAAGACAAGTTTGGTTGTCTTTTCTTTAATATCTCATAAGGAGAGATCATAATTTTTGACTTGGAAACTTTATTCAGGACATAGCAAACAATCAATAAAATTTTCCCCCAGCAATGAGGTGCAACAGTAGAATTCAACATAATTGCAACAACAAGTTCAATAAGAGTTCTATTCTTTCTTTCTGCTTTACCATTCATTTCAGGATAGTATGGTGCAGTCGTTTCATGTACAATTCCATGTATAAAATTCATTAAATAAACTAGAATCATACAACTTCTCTATCACTATAAATTCTTACTAAATCATTTACAAATTCTTTACAAAAACTTTAAACATGTCAATTTCATTCACAAAAATCTCATACTTCGTAATGGTGTACAAATCTACCCTAATAAACTGATTAAACCATACCTTATCTAAAAGAAAACCAAAAACACAATTCTTCCTAATCTCATGAACATGCATGACATCCTTCGAGATTAAAGTCTTTCTGGAGGTGAAATTCAACTCCATGTCTCCAATTCCAGCAACATTAGTGGTGTGGACATCTCCCAACAACACTTTCTTATCTTTAAAATTCTTGTATGTTTTAAACATAACACAATCATAACGCACACAACGAGAGCCACCAATGTGTCTATCCACCAACCATCAAATTTATCAACCATGTTGATTTCAATGACCATAGCAATAAATTTCCCATTACTCAGGTTGACCTTTTGCGATGATATTATAAGAAATCTTTTGAAGTTCCTAACATTGAGCCTCCATCGATCTTTCATCTTTGTTGTTTGATACTTTAAGTAGTGGTTAACATCATTCTCCTATTCTACAGCTTCTTCAATGTCATACTTGTTTTTCAAAGCCTCATAAACATGTTTTGGAGTATCACAATTACTGCAATAGTCATACAAATCATCTGTGAGTCCATTCAGAATGTAATAATCGTTCTCTTTTGTTGCACCCCAAAATTTACCCTCTTGATTTAGGCTTATGTTTCTTCATAAACATCATATTGCATTGCATTCATGCACTATGTGGGAGCAAGGTTTTTCTTATCTTCCAGGTTTTCTTCAAGCTGCAAAATTTGGTTGTGTTGACAATAAGTCCGAGATGGTTCTCATATTCTCTCTCTCTTTGTTCGAGATTTCAGGGCGTCATAGTGGTTTTATATATATATATATATATATATATATATATATATATATATATATATATATATATATATATATATATATATATATATATATATATATATATATATCATTAGAGCTTATTCTCCTTTGGCTTCTTTGAATTGTCAGATAATGGCTATGAGGGTTAAATTTGTGACAAGTCGTTGAGTTTAAGGACTCGTGGAGGATGCATTGGGTTCTTAGTGAGATTTATAGGTTACAAGATTTGATTTGGTGTGAGGGAAACGTTGTAGAGATGTTCATTCAGGTGGCTATTGAATACCATGGGGTTAGATGACTTCAATTTGACAAAACATATTTTAAGATCCAATAGTGTGGGTACCATTGATATTCAAATTACAAGTTCATAGTGTGGCATGATTCTTTTAAGATTAATATTTGTTTCACCACTCATTATTCACATTTATGCATATAATTCTTTCAAAATCCATCCATGATCATTCATATCTCATTCAAAGTTCTACCATTTTGTTTGAGATTCCACACAAAGTTCAACGTCACTCATATCTTTCATTCAAAATTCAAGTGACTTATTTGTGACTCAATTAAAGAATCCTTCAAGTTTCAACAAAGATTTTGTCCAAGGTTTTCGAGTTACACTTACTATTTCATTCATCAGTTACAAGTTTCGAATCTCTCATTCATTCAAATTGTTCATCTAATTTAAAGTTTTCAACAAAATTCTTCAAGTTCATGGTTAAAGAAAGAAATACAAATACTTTTGTGTTTGAATTACAATGCACAATTATTCATTTCTTTTACAAGGCCAAGACAAAGATTCTTAAATCCTAATACATCCTATGAGGTCCTACTCTTTATTTCTTCAAGTCTCTTCCAAGATTTCTTCAAGCAATCTTCTTTGCTATTTCAAGCTCCTTCATCATTGTACATGAAACAAGAAATAAGAAGAATGGTTAGCACAAAATGTCAAAAGTTTGAAACTTAAACAAAGATTTCCAAAAGAAAATTCTTTTCAAACTCATCATGAGGGTTTGTGATAGGAATCCGTTTTTTTTAAGAGTGGTTTTCAATCATTCAAGCTTCCAAAGCCTCATTAAATTCAATCATAGGCCAAGAGAGCCTCTTTTGCAAATCACGAAGTTGGTTTCGGTTCACAAAAAAGGAGAGTGTAAAGCAAAGGCAGCAAGTACAGTTCAGCATTAAAAATAGTTCAGAAATTACAAAAATCAGCCTGCTGAACGGCGTAAATATTATCATGAGGGTTTGTGATAGGAATCAGCGTTTAAGTCGGTTTACGTGTAAATATTAGTGCCCTTGCCACTGAGCGCGGTCGTCTGTGTTTAATTTTATAACTTCATTTTTCTTCATTTTTAGGTTATGATTTTGGGGTGGATTTTGATCCCCATTTCCATCAACCTTTATTTTTTATAGTATAGCTTAAAAAACAACACTAGGGTCTTGCTTATGGATGATTAGAGGTGGATTGCTCTTTGTTGGGTTTGTATGTATATTTACCTTGAACTCATGTATATTTGTCGCCCTTGGCATTGTATAAAGTTTGCTTTACGAATCTGTGTTGGTGATTGTCTTAGGTTTTTACCTTGTGTTAGGGATTTGAGTTTTGCTAGACATAGATTGCTTACATTCTTACCTAGGATGATTATCTATTATTTTCTGAATGCTAGAAATGGGTTTAGAGCTGACATTTACTTAGAGTATCTGATCTTAATGCCTCTGTGTTGGTTGTTTCGAGCTAGAGATAGTCGTTACGAGTGACACGATTGACTTTTGTGTTGTTAAGGTAGGTCATACATGGCTATCGAGGTGATGCGGTTGAATTCTCAATTTGGGTTAGAAATAGCTTGGGTTGTAAGAGGTATGTGATGACACGGATGAGTATCGTAGGCTGATTATAATTGGACGGTAGATTTAAGTCTATGATGGGTAGTGTATATTCGTTCCGAACAAGTTGTTTATCCTTTATAGTTTTTGTTCACTTACTTTTTGTCTTTTCTTTACAACCATTTAACCCCAAACTCATTAACGATAGAATTGTCGAATGACGAATCAATAACCAATCTTTGTGGATACGATATGATATAACCTAACCGGTATATAACACCCGGTAAAAATAATACTTTACTTTTTGCTTGCCTGCTATAGCCGCATCCGAACACAAATATAAAGGCTGCTACCCCTGTGTGCAGAGTTGGCCATTCCAGAAGAACTTTAAACGTACTATTTTAATTGTTGGTTTTTAGTCTTTGTTGGTTGTTAATTGTGAGCCACTCTAGTATTGTTTAATACTTGAGGTGGACGTTAGTTGAGTTGTAAGTTGTTAATCATCAATAAGCTTTGAAGCAACGATGATTATGTGTCTTTGAAGTGTGTCTTCAAATTTTGTGTTATTGTTAATTGTCACCGCGTGTGACTGTGGGGAGTGAGAGGGGTTTCTCATATCTAAGAAGGGATCTTAGGTAGAAGGGTCATTGTGTGATGATTAAGTGAGGGGTGTAAACGAGGAGTTTAGTTCTAAAGTAATACTGCTAGTAGTTGACTTCATCCCTGGCTTGGTAGCCTCCAGACGTAGGTGTGTAGCACCGAACTGGGTAAACAATTCACTATGTTATTTAATTTTCTGCATTTAAAATTTTGTACTGTTAATTGTTCATCCAACAGATATTAGTTTCGTGACATCACCTTCGACATCTCATATCTGATACCAGAATTTTAGAAATAACCTTGCCATTTCAAAAAACTAACAATTTAGTTCCTAAAGTCAAAATCCGCAGGTAAATCGGAAAGAAAATTCATAGAAAATCTGCAGATTTTGAATTTAATTATTAATTTTTTGAAATGACAATATTATTTTTCAAAAAAAAATTAAAAAGGGTTAAATCATATATGACCTATATGGCAGGGATAAAATAGTAATAATCCTTATTATTATTAATAATAATAACTATCCTTATTAATATTATTATTATCTTTATTATTACTACTATTATATTATTAAAAAAAAACTAAAAAATAGAAGTGTGATAATATGCATACTTGATATTATGCATAAATGATATATCATTAGGCAATTAAATTCAAATAAAATTCTAGAACATGGGTGATTTCATGAATGAGCTCGTACTTTTCTTAATAAGCAAGAAAGAATAGGTGGCGTGTACTAGAATTGTCTACAAAGTAATTTTATATTACTTTCCTAGTCGGGAATTACTACCCCCTTATTCCTCACCTCATTCATCCAACAAAGCAGACTAGTTCTATGTGGTTTAAACTCTCTTTGGTGAAATTCTGTTAGCGAGACTCCGATAGAATTTTTCTTCGTTACCAATAAGCCGTTATAATGCGTAAATTTTAATATTTATTTATTTTAACTACTATTTTATTATCATTATAATTTTCAAAATATTATTTTTACTATTGTTATAATGTTCAAATATATTTATTTATTCAAAATATTTTTAATATCATGCTCTCGGTAAATTTTAAACATATCATTTGTAAACGAGGATATAGTCTAATTAACATTTGAATTGAACAAATATTTAAGATTTTAAAATAATATTTTATAAGTTTTAATTAATTAATTATAGATTATTATTTCCTAACAACCCGACAATTTGTGAAAATTAGGCTCTTTTCAAGATTTGAAAGCGACTCTCGAGGAAATTTTCACAACGCCTGCAACCAAAGGTGGGAGTAAAGATTTCGTACACGTTGGAACGATTAGCGTAAATTATATATATATATATATATATATATATATATATATATATATATATATATATATATATTGTGTGTGTGCGTGTGCACGCGCATGTTTAGTGGTGACCCAAGCCCTACTAGAGATAAATAAGTAAGGAGAGCCTATTCTCGGATAATGTTTTTCACAAACCACTAAACGAGGTTACACCGACCTTAATTATTTATGATATTCATAATCTATGATAATTTGAAGTTGTATTGTGCTTGCGTTATTTGATTAGTTGTCTAGATGTTTATTCATTTATACTTGAATGATTGTGGTTGTTAGACTAAGAAAAATGATATATTACTTCTTTGAGGTGATAAACAACACCGTCATTAGATATTAAGTGGTAGATTCTTGTAACATAAGGGAATTTTGATACGTTGAGTATTTGTATTCGATTGGGTTCCACCTTACATTATGCAGAAGAAAATACTTGATCGATTTAGGGTTATTGGCTAAGAAAAGATTGGTCGACTATGTCATTTGCGGTTTGCCTCTCTTTCATGGGAATTCTTTACATTATTCATTGTACATAGTTAACTTACTAGGTAGATGTAAGGTTGTGAGATGAACATTGTTTTGCGATTTTTAATAGTAAGTGGTACTCAACCTAGGTGCTTAGAGTACATAAGAACTGAAATGATGGATTCATGAAGATTAAGTTACTAGTTGAGGTTACAGTTGCCATTATCTGATTGAGAGCGCATATAGTTACATTGAGGTGTATGTAAATCCATTGTCGTGTGTATGGGCACACGAGATTGATCAGTTGCATGAATGTTGCACCCCAAAATTTGCCCTCCTATCTCGATTTTATCTGGCTTAGGCTTCACATTCATCTGCATACGCGTCCATTAGGTCATTGCATTAAACAGTCATTCATTCATGGCATATGCATCATTTCGTCGTATTTAAATTGACCAAAGTTAGTTTAAATCGACATTTGCATCGTTTTATAGTTATAAAATACCTGATATTTCACTTCATTCATTTTTATCTTCTTACCTGTTTATTGTATCGTTTTAAGTTGATTATATGTCGATGATATCAATATTTTGATTTCTGAGCAATTGCTAAAAGCAATTCGACCTTTGTGCGGAAAATTAGCGGAAAATATTTCAAACTTTCGCCTCTAACTCATGCTTTATGAATCTCGTGTCGCGTAGATCATGAAAATGTGATCTCTCTAATTTTCGATACATTTCAAAAATTTGTTTTTAACCGTAAGTGTTTTAAAATCAGGTATTCTTTACTATCGTTCTATTTCAATTTTAAATATTTCGATAATTTTTCTTTAATCTATTAAACCCGCAGTTTATTTTAATATGATTATTTTATTTTTCGGATAATTTATTGTCCGAACTTTTACCGTTTTTGACAATTTTAGGTGTCCAATTTTTATCTCAAAAAAAATCAAACAAAATATTATTGGGCTTGTTAATTTTTATCCAACCCAATTTTGTGGCCCATTTAAGCATGAAGGACATTTTAGGCATTATCAAAAATTGCTAAACCCTAATTTATTGGGTATATATGTGTATGTTATGTTATTGATTAGAGAGGACCGAAAATGTGAGGGAGGCCGAAATCAGAAAAGAAAGAGAACCAAATTCCAGAAACATAGAGGCGGAGAGAAAAGTTCAAAAACAAAAACATCTCTTATGTTTCAAACCGTAAGCCATTGCCAAACAAACCTCATCCATTCGCCGAAATCCATTCCTCCGTTCAAACCTCCGCCGTAAACCCTTCATTCTGCCTTCATCATCACCAAACCACCGAACTCCCTCTGTCTGTTGCCAAACAACCATCACTGTTTTGTTTCTCATCACAACCATCTACTTCTATCTTCCTTCTCCGCCACTCTCTCCAACTCAAACCTATAACCTCATCGGACCATCTTCAACCCTCTGTCTCCATCAATAGCTAACCACAAACCCTTCTCATCAGACACACTCTGTCACCGAACCCTGTTCTCGCTTCCGTCTCACCTTCAGAACCTCCTTTCCACCGTACCTCAAACCCCAACCTTCACAGTCCCTCTGTAGCCTTCTCCGTCCGTTGTTACCCCTCTCACTGTATACCCACACCAACTTCTTCCTTACCATCAACTACCTCCAAATCACCGCAGCTCACTGTGTTCCCTTCACTCATCGCCGTGTCCAACTCGCCAGCCACTGCTCCCGCCGTACCATCTCCACTTCAAATAACCCATTAGCAACCTCCTTCAACATTCAACCTTCATTTCTTTGCCCTGTCTCCCTTGAGAGTTTCGGCTGGAACTTGTGACTGACCTGCTGTCAAGCCATCTTCAAGAAAATATCTCTGTCAGTACAAATGGTTACGCTTCTGCTCTGCTTCTGCCGTTTCTGTGACAAAAGAGGTTAAGGTTACAAACAGTCTTGTTGACGCTAGATAGGCTGCTGGGACATGGGACTTGATGCAGTTTAAGAAAAATGGTTCCACCAAGTCGCTAGCACTCTCTTCCGCAAGCATCTCTGTTTGTCGCTAGCACATCAACGACAAGTTTCAGGTAACTTTCGTTACTTTTTCAATCTTTGTTTGCTCGAGTTAAACGGTTGTGTTGTTGTGAACATACTGTGTATGATTGTGGTTCAAGTTTGAATTGATATGCTGCTAGTGTTAGCATTGATGAGTTAATCCGGGCTAATGATACTTTATTGAATCTAGAACAAAGTTGAATTGTTTTGATATGTGTTGTTAGTTGACACTGCTTTGGTTTAATCCTTTCTGAAATGATTTTGAGCTGAAATATGTGGAAAATAGCTTGGTTTCTAACTGTTATGCTGCAGAAAAATCGTTGTGACTAGCTCTAAATTTTCTAATTCAATGTTGTTTTTATGTCCAAACCTATATGAAAGAGTGATGTGAAACTTCCTGTTTGTATGTTTTGTTGATAGCATGAATCTTTGATTCTTGTTTAAAGTCTTCCAATGATCACTTGGTTTATTTGTTTGGATCGGTTTAGAACAACAACGATACATGCTAAACTAATTTTTGAATCGATTCTTAAAGGTTAATTCGGGTGACATTATTTTTCCATTCCTTTTTGGTGCTAAACATGTTTGAGTCGAATTTTGGGATATAATGATACATGTATAGCTGCTGCCCGGATTCATTGTGTTTGTTTGATTCATTTTGAAATAATGTTGATGATGCTTTTGTTTCGTTTGTGTTTTAAACCGGTTATAGCATAGTATCGTGGTTGCCATTGATATTTGAACTTATTTGAAAAGAATTCTAATGTGCGTTTTAAATTTGTACATGGCTGCCCGGTTTGGTAAGTGATTGAAAATATACAAGTTGGTTGATAATCCGTGGTTGATTGAGTTTATCTTGACACTTGTTTGTGTTTGCCTTTGAGTTTATGCAATTTTTGATCGATATCCTGAGCATATTTGTGATAACATGGCTGCTGCCCGGAGTTCGTATTAGACGAATGAAACTTGCTTTGAAATCAATTCGTTATGTTTCAAATGTGAATTAAATAATAACATGAGTTTGTGGTTGTTGTTTTCATTTGCGAATTAAAACTATTTTTTTTCCGTTCGTCATGCTACTTGATGTTAATGGAATCACTTGGTTATCATAAGCTCTGTTATGTTTAATTTTCAATTCATTTGTGATTACTATTACATGTTCTAATTATCGCATTTCCATTTCATTTATTTTTCATCCCACTTACGCTACTAACAAATTTGTTACTCTTGAAGGCATTCAAGAATAGTTCAAACATCATTTCATCATAGAATATATATATATCTTTCTCCATTTACATTTTTTATTATAATTATTCTACTACTTCAATATAATATTTAGTTATGTATTTTTAGTATTGTAAATATAATTATATAGTATTTCTATTTTATATTTAATATTGTAAATACAATTATACTACTTTTATTCATATATTTTATTTGGTTTATTTTATAAATTCAATTACATTGTAATTATTATTTTTGTGTTACGATTTCGAATTTGGAATTTAATTCAACCTTCGAATGAATTTGGATGCAAATATATCTATTCTTCGCATAGTTTTTGTTTGTATCTTGAGTGATGTAGGAATCTTCATTTGGTGTTCATCCGATGCATCAAGCCTTATCCGATCTTGAAGACTACTTGGAGCTCAATTCTTGCACCACATAAAAGCTATTCAATTATTCAAACTAATTCGATTTGGTTGTAGTAGCTTAGGATTTATTTCCTTGTGTGTTCTAATTATTGTTTAATTATGCGTTTATCATATTAGAACACATAGCCTCCTCTTGGGCTCCTCATCAATGAACAGGTAAACATACACAATGCACACTTGCACACATTTATAGTTTGGTCCTGGGCTTTTCTACAGCGACAACTATTCGATCGATTGTTCCAATCGGTCGTTTAGAATACTAGTGTCACGCTAGTCCCACTTTTACGAGCATACATAAAGCCACTTTGTATGGGCTCGCTTGTTTTCCTAATCAAATTATTCTATCCACATTCAAACCCCTAAAACACTTTCAAATTAAATTAATTAATTGAATTTGTTTTTCCAAAAATCAATTTTTCTACAAAACAAAAAAAAACATAGTGCTATGGTATTTAATTAAATTGTTAGAGGTTAGCCCGACGATTTAATTAAAATGTAAAGTATTTGGGCCATTAGAGGGTAACCCAATGACTTAAATACTTTATTCCATACACTTAATAAAAGTGAACTTTGTTTCACCTCACTCTTTTCATAATAAAGATTTTGGATGAGAGATGATCGGTTGACCTCAATCACCAATCTCGAGTATTGAATCGTTAGAGGGTAGCCCAACATTTTGATACTTGTCATCTACAATTAAAATCAATCCAACTCATTCAAATCCTTTTCGCTCTTACGCGATCATCAAAAACATTTCAATTGAAATCAACACAACCAATTCAAACATTTTCAACAAGAACTACGGAGTTTTGACTTTCCCATTGCACGAGGGAATACGTAGGCACGCGGTTTCGAAATCGTGTCAAACTCAAAATAATAACAAACAAACGCCTTTTCTTATTCATAACTTAGAAATTAGCGATTACACACACAAACACATTTCGAACTAAATGGGTCCTGTTGCACCCCAAAATTTGCCCTCCTATCTCGGCTTTATCTGGTTTAGGCTTCGCATTTATCATAACACTCACATGCATTCATACCACTGGTTCTATGGTTACGGATTGGAGTTGATTCCCAAAGATTTCTCTGTTGAGCAGAAAAGTTGTGGTGCTTTCGACCAATCGGGGATATTGGGAAAACGATGAGGTTTAATATTAAATTTTATCCGTTCATATCTATCGGGTTTCAAGGGCTTGGTGTTCGGTTGTTGAATTGAATGGTCTGTTCTTGATGGAGCTACGGGGAGTCTGGTTGTTTTGAATGTTATTACCTCCTGATTCAGGAGATCAATTCATCACGAGTTTGGGTTCTGCTGTTGTCTCGAGTTCTTTGTTCAAGATGTAAAAGGGTGGATTATGATTATCCGATTATTGATCAACAATTCAAATTCTAGTGCATTCGGTTTGCTCGTCAACTTTGTTCGTTCTTGGCAATAGTTGATGTATGCGAATTTTCATCCAGAGAACTTGTGTACAAGATTTACGAATGTCAAGTTGCCACATGTTGAGATCTTTTCCGATCGCGTTCATCGCCCACGAAATTCAAGGCATTCAATGAAAAATTAGAAGTTTCTTTATGAAATCCGTTTGATTTCAAATCTTTTTCTACCACCGAATACCATTATATCCGAGTGGAATCTATCACCCATTTCTTAAAGAAATCATGGAATCGCCAAGTTGACTAAGGTTTTCAATCAAGAGTTTTATTTGAAACTTAGAGTTTTAATTTTTGTCTCAGGAAGCAAAAGGCTCCGAATTTCTACGTGAATGGATAAAAGTGGAACTTTGTGGCCGGGAAATTCAAATGGGATTAATTTGATTACAAGATAACTTGGATTTCGAGATTTTTGATCACAAGTTCAAAGCTTTTATAATGTGCATTATTGAGTTCAAAGGAGGATTTAGAAAATTGAATACATATTCAAATCCCATTCATAGTTCTCTTAAGACCTCATTCATTTTTTTTAGAACATGAATCAAGATCATACATGACAATTTTTCTCAAGTTCTAAAAAATGCAATGACCATGTTATCACTCATTTGATTCAAGGCTACGGATTGGAGTTGTAGATTGAAGTGGAATTGAATACTTTTGTTGATCAATATTTCAACTTGTTTTGTTTTAACCAATTAAATTTTGGTTCATGACAAATTTATGGGATATTTGATGCATATTGAGTTTCCAACTTTTATACACAATCAAGAATTCAAATCGATGCATTTTTCTCAAATCTTGTGTTCATAAAATTCCAAGAGTTCCAAAATTGCTCTAAAGTTTTGTACAAGGACACGAGTCGAGTTACATGTTACAATTTGTCAAATCTTAACATACAAGTTTCAATTCAAAAGCCAAATTCCAAGCAAAATCATTCAATATTCAGAGATCATTCTTTCCATTCTTGTCATTCAAGGTTTAAAATCTTATTCGAATTCAAAATGACATTTAAGGAATATCCGTTTGTAAAGTAGAATCAAACTTCCGAATTTAACATTTGGTAGGATTCTTTTTGTTCAAACTCATTCATTCGCTTAACGCAAGTTGTCTTTCAAATTCACTTCAAGGGAGCTTTCAAGTTTCATGTTTTTTTTTAAATTACAAGCATTGTCACATATGCCATGGCCCAAAGATATTCCATGCAACAATTCGAATGTTTCATCTCCTAGTTTCTAAATTTTGCTTGCCATTCCTTTCAACTCAACAAGTTTGTACAAATGCTACAAGAACCCTCAAAATTCAATGCTAATTTGAATATGTGATGTTACAAATTTCAAACCTTTGATACAACATTTTCAAGATTACATACCCAAGTACAAGCCATGGTCATAAGTTCAAACATACAAGTATCATGCTACAAATGTTCTATCCTAATCCTATTTTCTATTGAAATTTCGTCGTTCTTTGGCTTCTATATCTTCGTTGTCTTTCCTTTCCTCCAAGCTTTCTTGCTCCAGTTGCAAGCCTTGCCTTCTTGCCCAAGGTTTTCCCTCTACCATCCATCCATACCATTGTTGCAACTCATGAAACAAGGAAGAGAAACTTGGTTAGCAATAAACGGACAGCAATGATCAAAGAATTCAAACATGAACAAGATACAAGATACACAATCTCATCATTAGGATTTTCTTTCCGGAATCAGGTTGTGCAAGGGTTTCAATCGTTCAAAACCGGCCTCATAGCGAATCATCGGCCATAAACTCGCTATTGCAAATCCTCGGTGTACCCTTGGTTCTAGGAGGTGTGGAAAGAAGATGAGGAAGCGTTTTCAAAGCAGTTTTGGCATGGCGGTCTTGTAGCTTTACAGGCGAGGGTAGACACTTTTTAAGGAAAATTTTACCATAAACAATACACGGCCAACATATCGAAAATACTGACATCAAACCCAAAAGCGATCAAAATCATCATTGATACAACGAGCAGCCAACGGAAAAAACACAAAGAGCCCATGATTTTCGTTTTGCTCAAGCAAACAAAGCCTTGTTTTCTTTTTCAAAAAAATCAGAACAACAGAGCCCTGCAAAACCCTAACTGACACTATATAAACATTAAAAGCATAAGAACCAAGGGAAGCAACTGTTCATAAACCCTAGCCGAAATTCCCCAATCAGAACCCTAACAGCATAGTAACAAGCCAAAACCCAGAACACATTCACCAAAACCAAACACAGAACAATACCTATCTACAGATCCATCATCATTTTCCAGAAAGAAAACCCTTCAGAAAGGCAAAAACGAGGAAAAGGCAAAGTGTAAGGTAAAACGGTTCGATCTCACCGGGGTTGCGGCCACAAGCCGCCGTCCACCGCTGTTCCGACCTTTGAGTCATCACCATAACTTCTTTTCTTTTCATTTTGTACGTTTCCATCATGCGACAGCATCGATTTTGCCCGTTTAGAGCCTAGGGTTTCCCTTTTCCCCTTTCCATCATTCGCTTTCCTGTAATCAAATCAACAAGCATCAAGAAATCGTTAAAAGGTAGTAGTAACAGAGCAACAGATCGAGTGAGAGAACGGAGAAATCGGAGCGGCCGTGAGAGGGTGGCGGCGAGAGTTCGAGCGATGAGAGATCGCGTGAGATTGAGGCGGCGCGATGAGGTCGTGACAACGGCGATGAAATCGCCGGAGAACGGAGGGGCGGCGGCGATGAGCGATCGTGGCGTAGCGGCGAGGCGAGGGAATCACGGCGGTGAGGGTTGATGAGATTGAGAGATGGATGAGCATCGTGTGGGTAAGGAGAAGATGAGAGAATATAAGCTTTTACGTTTTTCATTTTTCTTTTATAAAACATAGATTTAAGTTAATATTAATTTAATCTAATCAAGATTAGTTTCAATAGCCCATTTTATTTAAGTTATACTAAAATAGTTTAGGATAATTCTTTTAGATTAGCACCTTTAGTTTATAATGTTTTAAGTTAATTAACATTTAGTAAAGTGTGTTTATTTAAAATCGTTTCTTTAAAATATATTTAATTTTACTATTTTGTTTAAAAGTTGATATATAGTGCAAAGTAGGATTTTACATGATGTGTTGTTTATTTACGGTGGTGACAAGTGTCACCACCCATGTCTGTTTCGAATCTGGTACATGTATGTATATTGCATCCATCTTGCACCCTCCTGCATCAAACCATCAGATCTGATGAGGTCCAGATCCGACGATCCAGAATGGTGGACCACACTCTGCATCCATGGAGCACCTCATACAAGATCCGGCGACATTTTGGGCTTGGGCTCGGTTGCTATCTACACCCTCAGTTAAAGCTCAATCGGCCCATTTCTCAACTTTTCTCTTTAAAATTAATATTATGCAAGTTTTTTTTATTATATAATGATGTATTAAATAATATTTTGGCATATGGTAGTTTTTTATTTGTTGAATTACCAATTAAATTGTTAATTGATTTTTCATCAAGTAAAAGAATATCTATACTAATAATTATTTAAATTCCGATTTTGTATTGTGTGTTAATTTATTTTCTTTTATTTTTCGCTATTACATTGTCCGCTTGCATGTTTATTTCGCGATTGCACACTCCGCTCTCACATTAATATAAAAACAACAACGCCTCCGCTCTCTCTCTTATTTTTGGTTACCCACACCAAATTCTCTAAGGGTCTCATGGTTGGGGATGGGCATGGCCATCCTCACGAGGTTAATTAAGGCCCTCGTTGCCTTGATTAATCATAACCCGAAAAATAATTGGTCCATATACCAATCACCATACACCAGGGTCTCATGATTAATCAAGTCCATACTTGGTTAACCATAACCCGAAATATCATGTCTCTACGTCCAACGCCGCAATTTTCAAAATAGTGTTATGGTACTTAATTAAATTGTTAGAGGTTGCGATTTAATTAAAATGTAAATATTTGGGCCATTAGGGAAACCCAATGACTCGAATACTTTATTCCATACATGAACATTTAAAACACTTTCAAATTAAATTAATTAATTGAATTTGTTTTGAAAATCAATTTTCTACAAAAAATAAAAATATAGTGATATGGAATTTAATTAAATCGTTAGAGGTTTGACGATTTAATTAAAATATAAAATATTTGGGCCATTAGAGGTAACAATGACTTAAATACTTTATCCATAACATAATAAAAGTGAACTTTGTTTCACCTCACTCTTTTCATAATAAAGATTTTGGATGAGAGAAGATCGGTTGACCTCGATCACCAATCTCGAGTATCGAATCGTTAGAGGACCTCCCAGCGTTTTGGTACTTGTCATCTACCATTAAAATCAATTCAACCCATTCAAATCCTTTTTCGCTCATATGCGATTATCAAAATCAAAACATTTTCATCTAAAATCAATACAAACAATTCAAGACATTTTCAACAAGAACTACGGAGTTTTGACTTTCCCATTGCGAGGAATACGTAGGCCGCGGTTTGAAACCGTGTCAAACTCAAAATAAATAATAAACAAACCCTTTTCTTATTTCTTATTCATGACTTAGAAATTAGCGATTACACACACAAACACATTTTGAACTAAATGGGTCCCATCGAGTCGATGGGCGTAAGGGTGCTAATACCTTCCCTTGCGTAACCGACTCCGAATCCATCTTTTGGTCTTGTAGACCGCCTTATCCGATTTTGTGGGTTTTATCTATATTTCCCGTTTTTCTAGAACAAATAAAATTAGGTGGCGATTTCATTGTTTTGAAAATTCATTTAAATGATTTTTGAAAATCGAGTTGCTTGAGTCCCATAGTACGATGGGCGTAAGAGGTGCTAATACCTTCCTCTTGCGTCGACTCCGAATCCATCTTTTTGGTCTTGTAGACCGCCTTATCAATTTTTGTGGGTTTTATCTATATTTCCCGTTCTTTCTAGAACAAATAAAATTAGGTGGCGATTTCATTGTTTTTGAAAATTCATTTAAATGATTTTTGAAAATCGAGTTGCTTCAGTTGGCGACTTCACTGGGGAATATTTTAAAATCTTTTTTTGACTAAGCGAGTCAACCCTAGTTTAGTTCTTCGCATGTTTGTGTGTTTGTTTATCGCTTTCTTCTTTATGCTTATCTATTGTTTATTTTCTTATTATTCTCTTTACTTTATGTATATTATTTTGTTGATATATTGTTGTGATGGGAATTCATGGGCATTGTTACATAGATAAACCCACTACCCAGGCTTCTAGGTCACCTTTTAGGAATAGAGGGGTTGCGTAGCCTAGGTCCACCTGACTCCATTGTCTTGTTGGCCCGAAGCGAAGACTCCGGCTTAGAGTTGGTTGTTTTAAGGAGGTTGTTGGCCCGCGATAGCGCGGGACATCAATCTTTGGACAAATGACCTATAACTCTAAGTTTGTTCATGATGTCCTAACCGAGACCAAACGCTCAAATTTTGGATTTCGAGCATCCCATTAAGAGCCGTTTATTGGGGTATACTTCTACGAATACTATCGCCACGTAGGCCTCTCGCGCGATGATAGTGTTTGTAAAAGGGGATCTGAGACTCCGAGAAACATTTAGCAAAAAACAATTAGAACCACCTTGTTCGGGATTATTGGGTAGAAAGCCTAGAGCCATCCATTATTAAGAAGCCCACCTAAATAAGTTGTTCTAATTACCAATACCATCCCTGATTCACGTCTCTGTGAACCTGTTATTATCATCACATTGCATACCATTTGCATCAATCATCTCAAAAGAGTTTATTTCTCTCATCATTCATGCATCATCATGCATTTCATTCACTTGATCGGAGGACTCATTTCAACGGCTTCTTGCTCGGAATCTCAAGCTGCGCGATTTCTGGCATCGTCGTCATCATGGATCAACTTCAGGCAAGTGTGGCTGCGATGAATACTCATATAGATACCCAGATGGATCAATTCATGGAGGTTATCCAGAACATCGCCATTGGACAAGAAGAGCTAAAGCAAGTTGTTCGGAGATCCGAAGTTGTTACTACTGATCATGTTAATCCACCAGGTGTTAATCTTAACCACAAGGAGGTCCTTTCAAATCAAAATGTCAAAAACACCGTTCAAATGCATGTTAATGGAACTCCTCACTGTGAGGATATCTTCGAGTCTTCATTTCACACCTTCAGATTTTCGATTGAAGAGACTGAGTCTGAGAAAAAGCTTCACCTCCTTGAGAAAAGGATGAAAGCTATTGAGGGTCGTGATTCCCTTGGTTTAGACGCTCCTAGTTTGTGCTTGGTGCCTGGTATCAAAATTCCTACAAAGTTCAAGGTCCCCACTTTTGAGAAGTATACGGTTACCTCTTGTCCGATTACTCACATCAAAGCCTACTGCAATAAGATGGCTCCCTATGCGGAAAATGACAAGCTCCTCATGCACTTTTTTCAAGATAGCCTCAGTGGAGCATCTCTCGAATGGTACACTCAACTTGAACGAACTCACATCCAAAGTTGGAAAGATTTAGCTGAAGCCTTTGTCAATCAGTACGACTATAATAGGGACATGGCTCCCACCAGAATTCAACTCCAAGGTTTAACTCAGAAGATTGAAGAATCTTTCAAAGAGTATTTTCAGAGATGGAGAGAATTAGCTGCTAGAGTTCAACTTCCTCTTTTGGAAGGAGAACTCATTGAGATGTTCTCCAATACCTTGCAGGGTCCCTATCTGATTGATGGATGTACTTCTACATTTTCACACCTGGTTGTTGTAGGGGAACGAATTAAGCGTGGTCTCAAGATGGGTAATAGTCAGGATGTTGCTATTATTTCTGAATTTCTAGAGCAAATTGATCAAGAGGCAAGTACAATTTTCGAGGATGACGAAGAAGCTCCTGTTTACCCCCCATTTCAGATTCCTAATCAGGTGACAGAAGCTACTTCTAATCAGTGTGCTCCACAAATTTGTGCTGCAACCATTTGTCGAACACCAGGTCAGTATGCTCCCCAGCAGCAGAACGCTACCCGGCAACAAACTTATCGACAAAATCGTCAACAGCGAGGTGGGAAGAATCTGATAAGGCCAAGAAAAGTACATGATCCAATCCCTATGCCTCATCGTGAGTTGCTTTCTCACCTACTCCAACATTCTTTGGTGGAATTAAAAGAGCTCGGGACGCCTCCTTTTCCGTATCCTTTGGGATATGATCCTGATGCCTACTGTGAGTTCCATTCTGGGGCACCTGGCCATACAATTGAAGGATGTAATCTTTTAAAAGGCACAGTTCAGAAACTCATTGATTCCAAAGCAATCACGTTCACTCCAAAGGGCCTACGCATTAATTGAACTCTCCTTTGACTCAGTGAGCATCACGACTACGAAGTGCATCTTCTAAAGCAAGAAATCCATACGGAGACCAGTCTCCTCAACATAGAGATTTCTAGTTTCATCTTGCATACTCATTTGTAATCTTTCATGTTTTGTTCAGTACTGTCTTGTATGCAAAACTTGCTTATTTTTTAATACTAATCATAATGCATTGAATATGTTTGTCTTGAATTGATCCATTCGTATTCACTCTGATTTGTTTTACTATGCTTTTGATATTCAACTCTTATTAATAAAGCAACACCTCTGTAGGGAGGATGACGAATAATTTACCAAGAATCTCAAACGTTATGCTTCTGAGTAAAAACCCTGCTAACGATGTACAGGCCTTGTTTCAAATTCCCAAACACCGGAGATATAAGGGAGTGAAACCCTCGTTAACCACTTTTTGAGCCTCGAAGTAGGAGTTTCTTTTCTGTTCAGAAAAAACCCTCATTTTTTAACATGGGGCAGGGTAGTGTTCAGTTAACCCGATCGAGCGTTCAAAACTCATCATGAGTGCGCATCCAAGGATAAAACAATGGTTATCTTTCAAAAGGTTGAGGAAGGTCAAAGCCGCAATGCTCAACCTTCGTCTATCAACCGTGTGCATCGAAAGAGGTTGAAACCGTAATGGTTATCTCTCGCACATCAGGAAATCAATAGATGACGACGCCACAATTGTTATCTCTCATCCGCCAAGGATTCAAGCAGTCATAGTCACCTCAAATCAAACAAGGGTGCAAGATCACATGACTTGTTCAAAAAAAAGTAAAAAAAAGTGACAAAAAGCCCGCTAAGTCGAAACTTCATAATAAGTCGCTTAGGCAAAAGTCAGGCAAACGAATAAAAAAAAGGATTACAAAACAAAATAAAAATCCTCGGCAAAAGAACAAAGGCGTGTGATCAGACACCAAAAGCAAAAGGTGAGTGACTGTCGTGTCCAAGAAACCTTAGTGGTTCCTCAACCGCATCATAAACTTCTCATAAGAGATGAATGCTCGGATCAAGTTATCTGAACTTAGGAATGGAGAACATCACGGAGAATGGGAGGGCACCAAATATTTTGAGCCTAAAAACTTTTTTCTAAAAAACCCGTGAACCAAGCCACGTTACAACCCTTAAAAGTCCTAATTGAAGCATGGGTTAATTTGAAAGCAAAACTGTTACAAGAATACGGTAACCTGACTCCTAGGAGGCTTGCTAAACATTTGAGTTGATATCACTCAATCTTTCACAAAAAATTCGATGTTTCGACATCCTTTCAATAAAAGATTTTTTTTAAACTTCAAGACAAACATGAACTTTGCATTAGAATTATCATTCGTAGAATAATATATTCTTTGCATATGGATAAGTGCTTAAACATCAAGCGAGCTTGCATATTGAGCATCAGACGAATAATTTGATTGTCCTGAAAGACATATTGCTTCAAGTATCTGGTTAACCACAAAGCAGCTCGAGTTGAGAAGCAAGGTTGTGAAGTAGCCTACTTTCAAGATATAAGTTAACCACCCTGAGTAGGTGATATCTTCAAAGTTCAGTCAATCTGGGGCATTTATGTCGAGATTCGAAGAATCTCTCAAAGAACTGAGCAATCAGGGGCATTTATCCGAGCATGCTTAACACCATCTTTACCTTTGGTTAGCCAGGGGCAGTATTTCCAAGTTTACAATAGTGGAGCAAATTATCTTGATGGTACAGATATCAAGAACCTTTCTCGAGGCTATTTTCTTCAAAGTCTCTACAGAATGGGGCAAAGCATTATGCAGGGGCATTCCTCCACCTCATAATTAATCAGGTCAAGTCCAGGCGCAAGCTAAACAATCATTGAGTTTGAATGGCATGTCAGGAAGTCAGGATCGTCATCCTCAGCTCATCAGAGATATAAGTCTATGTTGGATTTCTCCATCTGAAGTTAAGGATCAATATCTCTAATTCAAGTCAGGATCGTTATCCTCAGCTCATCAGAGTTCGGGATTTAACTCCTGGTTTTTGGTTTCCTTCAACAAAAGTCAGAAGACAGGATTCTATCCTTTGAGTTCCAACAGATTGTCTTTGCTTCGACACATGGCATATAGTAATCATCATTACAGTGTTCCGCATTTTTTTTTTGCAGATTTTGTTATCCCAAGATTCTAGAATGAAAAAGCATCATGCGCCTGGGCATCGGTCAACTGACAAAGATTCTTTCTCTCCAACAAGAGTTATCTATGGCATATGTGTGCCCTCAAATGTTATCACCCTTTCGTCGTCGCGGAAGATCACAAAGAACGATTTCCACCAGCAAGATCATTTTCAAAGGCTCACTTGTGCTAGAAGATGTTGTTAACCCCTCTTATGCAAAAGCTTGTAATCCAGAGCTATCGAAATCGTGAACTCTACGCAACAAGATCATCACCCCAGATGAATGTCAATCTCTAAGAGTTACTTCCCCAGTGATGTTGATCATTGAAAGGATACTTCTATTCTACAATCCCCTATCAGGGTCCAGACTACCATCTCTTTGACGAAGACCAGATGATTTATATTCAATTCATGGATGGTTGATGTTTCCTCGGCAGCTCACAATTGCCTATAGTCCCAGATGAAATATTAAAACATGCATCATTGCATTGCATAGCATCCAAAAATGCGTAGCATTTCCATTGATATGGAGCATTACACTAAAAAATAATAATCTCAAACATGCATCTAAGCATAAGCCAGATTAAAGTCTTTATCGAGTACCTTTTGCGTCTCCGAAGATAAGTCTACCCATAAAAAATCCCAAGTGGTATTCCCTGTCAAGTTTCCTCGAGACATATCTTCTTGTTGTTGCTATATGCACTTTTGACCCCGTGTCAGTCTCCTACACCGTTCAATTCAATTCATTTACCAAGCGTCTTGCTTTTTTGCAAATTTTTTATTTTGGTATTCTTACCCGTGTTTGCCTCTATCGTTAGAGTGTGAGTAAGAGTCGGTGTCTAACCTTTCTCGCTTCTCGGTTATTTGAGTATCCATACTTGGTGTGTGGTAATTCATATAATTGCCTCTCTTGAAGAATTACATCCCGCCTTTGGCCTGAGGGATATTGTATTTCTTGCACATTCGCAAACGTTTAAAGTCCAACATAGCCTAGCAATCCTCGCTAGAGCCTCTTTTGGTTGGCCTCTTTCCCCGTGAATTCGTCTTCGATCGACGATTTTACCATTCCATATATCTTCTCCCGTGAGTGCGCTCGATCGGTCTCCTTCTGTGTGTGTCTAATATCTTTACGACATATACTCCGTGCATTCTCATTTTGATCTGCGAAGCAACTTATTGAAGTATGCTCGTTCCAAAGATCTATGAGTTCTTACCTTTCGATCTGAAGCAACTTATTGAAGTATGCTCGTTCAAAGATCATCGGTTTCGTTCGATCTGAGCAACTTATTGAAGTATGCTCGTTCTAAAGATCTGCTGTTCTCATTTTTTTCTCTGAAGCAACTTATTGAAGTATGCTCGTTCCAAAGATCTATGAGTTCTTACCTTTCTGATATGCGAAGCAACTTATTGAAGTATGCTCATTCCAATGGTGCATCGGTTTCGTTTCGATATGCGAAGCAACTTATTGAAGTATGCTCGTTCCAAAGATCCGCTTTGTTCTCATTTTGATATCGAGCAACTTATTGAAGTATGCTCGTTCAAAGATCTATGAGTTCTTACCTTTACGATCTGCGAAGCAACTTATTGAAGTATGCTCGTTCAAAGATTTATGAGTTCTTACCTTTACGATCTGCGAGCAACTTATTGAAGTATGCTCGTTCCAAAGGTATATCGGTTTCGTTTACGATCTGAAGCAACTTATTGAAGTATGCTCGTTCCAAAGATCCTGTTCTCATTTTGATTTGAAGCAACTTATTGAAGTATGCTCGTTCCAAAGATCTATGAGTTCTTACCTTTCGATATGCGGAGCAACTTATTGAAGTATGCTCGTTCAAAGGTGCATCGGTTTCGTTTCGATCTCGAGCAACTTATTGAAGTATGCTCGTTCAAAGATCTGCTGTTCTCATTTTGATCTGCGAAGCAACTTATTGAAGTATGCTCGTTCAAAGATCTATGAGTTCTTACCTTTCGATCTGCGAAGCAACTTATTGAAGTATGCTCGTTCAAAGGTGCATGCGGTTTCGTTTACGATCTGAAGCAACTTGAAGTATGCTCGTTTCAAAGATCGCTGTTCTCATTTTGATCTGCGAAGCAACTTATTGAAGTATGCTCGTTCCAAAGATCTATGAGTTCTTACCTTTCGATCTGCGGACAACTTATTGAAGTATGCTCGTCCAAAGGTCTGGTTTCGTTTACGATGCGAAGCAACTTATTGAAGTATGCTCGTTCCAAAGATGCTGTTCTCATTTTGATCTGAGCAACTTATTGAAGTATGCTCGTTCAAAGATCTATGAGTTCTTACCTTTCGATCTGCGAAGCAACTTATTGAAGTATGCTCGTTCAAAGGTGCATGCGGTTTCGTTTACGATCTGCGAGTAACTTATTAAAGTATGCTCGTTCCAAAGATCTATCAGTTTTCATTTCTAGTCTGCAAAGTCGTTTATTTAAGCGCATTCGTTTCTCGATATACCGAAACCCTTTACAAAAAATAACGTAAAAAAAAAAGTAAAAAATTTATTATAAAAAAAAAGCATAAATATTTGTTCTTCGGAGCGCAAATTCTAGGATACTTTTAGTATTTAATCTTCTTCTACCTTAAAAGTTCAAAAGGCTAGCGCCAATTTCACTTTCAGGTTTAAGACGATTAAATAGGGGCAACTGTTGCACCCCAAAATTTGCCCTCTATCTCGATTTTATCGGCTTAGGCTTCACATTCATCTGCATACGCGTCCATTAGGTCATTGCATTAAACAGTCATTCATTCATGGCATATGCATCATTTCGTCGTATTTAAATTGACCAAAGTTAGTTTAAATCGACATTTGCATCGTTTTATAGTTATAAAATACCCGATATTTCACTTCATTCATTTTTATCTTCTTACCTGTTTATTGTATCGTTTTAAGTTGATTATATATCGATGATATCAATATTTTGATTTCTGAGCAATTGCTAAAAGCAATTCGACACTGTGCGGAAAATTAGCAGGAAAATATTTCAAACTTTCGCCTCTAACTCGCTGCTTTATGAATCTACGTGTCGCGTAGATCATGAAAATGTGATCTCTCTAATTTTTCGATACATTTCGAAATTTTGTTTTTAACCGTAAGTGTTTTAAAATCAGGTATTCTTTACTATCGTTCTATTTCAATTTTAAATATTTGATAATTTTTCTTTAATCTATTAAACCATGATTTATTTTAATATGATTATTTTATTTTTCGGATAATTTATTGTCCGAACTTTTACCGTTTTGACAATTTTAGGTGTCAATTTTATCTCAAAAAATCAAACAAAATATTATTGGGCTTGTTAATTTTTATCCAACCCAATTTTGTGGCCCATTTAAGCATGAAGGACATTTTAGGCATTATCAAAAATTGCTAAACCCTAATTTATTGGGTATATATGTGTATGTTATGTTATTGATTAGAGAGGACCGAAAATGTGAGGGAGGCCGAAATCAGAAAAGAAAGAGAACCAAATTCCAGAAACATGGAGGCGGAGAGAAAAGTTCAAAAACAAAAACATCTCTTATGTTTCAAACCGTAAGCCATTGCCAAACAAACCTCATCCATTCGCCGAAATCCATTCCTCCGTTCAAACCTCCGCCGTAAACCCTCCATTCTGCCTTCATCATCACCAAACCACCGAACTCCCTCTGTCTGTTGCCAAACAACCATCACTGTTCTGTTTCTCATCACAGCCATCTACTTCCATCTTCCTTCTCCGCCACTCTCTCCAACTCAAACCTATAACCTCATCGGACCATCTTCAACCCTCTGTCTCCATCAATAGCTAACCACAAACCCTTCTCATCACGACACACTCTGTCACCGAACCCTGTTCTCGCTTCCGTCTCACCTTCAGAACCTCCTTTTCACCGTACCTCAAACCCCAACCTTCACAATCCCTCTGTAGCCTTCTCCGTCCGTTGTTACCCCTCTCACTGTATACCCACACCAACTTCTTCCTTACCATCAACTACCTCCAAATCGCCGCAGCTCACTGTGTTCCCTTCACTCATCGCCGTGTCCAACTCGCCAGCCACTGCTCCCGCCGTACCATCTCCACTTCAAATAACCCAGTAGCAACCTCCTTCAACATTCAACCTTCATTTCTTTGCCTGTCTCCTTGAGTTTGGTGGAACTTGTGGTGACTGTTGTCAAGCCATCTTCAAGAAAATATCTCTGTCGATACAAATGGTTACGTACGCTCTTACGCGTTTACGTGACAAAAGAGGTTAAGGTTACAAACAGTCTTGTTGACGCTAGATAGGCTGCTGGGACATGGGATTTGATGCAGTTTAAGAAAAATGGTTCCACCAAGTCGCTACCACTCTCTTCCGCAAGCATCTATGTTTGTCGCTAGCACATCATCGACAAGTTTCAGGTAACTTTTGTTACTTTTTCAATCTTTGTTTGCTCGAGTTAAACGGTTGTGCTGTTGTGAACATACTGTGTATGATTGTGGTTCAAGTTTGAATTGATATGCTGCTAGTGTTAGCATTGATGAGTTAATCCGGGCTAGTGATACTTTATTGAATCTAGAACAAAGTTGAATTGTTTTGATATGTGCTGTTAGTTGACACTGCTTTGGTTTAATCCTTTCTGCAATGATTTTGAGCTGAAATATGTGGAAAATAGCTTGGTTTCTAACTGTTATGCTACAGAAAAATCGTTGTGACTAGCTCTAAATTTTCTAATTCAATGTTGTTTTTATGTCCAAACCTATATGAAAGAGTGATGTGAAACTTCCTGTTTGTATGTTTTGTTGATAGCATGAATCTTTGATTCTTGTTTAAAGTCTTCCAATGATCACTTGGTTTATTTGTTTGGATCGGTTTAGAACAACAACGATACATGCTAAACTAATTTTTGAATCGATTCTTAAAGGTTAATTCGGGTGACATTATTTTTCCATTCCTTTTTGGTGCTAAACATGTTTGAGTCGAATTTTGGGATATAATGATACATGTATAGCTGCTGCCCGGATTCATTGTGTTTGTTTGATTCATTTTGAAATAATGTTGATGATGCTTTTGTTTCGTTTGTGTTTTAAACCGGTTATAGCATAGTATCGTGGTTGCCATTGATATTTGAACTTATTTGAAAAGAATTCCAATGTGCGTTTTAAATTTGTACATGGCTGCCCGGTTTGGTAAGTGATTGAAAATATACAAGTTGGTTGATAATCCGTGGTTGATTGAGTTTATCTTGACACTTGTTTGTGTTTGCCTTTGAGTTTATGCAATTTTTGATCGATATCCTGAGCATATTTGTGATAACATGGCTGCTGCCCGGAGTTCGTATTAGACGAATGAAACTTGCTTTGAAATCAATTCGTTATGTTTCAAATGTGAATTAAATAATAACATGAGTTTGTGGTTGTTGTTTTCATTTGCGAATTAAAACTATTTTTTTTCCGTTCGTCATGCTACTTGATGTTAATGGAATCACTTGGTTATCATAAGCTCTGTTATGTTTAATTTTCAATTCATTTGTGATTACTATTACATGTTCTAATTATCGCATTTCCATTTCATTTATTTTTTATCCCACTTACGCTACTAACAAATTTGTTACTCTTGAAGGCATTCAAGAATAGTTCAAACATCATTTCATCATAGAATATATATATATATATATATATATATATATATATATATATATATATCTTTCTCCATTTACATTTTTTATTATAATTATTCTACTACTTCAATATAATATTTAGTTATGTATTTTTAGTATTGTAAATATAATTATATAGTATTTCTATTTTATATTTAATATTGTAAATACAATTATACTACTTTTATTCATATATTTTATTTGGTTTATTTTATAAATTCAATTACATTGTAATTATTATTTTTGTGTTACGATTTCGAATTTGGAATTTAATTCAACCTTCGAATGAATTTGGATGCAAATATATCTATTCTTCGCATAGTTTTTGTTTGTATCTTGAGTGATGTAGGAATCTTCATTTGGTGTTCATCCGATGCATCAAGCCTTATCCGATCTTGAAGACTACTTGGAGCTCAATTCTTGCACCACATAAAAACTATTCAATTATTCAAACTAATTCGATTTGGTTGTAATAGCTTAGGATTTATTTCCTTGTGTGTTCTAATTATTGTTTAATTATGCGTTTATCATATTAGAACACATAGCCTCCTCTTGGGCTCCTCATCAATGAACAGGTAAACATACACAATGCACACTTGCACACATTTATAGTTTGGTCCTGGGCTTTTCTACAGCGACAACTATTCGATCGATTGTTCCAATCGGTCGATTAAAATACTAGTGTCACGCTAGTCCCACTTTTAGGAGCATACATAAAGCCACTTTGTATGGGCTCGCTTGTTTTCCTAATCAAATTATTCTATCCACATCCAAACCCCTAAAACACTTTCAAATTAAATTAATTAATTGAATTTGTTTTTCCAAAAATCAATTTTTCTACAAAACAAAAAAAAACATAGTGCTATGGTATTTAATTAAATTGTTAGAGGTTAGCCCGACGATTTAATTAAAATGTAAAGTATTTGGGCCATTAGAGGGGTAACCCAATGACTTAAATACTTTATTCCATACACTTAATAAAAGTGAACTTTGTTTCACCTCACTCTTTTCATAATAAAGATTTTGGATGAGAGATGATCGGTTGACCTCAATCACCAATCTCGAGTATTGAATCGTTAGAGGGTAGCCCAACATTTTGATACTTGTCATCTACAATTAAAATCAATCCAACTCATTCAAATCCTTTTCGCTCTTACGCGATCATCAAAAACATTTCAATTGAAATCAACACAACCAATTCAAACATTTTCAACAAGAACTACGGAGTTTTGACTTTTCCATTGCATGAGGGAATACGTAGGCACGCGGTTTCGAAACCGTGTCAAACTCAAAATAATAACAAACAAACGCCTTTTCTTATTCATAACTTAGAAATTAGCGATTACACACACAAACACATTTCGAACTAAATGGGTCCCATCGAGTACGATGGACGTAAGAGGTGCTAATACCTTCCTCTTGCGTAACCGACTCCCGAATCCATCTTTTTTGGTCTTGTAGACCGCCTTATCCAATTTTTGTGGGTTTTATCTATATTTCCCCGTTCTTTCTAGAACAAATAAAATTAGGTGGCGATTTCATTGTTTTTGAAAATTCATTTAAATGATTTTTGAAAATCGAGTTGCTTCACTGAATCCTGACGAGGATTATTACTGTGCACTTGGCAAAATGATGAGATCTTGGCCGATCATAAGGGGGATCGACTTATAACACTTGTACTCCATGTGAAGTATGGTGGTGTATCTCTTTTTAATTAGGAGTATGTTGGTGGCACGTGGTCTTGTGATATATGATCTTGGTAAATGGGATAAATATCATTGACAATGTTTAGTGGTCTAAGTCAGCATATACTTTAGAGATGCATTGAATAAACAAACATTGAATAGAGATAGATGTGTGATAACGATACACTTGTTTGGACTAATTGTGTTTGTCATATATATTATTATTTTTACCTCATCCCATTTTTATACATGTATGTAAATCTTAGTCCCTATATTATTTTTCTCTTGCATTTTTGGTCTGATCTATGGCGATATGATGACGAGCTAGACTCCCTCTTATACCCCACCAGTTAGGGTGGGAAAGTCAGGGAGTGACATGGAGATGGATTATGACGATGTCAAGATTAAAGGTTGTTAGCATTTTGTCAAATGCTGATCACATCACTAATATTATGTGATATTATATATAGTCATTATAAGTTTCAGTCTGGTTGTACTTAAGAAATCATTGTTGTTATACTTTCTTTTGGTTTCCTTTATGTACCTTTCTTTTAAATTTGATCTACGTGGCAGTGCCACTAGTCCAATATTCTTACTTAAAGATTTCCAATTTTTCAGTATTTTTATAACGATCTATAGCCTTTAATTATAATTTCTCTAATAGGACATAGGATGTCTCATTTTATTGTATCAGAGTTGATCGATTTAGTTCGGACCATAAGTGTCTAGAGTTATACTGACTGTATCAAGTTGGATCCCGAACCGAATGATAACTTTTCTTCTCTGCATTAAGTCTTGTCAAGAAGATAAAGAGATGAAGCGATCTACCTACAAATGCAACGATGATTGTGGCTCCGACGCGATAATCGTATTCAAACTTCTGAGATTGAGGTAAGCATGTCTCCTTGTTCTTTTCTTCTCTTGACTCTTCTACGTTCTTGTACATTTTTCCTTTTTCCCTCTTCAATTTCTTTTTCTTGTATGTGCTCTGTTTTCACTTCGTATTTGCGTGCTTTATTCTGTGTTGATTCATGTTGTGTCTGTGTTGAGTGGTGTCGAGGGCATGAGTGTGGGAGGTTTCGAGAAGATGGTGGGGTTGTAGTGTGAGGGAGGTTGGAGGTGAAGTTGTAGGGGATGAAGGTTGAGGATGGGACGGTTGAAGGCGAGAAAGACATCGTAGGTGAGAAATATGTAGGTTGAATGAGAGTTTATGGAGATGAGAGTGAAGATGACGAGTTAAAGTAGTTGATAATTTTTTGGAGAGTGAAGGAGGTGATGGTGAATGGTGATGATAAAGCATTATGAAACTGAAAAAATGGCAGGGAATTGAAGCTAAGGGATGAATATGGTTTGTATAGTTGAAGGAGGAAGCTTCTAAGCCATTGGATTTGGATAAAGGGTAGGATAAATTTGGAGTATGACACTTGTTATGTGAATTTTGTGTTTATGTTATTAACACATTTTTATGAGGACTTGAAGATACGAGATTAATTTTGAACCGACTTTTGATGAGACTATAATTATTGTGAGTTTGTTTTATAAAGAGGTTATTATGAAATGATTTCCCCTGCGATGGTTTTAAATGATATGATAAATTATAATTATATGCATGTTTAACTTGATGTAACCCGTATTATGGAGCATAATTGTTATTATGGTGTTTTCTATGAAGCGTGACACTCTTAAGTGATAATTTTATTCTATTAGATTCGTAAATTATATGAATATGACATGTGAGATTTAAAGGGTATTACAGTCTTTCGTCGCCGCTACACCACCTACATGTGGTTTCAATGTCATTTGACGACTTTCTATCTGCTTTTACAACTTTTTATTTCAACAAATTTTGAAATATGTTTACTCTCTCTTTATCACCAAGATTTTGTTTGAGAGTTTGGAGAAGAAAAAGAAGGACTCTGAATAATAATTTTTTAAAAAATATTATAAAAAATCGTAACATTTTTTGAAAAAAAAACTTTATATACAATAATAAAAAAATGCTCACTATTAACATATTTTTAATTTTCAAAATACTATAATAAAATAAATTATAGTTACACAATTTGTCTAAACTTTTCATAACCCTCTAAATTTCTCTTTTAATATAATTCTATAGTTCCTCCAAATTAGAGAGATTTTATTTTTTTTAAATAAAAATTTCTTTTTCACTCAATTCTTCCATTTTTTTTAAATTTTCTACTCCTTTCTCTTTCAAATTCCCAAATAACTCAAAAAAGTTTAAAGATATATTTAAAGATAGTTATTTTAATAGTAGAATTTAGTTTGCAAAACACATTACATGCATTAAAAAATGTTGATTTTGAGTGTTTTAAAACTAGTTTCAAGAAAATAGTACATTCGAAACTTGTTCCTAAATTTGTTTATTTTTGAAATCTTGCCTAAGTTTCATCTTATGTTTAGTCGGCTCTAATCTTTCATATATTTCTTGTATTAAAAACCTCTCATATTATTTAGATAATAACAAACTTAACTTATGTAGCAATGTAATCTATTTTATTTTATTATGCCAACTCGTTTTCACCCATATGTAATCTATTTTGAACTCAGTTTTATATTTTCCCACACAAGTTTGCACCGTAGAAATTTTCTTTGTCAGCAACAGCGAAATTTTAACCGTTACTTTGTCTTTTAGAGTAGTAGTAATCAATTTATTTTTTCAAAAGTTAAAATAAATCAACTGCTTAATCATATTCATATCAAACAACCTTTTTGTACTGATTGTGCAGGATAAATAGATACAACACTGCATGCTGTGAGGGACTGTAGAACTGCAGTGACAGTCTAGAATAAGGATGCATATATGGCAGAGAAGAATGTTTTGGCTCGACTGGAAACAAAGCAAATGAACAAAGTTGTTGAATATGTAGTGTGTCCACCGGAGATCCGAGACATGTATTTGGCAGATTTGGCTGGAATTGGCACTACTAGATTAGTGTGTGAGTAATATTCTTGGCTGGGCCTTTAGCCCTCGTGTAACAAAAAAAAACACTCCTTTTGAGTAATATTCTAAGGAGATTTTACCATGCCACCATACACTTTGACCCGACGCTCCCACATATTTCTTTAATGTCAATATTATCCTTGACAAAATTTTATCAAAAAATCCTAATAAAAAATCTGATAGAATAATAAAAAAAAACTAGTATACCAGATATTTTAAAAATCCGGTATGTTATGACATATATTAGGTTTTTAAAAGTTACATATGTTTATCGTATTTTTGCTTAAAAATGAAAAATTTTGGTAGTTTAATAAGTATAAGTTTTTTCAAAACAGTCGTGATTTAATGGATCTTTCTGGGGATCTGTGAAAAATTTTGTAGTGTTAATTGAAGGGTTGACATTTTGCCGATATTTTTATACACCTGTGATTGCACCAACCATTTTGTGTTGTCCATAATAAATTCATAATTGTATAAATAGGGGTCACATGTTGTTAAGAAAAACATCTTCCAATGCTTCGGTTTTTGTTCAATGCAGAGGTGTACTTCAATAGGGTGAAATCTCCTATAGAGTTTGGCTCCCAGAGGGAACCACACGTCTCACCCTTATGAGATTCAAGTTGAATATTATGTTGCCCAGCATCGAGAATAAAAACGCGAGTATGATCAATTTTGGTGCAGATTGGATTGATATTGATAGAAGGGTGAAATACAACCTTAGTGAGTTGAAGACCGATGAAGATTTGAAAGTTATGAGGAGAGCTTATTAATGTAGGCTAATTAAGGGACCGATCGAGTTTGAGGCGACAATGTCTAGATCTGTCGATAACATAATGAAAATATTGAAATATCCAAAGTCATCTGGTAGTTGTTAGAATTTATTATTTATTATTGTTTTGTTAAGTTATGTAATCGTCTGCCTAAGTTATGCAATAATGGATATGCCAAATTGTTCTGTAGTAAAAATTGTTGTGCAAATGTCTGAATAATACTGCACTTAATATACAAATAATAAAAAATGATAATATGGTTTAAATAAGTCATTAGTGGGCTATGTGTATTGTGTGCGTTGCCAGAGTATAAACTTCACCATTTGGGTTCACCGAACTCGTGAGGTTATCCATAATGACTATTATCATATGCATATGATGAATGTCATCTGTAGCATATGGAGGTGGTAGAGGCGGCAACATGTCGTGAAAAAGTCCCTTGGCATTTAAGATACAACATGAGAAGTTCTAGCATCATATACATGCTGCCTAGGTGGTATAATCTGAGGGTGTGATACAACAAGGTGTCACTCCAAGTATCCATCAACATACTCTACTGGGAATTGAACATCCATTGGTCGGTCTCTAATGGCACAGAAAGACCCAAAAACATAACCAACAAACCATTTATCAATGCCCTCAAATAGAATATAAGGGATTTATTGTGGAGTGTCTTTGACATATCCTAACTGGCGCAAACACCTCTCATGTAATTGTCTAGCCACTAATGTTCACAAATACCTAGAAAAAGTGAAGTGTCATCGAACTCCGGATAAACTTTATGGTCTTCATAAGGTGTCCAAATGACATCGTCTAAAGTAAGCGTATATATTCTCCTCTTGTGCTCTATAACACCTCCTATGTGTGCAAGTTTTCCCCTCTATTTCTTGGCCCATGAAGATCCAATTGTGGTAGGAATAACCTGCCTCTCATAAATGGACGAGAAATGCAAGTATATCCAACACTGCATAAAACATAGACTCATATAACCAAAAATAAAACTCATAAAAAGAACTAAATTAATAAGATATAATAATTTTGTATACCTGAAATAGAATCACATAACTAGTAAGTTACTTCATCTCAAAAACATTTACCTCTCCAAGTGCAACATATAGAACTGTAAGTGCAACACACCCTTATGCCCAATTGCAATGCTAAAGGCGAATAAACAACCATATGTACTTCACATCGATATGAGAATTATCCATCAAGATATTACATCCTATAAGATGTAGCATATATATACCCTGGCAGCGACTACCTCATACATACTCTAATGCACTAGATATTTATACATATCCCGAAGCCAAGATATCCGAAAGTAGCACCCTCATACGCCTCCTGTGAGAATTGATCTGAGCTACACTCCTAGCACGGAGATGAGAGTCCTCAACACCACCTCGCCTCACTCGAGCCACAACTACAACAACTTCAGCTATATTCTGTTGTTAAGAAGCAATCGAGCTATCTGATCCTTTGATCCTCACTAGGAAAAAAATTACCTATCGGATTTTTCAAAAAATCAGGAAAAAACCAACACAATCCTGGTTTTTATAAAAAAAAATTGATAAACCATCCTACATATTTCTGCATTTTTCAAAATAATCGGTAGCCACTATGTATTTTTATCGGTTTTTTCAAAAAATCTGATAAAATGTATGCAGTTTTACTGGTTTCTTAAAAAAATCTAGTAAAACCTCCTGTTTTGTATGCATTTTTACCAAGTTTTTCATAAAGTTCAGTTAAATGTGTGTATTCTTACCGATTTTTTTAAAATATCTGGTAAAAATGCATACAAAACATGGGTTTTTAACGATTTTTTAAAAAAAACTGATAAAGATGCATGGTTTCGTACTAAAATTGCTACTTACTAGTTACAAAAGTCTGAAAAATCTCATAAAATATTTTAAAAATTCACTAAACATTAGAGCTTTTCGAAAATTCGAATACTTCCAATACTTTTATGAAATGAATTTTAATATTGTACAAAACTAATATAATAAAAGCATAAGGTGTGTGGGGATGCTAGGTCAAAACGGAAGTAACATAATAAATTCTCTGAGCTAAGAATTAGAGGATTTAACTTGACACTCCCACACTTATATCTAGCACCCTTTCTTTTTTTGCATGCTTTTATCATTATGTCCTTGCTTAAATTTACTAAATTTCAATAAAAATGTGGTTTATCGAAAATTTTGAAATTTCCATGAATTTTTATCGAAAATTTCAAATATATATCACAAATTGTTTAAAAAAAATTACCAGATTTTTAAAAAAACCGACATTTCATTTTTGAAGAAAAAAATTGTGTACTATTGAAAATATTGAAATTTCTAGTATGATATAGAAAATTTCCAATGCGGTAAAAAATTAGAAATTCTAGAAAGGTACAAAATAATTTCCGGTGTGGCCCAAAATATCCTCTGAGAATCATTATATGGGCCTAATTATAATCTTTGGGTTGGGTCATCCTATTTGGTTGCTAAGCCCACATCATAGTAATAGTTTATGTAGAACAAGACAAGTAAAAAATAAATTAAATAGTACCCGAAAGAGATCATCAAAGTTACACTTTGAGAAGGGAATAATGGCAGAGATTGTCTAATCCCTAACGAATGTCTGCAAAGCATAATCTTTTACAGTACAAATTGTCAGAAATTCCACCCGTTGATTCTTACAAATGATTACTCTATCTTGATTTATATTATTAGGTGCTTTTATTGTGCATGATAAAAAATATACTCCCTGCTATTCTAAATATAATTTATGTTTTTTCTTCTGAAAATATGAGTACCTTTAATATTTTTATAGTAGATTAAGAAATATAATAATATGTATTTTATTTTTTTTCCGATTTAGGATCAATTTTTATTCAAAATCATCACTCTAAATCATTCTTTGTTTTTTTATTGGTTAAATAAATGATTTTCATATATATTTATTGTTTCTTTTGCATTTTTTTTGTGATTTCGTGGATCGTTGTTTGATTTGATTTCTCATATTTCTTTGGTGTATTTTGTTTTTTTCGTTTTTGTGCGTTATTCATTTGTTTCAGATTGAATGATTAGCTTTCGATCTAGTGCAAATCCAATCAATGACTTTTGTGCCTTTACCGCAACAGATCCGAAAACATGAATATTTCAGACATCTCAATACAGTCATATTTGTAGACTTATGCAATTTGCTGTTTTATGTTACTAACATGGATGCTGTGAGTTTGTTCGCAAATTCATCCTTTTTATTTTTGACGATTTTGACTTTATATTGCAACAATATATTCTGTCAAATTTAAATGAATAAATATCATTTATTTTTTGTCAATTTTTTTTCTGTATTTTTATCATATTTTTCGTTTTTAAAAAATTGTTGTCTAAAATTTTTCATAAAATATTCCATTTTTATCTAGCATTATTAGTGTGTGGGAAGAAGTGTAAAAAATATAATAACTAAAAAATACAGCTGAAATAATAATAATAATTTTTAAATTAAAATGTGAATGATAATTATTTTAAAATAAATTTTATTTATTAATGATCATCATTTTAAAACGGAACAAATATTAACTTTATAAATGTTTTAAAAATAGTAGTCTAGAGAACAATAATTAAATAGTTTAATAGAAAAAAAATAACAATTATTTTTATATTAAACACAAAAATCACATATACTTTAAAACAAATTTTATTTGTTAAAACAATATTTTTTTAAAAACGATTATAGTATAATCAATATATGTTAAAAAGAAAATATATGAATTATTTCATAAATATAAAAACTCTATAGTATAAATTAGAAAAATATTATATGATAATTATACCATATCTTATTTATTTTTAGTGTTTGATGATGCAGCGAAATATAATAAATTAATCTTAACACTTATCATATCATGTCTCTAGTGTAAATATTTATTTTGAGTTAGGTTATAACATTATATGATAAGAAAATAAATTAATAATTTATGTTCATAAAATATAATTTTTAATATAAAAAGTTCAAAATAAAACTATATAAAACAAACAAAAAAATTAAACATTAAAATTAAAATAAAATTACAAAATAAAAATACTTAGAAATAAAATATATTTTAAAATGTTAAAGTTAATATTAACTAAAAATAAAAATAAAAAATAATTTTATTGCAATGATAGTCTTATCATTTAAATGTAGCATAATATTGTAATTTTATATGATATGACTAACATATGATATATTATACAATTACTTATTTATTTGTAATTATTTTTAAAAAATTGAAGTTGGTTATTAGCAGTGTCAATTATTTGTATAAATTTATTTAAATATTTCATTACTTTTAAAAATTAAATGTTTTTCATTTATTTCTTAAGATAAAGTGGAATAGTATATGAATTCTTTCACACATTAGTGTTTACAATTTCCATACAATGGGTCACCTACTAACCTTATATATGATTATGAAGATAAAGTGGGCCAAACCTACTAAAATGATTTGTCATTGAAAAACTCTTTGTGGTATGTATGTTTCAAAAGCTAATAATAAAAGTAAATTTGAAGATTAAAGTCTCAACATCAAAATAAATAGTACTATGTGTACAATGATGGTACACTCTAAAAAGTAAATTGCCCAATTACCACCATAAATAGTTTATAATATACTCCACTTAAGTAACACTCCAAGATTGCATACCCCAAAACAAACCCACGGTCATTAGAAAACAACACATATTTGTGTCTTGAAAATGGTACGAAAGTATGCAACTTTTCATAACTTATTTAAAAGTTTGCTAGTAGCCACCTAATAGGTTATAGTTTAGAATAGGACAAAGTTTATAGCATTAATTAATTAATTAGTAATAATTAAACATGATACACACCCTACAAAAACTTCAAATGAAAAAGTTATGACACCATTTCACTTATTTGCTTGCCAACTTAGATAGAGATCATTACATCACTATCACATATCGTGATTAGCGCTAGACACCATCGGATTCTTAATTATATTACTAGTATAGTATAGGGTTGGACATAAGAAAAGAAACGAGTCCAAACTGATCAATCCAAGTGGCCTGTTAGATATCGGTTCAGTTGGGCTGGATTAGCGGATTTTTGATTTCAAATAATATGGGTTTGCATGGGTTGAATTGGTCGATTTAGGTTTGAATATTTGAGTCTATTGAAATTCTAAACCAATTGTCAACAAGGTGTTTGTTAGTGAAGAGGTTACCATAAAACTTGAGCAGTTGAGAGACGTTGGATATTTTTAGATCAACTAAAATTGTTAATCCAATTTATAAACATACATCCTCATCTCAGTCTCTATTCACAATTCTCATTTCAAGTCTCAAATACGCTAGAGTTTCTTTCACCTTTCTCAAAGTCTCAAACGTCGCCACTGTCCACGAAATGATGTCATTGTCACTAAACCTTGTCGACGTCCACCATTCAACCACGGACCACCATTGATGTAAGTTCTTCGTCTTTTTCTTTCTACTTTTCTCTCTTTTTCTGTATCTCGTTATCCCTCTGTCTCTAAACTTTGGATGATAGGAAAAGTATGGATCTGAACTATTTTTGAACGGTTTGATACGTTTGATGTTTTATTCAAATGAATGATTTGATGTTTTATTCCATTTGACACACCTCGTGATTTTCTTAACTTGAGCTAGATTATTGACTTTGGATTTTTCCTGAAATCTTACATATACCCTTACAGAGAAGGCGATGTCAGGGTTGTTTTCTATGAGGTAGAGCAAACTACCAAGCATGTGTTTTGCATAAGCTTTTATTTATATTAACTTCACTTTCATCCTTTGTCAACTTCAAATGAGTAGTAGATGGAATTATCTTATGGTTTTCATGATTAAATCTATTTTTTTTTCTTTATGTTCTTTGCACTCTTGCATTAAGACGCGAAATTGTCCTCCATTTTTTCCCTTAAGGTTAAGACCACAATTGGGTTCGCTTATCTCATATTCATAATTTCTTTGTTGGACAAAATGCTCCACCATCGAGTCTGACATACTTCCAACGCAATTGAGAGTTATTATAGGATTTTCACAACCTTCAATAATACCATCCTCCAACAACTGGACATTTTCTTCAAATATCATAGGTGCTCTTGAAATCTTCCTTTATATGGTTATCCACTTAAAATATGTCATCTTCAGCACATTCTTGTTGAGATCAACATCTTGAGCAACCCCTTAATTTACTAGTTCAGACATATCATGACCTCCATTGTTCAAAGGGATAGAACCATTATCAGTACTATCATAGTCATCTTTGTTGTTATTCACTTTGTTTAGCACATTAGCTGTAACACCCCATACATATATGTCTAAAATAATATGTAGTGATGCTAATTATGGTACAAGAAACATATAACTAGATGAAAAAGACAAGAAATTAAAACTGAATACAACACAAATCTCAAACAGAACGTATCCAATACATCTTGTCTTCACCATCACACAGCGGAGAGATAAGATTTGATGAGGTCTTCCTGCCTTTGCACATTTGCAATCTTCAAGATCGATCATCTAACAATCCTACAACTTATAACCTATTCCTGAAAAATAATAAGAGGATTGGGGTGAGATTACTAAATCTCAGTGAGCCTCCTTATCCTAAGGGTATGCTCGGTTCTACAGGGTACATGCATAAATAACATATTCACCTAGAACCCGGGGTTACATCTCACGTCATGGTGCAAGTACAAACAAGGGGAAACACCACCATTGGAAGTCCCATAACTAACCAATGGGGTAAACGCACAGTCGACAAACACATTATGCAAACCCGTATCCATGTACGAGGAATTCAGAAGTAAGTTCTACCTTCTATAAGATTACACAAACCACACCCTCGATGAATTATGCAAGTGCTTTGTGTCAAGAGACTCGTATAAGTCCATCGCATGATGAGTCGGATCACCCCTAAGTGAGATTTCATCTGCGACGAGTACCCGAAGTGACATTCGCCTATATGGCGTCACAACCACGTCGATCATCCATACACATATGAATTACACAAATACGAAACTTCTTCTTAACGCACGAGTCCACCGGGTGAAAGACTAATGGTCTTGCCTATATGGCACCATTAGAGGTGAGTTAAGACTACGGAGTGGTATTGCCTACATGGCACCACAACCCCACCATACCAAGCACGCCGATGCTTACGTCCGTTGGAATACCCTCAAACGGCCCACTCGGAAACACCGCAATGGTAGCTCAGGTGTGTATGATAAACCGTACATCCAGATGATTACGCCCTGTGAAAACGCCTAATAAATGGCCCACTCAAGTCATCGGAACGGTAATAATAAATTGGACCTTGTCCATAGTCATATGTGATTTACCATCTGATAGCTTAGGTCTAATTCGATTTAGCATAATTCAAACACTTGTGACATCAAGCCAACAAGACAAATTCATCCGAACATTCAACCGGAATGAACGGGAACAATTAATGATCACATAATTGAATTTCCACATAATGCGCTTCTCAACACTTTGCACATAATATTCATACATATTCATGATTTTAGTATACGAGTGATCATAACATAATATCATACAATTCATAAAATTAGTCACACAACAAAGAGGTTTCCGGTCCCTGACACGGACGGAACTACACTCGGGGGAATTAAACACACATTTTCTTAAATTCCATTAACACTTATTCAACATCATGCACCTAAACATCCTTTTTCCATAACCTTTGAATGAACTAAAAGCATGATGTCTAAGCATATTCATAAAGGTCATTAAAATACCTTTCTAACGCTTCCGATCGGGCTCCGTTTCGAGTTATAAAACTCAAGTTATGATCGAAACAATGGAAGTCACTTTTCAGTCAGTGAGCAATCGATTTACACTATACGCAAATCGGTTGCACGCATCAGTTTTTGTCCAAAAATCAATTTTTTAAGGGAGCAATCGATTGGCATCTTGTGCAAATCGATTTGCACCTGAAGTAGACTAAAAAAAACGTATTTGTCCTGCATAAAATCAGTTCCAAAGCATTCTAATACATTCCTAAGGTTCCCCAATGATCCAAATTCGAATCCCATCATGTATCATCAAGAAAACAGAAACATGATATGTTATTCATCAAATAAAGCATACAATCATTAGTTTCTCTCAATTCCCAAATCCCAATAGTTTTCATAAAAACCCCAATTTTCCCAAAGTCTCTAACTAGAGGCTCACCTTGGTTAAATGAAGGTTTATATGATGAGCTTGCTGCCATTGAACCCTTAGCATGCTCAAAACTTCATCTTCATTATCAACAATCCCGTAGCCACCTCTCTTCCAATTTCCAGCAAGAATTGTTCAACTTCAAACTCGTTTTTCTCCTTCAATACAACAACTATAAGGAAGAATTGATATACCAAATCGAAGAGAATTTCGTAAGCTTTTCAAAAAGTCCGGAATCATCTTAAACAGAGTTACGAGTAGAGAGATATCACCTGATTTGTAGAGGCTGCTCCAAAATTGCGAAAATGGAAGCTTGGCATGAGTCCCTTCTTCTTTCTCTTTGTTTCTAATCATAAATTATGATTGGTATAACTCTCTACCCAAACAATGTCTTATTAACACATGCAATAGGTGTTTAATGACCATCTTGCCCTTTAACCATGTCAATATTACAAGTTTGCCATTCGGTCCAATACTAACTAGCTTAGTTCTTCTTTCACTTCTTAATAATTTTTCCAAACATAATTATACAACTTCTCATACATAGTGATATAAATATTGGGATGTTACATTCTTCCCCCCTTAAATAGAATTCACCCTCGAATTCCTTTCAATTAACATGATAATAGATTCCTCACGTCTACTTCCAACGAGGGGACAATGTTCTTCACATTCTCCTTTGGTTAAACCCTACGACTCTGTCTGGAAGTCGCTCATTCGGGAAGACACCAGTTTCTATTATGCTCGTATTCTTAACGATCCTGACTAGAAACCTTAACATTCTTGCAATGCCTTCTTCTAATACTTCACTCAGACTTACTTGGAAATAGGTTCTCTCGAGGTTTCCTACTTATACCCACTCACATCGAGTATGCATAACTCAAGAATCTTTCACAATCCATTTCAATCAGACAATCCTCGTCCTCAATTTTTACCAAGCTCATCCTTGCTTAACTTATGACATTGAACTTCACTTGCTCTCTATTGGCTACTTGCATTATCTCGAACCCATACATATCCACTGCATCATTTCTCTCCAACGATAACAAATCTGTCTCGCTTACGCTCACATCCCAACAAAGTCATATAACCGCCTGTCGCGTCTATTGGTTCCAACTTCTAGTTCCCATATGCTCAATTTGACTCACTCCTAATCTTTCCTCTTCGTACGACAAAATTCCTTATTTGATACTTTCTTCAGTCTTTAGACAAAGTCTCTATCATCGTAGTCCACAAGGAGTTACCATTCTACGGCTACAACCTCGGCATCATAGGATCTCTTACCTCAAACTCTATTTCAGCTTTACGCAAAACATTTCAATCTGAAACCATAAGGATACACAATCCCATAACTATAATCTTTACATTCAACAACTTCACACAACGTTCTGCCAACAAATACACTTTTAACCATTGATCCACAATCATCATCCAAGTCTTCGTGCGTGCCCGAATATGCACCAGACACAACAATGAAAGCCCACTTCAAGCAAAAACCCTTTCCTCACTTAATCCTCGATACTCACTTGTACAACCACTGCCTCTGGAATATCTCACCACATACTAACCACACTGTCGGCTATAAGTCGATCCATCAACAATATCCCGATGGAATGTGGTGGATCCTTGAGAGTCTGGATGTATAAAACATTCCTCAGAGAGTTTCTCCTCACAAGGTTCTTCCAATCAAACACTTGTCACATGTATTCCACTTACACTTACTACAACCTTATCTGATCCTTCTTTTATCTGTTGCTCTACTCTGATCTCAATCCGTCATACACACTTCTCGAGACTTACTGAGTCACACTTCTTCCATAGCACACTTGATCCCAATACCCAACTACGCTTCGCTCGATTCCTTAAACGACAACAACTTTTCCTCGGAATACACAAATCATGAAAATTGTTAGAGTCTTAAACACACTTAACAAAGGTCATTCCTCGAGGTTGAGTAACTCCAAGACAAGGTCACCATTGAATTTACCAGTCTTATTCAGGTCCATGAGTACAACTCAGTTACACTCTTCGACTCCAGAAAGTTTGACGTCGAAGACTCACTGAATATAAGTTCATCTCAAACCACCGACTTACACATTGTACAACTATTACGATAACACTGACAACTTTTTCATAGTTCCTCCCTAACCATACAACTTCCTTCTCTTAGAGTGACAACACCCTAGACAACCCACAAAACTTAACTGATGCAATAATCCTCGCAAGGTCACGTTGCGCCCAAGCAATCAACTAATATTGTTTCCAATACTTTTAGATTTCTCTTGGGGCCACAGACTTACCCTACAAATACATACTAATCCTCATACGACCTCCTTTAACCATGCAGTATCATACCTGCACAGTCTTAGGATTCTCCCCATACCTGGTACAAATTCAGTTCCCACTTGAAGCTATTAGGATTACCTCTTCGTCATACATCATCGCTTACCACTTCGCGAAACAATAAACATCTACAAGGTATCTTCTGATATTATCCACGCAGTTACGACCATTCAGGGTCCTCATAAGAATAGTACCAAAACTTGATCCATTTCACTATTGCCTAATAGTTCACTACTACCTAGCACGACATATGGATCCTAGACACACGTACTTCATGAGAATTCAAATTCGCGTCTCACGAATACCGATCAGAAAATCATCTTAAGTTCCGGTCAATACTACCTTACATCTGTTAGATCTCGTGCACGATAAAGATACCGTGGTGCTATACCTGTCTGGTAGTACCAAAATGGTGGTCCAACTCCGAAGCCATATAGTCATGCAACCTACTATGCAGCGTATAACGATTTCCACCCGCATCCTATAGTCACAGTCGACAAATGCCTGAACAGGTCTCCTTCGAGGTCATTGATATTCAAAGCCTTCCAACTACACGCCTTAGGATGCTAAAACTCCTTTTGATTGTGATAATGATTTCTTATAGGCCCATCTATCACAATTCCGCCGTCACCTAGATCATTTTTGTTATAATATGGATAATGTAGATCAGTGTTTGGACTATAAATTTTATGCCAACATATGTCTCTAACGCCCTTTTATTGATTTGACATATTCCTGCTTCGAGTGATTACTTGACTCCTAATAAATAAGTTAATTTTCTTTCTTAAAATTATCTCAACTTCAGGGTTATATTGGTTAAAAAGTCCCAACATTTTGTCCAACACTCCATGATTTTTGCATGTCTTTTCATTATGCCCACATAGCGTCTCATAGCTTCCTTCTACAAACATTAGCCATATTATTTTGAGGAGGGATGATGTTGAAGCCTCTGATGACACATCTTGATCCTCTTGCACTTTTGCGTCCTTTTTAAGTCATATTCCAAGTAGGTTGAGGGTTGATTGTTGATCCACATATAGTAGTTGTTCTTGATCTTTAAGCCTTTCAATTTTACTTCATGATCTTTCACAAATATGACGCATTCAAAATTGTTAATTACCATATTCATCCTTTGTTCATATTTTTAACTTATTTTGATCAGGTTAGTAGCAAGTCTTTCAACTAACAATACTTCATCAAGACTAGGGAGACCAAGATAGACCAGTCTTCCTATACCTTTGATCTTTCTCCTAGTTTCATCGCCAAAGGTGTCACAATTATTTGAATATGGCTATATTTTTTTCAAAGTAGCACCTCTCACTTGTGATGTGCTGAGTGCATACACTATCAAAATACCAACCTTCTTTAGAAGACCCTATAGAATAAGCTTGATCTAACATACACTTGATAGTTTCCTTAGGTTTCCACACTTTCTTAGCTAGAGCTTTATTCCTCTTCGAAACTTGGATAATTGTAGAATTTAGGGTATCCATGTAATTTATAACAATAAGGTCTTATATGGCCATATCTAACACATTGATGACATGTTTTTACAAAGTACTTGTATCTTATGTATTGAGTGTACTTATGACGAGTACGATGTTGAGACATGTTGTACAACATCTGAAACTCTTTCTCCTTCTTAGGATATATTTTGACCTATTTTTTCATTGAACTGTAGTCGAATCCTACAACCTTCATATTTACTACCCAGATATCTTCCAATATTTTTGAACAATTGTTCATTATCCGAAAAAATTCTGGCCCTTATTTGAAATTTAGAAGACTAACTTATTTTTCCATATCTATAATAGTTTTCATGAGATTTTATTTCTCTTGAAGAGGAACACTAATGGTATTCTATAGATTTTCTTCTCTTTAGAACGAGGCATTCCATTGAGTGAGCAATTCTCTATAAGTTTCAGCAAATTTATCAGCAGTCATTTCTTCTTCATCTGGCTCCCAGAAAAAGCCATCACATTGTTAGCTCTTTCTCTTTCTTTTCCATCATCAGATTCAGACTAGGAGATAGATAGACCATTCTTCTGTTTATTAAGGAAGGCGGGCATTGGATTTGTATATGGCCATATCCTTCATAGTCATAAATTTGAGGTACTCTTCCTTTATAATGGTCTTCTTCTTTGCTCTTGTATTAGGGACAATTGTTTATCCCTTTTTCTCAACATTTTTCCTCCATTGATTGTCCCATATTCTTAAGGACTTGTTGAACTTTCTTCTAATGTAGGCTAAAGCATCTGAGAAACTATATTCAATATTCTTATCATCTTGATCAACCTTCTCTTGGGTGTTGGATACAAAAGCTACACCTTTGTTCTTCTTTTCAGATTTTCCATTTATAGAAACTTCAAAGGGTTATATGGACCAAATGATTTTATCAACCATCATGGAGCTTAAGTCTTAGGCTTTTTCAATAGCAGTCACTTTCACTTCAAACCTCTTAGGCAATGACCAGAGAATTTTTCTGGCAAGCTTTTCTTCAAATGTCTTTTCACCTAATGCAAAAGAGGTGTTGGCAATATAAAGCAACCTGATGTGAAATTCATAAACTCTTCTTCATTCATTCTCATATTCTCAAACTTAGTTATAAGTAGTTGTCGCCTTGCCATATAAACTTAGGACGTGCCTTCATGTGTAGTTTTGATAATGTCCCATGGTTCTTTAGCTTTTCAATATGTTTTGATTAATTGGAAAATGCTCTTGTCCACACCATTGAAAATATCATTCAAAGCCTTGTAGTTTCCAAGAGCTTCATCATATTTTTAGCATCAGTCCAATCAGCTTTTGATTTCAAACTAGTTATATCTGAAATTCTGGAACTTGCAATACATATGTCAAGAATGATGTCTTAACACAGAAACACGATGTCAGAATAAATGTTATGACACTTGTTGACAAAAAACCATAGACTGTGCAAAAAATAGGAAAAATTTAAACAAAATAATCAATTTTTAATCCAGTTCGGTGCAACGTCACCTACTTTGGGGACTACCAAGCCAGGAAGGAAATCCACTATGATAATATTAGTGCAAATCCTAAATAGTCCCAATTTACAACTTCTCTCATAATCACTACATTTTGCAACTTATACCTAGGAACCTCCTAGATATGAGAACGCCCTCCCACTTCTAGTCACCTCAGAGATACCTACAACCACAATATGTGACTAGACTTAAAGAACCCAATAGAAGATTACACTTCAAGTAAACAATACTTAATTTTGCTTCAAAGCTTCAACAAAAACAATACTCACCTTTTTTCTTAAAATCTCATGAATGACAATAATAACTTGATAAAATTATCAAGTAACAATCATTCAAACTCAATGCATCAAAAGATGTATGAGTGACATACAAAGAACAAAAACACAAAGAACTTAAAAGGCTCTCAAAACCTTAATATTTATGTTGCACCCATTGTTTCTTCAATGTGAATGCTTGCTATTTTAGGTCTAGCAAATCCTTATTTATAGACTCTTACGGTATTGGATTGGACTCTTCAAATCAAATCCAATCTTTACTTTTTAAATTAACTGCAAGATGTTCACATTAAAATAGGAACAAATCTTTTAAAGTTTCCTAAAAAGTCTCTAAGATCCTATTTAATGAAACAAATCAAATTTGCACTTGTTCCTAATAAATCTTCTTGAATTGCGAAGAATAATGAGATATATATCCAAAAGGATCTCTTAAAAACAAATCAAATATGTCAAGAGATTAAAACAGCAACACATGTTACATAACAGGCCAACATGTCAAGACATCTAGCTCAACATCTGTCTGATAAGCATGACAGCAGAACATATAATGACAATTGGTTAAGATATTGTGACATCTTGCTCAACACCAGTCCATAACCATGTTTTAGAAAAATTCATGATAAACCTAAAACCATGGGTTTGACAGTATCATCTTCAATGGTCTGTTTGTTTGGCAAGAAAAAGAGAGGAGAAAAGATAGAGAGAAGTGTTATGTTAAATCTGTTTGGAAAGCAAAGAAATAGCAAAGAGAGATCAAAATATGTTGGGTCCCACCTAACAATTCTTTCTCTCCTACTGAGCGAAGAAATGAAGATGGTTAGGTAATTTTGGGTCTTTTCCAAATATAGCATTTTAAATAAATGATTAATATAAAGTCATATTACTATAATAATAAATTGTATATTATTAATATAAGGACAATTATGTCTTTTCAAATATTAAACACACTTCTTTCTCTTCTATTTCTATCTATTTTCTCTTGTTCCAATCAAAATATTAAATCTACTATATTTCTCATCTATTTCTCTCTTTTCATACTCTTTCTCATTTATTTCTCTCTTTACACTTTCTTCTCATTGCCAAACACACCCCAAAAGTTACCACAAGGTGTTTCCACTCTTTTATCACAACTTTCTATGCTTTATTACCCGTGGATTTGAGAAAGGAAACCATCATGGACTTCCAATAATAATAGTTGGTGTCATATAAAATAGGTGGTTTGTTGATTGATCCACCATCTTTCACTGTGTTCATTTGAGCATAATTTATCTTCCTTGAAGCTCACCCAACAGACTAGAGTGTCTGCTCTAATGCCAATTGAAATTCTATTCCTTAAGAGATAAATGTTGAACACGATGTCATGCACAACTGGTTCGAAAAGCTAAACCAGAATCACCATAATTGACACAGTATAACTTGTACAAGATAATGGAGCAGAAAAACAATAAGGAACACAATACTTGGTAATTTAGTTCGATGCAATTGCACATACGCCTGGAAGGTTGGATTTCTATCTAAGAAAAGAAATTCAGTATTAGTAGTTTAGTACACTTAATCTTATATGAACAACAAGTCCATGTTTTTCAGTACCTCTTCCTAACACTTCTCAATGACTTTCTACTTAGGTCTCCCCCTGAATATTAGAACCCATCTCATTTTCTCTCAATCACTAAACCCTAGTGATCAAATTCACTTAATAATATTGAATGTTGATTTACAACACAACTAGACAAACCTACAACGATGCCAAATTACTAAAATATAATGTGTTGTACAAACAACAATAACAGAACTCAAATAAACCATAACATTCTAAAGATCTTCAATGTATTGCTTGCTTTCAAATGTAGGTTAGAGCTCTTTATATAGCATTATTATTCTGGGATTTTCTCCTTGGATATTTGATTTGATTTAGTATAAAAATAATGCAGAATCAGTTGGATGTGATTTGTTCCACAAATATCTCTAACAAAAATATATTTTATGGTTTGTTTCAAATTCAAATTTAAATCTGATTTGATCTTCACAACTGTCAACAAATAAAATAATCATATTTAAAAATAAAATAAAGAAAATATAGTTGAATCTTCAGCAGAAAATCCTTCCAAACCGCAACAATCTGGAATGTTATGCAAAGCCCAGATGTTGTACCCACATGTTGGGACATTGCATCCAACATGTATCTCTTCTTCACCAAAAAAATAGCTTGAGTAAACTAGAGTTTTCTTGAATACTTTGAACACTTGTCCATGTTATTGTTTTGCATAATATAGACAATCCAAAAAAGAAGAACATAACTTTTCTTAATGAACCTCTAGAGGAATAAGTGTTCATAGCCCAATCTCCTGGTTTTGTCATCAAATGAAGACATAGTTTGCAAGTTATACAAAGTCTTATATGGCCTAAAATAGGCCCCAAGAGCATGGAATAAAAGAGTTGACAAATTCTTAATTGAGGAAGGTATCAGAAAATGTAATTTTGAACATTGTGTTTAAATCAAAGGAAAAGAAGGATGATCTCATTGTAATTGGTAGTTATGAGATTGAAATTGAGTTGTTCAATAAAAGGATGAAACAAGTGTTTGAAATGACTGATCTAGGCAAGATAGCTTATTTACTTGGCATAGAAATCCTACATATTTTAGGTGGTATGATTATGCACTAAGCCAAAAATGCAAAAGAAATATTGATGAAGTTTGACATGTTAGAGTGCAATAATGCACTCAGACCAATTAGAACAAATATGAAATTAGTGACTTCAGATAAAGGAAAAAACATGAAGTTGATGCTACCACATTCAGACAACTGGTAGGTTCTTTGAGGTACTTGTGTTAAAGCAGGCCAAACATTTTCTATGTAGTTGGTTTAGTGAGCAGGTTCATGAGAAACCATCTCAAACAACACTTCAATACTGATAAAAAAAATAACGAGGTACATCAATGTCACACTTTATTATGGTGTCTTCTTTCCACAAGGAAAAGGAAACAATAAACTTGAGTTGAGTGATTTTCCTGATGTTGGTTGATGTGGAGACAAGATTTATAGGAGAATCATAACTAAATACATATTAAAATTCTTATGAGCACTTGTGTCATGGTGCTCAAAGAAGCAATCAATGTTTGCTTTATCCAATTGTGAAGATGAATATGTTACAAGTGGAGTTGCATCTTGTCAAGTAAATTGGCTCCAATTATTTCCCTTTGCAAATAAAAACCAAATCCCACTTTCTTAGTGATCAAGTCCCCAAACAGAAACTTGAAGTTGTGTAGCGTCCAGAATAACAAGTGGTTGTTGTTCTCACTAAGGCCATCAAAATATTGAAAATTTTAAAGTTGAGAAGGGAACTTAGAGTTATAGTCTTTGATAGCTTGAAGTAAGAATAAATATTGAGTGTAATCCTATCCATCACAACGCTAGATTGTTACTAATGAAAGTTAATTAGAGTTGGTTATTTTTGTTCGATTTTAGTTTGTTATGAGTAGTTACTTGTTTCACAAGTGACACATGTTATGTATATAAACAATCGCACAAACTTAATGCAATTTAATCATTCTCTCTTATTTCCAATAGTCTTTCTCTTATATTTTCTATTTTCCTCAGCATAAGCCAATTAAGTTTATATTTTCCATCATTTTTCTTACTATAGGTGTTACCTCAACACTATCTATAATATTGTCATTTCCAATCTTATCATGTTTTGTCTTCAACACATCTTTAGCTCTGCTACATTTACTTTATTTCCGTGTTAATTTTTAACCTTAATATATCTCGTACAACATCATATGTCTTACTGCAATCCGATAAAATTTTCCCTTCAGCTTGAGTAGTATTTTTTTGTTGCATAAAACCTCTGAAAACTTCCTCCATTGCAATCACTCAGCTTGAATTTAATGGTTTATATTCATTTCTATTTCTACATTGTTTTGTATTACGAATCCAAGATATTTAAATCACATAACTTATGAGATGTTATAATTTCCAACTTTCACCTCTAGTTTAAAAATATTTTTCTTTTTAGTGAACTTATATTCCATATACTCTATGTTACTTCTATTTAGACAAAAGTCATACATTTTTAAAACTCGTCTCTAAGTGTCAAACTCAAACCTCTCATTTAAATTCTCATTCGATTCTCTAACTAAAACTATATCCTACGCCAAAAAACTACATCTCAATGTTACCTTTTGAGTATGTTTGATAAGTACATCCAAATTTAATATTACACAAAAAATTAAATTAAAAAATCACCTCATATACGTATTATATTTATATTGTTCAAACTTTTACAAAGTCATTTATATATATTAGTTTGTAAACTGGATATTATTTTAAAATAAAAAATAAAAAATAATTAATTAATAATTCATATACTCCTTTTACTCTTTGTTGAACAGCTTGGCTATGGAACTAAGAATATATCCCACTCGAAAAGATTATTTTAGATTAAACGTTTTTCTCCCAATTCACCTCGATTAGTTTTTAAAAGAACTCGCCATTTTTCTATGTAAATGTGAGTATTTAGTGTGTGACACTAACTTTTATTATTATTCTGTCTCCCAATTCTACAAACCAGCTTTATTCTATTACATGAAGGAAAAATATTAAAGGTGTGGATGTAGAGCAAAGTTGAAGGCATCAAAGAATACGAATTTCTTTTATTCATTCTTTGATTAAAAATATTCCACTAACATAAAGGATCCTTATTGGAATACTATTTCACCTTTCCCTATTGTTTTGAGCATATATATCTAGATAATGGCTTGAAAAGAGTTTACTAAAGGTAATATATTTATATTCTCATACATGTTCCCATAGAATATTTTGCTTTTAAATTAAGGTAAAGGCCTCAACACACAAATATTTGATTTGGTAAGATTATGCATACAAGAAATATTTCTATTGAATATGATGTGGTAATGTGGCTTTTACCACCTTCGCTTGTCCCTAAAGAAAAGTAGTCAAACTTAGATTAATTGGGAAATGTAGAAAGAGAAACACAACAAAAGGAGTTTTTCATCATTGTTAGTAATGATGACTCTCAAATGGTCAATCAAGTAATACTAGATTATGATGCAATCGAGAATGATTTTAAGACTTCACATATTCAATTTAATGCTGTTGATACATATAAAGTTTACACTATATTTACGTTAAATATTATATACCATATTTATACGGTAAATAATATTTTTTAATAAATAATATGTTATTATAATAATATTTTTTAATAAAATTTTATATTTTTTTAATAATAAAATAAAATTGTTAATGAAATAGAAAAGATTAGTTAATAAAATAAAAAAGTTAGTTAATAAATATTGAGATATTATCAATAATTTAGTAGTAAAATAAAGTTGGTTAATATAAAGTAAAAAATTGCTTAATAAAATATTGAAGTTGGTTAATAAATATTTAGATATCATAAATAATTTTAGTAGTAAAATAAACTTGTTTAATAAAGTGTAAAATATTGATTAATAAAGTTATGAAATTGGTTAATAAACATCCAAATAATTTTTATTACTAAATAATTTTTAATATTTAATCATTTATTATCCATTTTCATCACTCTATTAATCATTTTATTTTATTTTACTTCTAAAAAAATATAACTTTTTTATAAAATTTTTTTATTATAATAATATATTATTGTTCACAAATATATTCTTTTATTAAAAAATATCACTCACCATATAAATACGGTGAATAGTGTTTGATGTAAACATTAGTATAAAATTTTAGTGTATAAATAGCACTACTCTAAAAATTATTCTCAATTGATTTTAAAATTTGATAAAATATGCAATACCATGTGCTCCAAGACATTAGTGAATAAGATATTTATAGAAATATTTTTTTAGACACATATATTTAATATTTTAAAATTTTAAATATAATTTAATTATATTTAATTATATTTAAAATCAAACTAATTTTAATTATAGATCTTAATTAAAACAAAACAACAATCAAACTAATTTTATTATTTAAAATCTACGAAAACTGTTTTGTAAGTAACATGAATTCCTATTGATCATTATCTGCAGCTTAATGGCCCTTGATCATTATCTGCGGATTTTCTTACTTCAAGCAGCTACCTTTCTTTTACCTTGCTATATCATGGCTCAGGCAATCAGTATTTTACAACGACGACAAAGACGATTAAGTGTCCGTTTTAAAATTATGCTTTTGATCCTTTTTTTTGTTCATGTCTTATGAATCACCATCACATACACTGATATTACACAGAAATCGGTAGTAATTTATGATAGTTGAAGCAATTTAATATAACTCAATGCTGCATTTTGTTCACATCTCTTGGTTCTTCTGCGGATAATATAAGACAAATATTGATGTAAACCCACAATATTCTTATCAAGAACAAATGTGCTCTTTGATCATAGTAATAGTAACAAATGTGCTCTTTGATCATAGTAATAGTAATAAATTTTACGGTTACTGATATTTAATTATATATCATGTTGCAGATTATGGTGGACAAAAATATTGATGTAAAATTACACTGTCTGTCTGTGCTGCCAAAGATCCTACTATTAATGTGACTTTACTGGATAATTATTATTATTAGACAGCTGATTCAAAAGTTGAATTTGAGTTGCTCATTTTTTGTTTTGTAATGCCATTGGAGTTTTTTTCCTGTATCCTTAAGCCAAGAGTGGTTATTTTTTATTATTGTTTGAATTATGAAGTCAGGCTGAGAGTTATATTCACGACTTACCAATTATATTGCGTTCATCCTGCTAAATCTTGAGTTTTCATTAGTTTCTATGTTGAATAAATGGATATTATTTTGTGGCTTTTTTTTCAATTTAGAAACTTAAGCTTATGCTTCTAGATGCATAGCACTGTCCCTTCGTTAGTGTAATATATAAAATAAGATATTACTCAACAAAAAGAAGTTAACTCTAAATAAAAAATAACACAATAACAAATGTTACATTAGCTTATTTATCAATATAAATGAAGTAAGTGTTAAGACAACTTCATATTTTACAACTTCATAATTTGATTGTTGTTTTAATTATAGATCTTTAATATATATTTTGGGGCACATTATATCTATTTATTAATAATATATTAAATAAAAAATATGTATTTTTAAATTAACACATTAATTCGATAACTTTAATAAATATTATTTCATAAAATTTATAGAATTTATTTATAATTGTTTTGGAATAGCTGAAACTAATTAAAAAAATAATAAAAACTAATTAACAATAGCAAGTCTCATTCTAGCTTACACTCTCATTATTTTATTTAAAAAGAAAAAAAAGTATATATTGATAGTATGAAATAATTTTATATTGTCAACTAATCAGGGATGTGTTGTTGGGGTTGGTAGAAATATACACGTTGAAAAAATCCCACATAACTTATTTTTATAAAGAAAAAAAGGAGTTCAAGACTATATATATAATTAAAGTTTTTCCAAGTCTTACATCGCTTAGTTTAGTGAAAGAATAGATAACTTGAGGCTATATATAGGATTCAAAGTTTTCTTTACAAGATGCACCAGTCAAAAAACACTTTAAGCTTGTATTTGACTTTCTTTGTTCTTTTATGCTCTTGTATTACTTTAAAGGATGTGGATGAATTGAGAGTTTGTGTTAGTTGAGAGTATATTATGTATTGTAACAATTTTCACATAATGTTATATTTTTGTTGTCTATTGACAATTTTCCAATTTTGGAGTTTCCACGTTAATCTCTTGTTTTGTTATTTTATTCCTCTTTTCTCTATGTTTTGTTTTTTCCCAACAAGTGGTATCAGAGCTTTTGGTTCAATCTGGAGATAAATGTTCTTAGTATGCTATGTGGTTGCAACTTTGTCTCATCTTCCACATAAGAAAAGAAAGGGTATTGTTGTGTAAGAGTTGTTTAGTTGCAGTTACTAGTTTCACTATGCAGTTTGGCCTAGCGAAAATTGATGGAAGAATGGTTTTTGACTTGTGGAAAGTTTAAGTCAAAAGATGTGTTGATACAATCAAGATTGCACAAAGTGAAAGATTATGTCGGTGGTTGAAGAGCTTTTTGTCCAACAAGGAAGTTACACCATGGGGTTTCAACCTAGTTTTTGACATGTGAAATTCTTGGAGTGATTTACCTTCAAGTGAAATTTATTCTTCATGATAAAGTGTATGATTGTCGGTGATGACAATGTGAAATTCTTGAAGTGTTTTATCTTCAAGTGGAGTATTTTCTTCATGAGAGAATATGATAGTTTTTAAAACTATGATTGTCGGTGAAGATAATGTGAAATTTTTTAGAGTTGTGTAGCTTCAAGTGACTATACTCTTTATGGTGGAGTATGATTATCGTGGAGACAGTGAAAACTTATGTATTATTTTCAATCAAGATGGATATTATTGGGGTTGGTTGAAAAAAAAACATGTTGAAGAAGTCTCACATTCCTTATTTTTTAAAAGGAAAAGGGAGTCCAAGACTATATATAGAATTAAAGTTTTTACAAGTCCCACATCACTTAGTTTAGTGATGGAAGAGAGAACTCAATGCTATATATAATTCAAAGTTTTTTTTACAAGATGCACCAGTCAAAAGCACTTTAAGCTTGTATTTGACTTTCTTTGTTCTCTTATGCTTTTATATTAGAGTATTGTGAGATGTAGTTAAATATTTGTTTTGGAGGGTGCAGATGTATCGAAGGCATGTGTCCGTTGATCCTATATTATGTGTTGTAACAATTTTCACATAATGTTATATTCTTGTTTCTATTGACAACTGTAATGGTTTTTTTCTCCGATTTTGGAGTTTCCACGTTAATCTCTTGTGTTGTTATTTTGTTCCTCTTTTTTTCTATTTTTTTCCAACATGTGTATCCAACCAAATCACACTTTTAATTTTAAAATACTGATATAACATGGATGAATATTATAATTTTATTGGATGATAGTGTAAAATTAGTTTACACTGACAGTGCACTATCTTTAATCTCTTAGAAATTAAAATTAAAAAAACATAAACAAAACGAGGGGATCTAAAACTCTCGTGAAAGTTAACAGAAATGAACGTAATCTACTCTAATGATAGGGTAAAAATTATTCCATTGAACATTAGGGTTAACTTATTAGAAAAAATGATTCTATTATTTAAGGTGTATATGAAAAATAGATATTGTAATTAAATGCAAACAATTAAGTCACATATTTCTTAATTATCAAGACAGGTAGAAATAGATTAAAAAGTTAAAGTGACTAACTTAGAATAAGTTTCTAACCAAAGCTTGTGTCAATCTCTTATAAGTTGAACTTGCCTCTACTTAATAGGGTTTATTCGTCTATGTTTAGTTGCTTGTGAATTTGATTTTGGTTTATTTGTTGTAATTAAGTCTCATCACATAGTTATGCGTTTTAGTGTTGAATTCTTAATCGTTTTTATAAATGCAAAAAATCATACTATTTTATTAAAGTCAAAGTAATATATTTCAGTCAAATAGTCGGGGGTTTGAATCAAGAATCACATAACCATGGTTCAAGTCACAACACGTTTTGATTCAGAAGAATATTTATTTTTGATAAAATTTGAAAATATTGAAGTGTGATTCAAATCACACATGAGTGGCTGACTCAAATCAAATTAAATGGGGAAAATATGGATTTTGACGTTGTCCACTAGATTTGAATCATGGAACACTCTAACTCAAACCACAAAGGTAGTTGATTCGAATCACAAAATGGTATAACTTGAATCAAACCATGCTTGAAAATTTTGGATTTTGATTCTGTCAAGTTGATTCTAGAAAGGTATATTCAACCCCCAACCCCTTAAATCATTTGAATCCATAATATCCTATCACATAAGTACTTTAGACTATAAGAACAATAAATGTGTTTTGTTGGGAGTAAATGATGAGTCAAAGGCCTACAAACTAATTATCCAATTTCCCTGAAAATAATCATTAACGAGTGCCCGATTTTTAAAGAACATGTATGATGGAACTAGGACATCAACAAAGATGAATCCATACTAGGTGTTTTGGAGTAAAAAATTATCGTGAGAATTTGAAGAGAGAGTATACAAAAATAAAAAGGGAGGCAACGATGATGATACAACGAATTTTATGAATTCTAATGAATCACATAAGGATGACTCTCCAAATGTGGTTGATGGAATGGTAAAAAGTGAACCTTATTGGATAATATAATATGAAAGTAGTGAATGATTATCTAATGAAGATATTTTGAATGCAATGGTGATGCTCACTGAAGATAACCCAGTCTCATTTGAGATAGTTATTAACAAAAATAAGTGGAGGGATACATTAAGGGGAAAAATTGATTCAATAGAAAAGAACTAAACTTTAGAGCTTATTGTTCTACCAAATCAAATCAATCCAAATGGATTTAAGTGGATTAATAAAAACTAAACTCACTGAGAATGGAGAGATGGATAATTATAAGGTGAGACTGATGGCACAGAGGTAAACACAACAATATGGATTTGACCACACTGAAGTATTAAGTAACCAAACTGGATACCATTTGATTGATACTTGCTTTAGCTGCTCAACACAATTGGGATATTTTTCCAATTGAATATGAATATTTCATTTATTCATGGTGAAATTAATGAAAAGATATTTATGAAGAAACCATTAGGATATTAGAATAAAGGTGAATAGGGCAAAGTTTACAAGATAAAAAAGACTTAGTATGCCCTTAAGAAAACACCAAGAAAATGATATATCAAGATAGAAACATACTTTGTTCAAGAAGGCCTCGTCTTTTTTAAAATATATTGTTTGCAAAAATAAAGGAAGAAAGAAAGCTTTTAATATAAACTCTTTATGTTGATGATTTAGTATATACTAGCAATGATATAATATATGGGGTGAACTTAAGAATTTCATGATGGTAGATTTTGACATGTTTGATTTGGGAAGTATGTGTTTTTTTTGGAGTTGAGGTGATGCAAATTTCAAATGAGATTTTTGTGAGAAAATATGTTTGTGAAGTCTTAGTGAGGTTTGAAATTGTACTTGTCAAAAAGTACATAATGTATGGCACCCCTATGCTGGTAGGGGTGGCTATAAGCCTTAGTCATTTTTGGTGGTTTAGAGCTTTCTCATGATGGTGAGAACCCTGGTTGGTGACATTTTTAGGGGAATGGATTTCCCGAACTTTCAATATCCTGACTTTGGTGACTTTAGGCAAGTTTTATAGAGAGAGAAGTGAAAAGAAGAAGAAAAAAAGAGGGAAACATGATTTGAGAGAGTGGGATATAGAGAGATATATAGAGAAATGTAGAGGGCAGTTCTCTCCACAAAGTTAGACAATATCTACCCAATTTTTAAATATGGAGAGAGCAAGCTCACGTGAGGCAAGGAGCTTTGTATTCTTGGTGATATTTCATGTGTATTTGAGTTGTTCTTTCTCATGCTATAGATGAGGAATGTATATAGGCTCGTGGGCCTAAAGTTAATGTTTCTTGAGAATGATAACTATCCATTTAGTCATAGTAGTGGACCGTTGAGTCCCTACTTCCTAGGAAAACACAATTTAGTTTTTTGACTCTTAATTATATCTAATCGAGACGTGTATGTTCCCATGTTTCTCACGATGGGGAGAATATGGGGAATTTAAGGCAAGGTTGCCTCCCAATTGCGGCGGTAGAAGGTTGTCATCCCTTATGACAATAATAATTTCCTCATCTTCGGTAGATCTTTACAAATATATAACTACACAAATCAATAATAGTAACTCAGTGTTGAATTCTATAATGTTAGGAACAAAATTATCAAAGAATCATGACAGAACCAAAGTTGTTGAATCTTGTGGTTTTCAATATCTTTGGTTAATAAGGGTGTTAGAGAAGCCTAGTCATAAAGATAAAAACATCACTACAATTTATTGCGATAATAGCTCTATAATAAAGCTTTCAAAGAATTCAACTTGTCATGGATAAGACAAACATATTGATAAAATATTTTTTATATGCTATCACTACAGAATCGCTCAAACATATGGCTTAATAAAGGGATGCATGCTTTAATTGATCATTAGTCTCTTAGTGGGGTAATACAACAATCCTGACTAATGTGACACTATTTGATGGGTCCTTTAGTCGAGATGTTGAGTCTCTCGGGCAAGACTTTGGTCCAAACCCTCTGGCAAGACTTTTAGGTTAAGTCTCTCGAGCTATACTTGGGTCGAGTTTCTCAAGAGAGACCTTTGAATGGATTCTTCTTCAGAAGACTTATAGTCCCTTATGAATTATTATATGTTGCGTTTGTTTGATGAGACTCTAAGTCCCCCAGGTGAGGCATTGAGTCTCTAGGAAAAGGGTTCTATTGTAATGTATTATTTGTCATTCGAGTCAGACAAATATATGCCCTTGCAATAGGAGATCACCTTATCATCGAGTATGTAAAGGGTTTCATAATCTACGAATCCTAAAGTTTTTAAGAACTGCTTGCCATCTATGATATTATCTTTATTGGGAAAGAATAGGGTAAAATGGGCTCATTATCATTACTAAAATTGAAATTATTATCATAATTGTCAAATATTCCTAATTCAAAAAGGTTATAATCAAACATTCCATTAAACTGTCTCACTTTTCTAACACAATATTTCCACATATCCACAATTTCCTCGTGAGTAGAAGGTTCTACGATGTTGTTATTTCCATCTAATTACCTAATAATCAGTGTTATCCCCATAAAATAGAAGATAAGTGAGATGGAAAAGTTCAATACATGGGTATTTAAGTTAGTTATGATGGTGGATTGATGATGGTAGAGTCGAACTTGAAGAAGAATATTTCTCTTAAGAATGTAAAATGTGAGTGAAGAGAAAAGTGATCAAGTTTCACACATTTACGAGGCTAAATACCTAAGTCGTGTAGACAATCATTACAATAAGTTTGGCATGCTAGGGGTTGATAGAGCATATACACATTTCAAAGTTATTGATTTATATGCTCTTAGTATGTGGCTGGCCAAGTACTCTTCATTATTTCCATTTCTCCAAAAATGAAATTGTTCCTTGTATCAATGGAAAAAAATAGTCTTCCTAAACTCACACTCTAGCCAAACAGTTATGATGAAACTGATTCTTCACTCACACCATGATTCAAGGATTGTGAGTGAAGAATCAGAATTCATTCACTATTCAAATATTCAACAAACCAAACCCCTTTTACACTCCTTATGGTTGAAGGATTCACTTCTTTGTATTTAGAGAGTCAACATTTGTTTTGATTGGTTTATTTACTTACATTTGTTTTGTGAAATTATTTACAAGAACATATGAAAATTATTTATAAGTTTTTTTTAGTTTATTTTATTAAATTCTTTTAGATTTCTTATAAAATCAACTTATAGTTCTTACAAAAATATTTTAACTTTATTTTGTTTTTGCTATAAAAATAACTTATACATAATTATTTATTATACTAAATATTTATATTTTAAATTGCAATTGAGTTTTTACCCGAACACGACTTAATTTTTAACAAGGCTTTTGCATTTGAATTGATCCTCTTGTAAACTTAGAAACGGAGCTAGTTTCTCTTTATAAAGAAATGATTGAAAGATTTGTTATTTTAAAATGTACCAAAAAAGAAAAGATATGAGTAAAAGCCTTGTGTTTGTGCTCAAGGAATATATACTATTCTCTCAACTTTACTAAGATGTTGATAATATAGCACGAAATGGCGAACATGGAATTTAAATGTCATCAATGCTTTGGGGCCATTTAACATAACTCTTTGCTCGTACCACCAGAAAAATAAAGTACATTTTTTCCATTAAGAAAATAAAATAAAACTGAAGTACATTTGATGCTTGATATATTCTTTCCCCCCCCCTCTTAATCTTATATTTTCTATAATAGGAAAATACTCTTTCATAATATAAAATTTAGTCAATAGGTAAGAAAGATTTGATTAAAAATTATTCCGTAAGTATTTAAACTCAAATGATTATATTATAAAAGTATTAAATTTAAATCTTATTGTTTCCTTAATGACATTCAACTACCTCTATGTATCTATTACTCCTTTCATTTTCTTTTATAAATAAATTTTATTTTTTATATTTATTGAATAAATGATCTATTTGAATTATATATAGATTAGATATATTAATTATTTAATAAATTTGAAAAATAAAAATTTGTTTGAAAAAAAATATAGAAGGAAGAATAATTTTTATGCCGAGTCGATTCGTAAAAATTTTGTTTTAATTTAAATTGTGTCTTTTTAATAGATAGTGTGATTGATCTCTGAATTAATCGTTCATAAGAATATTGAATTTAAAAAAAATGGAAGCAAGAGATTTAACCTCCTCCCTTATTATTCAAATACCCTTTAGCTAGGATGTTTATTCTAAAAGTCATTAACCTCATATTCAAAGTTTATAAAAACTTAACCTTGTAAAAGACACGAGTCTTAAAATTAGATTTCTTCTAAATATTTTTAGAAAATAGATTTTTGTATTCAATTTTTTAGGCATTTCTTTAGACATTGAAGGATTCATAGTAGAATTATCCTTACACTTTGAATTTCCCACCACTAATAACAAGGTTGAATATGCAACTTTCATCATCAAACTCTTTCCGACATCAGAAATGGGAGTATAAGAAATAAGATTGTGTGCGGACTCATAACTTGTAATTTCTCAAGTCAATGGGGAATGACAATCCAAGGATCCACTATTGGAGAAATATGTAACCATGGTGAAGTACAAGCTCAGTTCGTTTAAAGCGTATAAAATTACACATGTGCCAAGAGAGAAGAACATGAGGGAGGATGTCATATCCAAACTGACAAGTGTTGTTGCGGTAAAGCGACAAGCAAAGAGTTGGTATTATTTTTACCGGGTGATATATACCGGTTAAGTTATATCGTATAGTGTCCACAAAGATTGGTTATTGATTCGTCGTTCGACAATTCTACCGTTAATGAGTTTGGGATTAAAAGAAATGAAAATAAAAGACAAAAAGTAAATGAACAAAAAGTATAAAGGATAGACAGCTTATCCGGAACGAATGTAAACTACCCGTAACAGACTTAAATCTATCACCCATGTCATACTCGGCCTACGATACTCGTTTGTGTCATCACATACCTCTCACAACCTAAGCTATTTCTAACCCCAAATTGAGAATCCTCCCGAATCATCTCAATAGTCATTTCTGGCCTATCTCAACAACACGGAAGTCAACTGCGTCACCTCCATACCCATTTCTAGCTTACTTCACCAACACGGAGGCATTAAGTTCAGATACTCTATAATGAATGTTAGATCTAAACCCATTTCTAGTATTCAGAAACTAATAGATAATCATCCTAGGTAAGAATCTAAGCGATCTATCTCTAGTAAAGCTTAAATCCCTAACATAGAGTAAAAACCTAAGACAATCACCAACACAGATTCGTAAAACAAACTTTATACAACGCCAAGGGCGATAAACATACACGAGTTATGAGTAGAAATACATAAAAACCCAACAAAAGAGAAATACACAAAGAGGAGAAGAGATAAACCACAGATCTACACTGGTTGTCAAAGCCAATCGAAGAGCAATCCACCTCCAATCATCCATGAGCAAGCCCTAATGTTGTTTTCTAAGCTAATCTACCAAAAATGAAGGTTGATGGAAATGGGGATCAAAAACCACCCCAAAACATAACCATGAAATCTGTTTTGAAAAGTATTTATAAAACAAAATCCCGCATATCGCGCTAAGCGCGACATACTTTATTACTTAAACCACCTTACCGCGCTAAGCGCGCCCAAAACCGCGCTAAGCGCGAAAGTTGCTGTTTTTCTTCCCAAAAATGCGTCTTCGGAGCCGTGTCTTCGACACTTTATTCCTCCATGCTCCAAATATGCAACAAATACCTACAAAAATAGATACAAAACTATCAAACGGTACATTATGTACGCAAAACACAATAAAACGTATTTACAACAAAAATTGGGGTTATTCAACGATTATTAACAAACAAGAACAAATAAGTGCCACAAAACATATATGCAAAATAACTACATTTTGGCACTTATCAACAAGTACAAGAGCGACTTCATCCATGAGACACTTAACAAACCCATCCTTGCAAAACTGATTGATGTGGTCATCATGACAACAAGCACCATAAAACCATCATAGATCATGTTAATTATGAGATACATTGAGAGCAGAGCCCTTCCAACAGATCCTACTAAAGCCAATTTAGTAAATAGACAAACATGTTTGCGCTCGATCTTAAGGGGAGCTATACTGAAGGGGTTTATCCACCCTATATTGAAATTTTCAAACCATAAAGAAGTCAAATATATAATCGTTGAAGTACACAATGTAATATCTAGACAACACCTAGAAGGAAGAAGTTTAGCTAAAAAGATCCTCCAAGCGGGATACTATTTTCCTACAATGGTTCAGGATGCCAATATACATGTAATTAGGCGTGAGTAGTAAAAAACATAGCGACATTCACATTTTACCTCCTTCTAAACTCAATACTTTAAGTGCACCCTAGCCAGTCTCCCCATTAGGGTATGGATAGTCTTCCACTGTTTCCACTATTTGGATGACATTTAAAGTTTTTAATAATGTATGTGGATTATTACACCAAGTGAATATAATCATAAGCCTTAACAAATATCATAAAAACCAACATCCATAATTTCTTCAAGAAGAAAGTTCTAATAAGATACGCGACCCCTTGACTTGTTATCATAGACAATGGAACCTATTTCACAAATGAGAACTTGAAGAAACTCTTTGAAGATCTTATAGTAAAACACTGAAGCATCCCTGTACCAAAGGACAAGTGAGGCAGTCAACATGATATTTTTGATATAGGACTAACAAGGGGGCTCAAAGGAACTAAGGGAATCTAGATAGAGAAGCTCTGGAATGTCCTTTGGTAGTATCAAGCTACAATTTGTTCGACTATCAAGGAAACATGTTTCAGACTCACCACGACACTAAGGATGCCATCCCCATTAAAATTTCTTTTGATAAAGATTGACATCTTCAATGGATAGAAATTGATTCACAACTTGTTACCTTGTCTATCAAACAACCTCACATTATTCCTTAGACTATTCATAACAAATAGATAAATTGTCTGCTTCTTCTTTCTCAAATGCATTTTTAAATTTCTCACATTTTTCAAAGATGGGATTTATTGTCTTAAAAAGATGACCAATGTTGATTTATTTATTACTAGTTTCACTTGGTCGATTAAATTGCACAGCTCTATTTGAAATGATTTTAGCCATATTAGGTTTTGTTTACCTTTGTATAGGTGTTAATGATTTGATTGTTTATATTTGAATCATTCTCTCCCTTTGCGCTCTTTTTCCCTTCATCAAAATCTACCCATAAAATAAATCATTTCTCAAATTTAGAGATTACCTGAATAAATGAGGATAGTTTGCTCACATCTCCTACTCTTTTTCCCAAGTGGCTTCACCTGGATGTGACTCTTCCCACGACACCTTTAGTAGAGTTATTTCTTTATTCCTTAGCGACTTGATGGCATAGTCCACAATGCGGCTAGGTTGGGGTTAAACGAAAAGATCAACTATAGTTTCACCTGTATCAAGAAGGACAAGTTGAAAAGGATCTAGTACAAACTTCCTGAGTTGAGATACGTGGAACACGTCATTATGTCTCAATAGGGAAGGTGGTAATGTTAATTGATAGACCACTTCACCTACTCGACTTATGATCGAATACATACCAACTTCTTTGTCTTGAACGATTCCTTAGGCCTAGCTTACGGGTAACCTTAAAAGATACGTGATCTTCCTCTTCAAATTATAAAGGCCTCCTACGTCGATCAATATAAATCTTTTGCCGATCTTGATCCTCCTTCATCTTTTATCTTTTCTTGGATCATCCTTATCTTTATTGTAATTTCTTGGATTCCATTTAAATTTTATTTGTAAGAATTTTAACGAGGCAGAGATATTCTCATACCCTTAAGTTTTAGATTAGTCCCTTAAGACTTTTCTTTAATTCCCTAAGGCTCTTTTATATATATTATTATTTTATTTTTATTAACATATTTTATTAAAATGCTTTAAAAAGTAATGGAATCAAATATATAAATATTGATCTAAACTTAAAATAATTTTGATTTTGGTAATTAGTAAAATATCAATTATAAGCTTTTGATTTTTTTCGAATAAGCAAATTCATCTTTAAAGTATAAAACATTAATAAAAATAACTTTTATCATTAGAAATTTAAGATATGTTTGAGAGTTTAGGAGGGGAGGAGTAGGAGGATAAACTTTAGAGAAAGGATGAATTGATAATAATAGAAGATTTTGACATGGGAGCATTTTGGAAAGTTTTATTTATTAAATATTATTATTATACAAAATACCTTCAAAATGGAGAAACTTGAAAATTTATTGAAGAAAGATTTTAAAAAAGTTTAGATATATTTAATTTTTAGTATTATAATATTTTAAAATTAAAAAATATTAATGATATTCATTCATCATCCTCTTAAAACTAAGCTTAGATTTTTTTTCTTCCTATTGGCTCCAATAAAAATGTGCACAACATAAATGATTAACTAGTTCATTAATATTAGAAAAAAGTACATTTAGGGTAAAGAGCCAACTATACTATAATTAGTAATAAAAGAAATAAATGTACAAAGGAAAAAAGTTGGAAAATAATAGAACATTTAAAGGCAGTGATTGCTCAAATAAAGATGCTTGACAAAGACAGTATGAATCTTTGAAGTTTCTTAGATTGCAATGTTTATCTTCTTTCTCTATCTTGTTGTCAACTTATCCCTCTGTAGTCTTTACATGGGAACTGAGAAAGTAGTTACACCAACTTTAGAATAACATCTATTTCAAGCAAATAGCTATAATGTTATCGAATCAATATCCAATTTATATTTCAAAATAGGGCAACATATAATAATGAAGTATAATCATCTAATAATTGTATGTATATTGCATGGAGGTAATTATTGTAGACTGCATATAATAATGTCCCTTATTATCACTAGTTAATCTAGATAAATCAAGCATATGATATAGAATGTCAAATTTGGCTGTCAAATGTAAGGGCAGTCAACGCTAAACGTAGAGGAGTGCTAGCTTGCAACACTTATTTTTAAACATACTATGATTAGTTTAAAAAATTAATAATATGTTGACTTTTCCCAAAAACATCTATCACAGAGGTTGATTAATCTATTTAAAAAAGACACTCTCTATGATTTGATTAATGTACACAAAGATACTCTCTTTATCTACCTTTTATTTATTTCACTTCTATTATATATATATATATATATTTTTTTTTTTGTGGTTTTAACAATTTGATAAGAGTTCTATTTACTAGGAGCATTGATACAAAGTTGATGATTATATGCATTTTTGTGAAATATACGTCACTTATCCACCTAAAATCTTAAGGTGGTTCTCCCATTTATATATGCTCAAGTTTTCATATTCTTATTCAATGTGAGACTATTTTCCCACTTACTCACACTTGCATGACTATTCTAACACTCTCCCTCAAGTGTGAGACCACAATGCTTCCCCTAAGACACTTGTACCGCGTGAGTGAGTTCTCCCACTTATATATGTTCAAGTCTCCATATTCCTATATAATGTGAGGCTATTTCCCCATTCACTCGCACTTGTATTATTATTCTAACACTATATCGCTGGTAGTAACATTTGGACATATGACTCTATATATAAGAAAGATGATGAATTGTGAAGGTTTGAAAAACTTCGCTTTAAAATAAAATTATTTGAGAAATTAAAGTTTAAAATAAATTTCTAAAACAGATGAATAAATCGACAACGGAAAACCAAAGGAAAGAAACATACTTGAAATTAAAAGAGGTGAGAGAATAGAAATAACACTAGAGATTAATACATGTTCAACCAAAAAGACACTCTTGTTTTCAAGAATTATTCTTGAATATCCACTAAACTTGAGAGCTTTAAAAGGATGTGCCCACGAACCCCCTTATATAAGGAAATGAAATTTTCGAGCTAACTTCTAATCAAATAACGAATAATGGCTTAGAGAGTTTAGTCTCTAAAGAAAACTGAGATTTTCCACGAGCTGATCAGACCGAGATTTTTACCGGGCTAATTTTGAATCTACTGAGCTTTTACACCAGACTGAACTCAAGAACCAAGAGAGATTTTAATTCGACTGATCCCGAATTGATAGAGCTTTTAATTAGGATGAGCTCAAGGACTGTTGTGGAGATTTTCGCAAGTTGATCTTCACGAACTAAAAGAGAGTTTTTTCTTTAATGGGGAAACTCATGAACCAAACGAAAACTTTCTAAGGCAATCCCCCAAAGATACAAGAGCTTTTAACTGGTTTATCTTACAACAAAAATCACCACTTTTTAGGAAAGAATTATTTACACAAGAGAAAATACACTCTTGATAAATTTACAATTTTTCCTTCGCCCAAAACAAACATCCTCACTGAGATTCCAGACTACTCTCGAAGTATTATGGCCAAAACTATGTGAGAAATAAATGAAAGTTTTATAGAGATCGTAAGAAAAAATAAAAAGTGAGATTCTTATACGTTTTCTGAATGTGAAAAAGTGATAGATAAGTTTTCCATTTATAGGTCAAGGTGTGGTATAAATATGGAAGCAATACATGGGCCAAATAAAAGCTCTAATGGATTAGGCTAATTGATTAGACAACCCATATAATCAATTGTTAAGGCCACAAATGGAAGGTTTTGATATATAGTTGTTACCAATTATTAAGAGGTTGTTCCAATCGATTTTAGACTCAACTAAGCATGATCTAGTCAATTAGGCAAAATATTTAATCGATTATTCAGTTAAAAAATATCTTTCAATCAATCAGACACTCTCCTAATCAACTACTAGACCTCAAAAAAAATATTTTATGGTGATTTAATTAAAATATGAGAGGCTTCTAAAGAGTTTTTAGTGCGTGGTGTGTGTATGTATATGATTTAACCATAATGTTTCTAGAAATACCCTTGTGTATTTACAAGACATTTGGTATTTTTATCATAACAAATGGCTCCAGGTGGCCAAGCTTATCACAGTAGAAACATTTATAAATAGGGAGATTCATTTTCTTCTTATTAAACCCATTATTATGTCATATACTAGATTTAAAACCTAATCTAATTTTATTCAAGGAAGACCTTTGATTTGATAGAATCCAATATAAATTTTATATTCCCTTAATAAATTAAATTAGGGTTTCATGCATACCCTTCAATTTATTTTTCATCGAGACACAAGTCTCACAATTACTAGCTTGACTTCTAAGATTAGTCATTTATTATCTTAGTGTTTCATTGTTGTTTTCCAGAAACTCATTGTAGTATTTAAGATCTAAGTTACACTTTCCAATCTTATCATGTTCCTCGATTAAGTTATCATTTAATTTAAATATTTTCCTGTATCATAAAATTGCCACCTCACAATCATCTTCTTTGTGAGAATCTTTTAAGCAAACATGTCCTTCTTCTTTGTTGGAAGAAGAATCTACCAGAGGTTTATTCTTTAAGATATCTCCTTGATGGTGAATCTTCAATGATATTGTTTGCTAGAAATTCTTTCTCATTTATTCTTTCAAAGATTCCATTGGATTAACCTTCTTCATATTTTTCTCTTGATGAAGTTTCTCCATTTGGGCATTGAATTTTTTGAGGATCGTTCACTCACCTAGATTGTTCTTTCAAAAGTGACTAGTGGAGTAGATTTTTATTCTTGTTTTTCTTCTTCAATAGAGTTCTTTGATGAATTCGGTAAATATTCCTATAGGTTTGAGTGTATCCCTTCATCTTTTAATAGTTGAATCAACTCATTAAGTTTCTCGATGACTTATTACTTCTTGTATTTTTTCATGAAACTTATAAATATTCTCATCTTTCGATTTTAGTATTGGATCAAGTTTCTAATTCTAATTCTTTACTCTTATATATTTGTTAGCGACAAAATTTCTAACATGACATACAATATTTCTAAAGGTTGAACACCATCTATGAAATTAACATTCACATTCATCTGGTGTTTCAAATTCTATGCTTCGTGCGTTTATACTTGAAGACGCTTCATAGATCATTTCAAGAGTGTCCCACATTTCCTTGGAGGAATTACAATCAAGGACATAAAGAAATTTATTTTCATTTAAAGATATAACTAAAGAGCTTTTTGTTTGAAATCAATTTCAAACTTTATTTTGTCTTCAACGATCCAAGCAAAATTGAGTTTATCTACTACTTCACCATTAACATAGTGAGTAAACGAACCATTGATTATTGTTTTCCACAATTCAAGATTAAAACTTAAAAAATAACTTAAATATAGCTTTTCACAAATCAAACCTATCACCATTAAGTCGTGGATGTGTGTTTAGGAAAGTACTCTTGTTAAAGGAGGTGTTGGAAGTTATTTTGCTCCTAATATGATTAGTCTTTAAACGGGAGTTATACTCTAATTTCACTTGTTGAACCCGTGGTTCCATACACAATAGGGGGTGAATTGTGGAGGTTTTAAAAAAATTGGTTAAAAAATCATTTGAGAAATTAAAGTTTGAAAATATTTTATAAAACAAATGAATAAATCGGCAGTAGAAAACCAAATGAAAGAAAAATACTCAAAATTGAAAGAGATAAGGGAAGAGAAATAACACCAGAGAATTATACATGTTCGGCCAAGAAGACTTGCTCATGTTCCCAAGAATTATTCTTGAAAGTATCAACTAAACTTGAGAGCTTTTAGAAGAATGTACCTGTAAAGCCCCTTATACAGGGAAATAAAGTGTTTTGACTAACTTCTAACCAAACAACAAACAATGGCTTAGAGCGGCTAGTCTCCAAACCAAACAGAGATTTTCCACTGGTTGATCTAGAACCAAGAAGGAGTTTGAATCGATTAAAATATGAAATGAATCACGGTCTTACCCATTTTAACCAGGATTCGAACCGATACTTTTATCGGGCTGAACTCAAGAACCAACAAAGGTTTTAACCGGGATGGTCTTGAATTGATAGAGCTATTAGCTGGGAGGAGCTCAAAAATCATTGTGGATATTTTCACTGGTTGATCTTCACGAATCAAAATAGAGTTTTTTATTTCATGGTTTATCTCACAACCAAAATAACTATGGAAGAATTATCTACTCAAGATAAAATACACTTATGGTAAATTTTACCCTCACCTATAACAAATATCCTCATTGAGACTCAAGATTACCCATGGCATATAGGATGGGCTAGGTGAGCTAGGTGCAGTCCCTGAGGGTTCTATGCTATAAGGAAATATAATTACTCCTTCACTAACAACAACTGCTTTTAGCACAATGACATGCACTTGATCCAAAAATTAGTATCAGAGCAAAGTCATGGTTTTGATCCCCCCGACTCTCACTAGAGGGAACATTGTTGTATTTATTTATCCAGCATCACTAGTGTGATTTAATGGGCTTACATCCTAATCCGATACGCCTAGGATGAACTAGATGGGCTAGGTGAGACCCTTAAGGATTTTTTACTATAAGAAAGTATAGCTGAGCCCTCACTAATAACAAGTGCTTTTGGCATAAAATTGGTGAGGTAGCCTGTTTGTATTTAATTACCAATTTGAAATTTTGAAACTTTGAAGTGTGGTAATCGATTACATCCTTATGGTAATCGATTACCACCTGAAACAATGCAATTTTCATCAAACAACATCATTGTTTTGAATGACAAAGCTTCGTAGAATCTTTTCAAACTTATGCATCCACTCATAGAGGTTTCAAAAGATGTATATAAGACATTATACACCATGAAATGATTTTACCTGTTTCAATTAAATTATCATACAGTTTAAATATTCTTTTATAGTGTTCATTCATATTTCAAGTTTTTAACCTTTGCCTACTTTCACATATCTTAAAAGTTCCAATAAAAATTACGAGCACTCATGTTATATTAAGTTTGAATTGTAATACAAGAAAGAGAAGTTCAATATTACAATTGTAAATTTGGAAATTCAAGCCAACAACAAAAACTTCTTCAAAAGTGTTTACAAAGTGTGTGGTGTACTTATTCATCAAAGTTATGGTAAAAAGAACAAGGTTAAGAAAGTAATGTTCTTTCTTTGTGATTGTGTTAAAAGGTTGTAAAGAGGTCTTTGTATGAGACTTGTACAAGAATCTAAATAATAGTGTACAATCCTCTAAGGGAATAGAGGGACTAGACGTACCTTAAAGTTGGTAAGGAGAACTAGTATAAATTCTTGTGTGTTATTTATTTTATGCACTTTACCTTATTCATACATAACATAAATAATTATTGCTTCCAATATTTTAACAAGTTAAGAAACTTAGCACAAAAACGAGAAAAATCCAGAAAACCTAATTCATCCTCTCTTAGGTTGCATGTAAAATTTACATGCTCCTGAGTTCAACCTAATATAAAAGCTCAGTAGGTTCGATGTCAGCCAATATAAAATCTCAACTCGGTCTGTGGTCATCCTGTATAAAACTCCAGTTTGGTTTGGAGGATAGCAAACTTAAAATTTCAATTTGGTTTGAAGGATAGTCAACTCAAAACTCCATCTTGGTTCAAGATCAACCCTTGAAAAATCTTTGTTTGGTTTGGAGGATAACTACTTTAAGCCTTGTTCGCTGTTTGGTTTGAAGTTAGCCTTAAAACTTTATTTATTTGTATAACAAAGTTCGTGAACATATCCTTTTAAAAACTCTAAAATTTATTAGATACCCTCGAAATTGTATAAATCTCAGGTGTTTCTCTCACTTCCTTATATATTTTACTTTCTAGAAATTTTGATTCCTTTTGATTTTTTGCTACTTATTTATTCATTTGATTTTAAAATATTTTCAAACTCTTATATTATAAATGACTTTGTCTTAAACCAAAATCTTTTAAGTCTCAACAATTCACACTTCTCATTGCATATGAAGTCACATATTTAATATAATCATACATAATCTTTATATTTTTAATTATTTTTTTAATCAAAATAGTCTCTTGAAATTTCAATCAAATTCACTCCCTTAAGAATTTAACTGTTTGTTTCAAAACGCTTTAAAAATATATAAATATTGAAAATAATTCTTTTATTTACTTTTTATTTAAAATTTGACAAAATGTTTTAAAAAATCGATTCAACTAGAAGAAGTATTTTGACAATTTCACATCATTTTTATAATTCTTAGAATAGAAGTAAACTATTTTAATTTCCAATGTATTTTCTGAAAAAGTTTACTCTTTTGCCTTTTAATACATTTTTATTCTAAAATTTAACCATTTTAATTTCCAGTAGGTTATTTTTAAAAAGATAGTTATCTAAATTTTTAATGTATTTTTTAAAAGTTAACTATTCTATTTCTAATATATCTTTAAATATGTAGAGAAATATGACTTAGGAGAATATGAAGTTACATAAATTGTTTTTTAATTTTTCTAACAAGAATTATTTACTATTAAAATGTTAACATATAATATATTTATTTGTTAATAGAATATGTATTTATATTTATATATAAATTTCATATAGATTATAACATGTATTAAACTGTAAATCTCTCTGTATATAATATAGTCTTCGTAGTGTTATTGTCAGACGAATGATCTCAATATCTTTTAATATCTTACATGATATTAAGGTAAAGGTTTGAACCTAATGAAATATGACGTAGCAGTAGCTCATCCTCTTGCGCTGCCACCACTTATCCTCAAAACTCATATTGTACCACTGCCGTCGTCGTCGTAGATTCTCCTTTAGCACCGTCATTGCTGTAGTTGTTCCTCAAGCACAGTCGTTACCATAATAGATCCTTCTCTAACACCGTTTCCACCACAACTCCTTCTCTTGCACCGCCGCCGCACCACTCACTACTGCGTTTAGCAACTGTTGTGCCTCCAACACCATGTCTTCCTCTTTCGGTGATATGTCCGAGCATACTTCTACCAAGGTCGACAACTCCATCAAGTCGTCCTCTTCTTTTAATAGACAAGAGTTTCACCAAACCCTTGTTGTCACTAACATCAATATTCCCTTTGTTCTAGAGATGGATAAAGATAACTACAACATGTGAGATGACCTGTTTGAAGTTCATGCTCGTGCTCACAAAGTGGTCCATCACATCATTCTGCAACAAGAAAAAGTAAAACATGCCTCCACTATTGTTGATTTTGTAATATGGACAACCCTTGATTCCATAGTGCTCAAATGGATTTATTCCATCATCTCCCTTGATCTCCTTACCACTATTTTGGAAAAGGGATCCACCACCATGGCTACCTGGCAGTGTTTAGTTGATATTTTTTAGCACAACCAAAACTCATGTGTTGTTACTCTTGAGCAGGACTTCTCATCCACCCGCATGGAAGATTTTCCTAATGTCTCTACCTATTGCCAACGTCTCAAGCAACTTTCTGATCAGTTGAAGAACGTTAGAGCACATGTTAGCAATCATTGTTTAGTTATTCAACTGGTGTTTAGTCTTTCTGAGCCATACGGTGGGGTTTCTGCCATAATTCTCCAAACAATCCATTATCATCATTCTTTAGGCTCGCTACATGCTCACTCACATTAGAGGAATTCGGCCAGGAAAAAGCGCACGACACTACTTCTCACACTTCCTTGCATACTATTGCTCAACACAAATCCAATGACTTCTCTCAACAAAACTTCAATTGTCGTCAAAACAACCGCTTTGGATCCACCCGCAGTTACAATAATCAGAACCGCGACAAAGGGAGTGAATAGTGTGATGGTTCACGCTCTGATGGTCCCCATATAGTAAATACTTCCCAACCCCCTCAACCATTGCAACAATATCCATATTGATTTCCTTGGGGATGGAATCCACCTCCTTGAGGTGTAACTCATTGCCCTTATCCTACATCTCAATGGAATCACCCTACCGAATCTTCGAAGCAACTAGTCATCCTAGGTTAGCGCCCTCAGGCTCACACAACCACAACTTCCCCGACCCCCACTGACATTGTCACTGCTATGCACACCATGTCCCTCAATCCTTCATACAACATGTGGTACATAGAAACCAGAGCTTTGTTCCATACAACAACATTACAAGGTAATTTCTCGTCTTATTCTAATTTGAGTCATTTAAATCATATGCTGATTGTTAGAAGTGGACAAGGTATTCCAATTCAAGGGTCTAGTCACACAACTTTACCTACACCTCATAAACACTAACATTTAAACCTTAACCATGTTTTGCACACACCACAAGTTATTAAGAATTTGATTTATATGCAACAACTCATTATTGACAATAATGTTTCTGTTTCCTTTGATCATTTTGGTTTCTTGGTATTTAACTTTCAAACGGGGATTTCTCTCATGAGATGTAATATTTTTGGCGATCTCTATCTGACCACCTTTCACTCTCACTTTGCTGGTCTTGCTTCCAATCTCCGGCACAATAGTCTCGCCCATCATAGTCCTTCTATCTTGAAGTCTCTTCATAAAAATAAGTTCATTAGTAGTGAACATTTGAATACTAAGACAATTTATAATTTTCGTGTGTTTGGAAAACATGTTAAGTTGCTTTTTATTTCGTCCAAAAATGTTACTTTAATGCCTTTTGATATTTTACACAATGATTTATGGACATCACCGATATTAAGCTCCTCCGATCATCGATTTTATGTTTTATTCTTGGATGATTGTTCTGATTTTTTTATGGATATTTCCTCTAAGCAACAAGTCTTAATTTTTGAAAAGTTCACTTCACTTTCTAGTCGAGTTCACACACAATTTTCTCAAATTTTAAATATTTTTAATATGATAATGTGAGTGAATATGATAATTCATTATTTCATAAATATTGTGCTGATAATGGTATTATTTTTTGTTTAATAAACTACAACCATGCTCGATCCCCTGTGTCATCTTAGGGTATCCCACTAATCACAGAGATTACAAATGTTTTGATTTGGCGCATAGAAATATCATCATTTCATGACATGTCATCTTTCATGAGACATAATTTCCCCTTGCCCATATGCCTTCCCCACCTCTCACCATATATGATTGCTTCACTAATCCAACCTTGCAACCTCTTACCAATAATCATCCCATACCTGACCATCAACATGTATCACCCACAAGACCACATCATTCCTCTCAAACCTCCTCCGCCCTACGACATCCTACTCTTCCCACGACTACACTCGATACCTTATCATCACCTGCACCACTAGCCCAACTTGCATTGCCTACTAGGACCATAGCCACTCGTAGCATGCAGGATATCTACAAACCCATAAAACTCTTTAACCTTTTTGTTATCATTGATGATACGACCATCTCACTTCTTCCCAAAATTCCCAAACTAGCCTTATTTGGCCCAAATTGGAATTTTGCAATGCAATATGAATTCAATGCTCTTATTAAGAATAATACATGAGATCTTATTCCAAGACCTTGTAATGTTAACATTATTCGTTGTGTGTGGATTTTCTGTCATTAAAAGAAATCTAACGGTTGTTTTAAGCGTTATAAAGCTCGTATTGTAGGGGATGTTAGATCACAAATTGAAGGTGTATATTGTGATGAGACGTTCAGCCCTGTGGTTAAACCAACAACTATTTGCATTATTCTCACCATTACTTTGTCAAAGTCATGGCTTATACATCAGCTAGATGTTCATAATACATTTCTACATGGTGATCTTCATGAGATAGTCGATATGCATCAGCCACTAAGTTTTCTTGATCCTTATTACCCAAATTATGTGTGTCGCTTGCGAAAATCACTCTATGGTCTTAATAAAGCACCTTGTGCCTGGTACCAGCACTTTGATGACTTTGTCGCCACCACTAGATTTCAGCACAACACCTCGTATCACTCACTCTTCATCTACCTTCCTGGCTTCGACACGACTTACATATTACTTTATGTTGATAACATCATTCTCATTACATTATCTCATTGACCTACACAAATCTATAATGACACTATTTTCCTTTGAGTTTTCTATAAAGGATCTAGGACCGATAAGATATTTTCTAGGTATTGTAGTGACCAAACATGCAGAAAGATGGTTTCTTAGTCTGAGTACCTACGCCAGCGACATTATTGCTTGAGCAGGCATAACTTCATGCAAACCATCTGCTACTCCAATTGACAAAAAAAAGATTAGTACCTCTGCTGGCACTCCATATAATGATCATATATTATATTAGAGTCTTGTCGATGCTTTACAATATCTCACATTTACCCGTCCTAGCATCTCCTATGTTGTTCAGCATGTGTGTCTTCACTTGCATGCTCTATACACATAGCACATGCTTGCCTGAAACACATTCTGCTTTACGTTCAATACACCTTACAATATTGTTTGCATCTCTATCCTTCTACCATCGAGAAGCTTGTTTGCTATACAGATACTGATTGGGGTGGATGTCCCGACACTCATCGATCTACTTCGGGTTTTTCTTAGTGACAACCTAATTTCGTGGTCTTCTAAGCGACAACCCACACTTTCTATTTCAGTACGGAGGCTGAGTACCAGGGCATTACTAATGCGTTTATAAAACCACGTTGGCCCCACAACCTTCTCTTAGAGCTTCATTTTCCTATTTCTCAGGGCACTCTTGTGTATTATGACAATGTTAGTGCTATTTACCTATTCAACAATACTATCCAACATCAACACACAAAACAAATAGAGTTGAACATTCACTTTGTTCGCGAAAAGGTCACTAGTGGTCAAGCCTGCGTTCTTCATGTTTCTTCCCGTTAAGAGATTGCAAATATCTTCACCAAAGGACTCCCTAAAGTTCTCATTGATGATTTTCAAACCAGTCTAAACGTCCGTCAACCTCTCGCTTCGACTGTGGAGGTGTGATAGATTATGTATTTATTTGTTAATATAATATATATTTAACTGTTAATAGAATATGTATTTATTTGTTAATAGAATACATATTTATATTTATATATAAGTCTCACATTGATTATGACATGTAATGAATTATAAATCTCTTCATATATAATATAATCTCTATAGTGCTATTGTCACACGGTTGATCTCAATATTTTTCAATATCTTACAATATTGATTTTAGAATATTTTTTTTAGAATTTTATTAAATCTTTGTTTTTTGATTAAAAATATTCACTAAGTCCTTTTAAATCTTAAAAATCCTTAAAGTATTTTAAAATCTTTAAAATCTATATTATAAATCATTTAAATTTCAAATGAAAATATTAATAGTAAATAATCTTTAAAAGGTCTAAAAAATTAATATCATTCTATAAAGTCTTTTTAAAATCATCAAAAAGTATTCATCAAAATAATTTCTTAAAATCCCAATCAAATTCAGTTCCTTAAAACTGGAACCTTATTTCTTTTAAAACGCTTTCAAAACAACAACATTAAAAACATTTATTAATTTGTTAATTTTTCTGAGTTTTACAAAATATTAAATATTTTAAAAATTAGATCAGAGATCGAATCGGTGAAACATTCAATTTAAAATGTAATTGATTCGATTTAATAAATCCACGATCAAATCGTTTATTAAATAAACTAATATTATAATACTAAATTTCATAAATATCTCACAAATTATCATATGTTCACAACTTCATAAAATAAATATTTTAAAAATTTATTACAAATTTAATACAACAATATCAATGTGATATAATAACACATCATAATTGTACATTTTATTTCAATTTTCATTTAAGAATAATTTGAACAAATTAAAGAATTATAATAAAATAAGTTAAACTAATTCAAAATAAAATAAATATAATATAATATATTACAAAAGTAAAATTTAAATAATTAAGAATATCTAAATTAAATAAGATAGAGTTATAAAAAATAAACAATATAACATACTTAGTTGAACAATAATAAGCTAATTCGAGTTGAACGACGATAAAAATTTATAGTTGACAACAATGAATAATATTGACTTGAATGATAATTAATATTGAGCTGGCAATTTGATTATGTTTAAAAGTGACGACGTGATGATGATGAAGTGTGGTTGAAAGAAGAACTATTGAGTGATATAACTTATAATTTTGTATCATTGTAAAAAAAAATAATTATTTTTTTGTAATTGAATAATATTTTAAATTTTGATATTGATCTATTAAACTTTTTCAAAAAAAATGACCAAATAGATGCATTTTTTTGAACCTATCAATTTTATAAAATCGACTTAGATTCTTTGGTTTGTACGGTTTTTAACAATTCAATCAGATTTTTTTTTTAATTTTATTCCGGTTTTAACTCACTAACGATTTTGAAAAATTGACTTGACAGAGTTCAACTCCAATTTTCGATCCAATCAATTAAATCGATTGATTCATTCTAATTTTTAAAACATTAATTTAAATAATTGATTCAATTAGAAGATGTATTTAAAATAATTTCTCATCAGTTTTATAATTTTAGCAAGAAAATTAATTATTTTAATTTTTAATAATTTAAAAAAAAATCAACTCTTTCTGTTTTTAATTCAGTTTATTAAAAAGTTAACTATTTTAATTTTCAATACACACACACACACATATATATATATATATATATATATATATATATATATATATATATATATATATATATATATATATATATATATATATATATAATTGTTTAAAAATAACTATTGTTCATCAAATAATTTTATTTATTTATTTATTTTCTTTCTCTTATATTAGTTGATGTCTTAAAGATAGATTAATTAGGAATGAAACATTTTATATTAATAATTAATAAATTAGTAGCAAAGATATTATTTATTGACCCATAAAATATTCCACACAGTTTGATATAGCCCACTTTCTCCTTTTATCTAATCCAAAAAAAATGTTGGTTGTCTTGCTCTATAATAATTATTGTAACTATTGTTTTTATTATTATTATGAATAGCCACTAGTTTTCTGGCAAATCTCGTTCTGTATTTAGAACATTCCATTTGTTGTTTCTTACATAGCAATGTTAAATATAAGAAATAATCCAAGAATTATAAAATTTTCTCATACTCAAAAGTATCCAATCTGTCTCTGACACATGAATGAATTTTATTTTGCAATCAAAGACAGATCACCTAATTCTTGTCACAATGTTTTCATCTTTAATTTCCATTTCTCAGATCTCAAGTCACTTATTGGCTAAAGAAAAACTGTCCCACCATGAAAAAACTAAAAAATCACAAAATACAAAGCACAAAAAGACAATATCTTAAAGGTTAGAAAAAGAGGGTCAAACTCTTCCACAAGACTTGAATATGAAAATACACACTCTAATTTTCTCAACGGCTTAATAATCATTTGTAATGAAAAACTAATACTCTATCCATTTTAAGATAATATGTTCGGTTAAAAAAAACATTTTAAAAAAGATATTTTTTAAATTATTGATTAATAAATATCAATACATTATTTAGATTAATATGAAGATATAGATAAATACTATTAGTCAATATATATATATATATATATATATATATATATATATATATATATATATATATATATATATATATATATATATATATATATATATATATATATATATATATATATATAATTCTACTCATATATTAATTGAACTATGTCACCTACTAGTACGTAAATAAATTTCCTTTTTAGTTTTCAAAATAAAAAATAGTTGCTATCTTTCCAATTACTGTAATACTTTTAATTATTCAACAATAAATTAGTTATAGCATATTAATAAGGTTTTTGTAAAAAAAAAAAACATATTAATAAATTTAATTGAATATTTTTTTTACAAATTTATTGTATCAAGAGAAACCTTACAATATTTTCTTAAAATTTTAATTGTTAGATAAATTAATAATAATTATTAAAAATATACACATAATCATCGATGTATGTTTGATTATGTTAAAAATATTCAAAAAAATTAATTTTGAATATGTACAATTAATTTTGAATATGTACAATTAATTTTGACATATTACTTAAGAGTTGAATTGATTATATTTTTTTAAATTTTAGTTTCTTTAATAACAAAGTTTATAATTTTTTAGTTTAAATGTGAAATTTATATTAAAATTTATTGTACAATTGACTTTTGCAAAGAATTAATATAAATCACATTATATAAGATTCATTTTAGTCAAAATAAATGAACTCAAAATCAATTATCTTGGATGAAGATAGAATTTAGAAACTAAAAAAATATTCCTTTTAAAATAGGGAGTATACATTCCTTTGAACAATACCACATTTTGATGACTACAATAAGGACAGGCTGGAAGTATCCAAACACAACCCTACTCACTACTATTATTGTTTTTCAAGAAACCAACACTACCCCTCTTCAATTAACTCTCTTTCTCTACACAAAACCAATCTACTATCACCATAACTCAAAACCCAAAAAATAAACTCTTACATAAAGTACTAGAATAAAGCAAAGTTAGTTTCTTTTCTTTTCTTTTCTTCTTTTATTTTTTCCTCTCATACTCAAACACAACAACACAAGCATCTTTCTTTCCCTCACTTTCCCATCCTTTTTCTCTCTTCTCACTCCTTCTCATTCTTCACATTTATTCCTTCCTTATTATACCCTTCTTACAAAAGTTCTTTTTCTTTCCCTAATTTTCCCTAATTTATCTTGTTCATTTTCTTCACAAAAATCTCATCTTTTTCTTCTTCTTCTTCTTCTCTCATTCATGGGACTCTGTCATGGAAAACCCATTGAAGCTTCTTCCCATTCAGAAACACCAATTGAAACTCTTGAACTTCCACCACCACCATCACCACTAACAACCACAATTCATCATGCATCAACAACTAAACCCTCTTCAAAGTTCCCCTTTTTCAGTCCCAGTCCTTTACCCAGCTTCTTCAAACACTCACCAGCAAATCCTAATTCCAATTCCAATTCCAATAGTGTCACTTCGACTCCTCTTCGGATCTTTAAGCGGCCCTTTCCGCCTCCGTCTCCGGCGAAGCACATTCGAGCTCTGCTTGCCAAAAGACACGGCTCTGTGAAGCCGAATGAGGCTACTATACCGGAAGGGAGTGAGTGTGAAGTTGGGTTGGATAAGAGTTTTGGATTTTCGAAGCACTTTGGGGGGAATTTTGAGATTGGTCAAGAAGTGGGGCGTGGACATTTTGGGTATACTTGTTCTGCTAAGGGGATAAAAGGAAGCTTTAAGGGGATTGATGCTGCTGTTAAAGTTATTCCTAAATCTAAGGTCTAATTTCATCATTATTGTTTGTTTTCAATTAGGTTATGTGTTTGTTACATGTTTGATTTGTGATCTGTGTGTTTTTATGCAATTATGATGTTCAAGTACTAAAAGATGCAATTTTTAGATTGTTTTTGGTTAATCCAGTCATGTGGATTTTGGTTATTGGAAGCATGGTTTTAAATTGCGGTCACGGATGTGCAGTCATTGCAGTTGCTGCGATGCGTCTTGATGAAAATATTTGAAGAAACAAGGACGGAATTGTATGTGATGGAGTTCCCAATGCGTGTGTCCGATGCGATTGTGGAGGCCACTGCCTCATTAATATTGCGGACCACTATTTAAAACCATGATTGGAAGAAAGTAGTTTTGTAATTTATTGTTGGGGTGACTTTGCTGTGATTAGGTTTTATGTCTCTTCAAATAGAGCTATTGGTGATTTTTAGGGTAGAAATGTTTTTGTCTTTCATGCCTTGTGTTCTCTATGCTGCGAATTAAACCTTTTCGAATTTACTTGGAAAAATCATGAAACTGTGGATAGATGCGATTGTGGTATTTTTTGCTAGATTACATGATTTTCTTTTCAAACAAGTACTTTCTGTGGATTTGTTTACATTACAGTCTTATGAAAAGTTATTGTTAAGATCAGTGATCATCTTTGGGTGTTAATTGTTAAATCAGCTATGTGCTCTTTGTTCATATGAATTTTGGAAATGATTGGCAGATGACGACAGCGATTGCGATAGAGGATGTAAGAAGAGAAGTGAAGATATTGCGAGCTCTGACTGGTCATCCGAATCTGGTACAATTCTATGAAGCCTATGAAGACGATGAAAATGTTTATGTTGTTATGGAGTAAGTTCTTATTACCCATATATTTTTTGTCACAACTCACAACTTTACTTGTTACCTTCATGATTCAATGCTGTTGAAAAGTTTGTGCGTGTTTGGAAACTCATAAAGTCACTATGCAACCGTGAGTATGAATGAAGCTTCAATTTGTTGCTTCAGTTAAGTCACGTTTGTAGTGCATAGAAACGTGGGAAATAAACATAGATTTAGTAAATCTAAGTTCAACGAGCTTTATTTTTTATTTAGATTAATGACTTTCCAAAGAAATATATTGTAATATTGATTGTTTCGAGATATCATATTAATTAAGCAGAAAAATGAAAGTTGTTAATTGAGTCAATAATATCGGAGCTAATCTGCTACTATATTTTATGCTATACAGGTTATGCAAAGGAGGTGAATTGCTAGATAAGATTCTTTCCAGGTAACAATATTCTCCAACTTTTATTTTTCCGTGCCTCAAAGTTGGAACTAACTAAAAGGAGATTTATTATTTTACCGTTGCGGTTATTGCAAACATTCTGATAAGCTCATATTTGATTCTGATTTATAGGGGTGGAAAGTACTCAGAAGAGGATGCTAGAGTTGTTTTGATTCAAATATTAAGTGTAGTAGCTTACTGTCATCTCCAGGGCGTTGTCCATCGTGATCTCAAGCCAGAGGTAATCTATTCATAGGGAAGAAATTATGTTTTGACTGTAAACTTGGCAAGCTCATATTCTTTCCATTTGATTACCATGTGTCGCTCTCCCGTAAATAGCACAAAAGGACATTATTTTCTTGTACTGTTTCCACACCGCTTCTTTCAAAGACTTATGTTGCAACACGGGTCAGTGCTACTAGTTAGTTCAGCTATTCATATTAAGAAAGCTAAACTTTCATGGTAATGGTACACGTGGCAAGCTCACATTCATTCCATTTGATTACCATGTGTCGCTCACTCTCCCATCTCCTGCACGAACACAGTCTGTTGTCTTTTACTATTTTTTCGCGCAGTTTCTTTCAAAGAACCGTGTTCCCACACATGTCAGTGCAATGAGTTAGTTCATTAAGCTGATCAATGCTTAGCTGGAAAAAAAGGCTCTGATATTCTTTTGGTGATACTCCTAATGGTTTATTGTTATGCATTTGAGTTTCCATTTAAGTTTATTGTTACGCATCATAAAAATTATGAATCACATTCATAAATCAATTGATGTTGCAGCTCAGCTACTTTTTACTTAGAACTATCTACTCTTTCATCTTGTCATACTATATTGTTTTGCTCTGACTTAATCAAAAAGATCGGTTTTCTGCTGCAGAATTTTCTTTTTAGTTCTGAGGATGAAAACTCCACACTGAAGGCAATTGACTTTGGACTCTCTGACTATGTAAAGCCAGGTCTAGCCTATTGCCTATTCTATTTTCCCTCCGATTTTTTGACATAAAATTAAAGACAAGTGGTAACAATGAGCAGTTTTGCAGATGAGAGATTGAATGATATTGTTGGAAGTGCATATTATGTTGCCCCTGAAGTTTTGCATAGATCCTATGGGACAGAAGCAGATATGTGGAGCATTGGTGTAATTGCTTATATCCTGTTATGCGGTAGCCGACCTTTTTGGGCCAGGACAGAATCTGGCATATTTCGGACTGTACTTAAAGCAGATCCAAGTTTTGAAGAAGCTCCTTGGCCTTCTTTATCGGCTGATGCAAAAGATTTTGTAAAGAGGCTGCTGAATAAAGATTTTCGTAAAAGATTAACTGCATCTCAGGCTCTCAGTATGTGCTCTCTTTTCCGTTGATTGAAGTGGTTTTAAAAATTCTCATCTTATAATCCGATGAACTTTCTTGATTAAAAACGCGATTTTATGCTTAGGTCATCCATGGCTGGTAAATCACTTAGAGGATAGAAAGATTCCGTTTGATATGATAATCCACAAGAACGTCAAAGCATACATAGGCTCATCTTCTTTACGCAAATCAGCGTTAGGGGTATGTACTGTCATTGTTTATGAAACTAATGGTCAAATTTGTTTGTTGAGTTTGCTCAAATTGTTGATTATGCTTAACATGTCATTTTTTTTCAGGCTGTTGCAAAGACATTGACATTAGTGCAGCTAGCATATCTCAAAGAACAATTTACTATTTTAGGGCCAAACAAAAGCGGGCTCATCTCTATGCAGAACTTCAAGACGGTCAGTACAAGTCAGAAGTTCTTCTAAGTTTTTTCAAATAACTTTCAAGCCATTAACTTTTAAATTAGCAGGCTATTTTAAGGAGCGCCACTGATGCCTCAAAGGATTCACGGGTTTTAGATTATGTGAACATGGTAAGTCTCTATGAAGGATTTTAACTTTTCATTTCAAACCTCTATCATAGTTGCTTCCATGGAAAGTTAACTGTTTCTTTACACATGTGACAGGTTAGCTCAATCCAATATCGAAAATTAGACTTTGAGGAATTTTGTGCTGCTGCTATAAGTGTCCATCAACTGGAGGGAATGGAAGTTTGGGAGCGACATGCAAGGCGTGCCTACGATCTTTTTGAGAAGGATGGAAATAGACCCATTATGATTGAAGAGCTTGCCTCGGTACGCTTCTTACGCAATACCATTTTGTCTAATATACTTTAAACAAAATGCTTCTAATCACAAATATGCTTCCACACTACACTATATAAGGAGTATTTACAAAGCTTTTGTAACTTGATTTATTTCAGGAACTTGGGCTTGGCCCCTCGGTACCTATTCATACGGTACTCCAAGATTGGATAAAACATTTCGACGGAAAACTTAGTTTCTTAGGGTTTGTCAGACTCCTACATGGAGTTTCAACTCGCGGACTTCACAAGGCTTGAGAGAAAATACTCATGATTGCGATTGTTTTTTCTTGATGAGATTTGAATGCATGACTCGTGAACAAAACTACAACAGCGTATCTCTTCATTATGATTCCAAACATGGCTTTTGCAAAGCCAAAAATGCCTATGTATTTAGCTTGTTGGGAGTTACCTTGTGATGATGCTATACGCAACATCCCTTCTAGCGTTTACAAACCGAAAAACACATTCCACCCTTGTTTTATTGCTCTCTCTTTAAGTTATAGATTGATGGTGCTGGAGTTAGAGGCTTGTACAGATTAAAGTAGAGCACAAATTGTACTTAGGACTAGTGGAGCTCTATAAAATGAGCTGTGTTTTCCGGTTTATCTCGTGTACCTCATGGTACTTATGAATAAACTCTTCAATGTGAACTCCTTGATAGTTGACAGTGCAACTTTTTTATTTTTATGTTTGAATTTGAGTTTTTATTCTTAAATTTAGCTACTGATAATTGCAATGTGAGGTTGCAACAAGGATTTTGATTTTTGAGGTTTTCGCAACTGTATAATGACTGCATACAGCTGGAACAAAAAGTGATTCTCCCTCAAATTTCATTATAAGTTCAGAGTTCACCAACTATTGTCCTGTAAAGTTAGGCCATGTATATTTTTGTTTCTTTTCCTTTGGATTATAGTCTAAAGTTAAGAAAGAGAGGCATTCTCTAACCACTCTTCCTTTCACTTTTCATCCAAAAAGTTTCTTGTCCTAATATGATGTCATAGTTTCCTACAACTCTTTGGTAACCTGAAATCTCTCCTAAATTTAAGTAAATGTTACTTTATGTTAGGGTTGGTAAATGGGTATGCCATCCTATTTAGGCAGACCTTGCAAATGCTAAAAATAAAACGGGGTGATGCGGACATAATTCAAGATACATGTTTAAAATTTTGGTTTGTGTGCGAAAAAATGAGGGTGGGGCGGCATGCAAGCCTTGTATTCTTAAAGGCTAAAATTTGTAAATTTTTTGTTATTAGCCGTGAATGCAAAAGTACTTAAAAAAAAATAAAATCAAGGAGGAGTAATATTAGAGGTGTGAGTTTAAAATTTTGATATTCTATACAAAGATGTTTCAGAAAAGATACGGATAAAAGGGACATGCCTGATATATGCTCACATTCGTACCTCTAAACACTTAAACTTCTAAAAAAAAATATTTATACACTTTTTTTAGTTTTGAAAAATATGTTAGTTTTATACATAATTTGACTCATAGACACTTTATTAATGAAATAAAGCTTTTTGTTATTGTTGAACAATACATACCTCAAATGAACTATCTGATGCAATAATATATGCTAGTTAGGAAAAATATGTTGAAACTAAGCATCTTAATTCTGCATTTATTCTATTATTATTCCATGTATGACATTGCTTTATTTTATGTACATATATTTCCTTTTATAAATGAGAGTATTTTGTCTTCTATTCTTGCAGTTTCCTCTCATTAATCTTTATATGATTTCTGATTCAACTAATGCAGCTATCCTCCTGTAGCCAATGCATGTTGGGAGGTTTTCCATTATGGATTACTTTGTGAAAATTTTGGTTAGGGTCAGACTCAGGATGTCGTGACATCTAATTCGACATTACAAAACAGATAAGATAAGCATAAACATAATAGTGCAGAAAATAAAGAACACAAGGAATTATTAACCCACTTCAGTTCTAACTAACCTACATCTGGGGGCATACCAAATCAGGAATGAAGTTCACTATCAGCAGTATTAATTCGGAGGGAAACCATCCTATTTACACTCCTCACTTAATCAGACTACCTAATGACCCTTCTACCTAAGATACCACACTTAGATATGAGAACCTCCACTCACTTCCAATCACCTCAGTGATGTCTATCAGCTACTATCACACCAAATGCAACTGCATCGACTGCTTGACTCCTATTAAAATCAGCTTGGAGATACCTCACTCAAAACACAACTAAAATAGCTTAAAGATACCACACTTCAAACACAATAAAAAATTGTCACTCAAGTGACACAAACTAAACTTAGAATTGCTTCACAGATTCTTCCAAGGACATAACTACACTCATTGCTTCATAACTTCTGAGCGAGTGAAAGCAATCCTCTTGCCTACAGGTTTCGAGATAAAATCAGTGACCATCCCACAATCCGGATGATTCACTTACACGGCTAACCCTAAAGACTACATCTTTCTAAAACCGGCTAGCTTACTAAAACCAGGTTACAACTGCTTATTTATAACCTATTACCCAACTGGATTTGGGCATTCAAAATAACAACATAAGTTGTAACAAACTTCTGCATAAACAAACTTCTGCAAAAACAAAACGCAGATAACTTTTGCTACAATCAAGGTCGTCTCTGATTTTTCTCCTTAGCTCTTGGACCTCCACATATGCCTTCAAAGTCACGCCACATAAGATGCATAATATTCCCATAATATTCTGCACTAGTTAAAACAGAACTGTAACAAACTTTGACAATTTAGTAGCGCGATGTCCTGATGTCTAATGTCTCGACATCTCATATGACATGTTGTTTCAGATGTTGAAACTCTTCAACACAACATGTTCAGACATTCTAGATAGGATTATAACTTAGAAATCCTATTGTACAAATACATTGTTGCTGCCTCTGTTGTTAATTACGGCGCGGCGCGACCCTCCAAAATATTGGAACGGGAACACAGAATAGAACGGGCGATATTTTGGTGACGCAGATACTAATATATTTAACATAAAAAATATATATGCATAAAAATTATGATAGATAAATAATATATTCTTTAAACTCACATTAAACTAATTAATTTATTACCTACTATATTGTTTTCTACTTATATTATATTATTTTTAGAGGATTAATTATCATTATTGTTACTTATTGTTCTAGTAAAAAAAATTATTTTATTATATTGAGAGGTGAAGTAGTACTACTACTACTAGTACTATGTACTAATGTATATAGCTGGTATTAATGATCATTCTTATTACTTATTTTTCTGGTAAAAAAATAATTATTTTATTATATTGATAGGTGAAATAGAACTAAGTAATAGTGTGTTCAGCTGGTATTAATTATCATTATTATTACTTGTCTTTTTTGTTAAAAAATAATTATTTTATTAAGTAGTAGTATACAACTGGTATGGTACGATGAAAAGAGAAAGAAGCGGCAACCGTGAAAAGAGAGAGATAATATTGTTTTTTTTTAATATTAGGGCTTTTTAATTTGGGAAATGACAAAATTAACCTTCCAACAGTTATAAATCTGGGGAAAATGGAAAATCGGTCGCTTTGACCCGCTTCATGGCCGCTCTGACACTGCTCTGAACCAGATTTTGTAGCCGCTCCGTCCGCTACGATCATACGCGCCGTTCCGACAGTGGTCGACTCGATTTTCTTTATTGTGCCGTTCTGCACCGAGATCTCGGCCATTCCTACCGAGTTTAACAACAGAGGCTGCTGCTATTATTTATTTTATTAAAATTTAGCCAATCCATATAATTTGGAACTTACACTTTGATATTGCAATCTTTTCATATTCCAAATGTTTTATTAATATGAGGGGTGTTAAATATATGCCCCCTGAATACAAGTTTTATTAGTACGAAGTAGGGCTGACAATGAATCGAACCAACTCAAAAATAGTTTGAGATTCAATTCGGTAATTAATTCGTTGGACTTGATTCATAAACTAAATGAGTCGAACTTGAGCTCAAAGTTAAGTTCGTAAAATAAATGAGTTAAACTTGAGCTATGTTAGTGCGTGAGGCACTTTTAGTGAGGAGAGAAAGAGAGAATAATAAAGGAAATAAGGATTTGTATTATTGAATTGTATAAATAATGATACAGACTAGGACTATTTATATACAACCCTAAATGGGCTTGGGTCTACACAACTTGAATTATATTTAAATATTAAACCATATCTAATCTAATATTTTTAACAAATCTAATTTAATATTTCAACACATCCCCATAATTTAAGTTATCGAACATCCTCAAAAATAGTCTACCTGAACTATTCCTAATTTCTTTCTCAAATTCAGGAATCTGCTAATCTTCAATCCTTTGGTGAAGATGTCGGCAAACTGTGCTTCACTTGAGCAATGCCTAACTTCAAGTTCACCTCGGTTTACCTTTTTCCCTCAAAAAGTGAAACCTAGCTTCAATAGGTTTACATCTTCCATGCAGAACTGGATTCTTCGCCAGATTTATAGCTGACTTGTTGTCGATTTGCAACACCAGCGGTTTCTTCACTTCGACATCCATTTCTTCAAGTACTGATTTGATCTAAATTGTTTGACAAGCAGCATATGATCCTTCTATATATTCAGCTTTGCAAGATAATAATGCCACCACATGTTGCTTCTTCGAACACCATGAGATTGGGGCATCAAATACATGAAAGAAATATCCAGTTGTGCTTCTTCGATCTTCCTTATCTCCACACCAATCAGCATCTGAAAAACAATTAACTGTTTCTTCTTTATCTTCAGAATTTCGTTGAAATAGTATTCCACAGTTTATTGAACCCTTCAGATATCTCAGGATTCTTCTTGCAACCTTCATATGTGACACTCTTGATTCACACATATATTTGCTTACTAATCCGACAGCGAAACCTTTATCAGGTCTACTGTTGCATAAATACCTCAGAGATCCCACAATTTGCTTGAACAAAGTTACATCAACTTTTTCTTCCTCTCCAACTTCACATTTGGTTCGACAGGTGAGGATGCAGGATTCGAATCATCCATTATGAATCTCTTGAGTATCTCTTTGACATACTTCCTTTAATGTAGCACCATACCTCGCTTCGTAATTTGAAATTCCATGCCTAGGAAATAAGACAATTTTCCTAGATCCGACATTTCAAATTCCTTCGTCATCAGCTCTTTGAACTTCGACAAGTTCTTCAAGCTATTTCCAGTTACTAGCAAGTCATCAACATATAAGCAGATGATTGTTATATATTGTGTTACATCCTAAACATAGACACCATACTCTGATTTGCATTTGACAAATTCCAATTCGACTAAGTATGATTCGATCTTCTTGTTCCATGCCCTAGGTGCCTGCTTGTGACCATAGAGCGCTTTGTGCAAACTATATACTTTACTCGCTTCCTTCTGAATCACAAACCCAGGAGGTTGTGTGACATAAACCTCTTCTTCTAAAGGACCATTCAAAAATGCTGATTTCACATCTAAATGAAATGTCGATCAGCCTTGGTTGCATGCCAATGCTACTACTAGTCGAACGTTCTCCAATCTTGCTACTGGAGCAAATACTTTATAGTAGTCAAGTCCTTCTCTTTGAAGAAACCCCCGAGCTACTAATCTTGCTTTATGTCTTGCTATCGAACCATCAGCATTGTGTTTCAACTTGAACACCCACTTCACTTTGATAGATTTTGTATGTGTTGGTAATTCGACTAACTCCCATGTGTTGTTTCTTTCGATTGCCTCCAACTCTTCGACCATAGCTAACTTCCACTTGTTAATCTTCAAAGCTTCGCTATAGCTGATTAGTTCAGCACCTGCAAGTAAAGCAAAATGAACTAATTCTCCATCTGGTGTTACTTCATCATTACCAGTTACTTCATAATCTTGAAGTCTTGTTGGAGGAACTCTATTTCGTTGAGGTCTATGGCTTGTGCTAGCCACACCTTCTTCGACTTCGACATTGTCTGGAATATCAGCATTTTCTTTATCTTCAACTTCAAATGGATTCTCAATAATTCCTTCGACTTTGATCTCATCAATTTCTTCGTCGAAATTAGAGCTCATCACGGGCTTGTTAATTAAATTACTAGAATTCCAATCCCAGGCAGAATTTTCATCAATTACAATGTCTTTACTCAACACAATCTTCTCATTAACTAGATTGAATAGCCTGTATGCACCAGTTCTATGATATCCTACCAGAATCATAGGTTCAATCTTGTCATCTAGCTTCCTTCTTCTTGCATCAGGAATATGCTTATAACACATAGAGTCAAACACCTTCAAATGACTTACAGATGGTTGTTTTCCACTCCATACTTCTTAAGGAACCTTGTTCATCAATATCTTGGTAGGGCACATGTTCAAAATATAAACTGCAGTCGAAACAGCTTCTTCCCATAAAGACTTTGGCAAATTATTATGCTTTAGCATGCATCTTGCCATATCTAATATAGTTTTGTTTCTTCTTTCAGCAAATCCATTATGTTGAGGCGTATAAGGAGCAGTTACCTCATGATCAACACCATGTTCTACACACAATTTTTCAAATAGCTTCGAAGTGTATTCGCCACCTCCATCTGTTCATAGAACTTTGATCCTTTTCTCACTCTGGTTTTCGACAAGTATCTTGAATCTCTTAAAGATTTCAAATACTTCATCCTTTCTCTAGATCACATAGATCCACAACTTTCGACTGAACTCATTAACAAACGAAACAAAATATATGTTTCCACCAATGGTATGTTCTCCGAATGGACCACATACATCTGAATGTACCACTTTGAGAATGCAGGATGATCTCATTGGCATAGTTGAAACGGAAGAATTTATGGATTTCTTTCCGACTAAACAACCTTCACAAAGTTTTTCAGGCATCTCAAGTCTTGGAATTCCAGTAAACATATCTAGAGTAATCAGGTGATTAAGTGATCGAAAATTCAAATTTCCAAACCTAAAATGCCATAACCAACTATCCTTGTGGTCAACAACAATTTTAAACATTGAACTTCTGTCAAACAAATCATAGTGTTAAATGTCCTGGTCTTCGACAACGGAGATTTTAAGACCAATTTTTTCTTGGTGTCGAAAAATTTCAAAGCTCCATCTTTCATAACAACTGAGAAACCTTTTTCGATCACTTGTCCAACACTTAGCAAATTGCACTTCATTCTAGGTACATAGAGCACATCTTTTATCATAGCTTTCCCTCCATTAATCATTTGAAAAATATGTTGCCAGTATCTTCCTCTTGCAACAAACTATTATTAGCAAGCTTTACCTTGATCTTGTTTGACTCATCATCGTCTGCCAACCACTCCTTTCAACCAGTCATGTGATTCGAGTAGCCTGATTCGAGGAATCAGATCTTGGATTCAACATGGTTATCAGCAATTGCAGCCATAACCACCATACCACCTTCAGAATCATCTGAATCTTGGCGTGCAAGGTTCACTCCTCCGTCCTTTCCTGTTGATCCCTTGTCTTTTATGTACCAACAATTCTTGGCTACGTGACCCCATTTTTCACAGTTATAGCACTTCACACCTTTTTTATCTTCTTTTTCCTTTCGATAATTTCATTCTCCCCTTTTTGAGGATTCAAAAAATCTATCTTCGACCTTATTCTTGTGGGGATTCGACCAAGGTTTCTTGCCCTGAGTCTTGTAGAACTTGCCTTTGAATTTGTTGGAAGCACCCATCTCATGCGCTTCCAACGAACCAACCAAATCTTCTACTTTAGTAGTTTCAAGTTTGTTGGATTCTTGAATAGCTACGATAACGTGATCAAAGTGAGAGGTCAACATTCTCATTACCTTCTCAACTATCATCTTATCAGTTATGGTTTCACCACAACCCTTCACGAGATGGATGAGTTTATGAACCTTCGACACATATTCTGAAACTTTTTCATCTTCTCCCATTGACAACAACTCATATTGTCGATGCAAAATTTATAAGTTGACAACCTTTACTTTCTCACCTCCTTCGTAATACTTCACCAGAATATCCCATGCCTCATTCGTTGTTTCAGCATGAGAGATTCTATCGAAATTAGCAGCATCAACAACCGTCTGAATGTAATAAGAAGCCTTGCAATATTTCTTCTTGACTTTATTGTGGGCTTTTTTCTGTGATTCGGTTGCATTTGCAGCCAACGCATGAACGCCTTCGGTAACCACCTCTAGGGTTTCATGGAAGCCAAATAAGGATTGCATCTGTTTTTTCCATCGTATCCAATTTTTGCCATCAAGATTGGAAGAGAATTCAGAATTCCCTTATCACTAGCCATCTTCGAAGCGGTTGATTCACTTGCCCCAGAAATACGATCTCTGAAGTGAAATTCTTGAAAACTCGACCAAGAACAATAATTAGAAGCTCTGGATACTAATTTATTAGTGCGTGAAACACTTTTTGTGAGGAGAGAAAGAGAGAATAATAAAGGAAATAAGAATTTGTATTATTTAATTGTACAAATAATGATGACTATTTATATACAAGAATATCAAATAACTGCCAACCAAATAGTTATTTTCTTTCCCGCCAACCATATGCATACAGTATACTACTGAGTATAAGCAAAAGAAAACATTTAAAAGATATAAAAAAAAGTTATTAAAGAAGTTTTTTTTGAATTAAAGAGGAAAATGGTATTGAAGATAAGATATTTGGTGTTTGAAGGAGGTTGAATCTATATTTTGTTTAAGTAAATTTGATTGACATTTCGCTTGATATTTGAAATGACTTTAACCTTTTAAGTGAGTTTTTTTTTTTTTTTTTGCATATGAGGTAAAGTGTGTTTTTATTCCGTGTCATTTAAGCAAGTTATAAAATTTTCATAGATAAAATTTATTTATAATATAAGCAAATTAATTGTTCTGAAAAATACATTTTTGCCTCCTTCTTAGTGCCTGCCATGTGTCTAAAATATGGATATGTTTGTTTAATATTTACTTCTTTTCACCTAATGATGTCTCAATTTTAAATTTCAACTGCATGTTTATTGAATTATGTCTTTGTTTCTCGGGTTTGGATCAATTGATGATGTCTTTTATACTTCAAAATTTTTTCTCCTATTTCTCAAGACAATCCACATCTCTATATTCAAGAATTTCTCAAGGATTGACCAGATGAACCCTCTCCTAAGCAATCAACCTACAATTTGGGTTTTGCTTCTCTCAAGACAAAATCAAGCTCTAGTACTTCAAGTGGTCATCATACCTCCTCATATGTCTCAAGGGATCACAATGTCAAGTTTCAAGCCTTACAACTCAAGTTTGCTCAATCAATTGCTCACATGGTTGAAAATCAGTTATATTGGACAAAAAGTCAACTGTGGTCAACATACATTCAAACTTCACCATTGTTGGTCAACATCAATATTTTGAAGTCACATTCATCATATGATCAAGGGTTGATCATGATTCATCAAGAAAAGTCAAAATTTGATCAAAAGTCAAAGTTTCCAAATTAGGGTTTTTGGACAAAAAGTCAACATAACTTTGACCAGACATAACTTTCACATAATTTATCAGAAATTTTTCCACCAAATCTCATTTTGAAGAGAATTAAATTCTCTACAAATTCATGTCTCACAAGCTTTGGCCAAAAATGCTTCATTTGAGAGTTATGGATCAAAACATTATAGATCCTTCTAAAAGTCAACAAAAATTCATCTTTTTGCAAATAAGTGTACATGAACATGGAAACTTCAATGAAGATGAAACTAAAATTAGTTTTTAGATTACACCTTGAGATTTCTAAAAAGTCCAATAACTCCTAAAAATGTTAAAAATTGAGCAAGATACAAGTTTTGCAAGTTTGACATTTTTGAAGAGGTGCATGAAGAGAAATACTTAGCAAATTCAAGTTTTTTCAAAATGGGCCTAAGTTTTTATGATCTAAACTTATTTCTAAGATGGTCCATGACCTCTACACTCATTGCCACGCCATTCCTTTATTTATTTAATTTATTTTTGAATTAAAATGTCCAAAATTCAAATTTAATTAAATAAAATATAAAAATAAAAGGTAAGGCGTGTGAGCTTGATTTCTACTTGTCTTAAGGTCCAAGGAAGCCCATGCAAGCTGGAAAATTCGTGCAAGACTTGATAGGAAAGAGATTGGCTTGATTGAAGACCAAAAAAGCAATATTTGATGATAATTTTCAATGATATATATCCTAAACAATGCAAGATATTTTCTCCTTTTGTTGACCTAATTATACTCTTCTATAAGTACCCAACATGATCAGATCACAAGACAAGATTTTTGCTTCCTCAAGAAAGCCTATTGAAAGTGCAAATATTTCAAGCTTTAGGGCAAGTTTGTATTCTAATTTCTAGTCACTCTCAAGCCAAACCTGTCATCCCTTCGTTCTCCTGCGCATCCCAACAGTCAATTCAAGCCCTTACATAGGCCAAAGCATCCCAGATCGAGCCATACAAGTCTCACCGGTTGGGTAAAGTTTTAAATGTCGATTTCTTTAATTCCTGCATTACTAATAGTTTTCAATTGATTGTATGATCTCGGGAGGTCCATTAGAACAGGTTTGATCCATCACATGGGGTTTAGAATGCCCAAATCGTGTCATTCCATTGTTAGGGCATAAACTTTTTGTAGCTTCGTGTTTCAATTTCCAGGAACTTTCAGGCCAAATCGACGGTGCCATTGAACTCACAGGGGTCGATTTAGGGGGGGTAGGCATAACCTTGTACTTTGATCCTCTCTATTTTGCAGGTTTGAATTTTGAGTTGGTCGGAGAAGATGATTGGAGGGTTGACTCCGGTGTGGCTTGTAACACCCCTTCTAATTACCCGCGATTTATAATTTAATAATCAGAGTTTTTAACACATATCAAGAGACATCACAATTTTAATATATTTCAAAATTATAACCAAACAGATGTCATGGTTTCACTGAAGGAAATCAATAAATAAAACAGACCTAAGGTTATGTTTAACAGCGGAATGAAACATAACAAATCCTGAATACGTCATTCATAATCATTTCAGGACAATAAATTGAAACATTAACCAAAACTAATATTTAATATCCAAAAGGATTTCAAATCAAGCGTTTCCCCAGTGTTACATCTACCAGAGCACGACACTGACACGCAGATTAACTAATGACTCGACTCTAGAAGCTATCCTCACTGATTCCAAGCAGCTAATCACTTCAAATCTGAAATCATAAAAGTAAGGGTGAGATTTCTATCCAATATAAAATGCATTATACATTTTTAAATACAACAGAATAATTAAATACGTTAGTCCATTATCCAAACACATAGTCATAGCCAATTCACAAATGCATCTCACTCAATGAGCATGTTATATAACAAACGATGGAAATTGCAACACTGGAAACCATCCTAGCATGTTACAATCCCATATGCAATGCAGACTCTATGCATGTGGTACCAAAACGTGAACCAAGTTCACCCACTGCTCCGTTTACATGTGGAAAGACAGCGGAAATCCATGATTCGCCCATAACCACTGGGTCAAGAATCTAGCCTCACTACCTCTATATCCTGGTAAGTCTGTTGGCTCAGCAAGTTCACTTCCGCACAATGGGAATGAACCAATTAACAAATGCTTATGCATGCATCATAAAAGCACGCAACATCACTTCACAGATCATGATATCAATATAATTCACATAATGCCAATCACCAATGTATTACATTCAATCATAATGAATATCAAAATACAATATTGTAAGCATTAGTTCTCCTCCGATAACTCAGACCATTTTATAATAATTTCCCCATTATCCTTAACTGTCCACACTTTTCAAAATCGGAAGCTCGACTCTTTTTAAAATAATTTTAGTAAAATAATATTTTTCCTTTTTAAAATATAGTATTTTAAATTTAAGAAATAATGCCGAAAACGGCACTCGAATCGGAGTTACGGTTTGGAAAATATGAATTTTTGAAGTTTTAAGTGTTTTGAAAAATTACACAGTGGAACCCGGTTCCTCACTGGGAGAACCCAGTTCCCACCTTTTTAAAATAAGCTTCCCCTGGATTTTTGTATGGGGAACCCGGTTCCTCCCCACTGGGAACCGGTTCCCACGACCTGCAGAACCAAAATCTGCTATTTTGACAGCATTTATGCATTCCTTATCACTTCCAATTGTTTCCATACGAGTTGTAACATTAGAAACACCAAATTACAACCATTATACACCAATACAACATCAAACATCATTGTTTCATCCTTCCTATTGATTGTTCGACACGTTAACAGTCTTAAATTCTATAATCCGACACAAAATAAGGTTTAATCCTACAAACCTATAATCACCTAAATCAAATTTCCTAACGTACCCAATCACCCGGTTGATTCCCAAAACCCATAAGGCATTAAAATCGAATGAAATCACCCCTTACCTCGCGATGATCTTCGACTTTCCCGGCGTTGGCTTTTTCCTCTCTTCTCTTCTCTTCTCCAATTCTACGTGAAATGACTTTTTCCAAAAAGACCTTCTTTTCCTTCTTTTCCTTTTTATAATCCTTGTTATAATCCTTTATTATTTCCAAATAAAATACATAAATTAGTAATTAGTAAAAGTAGAGTGATTTACTCCCCACACCCACTAATTACTCTTCATACCACCAGCCCTTCCTTCTTCAATTATTCCGATTAAATCCAAAAATATTAATACCTAAGTATTTAATTAAATAAATAATTAAATTCTTTATTATTTAATATTCGAATTAAATCGGAGTGTCACAATCCGTGTCCTTAGCTTGTGAGTGTGTAGATTATATATAAAGCATGAGATTAGGTCATAAATAATTGAGAGAATATATTGCATTCATTGGGAGAATATTTGATTTGAAATTTGCATGAAATCTTTCCAAACTTGGCTCAATCCTGTATTAAACTTCTTGCACGAATTTGGAAACTTCCATGGGCTTCCTTGGTCCTCAAGACATGCACAAACCAAGCTCACACGCCGTGCCTTGTACCATTTGCCTTTTATTTTTATTAATTTTGAATATTAATGAAACAATCCAAAAAAATATTAAATAAATGATAAAAGGGAATGTCCTTGAGTTTGTAGGTCATGGATAATGTCAATATCAAGTTTGGATCATAAAAGCTTAAGCCCATCTGGATAAAACTTGAATTTGCTAAGTATTTTTCTTCATGCACCTCTTTGATAACACGATTTTATATAACATATTTGATGTATTTTTCATAAATAATGTTAATGTTTTTATTTAATTATTTCACTTTATTTCTATATTACGTTGGTATTTTCTATGTTTCAGGTATTTGCATTAAATAAAGATAAATCGAGCAAAGAAGTAAAATCGAGGAAAAATAGTATTAAAAAGTCAAAGAAATGAAGCAAAAGGGGTGATACACCAAAAATGAGGTGTTAAGAAGGAGAAAACAATTATAGCAAAGGTCCAAGACTAGGCCCACAAGCAAGCAGCCCAAAGCATGGAAGCCCAGCACGCCACGTCACGAGTGAGACGGTCGTCTCACTCCTCCCGCATAGCAAGGAAGCGCCCGCCTCCCACGCAAGTGGGGTCCACCACTTCTTCCCACGTTTTGAGGCGCACGTCCCCAATTGTGACCCATTCTTGAGGCAACCGCCTCCTCCACTTTTTAAGGCAATATTCTCTCCACGTTCCCGGGGCTGGCGTACGAAGTTTAAGGAATGGGCAGTTACTATATGGATCTATAAATAGGAGTTCTAGTTTCAGAATTAAGGGTCGGCATTTTTTACCGAACAACCGCTATTTTAATATTTCGCAATTTTATTTCCAGTATTGTACTTTGAATTTATTTTCCAGTTTTCACTGATCTAACCTTACGTTAGATCTAGTGCTTTTTATTCCTTCTTTATTTTCTTCTTTCGAATTCAAGCAGCCTCCGAGCAGATCCAACCGACCTGTGGTGGATGCTCGTTTATTTCGAAGAACGAGATTATTTCCAGCATTCTTAATTTCAGGTTTTATTTATTTATTTTATTTTATTTTATTTATTGTTGCCTGATATTATTTATTTAATTGTGGAAATGTTTAAATATATTAAACTATATTATTTATGCATGTCTGAATTAATTAATATGTCTGGCTAAATTGTTTTGATATTGGTATGTAAATTAATCGATCCAAAGGAATCCGAAAATAAACTGGCGTAATGTTACGTTGTTAAAAATATTCTTTCTGACTTAGATATCTATTTTAATTTATTAAAAGGTTTAGAAACCAACAGAGCGAAAGTTTGAGGTTAATAAACTGGACTAAGGTTAGAAACCAACAGAGCGACAGTTTGAGGTTTAGAACCAGATAGTGGATACTAGGTATTAATTTTAAAGACTGCGACCGCGTTTTAAAAGAGATTAAACTTTATTTATCTTCAAAAAGTGTTTTTATATTCGGCGGGATAGCGAGAGCATACATTAGGATTTAATTACATGATCCGATTCAATAGAGTGAAAGTTTGAGAGAGGATCTTTAGATGAATATTGTTTGCTGAAATAGGATTTTTATCAACTTAAGTAACAAGCCAGTGGAAATTCAGATCCCCTTAGGTTAGACGAATTACATACTAATATCTATTTATTTATTATATTTCCCTTAACCAAAAACCTTAAAGAATTATTCGCCTTAGCTGTATACCGTAACTTAGGATAATAATAGTTCGATTTATAGTCTCTGTGGATTCGATATCTTTTAAAACTACGCGATAGGACTGTGCACTTGCAGTCTGCTGATTAATAGACGATAAAGTCGCGATCAAGTTTTTGGCGCCGTTGCCGGAGACTATTTAAGTCGATATTGTAACTCTGGTGTTACACCGTATAGACTAAGGCATTTTTATTTTATTTACCATGTATAACCCAAATTTTTCCTATGCCCATTATCAGTATTTTGAGGAACCACAAGAATCCCATAGATCCGAACTTGAAATACTGATGGAAAACTTTAATGCTTCACAACCCTACTCTTACCCCAACTACCTTCAGAACTACCAATCCCCATATTATGAAGAACCACCAGAAATTTATGATTTCAACCAGACTTTTCCTCAACCCAATTCTTCCTACAATTATCACACCCAATATTTTGAAGGATCACCAGAACCATACAAATCTGATCTCGAAATATTAATGGAAGATTTTAACGAATCATGTAGGATGATAGAACGCGATAGGGAAACTCAAAATGAGACTTTAACTTACTTTCAAGACTCTGAAGAATCGCAAGATTTTAATTTCGAAACATCAATAGAGGATTCAGATGAGATGATAACTAACTCTAGGTTAGAGTCTATGATTGAGCACTTTGTAGAGACACAATTTATCCAAAATGAAGCGCAAATTATCCAAAATGAAGAAGTGCGAAAACAAAATCTTCAAATTAATGAAACTTTTAGCCAACTAACCAATATGGTTGAATCCCTCGCGTCTCACAACATGTTCTTAGAGACTCAAATCTCCCAACTCAAACAAAACCTTCTGGAACCTCAACCTGAGGAAGATGTGGATGTTGAAACAACCATTATGAAAAAACTACTTGGAAATCTAGAAAGTGATGATGAGTATGAGGAGAGTGAAATTGTGGCCGAGGAAAGTTCTGACGAGAAAATAGTGGAGATTGAGAAAAATGAACCAACACTGTCCGAAGAGGAGGTTGTAAAAGAGGTAGAAAAAGAAGCATCTATTGTAATCCCGAATCACTACATTCCACTGATTCCCTTCCCGAAAATTTTTATGGAAACTCCGGTAGACTCCCAATCTAAAACGTACGTTGCGGTATTGAAAAATATCCATACTAATTCACCACTATTGGAAGTCTTGCCTAAAAAGCGAAAATTAGAGGACCATAAAATTAGGGATATAATTACTTTTAAAAGGGTGAGGTTAACTTATGAGGCGATGGATGAGATCACTAAGCTCGAAATTGAAAACTTATAAATCCAGACCACTACCAAAATTTCGAAAGAATAACCCGCCTACGACGTAAGAAAAGAAAAGGTGAGGATATGTGAGATGGCTTGATAAGTGGCGAGGAAAATCAACTAGTAGTCATTCAATTTTAAATTTTCTTTTTCGTATTTTCAATTTTTCTATTTTATGTTAAATTTTAAATTTTTAGTCGGTTATCTATTGCACCCTTTCTTCTGATGCGCTTGAACTATTTCCCCGTAATACCGATAATTAAACTCAATAAAAATTTCACGTTAATATTTATAATTATAATTGAGTAATATTTTAATTATCGCATTTCTCCTATTAATATACCAAATCAATATTTCCTAATGTTTATTATATTAATTAAAAGACATTATAAAAATTAGTATATATATATATATATATTAATTAATCAAGATTCTCAAAGCAACGAGTGATCACCTTTCTCCTTTCTGATTTCTCCTGGTTTTATCGCATTGAGGACAATGCTTATTTTAAGTTTGGGGGAGTCAGAACATTTCTTTGCTCTATTTAGTTTTTCCCTTTTAGTTCCCTTTTTCTATGTATTGCAAAATTTCCATTCAATAAAATACATGTTTATGAAATTTTAGTCTTTTATGTTTAAATTTCGTGTTTATTCGAATTCCTCCATTTTCTTGAGCCATAACGACAAATTTTAACAAAAATTTAAACGCATATATTAACACACTCAAATAATACTAAGGTTGCCTATTTTTTAAATAAGAATTCGAGCGCGACTTAGCAAAATTATTATCGTCCTAACACTTTAAAACCCCCGATGTGTTAGATTGATTTAAGTACTTATTATACCAACACCTTAAGACTTAGTTTTAAAGTAGCCCCAGTAGTTTATTAAGCAATCGACCGCCTTAAACGACAAACTACGTGGAGAATCGATGAATATAAGTGATTGATCAAGATTTTTAAAGAAATTTTTATTAGAAGATGCACTTATTAAGTTAGATGGTCCTTACGGATCATTTAATTCAAATGCGAAACTATAAAATATTTATGCAAACATCCATTATGAATTGGTTCGGTCCACGGTGTTGAACTTGGTAGGATGACGATCCGATCCCCATAATTTGTAATTGGATAAAGGAGTACCAAATATAATTACCAGGACTCCTAGCTGGATTATAAAGATCAAAGTCACTAATCGGTTACTCCACTATGTGCGCGTAAGGTAATGAGCTTAATGTGAGTGCGCCAGAATGAAAACGGGTGAAACAAAACGAAAGTATTAGGTCGAGCTATAATAACATGACTCGAATTGGTCTGCAAAAATGGGGTTGTCTAGTGTTATTACGGTAATTTTGGTGTCAAAGTCTAAACTCGAGTTATCCAACAAAGAAGTGAATTGCAACCTAGTACGAATTGAATTGTGTTATATAATTGCGTTTGACACATGCTCAAGTGATTCTTCATTTTTAATTTTTGCTTGAGGACAAGCAAAGGTTTAAGTATAGGGGAGTTTGATAACACGATTTTATATAACATATTTGATGTATTTTTCATAAATAATGTTAATGTTTTTATTTAATTATTTCACTTTATTTCTATATTACGTTGGTATTTTCTATGTTTCGGGGTATTTGCATTAAATAAAGATAAATCGAGCAAAGAAGTAAAATCGAGGAAAAATAGTATTAAAAAGTCAAAGAAATGAAGCAAAAGGGGTGATACACCAAAAATGAGGTGTTAAGAAGGAGAAAACAATTATAGCAAAGGTCCAAGACTAGGCCCACAAGCAAGCAGCCCAAAGCATGGAAGCCCAGCACGCCACGTCACGAGTGAGACGGTCGTCTCACTCCTCCCGCATAGCAAGGAAGCGCCCGCCTCCCACGCAAGTGGGGTCCACCACTTCTTCCCACGTTTTGAGGCGCACGTCCCCAATTGTGACCCATTCTTGAGGCAACCGCCTCCTCCACTTTTTAAGGCAATATTCTCTCCACGTTCCCGGGGCTGGCGTACGAAGTTTAAGGAATGGGCAGTTACTATATGGATCTATAAATAGGAGTTCTAGTTTCAGAATTAAGGGTCGGCATTTTTTACCGAACAACCGCTATTTTAATATTTCGCAATTTTATTTCCAGTATTGTACTTTGAATTTATTTTCCAGTTTTCACTGATCTAACCTTACGTTAGATCTAGTGCTTTTTATTCCTTCTTTATTTTCTTCTTTCGAATTCAAGCAGCCTCCGAGCAGATCCAACCGACCTGTGGTGGATGCTCGTTTATTTCGAAGAACGAGATTATTTCCAGCATTCTTAATTTCAGGTTTTATTTATTTATTTTATTTTATTTTATTTATTGTTGCCTGATATTATTTATTTAATTGTAGAAATGTTTAAATATATTAAACTATATTATTTATGCATGTCTGAATTAATTAATATGTCTGGCTAAATTGTTTTGATATTGGTATGTAAATTAATCGATCCAAAGGAATCCGAAAATAAACTGGCGTAATGTTACGTTGTTAAAAATATTCTTTCTGACTTAGATATCTATTTTAATTTATTAAAAGGTTTAGAAACCAACAGAGCGAAAGTTTGAGGTTAATAAACTGGACTAAGGTTAGAAACCAACAGAGCGACAGTTTGAGGTTTAGAACCAGATAGTGGATACTAGGTATTAATTTTAAAGACTGCGACCGCGTTTTAAAAGAGATTAAACTTTATTTATCTTCAAAAAGTGTTTTTATATTCGGCGGGATAGCGAGAGCATACATTAGGATTTAATTACATGATCCGATTCAATAGAGTGAAAGTTTGAGAGAGGATCTTTAGATGAATATTGTTTGCTGAAATAGGATTTTTATCAACTTAAGTAACAAGCCAGTGGAAATTCAGATCCCCTTAGGTTAGACGAATTACATACTAATATCTATTTATTTATTATATTTCCCTTAACCAAAAATCTTAAAGAATTATTCGCCTTAGCTGTATACCGTAACTTAGGATAACAATAGTTCGATTTATAGTCTCTGTGGGTTCGATATCTTTTAAAACTACGCGATAGGACTGTGCACTTGCAGTCTGCTGATTAATAGACGATAAAGTCGCGATCACTCTTCAAAAATGTCAAACTTGTACAACTTGTATCTTGCTCAATTTTCAACATTTTTAAGAGTTCTTGGAGTTTGTAGAAAGCGCAAGATGTCCTCTAAACACTCATTTTGGTTTCATCTTCATTGAAGTTTCCATTTTCATGTACACTTCTATGCAAAAAGATGACTGTTTGTTGACTTTTAGAATGAGCTATAATGTTTTGATCCATAACTCTCAAATGATGCATTTTTTGCCAACGATTGTGAGACATGAAGTTGTAGAGAATTTAATTCCCTTCAAAATGAGATTTGGTGGAAATTTTCTAATGAGGTATGTGAAAGTTATGCCTGGTCAAAGTTCTGTTGACTTTTTATCCAAAAACCCTAATTTGGAAACTTTGACTTTTGATCAAATCTTGAATTTTATTGATGAATAATGATCAAACCTTGATCATATGATAAATGTGACTTCAAAATATTTATGTTGACAAAAAAATGATGAAGTTTGACTGTATGTTGATCACAATTGACTTTTTGTCTAATACAACTAATTTTCAACCATCTGAGCAATTGAATAAGCAAAGTTGAGCTGTAAGGCTTGAAACTTGACATAGTGATTCCTTGAGACATATGAGGAGGTATAATGACCACTTGAAGCACTAGAAATTGATTTTGTCTTGAGAGAAGCAAAACCCTAGTTGTGGGTTGATAGCTTAGGAGAGGGTTCATCTGGTCAATCCTTGAGAAATTCTTGAATATGGAGATGTGGATTGTCTTGAGAAATTGGAGAGAAAATTTTGGGGTATAACAACCATGCCTAGTTTCAAGCATTACATCTCAAGTGTGCTCAGTCAATTGCTCAGATGATTGAAAATCAATTGTATTGGACAAAAGTCAACTATGGTCAACATACAGTCAAACTTCATCATTTTTGGTCAATATCAAGATTTTAAAGTCACATTCATCATTTGATCAAGGTTTGATCATGATTCATCAATAAAGTCAGAGAATTGATCAAAAGTCAAAGTTTCTAAATTAGGGATTTTTTGATCAAAAGTCAACAGAACTTTGACTAGGCATAACTTTCACATACTTTGTCAGAAAGTTTTCCACCAAAGCTCATTTTGAAGGGAATTCAATTCTCTACAACTTTGTGTCTCACAAGCTTTGGCCAAAAATGTTTCGTTTGAGAGTTATGGATCAAGACATTATAGGTCCTTCTAAAAGTCAACAAAAAATCATCTTTTTCCAAAGAAGTGTACATGAGCATGGAAACTTCAATGCAAATGAAACCAAAAGGAGAATTTAGAGGACATCTTAAACTTTCTAAAAAGTCCAAGAACACTCTAAAATGACAAAAATTGAGCAAGTTATGACTTAAGCAAGTTTTGGAATTTTTAAAATGTGTATGAAGAAAACATTGATCAAACTTGAATTTTTTTCAAATGGGCCTATATTGCTTTGATTCAAACTTCTTTATAAGGTGGTCCATGATCTCTAAGTCCAATTACATGCTCTTTTATAATTTATTTAATTTTATTTTTGAATTATTTCATTAAAAATCAATTTTAAATAAAATAAAATGCAAAAACAAGAGGCAAGGCATGTTGGGCGTGTTATTGGTGTGTCTTGAGGTCCAAGGAAGTCCAAAGAAAGCTGGAAAATGCATGAAGATTTGATTAGCATGTGATTGAACAAAACAGGAAGCTTTTCATACAAAATACAAATAAAATATTTTCACATTGAAAGCTTATATTTTCTCTCAAAGTCTTGACCTAATTCTCTTGCCCTATAAATACATAACACATTCAGACCATCAGGAGATGAGTTCTTGCAGCCATAAAGCTAGGGTTTTGTCTCAAAATATCAAGCAAACTTGCACCATCGAGTTTCGAATTCTAGACAGTTCCAAGCAATTCCAAGCACTGATTCGTGCTCTTGAGGTAACACAGAGTAAGTATAGATCAAAATCCATGGCCAAAACTCTTTGAATCGCACGCATCATAAACTCAGTTTGCATCATATTTGTGAAATTCATATTTTAAATTCTATCGTGTTTTAATGTGAACTAACCATGCTAATGAGTTTCTGAGATATAATAGAACTGGTTTGATCCATCGTTTGCAAGGTTTGGTGCTTAAACCATGAGAAGTCATTGTTAGGGCTTTGAAATCGTGAAGCTTCATATATAGGGTTACAGGCAATTTCAATACAAACAAACCCTACCAATCGATCTGTGGCCCTCAAATTAGGGGGTAGGGTCTCGCTTGATCATTGATTTGTGTTATTTTATAGGTTTGGAAGTTTGAATCGCCAGAGAAGACGACCAGAGCTAGGGCTTCGACGTTCCTCCGACCCTCTAACTCTATTTGATCAATCGGAGGCAGGCGTGGCAAGTTCTGATTGGACCATTCAAACTCCCTAGGTCCCACACGCGTGATCTTGTTTTGATTAAGATTTCTAGAATTCAATTTCCCTTCTATATTCATCCTTGTGTATAAATGAATGGATGTATGGACGCCTCAGCGGTAGAACGCGTGCACTTAGTCCTTTCACTCTTCCAAGGCGTGGGTTCGATCCTTGCCTTTTGTCAAATTCTCAAAATTTTCTGATTTTTTGTAGGATTTAAGACATATACTCATGGAGGCGAGATCTAAACACCATTGGAAGATGGTGTAGTGGCATAATTTTGAACCTGTGACCCTCAGGTCACGAGTTCAACACCTTCCAGGGTCATTATGTTTTTTTTACACTTATTTTCTTAACTTTTACTTATTTGTTATTTTTCAAACCAATTTTAATTTACTTTCACCACTAATAAAAAACCCTAAAAATATTTTTATTTTATATTTAAGTTAATAAAATGTTTAATTAATTTTAAACACAAAAATATTTTATTTTTTCTTTCGTTTAAGATTATTTTCTTAATTAATTGCTAATTAATTAGAAATAGGGTTTTTCACATTAAAATCAATTCACAAAAAAAAAACACCAAAAAATATTTTTTTTCCTATTTATTAGGGTTTAGTACACTTATGTCTTCATTTAAGCCTTGTAATAGCGTAGGGTTTACTTTCCGCACTTTTACTTTCTGCACCTCTTATAAACTGCATATGTACACTGCTTAGATGTATGGCTAATAGGATTATATGGCAAGACTAATCAATCAATCGTAGATCACTTTAAATTCAAAGATAACATATTTAAATTGAATCACTATTTCACACACTTGCACCCCCTTAGGGTATCCTATCTTGTTGCCTTCAGAAACAACGGTCATGTCCCTCGAACGTAGGGGTACCATTAGCAAAAGACCCTCGATTTCAAAATCATCACAAAAGATCATAGTCCCTCGATGACCCTCGATGTTGCCTACATATATGATCTCGTCCCTCGATAGTTGCCTACAAATAAGTGATGACTGTCCCTACGAATTTGCTAAGGTATCCTTACAATGTTGCCTTCAATGACCATACGATGACCCTACGCCCGTTCCTTTACATCCAACTGATAGAGTTACCTACCAATTAATGGTATGGATAACACTGTCCTAAAGGAAATGGAGAATAACAAAGAACGACCTTTCTGAGTGGGTAATAAGACTCTTAAATTGCTTGCTCCTATCAAAACAAATACTTTTCACACCTCACAATCTCTTCAAAAATATTTACAAACACTTTGTATACATTCCAACGAGAATCATTACAAAGTTACATTTTTCAAAGAAACATTTCCAAACACTTCGTATACATTCTTGAGGACTGATACAAGAATCATTACAAAGTCAAAGCGAAATAATTTTAAAATACTTTTTAAAATACTTTTCAAATCACATAAACACAGAAAGATAGTTTTCAAAAAGTGAGGTAAAGCAATTAAGAGTCTGTAGATAACTACGGATGGAAAGGGTGCTAACACCTTCCCTTTTCATAATTATCTCTCGTACTCATAATCGATAAAAGGTCATTTTGTTCTTTTCACCTTTCCTTTATTAGATAAAAAATTCGGTTGTGACTCTTGCTATCCGTATATTTGCGATAAAACACAAAACAAATAAGCCAGTTCTCCCACCGTGTTACAGAACTGGCGACTTTGCTGGAGAAACTACCTAAAGAGGGGTTACCTAGGGGTCTTTAGATCACTTTTACATGTTTTCATTGTTTGCTTTGTCTGATTTACTTTTTAAGGGTATGCTTGGGTATTATATTTGTGGGAGATCCTACACTCGGATCCAGGTTTTCTTAGGCAAGTAGAGATAGATCATCGCGACCGTCCAACATAGACCGAAACAGTTAAAATGATGGCTACGGTTAGTGTGACACTTTGGATGTCCTAATGTTCCTCATGTTCAGTTGAGGAAATATTTGGCATCTGCGTGGTGTCATCAAACACTAACTAAACTTTTAGAACCTCAATTGACCCATCTTGGCCCTTAGAAGGTAGTGAGATAGTCGGCTTCGGTGCAGACTGAGTTTGGTTGATACTCAATACTATGCTCATTAAGATTCGACTTTTGGGATGTGTGTGGAATACCGAGATCTGAATAAGGCGATCCCGAAAGATGATTTCCCACTTCCACATATTGATCTCCTGGTTGATAACACCGCTTAGTACAAGGTCTTCTCTTTTATGGAAGATGGCTCCCGAAGACATGGAAAAAACCACGTTCATTACGCAATGAGGCAGTTTCTGTTACAAGGTCATGCCATTTGGGTTGAAGAATACTGGTGAAACATATCAGCATGCTATGGTAGCTTTATTCCATGAGATGATCCATCACGAGATAGAGGTCTACATAGACGACATGATAGCTCGATCACAAACCGAAGAAGAACATCTTGATCATTTGTGTAAGTTGTTTGATAAAATAAGGAAATACAAGTTGAGGCTGAATAAGAGCAAATGCACCTTTGGAGTCAGATACGACAAACTCTTGGGATTTGTTGTTAGTGGTAAAGGTATCAAAGTTGACCCTGATAAGGTTAAAGCTATTCAAGAAATGCCAGCTCCCCATACCGAAAAGGAAGTCAGAGGTTTCTTAGGACGACTGAATTACTTTGCCAGATTCATTGCACATCTAACTGCTACTTATGAGCCAATCTTCAAACTGCTGAAGAAATATCAAGTAGTAGAGTGGAACGATGATTTCCAGATAACTTTTGACAAAATCAAGGAGTACCTTCAAAAACCTCATATCCTGATGCTACCAGTTGAAGGAAGACCTCTGATCATGTACTTATCAATATTAGAGAATTCAATGGGGTGTGTGTTGGGGAAACATGACGAGTCTGGTCCAAAAGAGTATACAATATACTACCTTAGCAAAAAGATTACCGACATTGAAATAAGATACTCACAGCTCAAAAAAATTTGCAGCGCTTTGGCTTGGGCTGCTCGCCGACTAAGACAATATATGTTGACTCACACTACCTTGTTGATCTCTAAGATGGATCCGATAAAATACATATTCGAGAAACCTGCTCTCTCCGGAAGAATAGCGAGATGGCAAATGATCTTGACCGAGTATGAGATTTAATATACTACCTAGAAAGCGATCAAAGGAAGTATAGTAGCTGATCATTTGGCTCATCAAGCCGTAGATGTCTACCAATCTATGTATTTCGAGTTCCCAGACAGGATATTATGTTAGTCACCAATTACAAAGAGCCTAGACCATATAAATTACCTGATCCAGGATCCCGATGGACTATGGTCGTCGATGAAGCTTCTAACGCACTTAGCAATGGTATTGGCCCTGTGATTACATCTCCTAAAGGCGGATGTAACACGGTGGGAGAACTGACTTGTTTATTTTGCGTTTTATCGCAAATGTTGCGGATAGCAAGAGTCGTCACCGGCTTTTCTTTTATCTAATTAAGGGAAGGCGAAAAGAACAGGAAAAGACCTTCGTTAGATTCTGAGTAAGGGAGTTGGTTATGAAAAGGGAAGGTGTTAGCACCCTTTCCATCCGTAGTTATCTATGGGCTCTTAATTGCTTTAGCTTACTTTAAATTGCTTCTTTTTTTTGTGTTTGAAAAGATTTTTGAAAAGGCATTTCGCTTTGACTTCGTAATGATTCACGCTGGAATGTACACGAAGTGTTTGGAAATATTTTGTTTTGGAAAAGAAAATTTGTAATGATTCACACTGGAATGTATACAAAGTGTTTCGAAAAGATTTTGAAAAGAGTGTGAGGTGTAAAAAGAATGTTTAATTGAGCAAGCAAAAGAGACTTATTTACCTACTCAGAACAGTCATTTCCGTGTTATTTTGCTTTCCTTTAGAATAAGGTTGTCCATACCATGGGTTGATAGGTAACCTTATTCGTTGGATGCAAAGGGACATTCGAAGGGACATCGGATGGTCATAGAAGGCAACTTGTAGGAGTATCCTAGCACATTCGTAGGAACGATCATCACTTTTCGTAGGCTACAACTGAGGGACTAGATCATGTATTCGTTTCGGCAATATCGAGGGACTATGATGTTTTAAGTCGAAGGGACTATGATGATATTTCATAGGCAACCGTGCTAAGATACCCCCACGTTCGAGGGACTTGACCGTTTATAAGGCGACGAGAGAGAATACCCTAGGGGGTGCATGTGTGAGAAAAGTGTATTGTTTTCAAATATTTATCTTGCGATTAGTGATCTATGTTGATTTTATCTTGCCATACACGCCTAGTTACTAGCAGTTTAATAGGTGCAGAAAGTAAATTGCGGAAATATAAAGGATCCTATGCTATTACATGGCTTTGGGGAAAATACATAATAGGAGGTGCGGAAAGTAAAGTGCGGAAAGTAAAATCCTACGCTATTACATGATAAAAATTTGCAACCTATACATCCTTTCTAGAATTTAAAATTCAAGAAAAGTAAATAGCAGAAAAGAAAACTAGTCCTAATATTTTTGTATTTTTGAAAATTAGAGTTTATGTGCAAAACAACCTAGATCTAGTTGATTTTAATTAATTAAGAAAACATTAGTGAATACTAACTTAAATTAATTAAATTAGATAAAAGAAAATATTTTGTGAAATTATCTAATTACTTGTAATTAATTAACTTAATTACTAATTTAATTAATTAATTATTTTTTAAAGAAAAATAAAAGCAAAAACTAAATAAAAATATGAGAGAAACCAAAAAAACGTGCTTCTGGTAGAAGCTATCCCAGAAGCTGAAGCTTCTGGAGATTTCGTTGCTGGAGGCGCCCAGAAGCTGGAGCTTCTGGGGATTCTGATGCTGGAGGCACCCAGAAGCTGGAGCTTCTGGGAGTTCTGGTGCTGGAAAGAGTCTAGTAGCTGGAGATTTTGGAGACTCTGGATTTGGGGCATCCAGAAGCTGAAGCTTTTGGGGACTTCTCATCTGGGGCCATCTAGAAGCTGGAGCTTCTGGAGGATTCTGCGCTGGGGAGACCCAGAAGTTGGAACTTCTGGTGCTGGTGAGGCCCAGAAGCCGGAGCTTCTGGTGCTGGAGAGGATCCAGAAGCTGGAGCTTCTGGAGGCGTGACTTCTGGAAATCTGGAAACCTGCAAAATAAACAGTGAAAACAAAAGGCAAAAGGTGGGGTTTGAACCCACGACCTGATAGAGATAATGACATAGTGCGCACAAGGTGAACCGTTGGGGCGGTGATACATCCATTCATTCTTCTGAATCCATAAATAGGTAAGGGTTATAGGCTTCTGAGTCAGAAGCACCGGAGCAAAGCTCCGGTCATCTTCTCTGATCGTGTCCAATCACCAACTTGCAAAATAAGCAATATGAATGCAACAAGGGTACCCTATCCCCCTAATTCAAGGGATACGAATCGATTGGTGGTGTTAAATAGTTTTGAATCGGCCTAGAACTACAAATACGAAGCTCTTCCAGTTTTTGCCCTAACAATGGCAACTAGTGATTAAGCCATGGAAAACTTCAAACGACTGCCCAAACCTGTTCTATATCATGCTATAAACACACAAAAAGCATTAGTTGCAAGCAAAACACACTCAAATGTAAAACATGAATTCAAGAAAAAATGAAAATCTGAGAAGTTCATATGGCATGTTTCAACGTGTTATGATCATGTATAATGATGCATACTTACTCAAACTTTCCTCAAGATCACAATGGGATGCTTAAAAGTGACTGAAAGTGGCTGGAAAGTAGAACACGAGTTTGCCAACTTTGAGAGAATTTTGAGAAAATTCTAGGGTTTGTGTTAGGCTAGCAATCCGTGTAAGAGCTGTTCCCAAAAAAACCTCTTTGTCTTGTAAGAATGCTAGGTATATATAGGAGAGTGGAATTGAATTAGGTCAATGCATTAAGAGAAATATTCTCCTTAAATGAAGAATATTTGATTTGAAAATTTGCACAAAATCTTTCCAATTTTGATCAATCTCTTCCTCAATCTTCTTGCACGAAATTGACAGCTTGTAATGAGCTATCTTGGACCCCAAGCCATGCAAATATCTAGCCCAACTTGCCTTATCTTTTATTTTTGTATTTTATTTAATTAAATTTAAATTTAAGCTATTAAATTCAAAAAATAAATAAATAAAAGAGTGAGAGGCGTGGCATGCAGGATAGTGGTCATGGATAATCTTATGATCAAGTTTAAATTATAAAATCTTAGGCCCATTTGAAAAAATTTGGCTTTTGCTAGGTATTTTCCTTCATGCACCTCCTCAAAAATGCTCAACTTGCACAATTTGTATCTTGCTCAATTTTCAACATTTTTTAGTGTTCTTGGACTTTTTAGAAAGCTCAAGATGTTTTCTAAACAGCCTTTTTGGTTTCATCTTCATTGGAGTTTCCATGCTCATGGACACTTCTTTGAAAAAAGATGACTTTTGTTGACTTGTCCAGAAGAACCTGTAATGTCTTGATCCATAACTCCCAAATGAAGTATTTTCTGCCCAAGGTTGTGAGACATGAAGTAGTAGAGAATTGAATTCTATTTAAAATGAGCTTTAGTGGAGAAATTTCTAATGAAGTATGTGAAAGTTATGCTTGGTCAAAGTTCTGTTGACTTTTGTCTAGAAAAGCCCTAATTTGGAAATTTTGACTTTTGATTAGATCTTGGCTTTTCTTGATGAATCATGATAAAATCTTGATAAAATGATGAATATGACTTCAAAATATTGATGTTGACCAAAAATTATGAAATTTGACTGTATGTTGACCATAGTTGACTTTTTGTCTAACACAACTGATTTTCGGCTATCTGAGCAATTGGATGAGCAAATTTATCTTGTGAGACTTGAAACTTGACCTGGTGATCCCTTGAAGCACATGATGAGGCATGATGACCACTTGAAGCATTGGAAGTCCATCTTGACTTGAGAATGGCCAAAACCCTAGCTTGGATAGATTGCTTAGGAGAGGGTTTGTCTGGTCAACCCTTGTGAAATCCTTGAGAATTGAGATGTGAATTGTCTTGAGAGGTAGGAGTGAAAATTGTGGGGTATAACAGCGGACATACACCTTTCACCTCCAAATTATGTTTCGATTGCACCAAAAATATGACTGAGTATGAAGCATGCATCATGGGGATAAAAGATGCTATTGACTTGAGGATCAAATTCTTGCAAGTATACGGAGAATCAACTTTGGTGATTAGTCAGATCAAAGGCGAGTGAGACACGAAGCATGCGAATCTCATTTTGTATTGAGAACATGTGTTGAATCTAATCCCCTACTTCGAGGAAATCACTTTCGAGCACATTCCACGAGAAGAGAATCAATTGGAAGACGTGTTGTCGCACCCTAAAATTTTCCCTTTGTGTTACCTCGGTATTTTGTTTGTTCATAAAATATGCAGTCTTGGTGATTTCGGAAGAATTCTACAAGGGAAATTTCCATGAAAAAATATACGCTGGATTTTTGGAAGAACTTTCATCTATTTGGTATAATTCGCATTTCAAGAAGGAATTCATTTGCTTTCGGGATTGATATTCAAAATAATGATTCGTTTGTTGCTGAATTTAAAGTTTCAAAGGATTTATTTGTTTTGGGAATTTAATTTCATCAGAAAGAATGGTGGTTGTCCTGAAGTGCAAATTTATCAGAAATAAGCATCAAGAAAATTCAAGGATAATTCGTCTTCGGAGTGCATTGCAATATTCCTTCAGATGAGGTCACGGATGTCGTTCAAATTTGTGTTCATTTGTCAAGTTCTACAAGTTACATTGCCTTTTATCAGAAGAAATTGGATTTAAGTTCAAATTTTGAAGAAACAAGTTTGTTTATTAACTTGGGTAAATTTGAATGACAAGGTTTACAAGATGTTCAAAGTTTCATCGTGAAGACTACAATTTTGTTACAAGAGCAATTCTAGAATCTTACAATTCCAAAAAAGGACGTCCTAAACTTGTACCAACGTTGGCAAGTGGAATTTCGAACACCGTTCAAATGCGGATTTTATTCGAGTATTCTAAAATACGTTACAAGTCCATTCAAAATTTTCTTATGAGTTTCGGAAATTTTTGCCGAGATTTATTTTGTTCAAGGTTCATCACAAGAACAATTTTATTAACGTTCAAACCAAGTTCAAAGGGCATCCAAGTTATTACAAGATTGAAACAGTTATGTTACACGATCCGAGGACACAATGGAAAAGCTTGAATATTGTGTCGATTTATCTCAATGTTGCGAGTTATACAAATTGTGACACTTACAAGTATTGATTCAAATTCTATTAAAATTCTAAATAATAATTCGAGTTTATTACAAGAAATGACGGGGTTTTACAAGTTCAACATCAATTCAAACTACAAGGTTACATTGGTATCAATTCCAAGTTTACAAGTTTCTAAAGCGATTTCTACAATATCTACAAAGTCTTGAAGAGTCTTGGCTTTTTCTTCGAATTGCAAGCCTCTTAACTTCGCGGCCATCTTGAATTACCTTTCCGTCTTCATCACCATGTCGTTCATCGTCCTTCGTCACATGAAACAAGGAAAAAGAAATGTGGTTAGCAAGCAAAACAAAACATGAAACAAAACGCGAAATTATCAAAGAGTTTTTCTATTTTTCACAGATCATCATTAGGCGTTGGCGGGAATCAGGTTTTGTCGATAAGCCTCAGAATCTCGAAGATTAATCATCGGCGGAAATGCTTGTTTGCAAATCGGGGGTAACCCGGTTCACAAACAAACATAACGGGCTGCAAGCATACAAAAGGCGACAAGTCTAAAATTCCGGGCAGCACACATCAAGGCAACAATTTTAATATACCAAATGCAGCAAGCATAAATCCGTTCGCAATTTAATATCCCAGGCAGCATATCGGTTCACAAGATTAATATTCAGAAGCGAGCAAGTATTATATCGGTTCACGATCTAATATCTAAAGCATGTGGCAATTGGGAAGAAAGAAAAGAAGCATTTTAATATTCCCACAAATATATTTAATCGGTTCATGATTTATATCCAACACCCAGATACAAAGGCAAAATCAAGCGAGGACAATTGAGAAGAAGGAAAAGAAGAAATACAAATCCCAACAGCAGAACCATACCAATCCCACAGTGTAAATCCAAGTCAACAGAGCAGAGGACGGTTGAGGAATTAGAAATTGAGGCGAGACAGTATGGCCAAATGCAGCGGGGCATGGTGTTAGACCAATTAACACAAGCAACATAGGCAGGGGTAAGGTCAAGGCGAGATACATTCGAGATAGATATACAAAGAGGAGAGTTCGAGATGGTTCGGACAGAGAAAAATAGAGGAAAAACTTTGTTTTCAAACCCGGAAAAATCAAGTGCAATATCTGTTTTGTTCAAAACAAAAACCAAACACAGTTCAAAAACCTAGCGATAGAATACAAACACAACAAAGATCAAAGCAATCATCATTTTCCAAACCAAACAACCTTCGACAATTTATATTTTCGAAATCTAAGTTCGTAGCTCGGAGAAAGAAGAAGAAGAAAAGTAATCGAACGAACTCACCCAGTGCGTTTGAATCCACCATCGACACGTCTCAAGGCCACTCGGAATCGGTCGCTAGGTTTCGTAACCCTTTCGTTTTCCAATCATCTTTCCATTCACAATCAAACAAACCAAAACCGAATCGAAATCAAATCAAAACAAGAATCGAAACATGCAAATGCAGTGAGAGAAAGAGGATGATTCGATCGCGGTTAGAGATGGCGATCGCGGCCTTGGTGAGAGAGAGAGACAGATCGACGGCGAGGTGAGAGAGAGACGAGGTTTGAGAACCGATGAGGAATCGAGAGAGGTTCGATGAGGGACAGAGAGGCGAGGGTTCCATCGAGAGAGAGCAAGAGTGAAAGAAGAAAAACCCAGAAACACGTGAGAGCGAGAAAGAGAAACAGATGTGTGTTTTAATCCATTTTCTATTTTCTTTTTTTTTTCATTTTATTTTGATTAGTATTAGTAATATATGATTAGTTATTATTATTAGTAACTATTAGTATTATTACTAAATATTATTATTATTAACAACTATTATATTTTTCTTAATTAATAATTATTACTATTATTCACTATTATTATTATTATTTATTATTCTTATTTTCTTTAACTGACCATAATTATTATTACTTTTTTTTAACCATCATTTATTATTATCATTATTATTTACCACTACTATAAATATCATTAATATACTCCAAAAACACAAAAAATGATAATAGTAGTTTTAGTTAGACCTTTTTATTTATTAGGAAATTTCTAGTATTTTATTTCTTTTTCTTGCAATATCCCCATTTGTAAATTTGTACCCCCATCCCCCATTTGTTGTAATAATTAGTAAATAATTTTATTGCTTTATTATTTAATTATTAGTCACAAAGCACAAACCCAAAAACATTTTTCAAACTAATACTCGTGCGAGCCATTTTTTGACCCTGAGTTGACAAAGCTTTGAAGCGTCACAACGGCCACACATTTGTGCACACACCACGCTTACTCTTGGGCTTACAATGAAACTTTAATTGATTAGTTAAACACTATTTAATTATCTAATTAGGTTATTTAAAATTAATTAGTTTACCTAATTAATTTTATTTAAACTAATTACTTGATTAAGTTTCGTTTAATTAGTCGATTGAATTTATTTCGTGCATACACCTACATAATAGATTGTTTAAGCCACCTTGTATGGGCTTTTAATGTATTTAATGCTTGTATACAGTTGTTTGTTCTTTTCCATCACCGCACTTTAGGACTATATGTTCAATTAACCATAACTCGCATCTCGAAAATACTTTCGTAATAAAGTTTCAAACCTCGATCCAACGTCGAGTGCATTTTCAAAACACTTTTCATAATAAAAATACAAGTTTTTTAGTCGTTAGACGATAGCTAGTTGCTAAAAAACTTGTAACCAAACAAACTTTAGTCTTTAAGTCGTTGGACGCTAGACCCGTGGCTTAAAGACTCCTAAATAACGTGAACTCGTTTCACCTCACTCTTTCATAAGAAAATCTTTTTTGGGTGATAGACGACTCGGGCGAGCATTCGTTCCTTGGGTTTCTAGTATTTGAATCGTGAGACGCTAGCCTCGTTGTTCAGTACTTTTTCATCCACCTAAAAACAATTCAACTCACTCAAATTCTTTTATCGCTCAGACGCGATCATTTAAACTCTTTTCGGATAAAGAGTGTGCAATAGTCGCTTCAAATGCGAGCGAGGACTTAAGCTTTTCAAACAAACAAAACAAGTCCTAGCTCAAAGCATTTGAAACGTCTAAATGCACGATTTTTCTTATAAAATCAATACGACAAACTTAAAGCCTTTTTAAGAGGAACTACAGAGTTTTGACTTTCCCATTGCACGAGGGAATATGTAGGCACACGGTTCTGAAACCGTGCCAAACTCAAAATAATAAGAAACAAATTCTGTTTTCTTTTTAGCATCCATAACTTAGTAAACACACACACAAATGCGTAGAATTAAATGGGTCCCATCGAGTACGATGGATGTAAGGGGTGCTAATACCTTCCCCTTACATAACCGACTCCCGATCCCACTTTTTGGTCACGAAGACCGCCTTATCCGCTTGTTTGGGGTTTTATCTATATTTCCCCGTTCTTTTTAGAACGAATAAAATTAGGTGGCGATTTCACCGTTTTCGAGAATTGAAAAGATTTTTGAAAATCGAGTTGCTTCAGTTGGCGACTTCACTGGGGAGACTTTTTTAAATGTTATTTTTTTAAGCGAGTTAACCCTAATTTATTTCTTCGCTTGTGTGTTTACTATTCATTGCCTATTATTTCTGATATATCCTGTTGATGTATTTTGATATTGGGGCATTGTTTGGTTATGGTTCATAGATAAGCCCAATACCCAGGCTTCTAGGAAACATAAGGTTAGAGTGGTTGAGTAGCTTAGGTCCATTGGACATCCGTGTTCCTTGGATCGACGTGAAGACCACGACTTAGAGTTGGTCTTTTTAAGGGAATTATTGCATCGTACGATAGTGCGGTATGATAATTCTTGGACAAAGGGCCTATAACTCTAAGTTTTAGGATGTCCAAAACAAGCCGACCGCTCAAAGGATTTTTGAGTATCCCTTTAAAGAGCCGTTTCTTGGAGTATACTTTTGAAAATACTATCGTCATGGCGATATTATTTTTAAAAGGGGATCTAAGTCTCCGAGAAACATTTAGCAAAAAAACACTAGAACCAACCTTGTTTGGGGGAATTATTGAGTGGGCGTCGAAACCATGTCCGACCAACCAGTGACTTTTATGGGATCTACAGCTACACTGTCATTGAATATCATCTTAACTCATTTACATTGCATTTTGCATTAATCATTCATTTTTCATCATACTGTGATACGGTGAACTGACTTTGTAGGATTTTTGTATCCAAATGTGCGGATAGCAAGAGTCGCCACCGACTTTTATTTTTATCCAATTAAGGGAAGGTAAAAGTAACACAGAAAAAGACCTTCGTTAGATTCTGAGTTCGGGAGAATGGTTATGAAAAGGGAAGGTATTAGCACCCCTTTCCATCCGTAGTTATCTACGGGCTCTTAGTTGCTCTAGATCACTTTTTAAAATTGCTTTCTGTGTGTTTGACAAAGATGTTTTGAAAAAGGCATTTCGCTTTGACTTTGTAATGACTCATGTAGGAGTGTATACAAAGTGTTCGGAAATGTTTTTGTTTTGAAAAGAATTTGAACTTTGAAAAAAAACAAGTGTGTGGTGTGAAAAGCATTTGTTAGAGCAAGCAACTAGGAGACTTATTTACCCACTCAGAATTGGTCGTTTTATTGTACTTCTACGTTCCTTTATAATAGCGCTAGCCATACCATTAGTTAGTAGGTAGCTCCATTCGTTGGATGTAAGCGGGACATTCGAAGGGACATCGGATGGTCATAGAAAGCAACTTGTAGGAAGTATCCTAGCACATTCGAAGGGACTATCATCATTTTTCGTAGGCGACAATCGAGGGTCAAGATCATGTATTCGGAGGCGACATCGTGGGTCTTATGATCTTTGTATCGAAGGGACTATGATGATTTGTTTTGAAGGCAACGGTGCTAGAATACCTCTACGTTCGAGGGACATGACCATTTGTAATCGTAAGGCAACGAGAGAGAATTACCCTAAGGGGTGCATGTGTGAAAGAGTGTATTGATTTCAGATATTGTTATCTTGAAGATTAGTGTGAGCTATGTCCAATTATTATCTTGCCATACACGCCTAATTACTAGCAATTGATAAGGGTGCGGAAAGTAAAATGCGGAATGTAAAATGCGGAAAGGTAAATCCTACGCTATTACATGGCTTTGGGGCAGATACATAATTTAAAATGCGGAAAATAAAGCCCTAGATTAAACTATTACAACCCATAAACAGTTACATTATTGGAAAAAAATAGAATGATAAAAAGAAAACGTCCGAATCGGAGCAACCTGCGAAAGAATAAGAGATCGGAAAATACGATGAAATCGAAATAAGATGAAATGTTAGAAAAAATGCAATTTTTAATATGAGAAAATTAACATAGGCTGGAAATAAGATAAATAAATTAAAATAATTTTTTGGGATTTTTTGGAAAAGATTTAATAATTAAAATGCAATTAAAAGTGAATTAAATGCAAAATTAAAAATAAAATAAATATGCATGCAAAAATTATATTTTTAAATTTATTAAATTAAATAAACATTTTTATGAAAATAATGTAAAAAGAAAAAATGTTTTTGGTAGTTTTTTAATGCAGAAATAAAAAATATGAAAACAATTAAAATAATATGAAAATATTAAAAATAGGAAAATATAGAAAAAATATGAAAAGTTTGGAGTTTTGAGAAAAGAAAGCAAAACCAGGCCCTGGAGTGGATCGAACCGGGGACCTTTTGGAGCATCTTCCAACAGGCAGCGTCCTTACCACTAGGCCAAGTGTCATTTGGTGTTGGAAAATTTGAAAACAATTCAATATGAGTGATGACGCGTCAGGGATATTTGAAATTTTAACACAGTCAGCCCTGACTTGAATACATGGACGAATTGAAACACGCGAGTTGCCACGCGCCTTCACGGAGTCTTCGGTCAGCGCGGAGCCCTAGCTCGGTCGTCTTCCCGATGGCCTTGACACGAAAATCCTGCAAAACGGATCGTTTAAAGCGAAACAAAAGCCCAGATCGACTAATTCGACCCTGGCGAGTATGATGGTGGCGTTAGTTTCGATCAAAGGTGCTTGTAACGACCGGTCCGATTCAAATCATTCTCTGAACCCTAACAATGGCTAAGTGCGATTCTGACGTTGGAACTCACGAACGACTGCCCAGATCTCATCCTTAGAACCTCATGATCACATTGCAAGCATCAGAATTGATTAAAACACGCAGGATAATAAAATGCAAAAATCACAAAGTTTTGAATATGTATGTATGTATATGCATCGATCCGGCTTGTTTTAAACCATGGCATGAGTGTATACTTACTCAAACTTACCTCCTGAAGACAATGGGATGGTTGGTTTGGACTGAAAGTGGCTGCTTTTTGAAATTCGATTTTCCAAGTTTCTTGAAAATTTTGGCAAGAGTTTGGGTTTGTTTTTAGGTTAGGGTTCGTGTCCTTGTTTGTTCACAATGCTGGCAATTTATAGAAGAGGTTTGGATGGCAAAAGAGTGAAAAAAAAGATTGGATCATTGATGTGCAAATATTTTCTTTGAAAATCAAATCAAATTTTGAAGAAAATATGATTTTCTCATCAATGCCATGGCTTGCACGAATTTGGTAAATGGTGTGGGCTTTTTGGACATTAAGAGAGATATAAATTCAACTTAATTGAAAAAATAACTTAATTTTCATATTTTACATAATTTATTTTGAATTAAATGTTGTAAAATTCAAATATAAACCATGAAAATAGAAAATCACCAATGCCAAGCTTTTATGGGTCAAAATAACATCATGAACAAGTTTGGATCAAAAGATTATAGGCCCATTTGGAAAATTTTGCATACCAAAATGTCCTTTTGTGCATTGTCCAAAATTCCCCAACCGAGTAGTGTATCTTGCTCATTTTCCACATTTTGAGAGTTCTTGGACTTTTGGAAAGTTCTAAGAGTCCTCTAAACAATTTCTTTGGTCTCATCTCAATTGGAGTTACCATGCTCAAAATATCTTCAAAACAAAAAGTTGACTTTTGTTGACTTTGAAAATGACTGTAATGTTTTGAGCTATACCTCTCAAATGAAGCATTTTTGGACATTCTTGTGAGACATGAAGTTGTAGAGAATTGAATTTCCTTCAAAACAAGAGGTGGTGGAAAAATTTCGAGAAAGTATGAGAAAGTTATGATCGATCAAAGTTCATTGACTTTTCATCTAGAAACCCTAATTTAGAAAGTTTGACTTTTGAGCAAATCTTGAGTTTTCTTGATGAATCATGATCAACCCTTGATCAAATGATGAATGTTACTTCAAAATGAGGATGTTGACCAAAAATCAAGTTTTGATGTATGTTGACCACATTGACTTTTGTCCAATACACGATTTTCAACCATCTGAGCAATTGTCTGAGGAAACTTGACTTGTGAGGCTTGAAACTTGACATGGAGAATCTTTGAAGCATATGAGGAGGCATGAAGGCCATTGGAGATGTTGGAAATCCATCTTGACTTGAGAGATACCAAACCCTAGTTTGGGTTGATTGTCTAGGAGAGAGTTTGTCTGATCAACTCTTGAGGAATCCTTGAGCATAGATGTATGAAATCTTTTGAGAAGATGGAGGGCAAATTTTGGGGTATGACACATACGTGTTGCCATTTTCAGGTATCTTGAAAGGACTCAATCTTGGAAACAATTAGATCACACATGGATTTAATCAAAAGGCATAACCCTCATCTCAAGTTCAAGATCCCAGATACTCAAACTCTGTTGAAGCTCAGGAGGAAGGTAAAATCAGTTCAGTTGAATAACTTTCATGCCAGATATGGGTGGATATTGGAATTGTTGGATACTACGGTTGATCATGATGCTCTGAAAGCCTTGGTGAAGTTTTATGATGCTCCCCTACGGTGTTTCACATTCCAGGATTTTCAGTTAGTCCCGACGATTGAAGAATTGGAAAGGTTGTTGAATTGGCCTTTGAAAGATGATGTTCCTTTTACCAAGTTAGGAGAACGCTTGGATGCAAAGGATATAGCAGCTGCTCTACACCTCCCTATCAGAGAAATAGGGCCAAAATTGGTAGAAAAAGGTATCTCAAGGAGATTTTTGGAACAAAAAGCTGAAGAATTGGCAGTGTCAGAAGAAAATTGGATGTCATTCAGCGCTGTGCTAGCCTTGCTAATTTATGGGGTGGTTTTGTTTTCTAGCAACGAGGATGATTACGTAAGTCAGCCTGCCATTGGTGTTTTCCTCTCAGATAACCCTGTGCCTGCACTGCTTGCGGACATGCTCCTCAACATCCATATCCGATACGAAAAGAAGAAAGGGGTTGTAATGTGTTGCTCCGCCCTGCTCTGTTCGTGGTTGAAATCCCATATCCCTCAGCGAGGACCGTGGGTCAGAATCTTAGAAAAGTTGAGTTGGTCTCAAAAATTGGCTTCCCTCACTGCTAATGGTGTGTTTTGGTACTCTCCGGATTGGTACACGTGGGAGGTCATCACACATTGTGGGGCATTTCCTAACGTTCCACTAATCGGATCCCAAGGCTGCATCAACTACAATCCGAGGTTGGTTCTCAAGCAACTTGGTTGTTATATGGAAACCGCACCAAGGGAGGAGTTTCTGAGGGAGTTTATCTTATTAGATTTCGGAAGGGACGATCCGGGTTTGTTGAAGCAGATACAGAAGGCATGGACTAAAGTTCACAAGAAAGGGGCCGAGCTCAGAAAGAGGGGGAATGATGATGGAGAGCCATATGAATCCTGGATACTCAGGAGGGTTATGGAAGTAAAATTGCCGTTTGCTGTGGAGGTTCCGTTTGATGTGCCGGAACCTGAGGTCACTCACATTCCAATTGATGAGTTCAATAAACTTAAACTTACCATCACAGAAATGCAAGTGGAAGAAGGTCTACAACAGCCGCCTTTTCTATTACTCGGGAAAGAGATGAGGCGATACAAAGCCTCGAAAGGGATGTTGAGTTGCTAAGAGTCAAGAGCAAGTAAACGAAAGGAAGGCAAAGTTAGGGTAAAAGACAATTTAGATCGCGAATTTTGAACTAAGGAGTTTAATCGAAAGTTAGTGAGTGAAAGGCAAAGGGAAAAGCGTACGCGGATGAAGAGAAGGCTATCCAGGCAAAGCTAGATCTAAAAACAACCCTTAACACTCAAATTCAAGAGTTGAAGGCCGCGCTGAGAAATGTTGAATCTAGCTTAGCACATGAAACTCGCCTCAAGGAAAAGGCTCGTCTAGCACGTGACTTAGACTCCGCGGAGCTATCCCGAAAGATTCATGAATTGGACACCGCGAGGGATTTGGTGGCCCGATGGGAGGCATCGTATGGAGAATTGGAGGCCCAGTGTGAGGGTTGGAAAGAAGAAGCCAATCATCAAAATGAACTTTGGGTGGACAGAGGGGAAACTATTTTTATCTTAGAAGAGCAGAACCAGAATTTATACGACAATTATTCCGGTTTGGTGGAGTTTTGTAGGCAGTTAATGGTGGAAGTCCCTTGGCGGCTTCAGTCAGCTGTGGAGGACCTAGAAGAAAGTCGAGTGCCTTCGGCGGTGGAATACTTCATCAATCTGTGCAGAGGTATGGTGGAGCGGTTCCAACATGAGATAAGAAACTTCAGGCCCCGGAGAGGACAACACTTCTGATCTTCTTTTGATTTTATGTTTTCTTCAACTCCAGTGTACCTGTTGAACTAAAGCGGACCTACGAGTCCTGCTCTTTATTTTGCCTTCAAGAACTAATGTTTGTACTTTGATTATGTTTGAATGAAGGGGTTGATTGTCTATTTGTGTGTGATAATTGTTTACAAAGTGATTGGGTTCGATAAAGATTCTTAAGAATGGGAACCAATCATAAATCATTTTTGCATCAAATCATACATAATCATGCATATTATTAAAATCAAACACCAAGCTCATTGCATTTTTCTCTCCTCAGATTCAAGCTGACTACTAGAAGTCCGTACGAAACCAGGGTCAACGTAAGAAAAGCAATGGATCAATATGCGACGAAACAAACGGCTATGCAAGATGATATTGATACACTGAAGACAAAGATGGATCAGTTGATGGAAATGCTTACAGCTCAGCATGTAAGAGAGGAAGAAAGGGCCGCAACCGCCGCCGCCGCCGCTGCCGCCGCTGTAGCTACAGCTAACAACGCAGCTGCTGTCGTTCCTCCTGTCATCACCGAAAACATGAGAGCTCTCCGAGGCGATACTCCATTTCCAAGAGGGCAGGCATCTAATACTCCATTCTATGGAATGCCATTTGATTTCTCCAACGGAGCAGAGAATCAAGGAAACGCTGCTGCCTCTCATGTCGCTAACCGAGCCATGGGAAATGACGAGCAAAGGCAAGAAGAGGATGAACAAGAGCATCTGTGGTCGACAGCTCCTCACGGTGAGGAAGAGCAACAAGATAACTATATGGGGCAGTTTTACCAGAACATGGAGACCGCAGGTAATCCAAATCCTTTCCAGGATGTGGCCGCTCAAAAAATGCGGAAAGGTAAATCCTACGCTATTACATGGCTTTGGGGCAGATACATAATTTAAAATGCGGAAAATAAAGCCCTAGTTTAAACTATTACAACCCATAAACAGTTACATTATTGGAAAAAAATAGAATGATAAAAAGAAAACGTCCGAATCGGAGCAACCTGCGAAAGAATAAGAGATCGGAAAATACGATGAAATCGAAATAAGATGAAATGTTAGAAAAAATGCAATTTTTAATATGAGAAAATTAACATAGGCTGAAAATAAGATAAATAAATTAAAATAATTTTTTGGGATTTTTTGGAAAAGATTTAATAATTAAAATGCAATTAAAAGTGAATTAAATGCAAAATTAAAAATAAAATAAATATGCATGCAAAAATTATATTTTTAAATTTATTAAATTAAATAAACATTTTTATGAAAATAATGTAAAAAGAAAAAATGTTTTTGGTAGTTTTTTAATGCAGAAATAAAAAATATGAAAACAATTAAAATAATATGAAAATATTAAAAATAGGAAAATATAGAAAAAATATGAAAAGTTTGGAGTTTTGAGAAAAGAAAGCAAAACCAGGCCCTGGAGTGGATCGAACCGGGGACCTTTTGGAGCATCTTCCAACAGGCAACGTCCTTACCACTAGGCCAAGTGTCATTTGGTGTTGGAAAATTTGAAAACAATTCAATATGAGTGACGACGCGTCAGGGATATTTGAAATTTTAACACAGTCAGCGCGCGGGCCCCAGCTTGAATACATGGACGAATTGAAACACGCAGAGTTGCCACGCACGCCTTCACCGGAGTCTTCTGGTCAACGACGCCGGAGCCCTAGCTCCGGTCGTCTTCCCCGATGGCCTTCAACCTGAAAATCCTGCAAAACGGATCGTTTAAAGCGAAACAAAAGCCCAGATCGACTAATTCGACCCTGGCGAGTATGATGGTGGCGTTAGTTTCGATCAAAGGTGCTTGTAACGACCGGTCCGATTCAAATCATTCTCTGAACCCTAACAATGGCTAAGTGCGATTCTGACGTTGGAACTCACGAACGACTGCCCAGATCTCATCCTTAGAACCTCATGATCACATTGCAAGCATCAGAATTGATTAAAACACGGATAATAAAATGCAAAATCACAAAGTTTTGAATATGTATGTATGTATATGCATCGATCCGCTTGTTTTAAACCATATGAGTGTATACTTACTCAAACTTACCTCCTGAAGACAATGGGATGGTTGGTTTGGACTGAAAGTGGCTGCTTTTTGAAATTCGATTTTCCAAGTTTCTTGAAAAATTTGGCAAGAGTTTGGGTTTGTTTTTAGGTTAGGGTTCGTGTCCTTGTTTGTTCACAATGCTGGCAATTTATAGAAGAGGTTTGGATGGCAAAAGAGTGAAAAAAAGATTGGATCATTGATGTGCAAATATTTTCTTTGAAAATCAAATCAAATTTTGAAGAAAATATGATTTTCTCATCAATGCCATGGCTTGCACGAATTTGGTAAATGGTGTGGGCTTTCTTGGACATTAAGAGAGATATAAATTCAACTTAATTGAAAAAATAACTTAATTTTCATATTTTACATAATTTATTTTTCAATTAAATGTTGTAAAATTCAAATATAAACCATGAAAATAGAAAATCACCAATGCCAAGCTTTTATGGGTCAAAAATAACATCATGAACAAGTTTGGATCAAAAGATTATAGGCCCATTTGGAAAATTTTGCATTTTGACCAAAATGTCCTTTTGTGCAATTGTCCAAAATTCTCCAACTTCTGAGTAGTGTATCTTGCTCATTTTCCCACATTTTTGAGAGTTCTTGGACTTTTTGGAAAGTTCTAAGAGTCCTCTAAACAATTTCTTTGGTCTCATCTCAATTGGAGTTACCATGCTCAAAATATCTTCAAAACAAAAAGTTGACTTTTTGTTGACTTTGAAAATGACCTGTAATGTTTTGAGCTATACCTCTCAAATGAAGCATTTTTTGGACATTCTTGTGAGACATGAAGTTGTAGAGAATTGAATTTCCTTCAAAACAAGAGGTGGTGGAAAATTTCGAGAAAGTATGAGAAAGTTATGATCGGTCAAAGTTCATTGACTTTTCATCTAGAAACCCTAATTTAGAAAGTTTGACTTTTGAGCAAATCTTGAGTTTTCTTGATGAATCATGATCAACCCTTGATCAAATGATGAATGTTACTTCAAAATGAGGATGTTGACCAAAAATCGAAGTTTTGACTGTATGTTGACCACGTTGACTTTTGTCCAATACCCGATTTTCAACCATCGAGCAATTCTGAGGAAAATTGACTTGTGAGGCTTGAAACTTGACATGGAGAATCTTTGAAGCATATGAGGAGGCATGAAGGCCATTGGAGATGTTGGAAATCCATCTTGACTTGAGAGATACCAAACCCTAGTTTGGGTTGATTGTCTAGGAGAGTTTGTCGATCAACTCTTGAGGAATCCTTGAGCATAGATGTATGAAATCTTTTGAGAAGATGGAGGGAAAATTTTGGGGTATGACTGCCTGTTCAATCTTCTTATACGGAGGGTCATTGACACGCTTGTCTTTCGTGACTGGAGGTGATTGAACACTCGAACTCACTGAAAATTTGCACTCGCTCGGCCGACAATGCGTGAATGGGCTTCGGATGCCATTTGGAGAAGTTGGAGACTTCACCGGGGAACAGTCGACGCTAGACTCGAGGTTGTCAATAGGAGGCTCGGAGATGGGCTTAAGATGCCATCTAGAAAGGCCGATCTTTGGGAGTGAGTCGTATGTTAGACTCGTAGATGTTCTGAACGGAGGAGATGGGCTTAAGATGCCATCGAGAGGAGTCGTGCGTTTAGACTTCGTGTTCACTTTGAATGAAGTTATTGGTCGTATTGATTTTAACCATATATGCAGCGTTCGAAAGTGAAGAGATGTTGACAAATAGTCGGAGATGGGCTTAAGATGCCATCCAAGGCAATCGAGTCGTCGCTAGACTCAGTAGTTCTTGTCGAATAAATCTTCGTGTCGATTACTCGAGGAGATTGTAGTTGGCAGAATGTGGATAGCTTCCTGTTGTGCATCGGTGTTGATCCATTGCCTATTATCGGAGGATAACCCGGTGGTCTTTCGGATAGTTTTCCGTCGGTTCGGGGCTTAATCTGGACCGATCGTCGGGAGGCGGTCTTTCGAGATAGTTTCCCGTCGGCGGGCTTAATCTGGACTGTTGCGTCGAAGTGATATTACTGTTTTGGAGAAAACAAGAGAAACTTTGATAGAATATTTGTTAGTTTTATGCAAAGTATGATGCATGACAGTGTATATGAATGACATATGCATATATTGTGACTTTGTGAGAAATGCATGAATGATGAATGTTGTGATATTTCAAAACATATCCATCTTGAAGAAGATGCGGATATTCTGTTTGAAGATTTCTGACTTCTGCTTGGGGAATTGTGTAGGTGAGAAACCCGCTTTTGAAGGAGAAGAAAGATATCCTGGATCCCTCCGATGCACTATCTGACCAAGTCTTGGGCCTAGACATTGTTGAGAAAAATAGAGATTTGAGAAGCTCGTTGTTGGAGATCTCGTAGACCCTGCTGAGGAGAGTCTGGGAGGCAGTCTGTTGGGGACCTTGTATTTAGATCCTGCTGAGGAAATTTAGGAGACGCTCTTCTGGGGATTCCGAGTGTAGATCTCGCTTGGAGAGCATTTGATTCTTTGAGAGACCGGGCTAGAAGAGTGCAGGTCCGTTGTAATCTGGTGGGGAATAAAAAGTGTATGTTTCCTCCGATGCACTATCGACCAAGTTTCGAGTGGATCTTGCCGGGAGAAGGAGGAGGATTGAGACACGTCATTGGGATGAATACCTTGTTGGGGAGGAGGTGTTCGCTGGAGGCGATGTAACATTGCTCGGTTGAGTGGAATCGCTGCTTAACATATACACCGTTGGGGATGTTTGTGGTAAGTGACACCTTTGTGGGGGATCATGCTCTGTGGGGAACTGTGTTGGTGACTTTCGTCGTCGTCCCAATTCACGGAGCCTGTAGTAAGTACTTTTGTATGTTCATCTTTCGTATGTTTGTGATTAGATTCTTATTGTCAAATCGTATAGTCATTCAAAAAGCGTTGGACTTATTGCAAATAACAACAACGTAAAGAGAAAGAAACTGCGTTTATTTGAAAGGTGCGTATGGCCAAGTGGTTTATACACAAGAAGGTAAAATCTATCGGAAACAATCTCGTTAAGTTCCAACTATGCTAGTACTCATATATTTCGACTATCTCATCTCCTTCTTGTCGGTAGAAAGTGAGTAGGCGATCTTAGCCATTTGAACCTTGAATCTTGATAGTAGTGCAGGCGGTGATCTGGAAGAGACATAGTCGTGCGCTTAAATCCTAACTTTTGCCTAGACCGCCCTTTAGGGTTTTCAGTCTGGGATACCCTTTTTGCCCAAGCCGCCTTTTCGGTTTTCGACTTGCGGTGTACATGTTTTGTATATATCCTTAACTTTTGCCCGAACCTTTTGGTTCGCCAGATCTTTATTTTTGCCTAGGTTTCGACCTAGCGGGTCTATTTCATGCGTAGTATTTTTGACTATACTGCGTTCACGGGGTGTGGGAAGTCTTCACCATCCATGGTGCTAAGTATCATAGCTCATAGGAAAATACTCTTGACTACAAACGGTCCCTCATAGGTGGGAGTCCATTTGCCCCAGGATCACCTTGTGGAAGGATGATGCGCTTGACTACTAGATCACCGACTTGGTAGACTCGGTGCTTGACCTTCTTGTTAAATGCTCGATCATTCGTTTCGATAAATCTGTCCATGGCGGATGGACGCCAGTCGTTCTCATCAATCAAGTTAATCGGTCAAGGCGTGTCGGACCCAATCGTCTTCCATACCGTATACAAGAGAGGGGTTGCCTGTGATGTTCGTCTTTGTAGTGCGATAACCATGAAGAGCAAATGGTAACATCTCATGCCAATCTTTGTAAGTCCTTCATCTTACGTATAATCTTCTTAATGTTTTTGTTGGCGGCTTCCCTTGCGCCATTCATTTTAGGCCGATATGGAAGAATTATGATGCTTGATCTTGAGCTGCGTGCGAGTTCGGTGATCATCTTGTTGTTGAGATTGGAACCGTTATTCGTGATAATCCTTTCGGGAGTGCCATACCGACAGATAAGATTATGTTTAATGAATCGAGCCACAACATTCTTGGTAGAGATGCAAGCGAGGTCTGCTTACCCACTTGGTAAAGTAATCAATTGCCACAAGGATGAAACGATGTCCATTGGAAGCTGTGGGCTTAATCTCTCCGATCATGTCAATGCCCCACATTGCAAAAGGCCAAGGAGAAGTTAAAACATTCAGAGATACTGGAGGTACGTGTACTTTGTCTGCATAAATCTGGCATTTGTGACAAGATCGAGCGTAGCGGTGACAATCAGCTTCCATGGTGGACCAATAGTAACCTGTTCTCAAAATCTTCTTAGCCATGGTGTGTCCACTAGAGTGGGTACCAAATTCGCCTTCGTGTAACTCTTCCATGATACGCATTCTTTGTTTTACGGTCTACAATGAGTAAGCACAAGTCGTGGTTGCGCTTGTATAAAATGTCGTTGCTGAGGAAGAATTTGGATGCAAATCTTCTCATGAACTTCTTATCATTAATAGATGCCCCTACGGGATATTCCTGAGTCTCAAGATACCTCTTCACCTCATAGTACCAAGGTTTCTCTTCTGCGTCAAGCTCACAACAATGCGCTGGTTCGTCGAACTTCTCAATGATGATCTGGGGAGCCTCGTTGTCCCATCTGACCTTGAACATAGACGACATAGTAGCCAATGCGTCTGCCAACTGATTCTCTTCTCGTGGAATGTGATCAAAAGTAATTTCTTCAAAGTAGGGAATCAAACTCAGAACATGCTCTCGATACGGGATGAGATTCGGATGCTTCGTATCCCATTCGCTCTTTATCTGACTGATCACTAAAGCTGAGTCTCCATATACTTGCAAGAACTTGATTCTTAGGTCAATAGCAGCTTTGATACCCATGATGCACGCTTCGTACTCGGCCATGTTGTTGGTGCAACTGAAACATAATCTGGCGGTGAAAGGCGTGTGTCCGCCTGTAGGGGATGTGATGATGGCGCCAATGTCATTGCCAAGTGCGTTCGAGGCTCCATCAAAGACCATAGTCCATCGGGATCCTTGTTCAGGTCCTTCGTGCAGGCACAGTTCTTCTGATCTGTGACTAGTAAAACATCTTCGTCGAAATTCGAACGCATGGGCGATAGTCATCTCGGCTTGATGAGCCAAATGATCGGCTACACACTTCCTTTGATCACTTTACGAGAAGTGTCTTGGATGTCATATTCGGTCAAGATCATTTGCCATCTTGCTATTCTTCAGGAGGTGGCTTCTCAAATATGTATTTTATCGGATCCATCTTGGAAATCAACAAGGTAGTGTGAGTCAACATATCTTGTCTTAATCGGTGAGCGCCCAAGCCAAAGCGTTGCAAGTTTTCTCAATGCGAGTATCTTGTTTCGATCGGTAAACTTTTGCTAAGGTAGTATATTGCATGCTCTTTTCGACCGGACTCGTCATGTTGCAACACACACCCATTGAATTCTCTAACATCAGTACATGATAAGAGGTCTTCCTTGGTGACATCGGGATAGGAGGATTCAAGGTACTCCTTGATTTTGTCAAAGCGATCGGCAATCGTCGTTCCATTCCACTACTTGATCTTTCTTTAGTAACTTGAAGATTGGCTCACAAGTAGCAGTTAGGTGTGCAATGAATCTGGCAATGTAGTTCAATCGGCCCAAGAAACCTCTGACTTCCTTCTCGGTGCGGGGAGCTGGCATTTCTTGAATAGCTTTAACTTTGGCGGGATCAACTTCAATACCTTTTTCACTAACAACAAACCCTAAGAGTTTTCCAGATCTGACTCCAAAGGTGCACTTGTTAGGATTGAGTCTCAATCGGTACTTCTTCAACCTGTCAAATAGTTTCTGCAAATGATCAAGATGTTCTTCTTCAGTCTGCGACCGAGCTATCATGTCGTCAACGTAGACCTCTATCTCGTGATGAATCATGTCATGAAACAATGTCACCATAGCACGCTGGTAAGTGGGGCCCGCGTTCTTTAGTCGAGCGGCATAACCTTGTAGCGAAAGTGCCCATTTGTGTAACAAAAGTAGTCTTCTCCATGTCTTGAGCCATTTTGATCGATTGTAACGGAGAAACCATCCATGAAGGAGAAAACCTTGTCTTTGGCGGTGTTGTCAACGAACATCAATATGAGGAAGTGGAAATCATCTTTCGGACTTGCTTTGTTCAGATCTCTGTAATCCATACACATTCGCACCTTACCATCCTTCTTAGGCACGGGTACCACATTTGCAACCTTTGGGGATAAGAGGTGGCAACTAGAAACCAGCGTTGAGCGCTTCATAACCGGCTTTGATTTTCTCGACATCTCGGGGCGCATCGACAACCTTCATTTCAGAGAAAACCTTCCTTGTCGGCAATCGATGTACCACAATATCAATGTCTAAACCCGGCATGTCTTCGTATGACCAAGCAAAAACCTCAACATAGTCTCGTAGCATTTGAATCAACCTTTCTTTAACACTGTTCTCAAGATCTGCTCCTATCTTAATCTCTTTTACATCTTCGTCGGTACCCAATTCACAACCTCGACTTGCTCTTCGTGTGGTGATAACTCGCTCTTCTTCTTTGTGGCAGTTTAGCAAGATTCTGGCACTTCACAATCTTCCTCACTTTAGTCTTGGCTCGGTAGATCGGATTATCAAGTCATATTTAGCACTAGCATATTTGTTATTTGAGATTCGGAGTGATTCTGCGGTGTACCACGTGGGTGTGTGTAAGAACACATAGCTTTTGAAGGGTGATAAAGTAAAGAAAACAAACAATTGAATGCAAAGTCCAACAAATTTATTGAATGAAAATCGCAAACAGATAATAACCCTATGAAGCGAGCCATGGCGCCCGGGCAAGGCACCGAGCTTTCAAAGTTTATTGTTCAAAACATAAAGGAATACTGCGAACAAAACAAGAGCAATTACTCGACTAAAGGAGATTGGTATAGCGTCTTCGGTCTTCCAATTCTTGAGCCCTTTATACGGAGTTGGGAAGATCCACTTCTGATGTCGAAGTCATTGTCGTTGTCTTCTATAGCATGGATTCCACTGGTGATCACGAAAGGAAGTTGGCCGACACGTTCGCGGCGTATCATCTTCTGACCTTTGATGGTGAAGCCTAAACCAGTCTTGTCAAATTTGAAAGGAAGATCAGGGAGCTGACCCCAAATAGTACTCTTTCCTTCTTCAAAGGCTGAGCATCTTTCAATGAGGCCATCCTAGGGAACTTTAGCATCTTCATGGTGGAGAGTCAGCAGCATGACTCTGGGAATTGTTTCAAAAGCTTGACAAGGAGTCTCGAAGAATTCTCCTTCCATCTCGAGGTATCGGAATGACTGTAGATGACTGACCATGTACTCTTCTTCACCACACACTGTAACAACCTTCCCTTTCAGGGTACTTCAGTTTCGATGCGGGTAGAGGTACCGCCCATGTATCGAGGCGTCAAGTAGGCAAGAGTAGGTTGGACGGATGTCCATGACAAAGAAAGTAGAGTCAAAAGTCGGGAACCGACTTTAACAGATGAGCTCTCCAAGCTGCTCGCTTAGAACCATCAAAAGCTCTCACGATAATGTCACTTTGGGTCTCGAACCAACTTCGACATCAAGTCGATCAGCGTCTTGGAAGGATATTCAAAGCGAGCTGTGTCACCAAAACATGAGACAGTGTAGTGCCCTTGCATTCCGAGAGATGTGCAAGGCTTTGTTATGTTTCTTTCGGAAGAGTCAAATCGAGATCGAGAAACCTAGGCCGTTGTTGGCGGCCAGCTAGCAATACAAACTTTGATCGGTGGTAGTGTCTTGCGGCACATGAGCATTCTTGAAACTTTACCAAGGCATTAGCATGAGCCTCGGAGCACAAGAGCAAAGCGAGCATGGAAATCTTGGTCTGTCTAACTGCTCCACAACATTGTAGTCACTCTTTTGATGATCTTGAAATTTCCTCCATTTCTTGTTTGGAGGTGTCTTGATAACTTCCTTTGGTACTTCGGTTGAGCGGGATGAGTCAGGTTCTTCCCTCTAGCTGGGGATATTGGTGGAGTAGGCAGATGCAGTGGAGTCATGATGTCTTTTGGAGGAGAGATCTGGAGAGAATACCCTTCCGGTTCTGGTCACCTTCTTGGATCCGTGATGTTGTCGATGTCGGGAATAGAAGCTCCAATGGTAAGATCTTCAATAGTCGAGGGTCTTGCTTGACGCCATGATAGTAAACGTCGACTCCATAGTTCCAAGGGATAACTTTGTCGAGGAATATGGGCGGTCTTGGAGAAGTGATGATGAGGCGCCACTCTAGGCACAGGATCGTGAGAGAAATCCTTATTGTGTTAATATCGGCATAGTCTTAGGAAATCGTCACCCCATCCGTCGCCTTAACATCTTCAATAAGAATCTTGTAACTACTGACAGTGTACTTCACCATGTAATCATACTTTCCACTTGGCTACCCCAAGGTATCCCACAGATGGTGTAGCTTCATTCACATCTTGATCTTGACTTGGACAAATCTTCACCACGCGCGGTGGTTTCGAAATAGTATCTCGGTTGTCCATCATGCACCGAACCGTCTTCTCAACCAAGCACAACCATCAGTGCGGAGCACCAACGACAATTCTCTGGGCATCCTGGATTGACACCGGCTTGCATGATTCTTCTTAATCATCGAGGAATGGTCAAGTCATCTATGTTGAAGACATAAGTATCATGCAACATTGGAACTCTTGTCATGGTTAGGCATAGGGCGTTGATCACATTCGGTCTCAAGGAGGATCAAACTCAATGCTTAGCTTCAATCATATCTTGAATCTTGTTCTTGAGCCCAACAATTGTCGGTGTCGTGCGGGCTATTGGAATGGTAAGCACACTTAGCATTAGGATTGTAGTGTTGACATTAGGAGGATCCTCAAGGTTATCGACTCTGCGTTCAACATGTGTTGCAAGGCTTGCGACAATGGCATGTTGATCTTCGTAACCGCCGTGGCGCATTACGGCTCGCGCGTTGTCTCACCGAGGTTGTCTTGATGTAGGATTGGAGATCACTGCCCCCACATTAGCGCGGTCGGCCTTGGCTCGACTTTTCGACCATACGACATTGGCTTCTTTCTTAGCACCAAAGATCTCTTGCAGCATTTGAAGATGTCTACTGAATCTTCCCTCTTGATACCGGCTTCAATCGCTCTGTCAATATCAACTCGGTGAATCCGGATGAAGAATTTCCAATCGGATGATTGAAAAGCAGACTGTCGGTGTTCCCATGAACATATCAACCAACTCCCTGGACAAGGGTGGTTGAACTGCACTGCTAGATCTCTCCACTTGAGCATACTCCTTGAAGTTCGTCACGACCCATAGACATGCTTTGCGGTTGCATGCAGTGGGTGTCAATTCGACATTGTACTCATCTTATGCGTAGAAAGCATCACCAAATCACTCCAAGTACGGATACGGTCATGCTCTAGCGATAGTACCATTCAAGCGGGTTCGGACAAACTCTCTTGAAAATAGTGCATCCTGACTTTCTCATCGATGTGGGATTGATCTTACGGACATAGGACTTCAAATGCGCTTAGGGCAAGACATGCCATCATACTTGGCAAAAGTTGGAACTTTGAACTTGGGAGGAATCACAACACAGGAACAAGACTCGGATCATCAAAGTTCAGCCCGGACATCTTGAGTTTTCCACGACATTAGACGGTCCTCAAGTTGCTTGTACTTGTCATCTTTATCAGTGTTGGCTATAATCGGTGATCCTCTCCTCCTTTCTTTGGTTCACGCTGCTCACCTTCATCACCCTTGGTACTCCCCTCGGTATGGACACTTCCTTGAGAGAGCTCAATCGGTGACCACCTTAGGACCCCTTTGACGTCTACCCATGTTGAGGAGACCAACAACTTCTTCTTCTTGTTGATGAGCTTCTTGAGATCTTCTTGGCCTTGGACCAAGCGGTAAACATCTCTGGCCCGAGCATTCGAGCACGAAGATCTTTGTGATCTGTTCAAGAGCCATTTACGCTAAAATAAATAGCGAGCAAATGAGAAAACCAATCTCAATGTACACAGTGATGCAATGTTATGCTATGCTATGCAATGTTTATCGAATGCAATGCAATGTTTTCAAGGACCTTAGAGATTTAAATTTGTTAAACAAGCAATGAACAAACATTTATTAGTACTTTTCATTATTCTTTTTCTTTTTAAGTACAGAGATAGTTCAAAACAATAAAAACAAATAAATCCTAAAGCTCTAAGTCTCCATGGGCGCTTCCTCTTGGTGCCGATGTAGCGTTGATGTTTCGCTCCTCGTGAAGTAGCTGGTCAACTCTAGAACTTTCTTCTCTTAACTTGAGCTTCAAAGGTATTTTCTTTAAGTTGAATCCGGGATCTCTTCAAGTCTTCAAAATCGGTGGGCATGTCGGGATGGAGAAACGGCATAAGTCACCTATATAGCAGGTTCTATAATTCGGTAAAGCAGTGAATGGCATCATGAGGTTTTGAGCTCGAGCTCGCACCCATTTGAGGTAAGGTTCCCAAGGAATGGAGTTGGTGCCCCAAAGTCTTGGTATCGTCTTCTTTACCATGTCCCAAGCATGTATAAACCTTCGGTAAGGGAGATCGTGATTGTAGTCGAACACAACATCTTGGAGAAGCATATCATGTGGACCATCTCTTGAGCAAAACCAAACTGACGTAGAGCTAAGGAAGGGTTATAAGTAATACCTCCCCTATACCAAGGGTGGTACATTGGAACTCCACAACGCTCGATGAATGTGAAGTCCTTTTGAGAGAAAGATTCTAACGGATGTCGGAATGAGAGAGTGACATCAACCTTTGAGACCATCTCAACCTTTGTTCATTCTTCAAACTGATGGAGGAAGGTGCGAAATAAACCACACAGAAAGTAGCGGTACCTGACACATGAGGGTTCCTTGTCTCTTGGTAGTGCAGTGTGGAAGAATGTAGAATATCTCCAGTAAAGTAGGCAGATTGTGGGTAAGAAACAACTTGATGGCATTGATGTCTATGAATTGATCCGAGTTAGGAAATAGAACCAAACCATAAATTAGCAAGGCCACAATATTTTCGAATGCATGGAAACTCATAACTTTGAGGAATTCTCGGGCTTTCTTAATTAAGAAATTGGAAAGTAAACCCTTAACTCCACTTCTAGTTTCCCAATTGGCTTCAATATCAGCGCTTAAGATGTAAGGCGGATGCAATGTCTTGAACTTAGGAACCTAAACCGGTGAATGGCATTTGGTCAAGAATAGGTACCCCAGTAGCTTAGAGAACTCTTCAAGGTAGGAACCAAGCGATAATCTGGAAATGTAAAGCAATGGTGTTTGGATCAAAGAAGCTGGAATAGGACATGCATCATATCTTCTTCAAAACCGGAGATAACCAAATCAAGTAGATAACCATGTCTTTTGATGAGCGAGCATGGTCGGGAATCTCGGAAACCAATTCCTTGAGTTGAGAAGGGATACCCATGAAGTTGATTCGGATAGTCTTTCTAGAAGCCATAATCCTACAAAGCAGAGCAAAGATAAATCCTAGGTCCTTGAAATAGTTAGAAATCATATGCAATGCAAATGATGTCATGATGTCATGTTTAGCACACACAAACAATTCACACAATGAGCCTAGGGTTAAGGCTTGCATGAGGTATAGGTGATTACCCACCAAAAGTTTGAGTTGGTTCATCACATCTATAATAGTAACCGGTTCTAGGAATCTCATATAATAGATCTTTCTGGCGCTTATTTCAATCGACGGCCAAGTGGATCGAAAATGTCCCAAAGTCGATCTCAATGAGCGTAGCATCGGTATCAACCAACCTCGGTCTACAAAAGCGGCCATCTCACTACCTTCAATGGCCAAGATGGGTCAATTAAGGTTCTAAAAGTTTAGTTAGCGCTGATGACACCGCAGAAGCCAAATACTATCTTCAACTTGGGAATGAAGAGTATCGGGACAACCAAAGTGTCACGCTAACGTAGCCATCATGTTGACCGCGTAGTTATCGTCTAGCGGTCGCGATGATCTAATGCCACTTACCTAAAAGGCCGGATCGGTGTAGGATCCCAACAACATAATACCCAAGCAACCCTTAAGATAAAGCATACAAGTCAAACAAAAGCAATAAAAGTTATCTAGAAATCCCTAAGGCAATTCTCTCTTTTAGGGTGCTTCCCAGTGATCGCAGATTACGTGATACGGTGAAGCTGACTTTGTAGGATTTTGTATCAAATGTGCGGATAGCAAGAGTCGCCACCGACTTTTATTTTTATCAATTAAGGGAAGGTAAAAGTAATGAAAAAGACCTTCGTTAGATTACGAGTTCGGAGAATGGTTATGAAAAGGAAGGTATTAGCACCCTTTCCATCCGTAGTTATCTACAGACTCTTAGTTACTCTAGATCACTTTTTAAAATTGCTTTACGTGTGTTTGACAAAGATGTTTTGAAAAAGGCATTTCGCTTTGACTTTGTAATGACTCATGTAGGAGTGTATACAAAGTGTTCGGAAATGTTTTGTTTTGAAAAAATTTGAACTTTGAAAAAACAAGTGTGTGGTGTGAAAAGCATTTGTTAGAGCAAGCAACTAGGAGACTTATTACCCACTCGAAATTGGTCGTTTTGTTGTACTTCTCGTTCCTTTAGAATAGCGCTAGCCATACCATTAGTTAGTAGGTAGCTCCATTCGTTGGATGTAAGCGGGACATTCGAAGGACATCGGATGGTCATAGAAAGCAACTTGAAGTATCCTAGCACATTGAAGGGACTATCATCATTTTCGTAGGCGACAATCGAGGGTCAAGATCATGTATTCGGAGGCGACATCGTGGGTCTTATGATCTTTGTATCGAAGGGACTATGATGATTTGTTTTGAAGGCAACGGTGCTAGAATACCTCTACGTTCGAGGGACATGACCATTTGTAATCGTAAGGCAACGAGAGAGAATTACCCTAAGGGGTGCATGTGTGAAAGAGTGTATTGATTTCAGATATTGTTATCTTGAAGATTAGTGTGAGCTATGTCCAATTATTATCTTGCCATACACGCCTAATTACTAGCAATTGATAAGGGTGCGGAAAGTAAAATGCGGAATGTAAAATGCGGAAAGGTAAATCCTACGCTATTACATGGCTTTGGGGCAGATACATAATTTAAAATGCGGAAAATAAAGCCCTAGTTTAAACTATTACAACCCATAAACAGTTACATTATTGGAAAAAAATAGAATGATAAAAAGCGAAGAATCGAACTGCGAAAGAATAAGAGATCGGAAAATACGATGAAATCGAAATAAGATGAAATGTTAGAAAAAATGCAATTTTTAATATGAGAAAATTAACATAGGCTGAAAATAAGATAAATAAATTAAAATAATTTTTTGGGATTTTTTGGAAAAGATTTAATAATTAAAATGCAATTAAAAAGTGAATTAAATGCAAAATTAAAAATAAAATAAATATGCATGCAAAATTATATTTTAAATTTATTAAATTAAATAAACATTTTATGAAAATAATGTAAAAAGAAAAAATGTTTTTAGTGGTTTTTAATGCGAAATAAAAATATGAAAACAATTAAAATAATATGAAAATATTAAAATAGGAAAATATAGAAAAATATGAAAAGTTTGGAGTTTGAGAAAAGAAAGCAAAACCGGTACAGGTGGATCGAACGGGGACCTTTTGGAGCATCTTCCAACAGGCGCGTCCTTACCACTAGGCCAAGTGTCATTTGGTGTTGGAAAATTTGAAAACAATTCAATATGGTGATGGCGTCGGGGATATTTGAAATTTTAACACGGTCGGTAGAGCTGACTTGAATACATGGACGGTTGAAACACATGAGTTGCCACGCTTGCGCCTTCACCGGTCTTACGGTCAGCGGCGCGGAGCCTAGCTCGGTCGTCTTCCCAAATGGCCTTGACACGAAAATCTGCAAAGCGGATCGTTTAGCGAAACAAAAGCCGGATCGACTAATTAGACCACTGGCGAGTATGATGGTGGCGTTAGTTTTCGATCAAAGGTGCTTGTAACGACGGTCCGATTCAAATCATTCTACGAACCTAACATGGCTAAGTGCGATTACGGCGTTGGAACTCACGAGCAGCGCGGATCTCATCCTTAGAACCTCATGATCACATTGCAAGCATCGAGAATTGATTAAAACACAGGATAATAAAATGCAAAAATCACAAAGTTTTGAATATGTATGTATGTATATGCATCGATCCAAGCTTTTTAAACCATGGCATGAGTATACTTACTCAAACTTACCTCACGAAGACAATGGGATGGTTGGTTTGAATTGAAAGTGGTTTGCTTTTGAAATTCGATTTTCAAGTTTCTTGAAAAATTTGGCAAGAGTTTGGGTTTGTTTTAGGTTAGGGTTTGTGTCCTTGTTTGTTCACAATCTTGTGATTTATAGAAGAGGTTTGGATGGCAAAGAGTGAAAAAAGATTGGATCATTGATGTGCAAATATTTTCTTTGAAAATCAAATCAAATTTTGAAGAAAATATGATTTTCTCATCAATGCCATGGCTTCTGCAATTTGGTAAATGGTGTGGGCTTTCTTGGACATTAAGAGATATAAATTCAACAATTGAAAAATAACTTAATTTTCATATTTTACATAATTTATTTTTAATTAAATGTTGTAAAATTCAAATATAAACCATGAAAATAGAAAATCACCAATGTCAAGCTTTTATGGGTCAAAAATAACATCATGAACAAGTTTGGATCAAAATATTATAGGCCCATTTGGAAAATTTTGCATTTTGACCAAAATGTCCTTTTGTGCAATTGTCCAAAATTCCCCAACTTAAGTGTATCTTGCTCATTTTCCACATTTTGAGAGTTCTTGGACTTTTGGAAAGTTCTAAGAGTCCTCTAAACAATTTCTTTGGTCTCATCTCAATTGGAGTTACCATGCTCAAAATATCTTCAAAACAAAAGTTGACTTTTGTTGACTTTGAAAATGACACGTAATGTTTTGAGCTATACCTCTCAAATGAAGCATTTTTTGGACATTCTTGTGAGACATGAAGTTGTAGAAATTGAATTTCCTTCAAAACAAGAGGTGGTGGAAAATTTACGAGAAAGTATGAGAAAGTTATGATCGGTCAAAGTTGATTGACTTTTCATCTAGAAACCCTAATTTAGAAAGTTTGACTTTTGAGCAAATCTTGAGTTTTCTTGATGAATCATGATCAACCCTTGATCAAATGATGAATGTTACTTCAAAATGAGGATGTTGACCAAAAATCGAAGTTTTGTTGTATGTTGACCACGATTGACTTTTGTCCAATACACGATTTTGACCATCGAGCGATTATAGGAAACTTGACTTGTGAGGCTTGAAACTTGACATGGAGAATCTTTGAAGCATATGAGGAGGCATGAAGGCCATTGGAGATGTTGGAAATCCATCTTGACTTGAGAGATACCAAACCCTAGTTTGGGTTGATTGTCTAGGAGAGAGTTTGTCTGATCGACTCTTGAGGAATCCTTGAGCATAGATGTATGAAATCTTTTGAGAAGATGGAGGCAAATTTTAGGGTATGACACATACGTGTTGCCATTTTCAGGTATCTTGAAAGGACTCAATCTTGGAAACAATTAGATCACACATGGATTTAATCAAAGGCGCCCTCGTCTGAGTTCAAGATCCGGATACTCAAAACTCTTTGAAGCTCGGGAGGAAGGTAAAATCAGTTGAGTTGAATAACTTTCATGCCGGATATGGGTGGATATTGGAATTGTTGGATACTCGGTTGATCATGATGCTCGAAAGCCTTGGTGAGTTTATGATGCTCCCTACGGTGTTTCACATTCGAGTTTTCGAGTTAGTCCGAGCGATTGAAGAATTGGAAAGGTTGTTGAATTGGCCTTTGAAAGATGATGTTCCTTTTACCAAGTTAGGAGAGCGCTTGGATGCAAAGGATATAGTTCTACACCTCTATCGGAGAAATAGGGCCAAAATTGGTGAAAAAGGTATCTCGAGGAGATTTTTGGAACAAAAAGAAGAATTGGCGATGTCGGAAGAAAATTGGATGTCATTCAGTACTAGCCTTGCTAATTTATGGGGTGGTTTGTTTCCTAGCGAGGATGATTACGTAAGTCGACACCGCCATTGGTGTTTTCTCTCGAGATAACCTGTGCACTGCTTTATGCGGACATGCTCTCACATCCATATCCGATCACGAAAGAAGAAAGGGTTGTAATGTGTGCTCGCCTGCTCTCATTGTGGTTGAAATCATATCCCTCGTGAGGACCGTGGGTCGAATCTTAGAAAGTTGAGTTGGTCTCAAGAATTGGCTTCCTCTCCCCAATGGTGTGTTTGGTACTCTCGGGATTGGTACCGTGGGAGGTCATCACACATTGTGGGGCATTTCTAACGTTCACTAATCGGATCCCAAGGCTGCATCAACTTCTACAATCGAGGTTGGTTCTCAAGCAACTTGGTTTGTTATATGGAAACCGCACAAGGGAGGAGTTTACGAGGGGTTTATCTTATTAGATTTGGAAGGACGATCAGGGTTTGTTGAAGCGGATCTGAGGCATGGACTAAAGTTCACAAGAAGGGGCCGAGCTGAAGAGGGGGAATGATGATGGAGGCCATATGAATCCACGGATACTCGGGAGGTTATGGATGTAAAATTGCCGTTCTTTGTGGAGGTTCCGTTTGATGTCTGGAACACGGTCACTCATTCCATTGATGAGTTCAATAAACTTAAACTTACCATCGAAATGCAAGTGGAAGAAGGTCTACAACAGGCCGCCTTTGCTGTGTTACTAAGGAAAGAGATGATACAAAGCCTCGAAAGGGATGTTGAGTTGCTAAGAAGTCAAGAGCAAGTAAGCGAAAGGAAGGCAAAGTTAAGGTAAAGACAATTTAGATCGTGAATTTTGAACTAAGGAGTTTAATCGAAAGTGCTTGATGAAAGGCAAAGGGAAAAGTGCAGCGGATGAAGAAGGCTATCCGAGGCAAAGCTAGATCTAAAACAACCATAACACTCAAATTCAAGAGTTGAAGGCGCGGCGAAATGTTGAATCTAGCTTAGCACATGAAACTCGCCTCAGGAAAAGGCTCGTCCTTACTTAGACTCATGGTATCCGAAAGATTCATGAATTGGACACAGGGGATTTGGTGGCCAGATGGGAGGCATCGTATGGAGAATTGGAGGCCGGTGTGAGGGTTGGAAAGAAGAAGCAATCATCAAAATGAACTTTGGGTGGACAGAGAGGAAACTATTTTATCTTAGAAAGCGGAATTTATCGACAATTATTCCGGTTTGGTGGAGTTTTAGCGATTAATGGTGGAAGTCCCTTGGCGGCTTGATCGGTGGTGGAGGACCTAGAAGAAAGTCGAGTTCCTGGTGGAATACTTCATCAATGCATGCGGTATGGTGGGCGGTTCCAACATGAGATAAGAAACTTGAGCCCCGGAGGGACAACACCGATCTTCTTTTGATTTTATGTTTTCTTGACTCGGTGTACTGTTGAACTAAAAGCGGACCTCTGAGTCCGCTCTTTATTTTATTTCAGAACTAATGTTTGTACTTTGATTATGTTTGAATGAAGGGTTGATTGTCTATTTGTGTGTGATAATTGTTTACAAAGTGATTGGGTTCGATAAAGATTCTTAAGAATGGGAACCAATCATAAATCATTTTGCATCAAATCATACATAATCATGCATATTATTAAAATCAAACACCAAGCTCATTGCATTTTCTCTCCTCAGTTCAAAGTACGACTACTAAAGTCCGTGCGAAACCGGGGTCAACGTAAGAAAAGCAATGGATCAATATCACGCGAACAAGCGGCTATGCAAGATGATATTGATACACAAGACAAAAGATGGATCGGTTGATGGAAATGCTTACATTTCGACATGTAAGAGAGGAAGAAAGGGCATACATACGCCGCTTGTGCCGTGTTGTCTGATAACTTTGCTTGCTTGGTCTGTCGTTCCTCAATCATCACCGAAAACATGAGGCTCTCGATACTCCATTTCAAGAGCGGGCATCTAATACTCCATTCTATGGAATGCCATTTGATTTCTCCAGACGGTCGAAAAGGAAGCTGCCTCTCATGTCGCTAACATGAGCCATGGGAAATGCGAGCAAAGGCAAGAAGAGGATGAACAAGAGCATCGTGGTCGAAGCTCCTCACGGTGAGGAAGCAACAAGATATATATGGGGCGATTTACGAGAACATGGAGACCGCGAGGTAATCCAAATCCTTTCCAGGATGTGGCCGCTCAAAAAATGTGTAAGGAATTGGCCGAACAAATGAAGGAGCTAAGAGGGAAGAATGTTGTTGGTGCAGCGCTGGAACATGTGTCTTGTACCGATGTTATCATTCCGTCAAAGTTTAAGGTGCCGATTTGAGAGTATAGAGGGTGAGCTGCTTGATACCCATCTAAGAATGTATTGTCGAAAATGGCGCACATGTCAAAAAACAGGCGATGATCCACGCTTCGGGGCGGTCTCGATGGGGCTTCTTTAGGCTGGTATGCAACTCGAAAAGACAAACATTCGCTCTTGGGATGATCTATCGATTGCTTTCTTCAAGCAATACCATTTCAATACTACTTTGGCTCTGACCGAATACAACGGAACATGTCACTGAAAGAAGGGAATCGTTTAAGAATAAGCTCGGAGGTGGAAAGTGGCTTCGAGGGGTGCAAGCTTTGGCGAAGGGGCTGAATGATTTGTTTATGGAACATTGCCCGTACAATATTCGAAAGGTTGATCGGAAGCACTTTCTCGACTTCTCTAACTGGTAATGGTGGGTGAAAAGAATTGAAGAAGGTGAAGACGAGGAAAGATTTCGGAGGAATGTAGGACAAATCCTGATGAAGATGTTCGGTGGTTTCAAGAGGAAGGAGGTTGAAACCAATGCTTTGTATATGGAGCGAGGGAAGAGGAAGGAAGATCATGACTAGATCTGCTCTTGTCCGGTTCCACATATGCCATATCCCTATGTGGCTGCCATGCAATATCAGTATGTCGTATCGACAACCAATGCAAGTGCCAATGCGGTATGACTCGAGGTTCCACGAACCAAGTACAACAACAACAACAACAACCAATCGGGTCGAAACAAGGTTTGATCCAACAAAGGAATCCACACTATCACAAATATACCAAAGAAGAAATTCAGCCTATTCCTATGACATACTCAAGTCTACTGCCGTATTTAATCCAAGATGGAAGGGTGATACCAAGAGAATTGAAGCCGGTTCCAGGGCCTCCCAAGCCTTGGTTTAACGAGAATGCCAGATGTGCTTTCCATGCCAACTCTCCAGGGCACACTACAGAGGATTGCTTCGCTTTCAAATGCAAAGTCCAGGAATTAATTGACCGGAAGTTGTTGACTTTCGCTGATGTTCCTAACATAGCTAACAATCCATTGCCGAGGCATGGGACATCATCAGTGAATGCTTTAATTGAAGAAGGAGGTCTAGTTATGGAAGTAGGGCAATTGAAAATATCCTTAAAGAAGGTGTTTGAAGAATTAAAAACGGCGGTTTGTTGGAAGAAAGTCATGATGGTACATTTGGTTTGTCGAGGATGATCCCGAACATTATGTGATTCAAAAATTACTGCAAGGGTTGATGTATCAACATTTGGTCCATTTAGCCAAGCTCCGAATGGAAGTAGATGTAGTGGTCATGCGTCAATAATAGGAGGCTTCATATATCTCTTATCAAGAAGAAGAGCCGATTCTGGCCCGGTGGAATAATGGTTTATCCTCCTCGGATCCTATGAAAATACAAAATGTGCCTTGAGTTATGAGCTGAAGAGTCGTGTGGGTGGCAAGCCAATGGTGTTGGAAGAAACTCTGTTGAAAACATCATAGGTCCAATGTGGTATGACCAGTAGCGGTCGGGTTATCATCAAGATCTAATGAAGAATAGAGGTGCATAAAAGTAGGATATTCCTCCAAAAGAAGGTCGGACTACCGATTTGGGTGAGAAAGTGAAGAGGATATCTTTAAGTCGAGATAGCGGACCAAAAATAATCGAAGTGACTACAGGTAGTGGATCAACTTAGTCGGACTCGGTAATCTCAATCTTGTCTCTATTAAAGTTAAAAGCCCACGAAATGGCCTGTTGAAATTTCTTGATAGCTCGTACATGTCGGAAGATATCACCATCAACCGGTTAGATCTTGCAGTTTCAAACTTAAGCGATGGTAGTTGCTTGTCATTCAGCGTGATCTCCCTCGAATGAAGGTCATAACATGCTCTCCATATTTACACATGTGGTGGGACAACTCTTGCGGAGTTCTAGTTGATACAGGATCGATACGAGGCGTGATTCCAAAGGTAACATTGGCTCGACTACGGTGAGACAGTGTGAAACCAGCTCACTAATTGTGAAGGCGTTCGACGGATCGCGTGGGATGGTAGTGGGAGATCGATCTTCCATCTTGATTGGACCCCAACTCTTCAATATCACCTTTCAAGTAATGGACATCTTCCAGCTTATAGGCTGTTTGTTGGGGCGACCTGGATCCATGGTGCAAAGGCGGTGCCTCGACTTTACATCGAGCGAGTTCTTGCTAAACAACAAATTGGAAGTTAGTGGTGAGGAGGACTATCTAGTTAGTCATGTGCAATTCAAATGTGTGGGCGTCGGAGATGAAGTGCACGAAACCCTCTTTCAAGCTCTAAATTGTAGGAAATGCGAAGTGAAGATTGCTAAAGGCCGGAGGTAATATAACCCGTTGGCAGATGTTAAGGCTCTCATTGAGTAGGAAACCTGAAGGTTGGGGAACTATGATAGATGTAGAAGAAAGAAAAGACAAGTGCGAGCGGTTATCAACTATCCTCCAAAACCAATGGAGTTTGAATTGGAAAAGGAAAGATCCTCATCTAGAGGATACTTTTTGTGGCAAAGGGTTTCCGCTCAGAAGGCTATCAATGCCCTTGAAGATGATGAGAGCACATAGGAGATTGCTCGGATGGTGTTCGTGCCCTCCGATGTGGCCCTCAAGAATTGGATTGTCAGGTTCTGTTTCATTTTCAAAGTAATTTCTTGTTTCAAAAAAAGCTGAAAATCTGCTCTGCTAAACGAAGGATTGTTTTGTGAATACCAATATATGAATGACTTTTATACGCAATGAAAAGCTCATTTTGTTATTCACTTTGAGATCCTTTATTGTCTTTATTTTTGCTTTCCAATGCACCTAATAAAACAACACACTTTCATTGTTTTCACCTAAATAAACATATCTAAAAAATAAAATCAATCATTCTGTGATTACACGAATTGAGCTATTGAACATAGCCATGCTATAACTCTTGACTTGATTTCCCGATCAACCAAGCGAGAAGATGAAGACTATGAACTCCCTGAAGAGTTAACACGTGCAGGTTGAGCACGAGACAAGATGATTCAACCTCATGGGAACTAGTGGATGTGATCGATGCGGGTCTTGAAGAGGATCGAGAAAGAAGTCAAAATTGGGCCGCAGGGCAGAAATAAAAGATGAGTTGGTCAACTTATTGCGAGTTTGCGGATGTGTTTGCTGGTCATATCAAGATATGCTGGACTAGAATGAGATTGTTGCGAGTTGCCGTTAAAGCCGAATGCTACTTGGTAAAGCGAGACCGAGGAGGGCGCATCCAAGATGGCTAAGAAGATCGGAGATGAAGTCAAGAAGCGGTTTGATGCGGTTTCCTTCTTGTGTCGGTATATCCAGATTGGATTGCCACATTGTACTGTCCCGAAGGATGGAAAAGTTCGGATGTGTGTAGACTCTGATTCGTCGGGCGGCCCAGAAGGATTTTAGTTGCCTACGCATTGATGTTTTAATCGATAGCACGCCGCGGGTCTTGGTTTTCTCCTTCATGGATTTTTAGGATACAATCAGATTAAGATGGACCCGGCGGATATGATGAAAATGACATTCACCACCGGGGCTATTCAATACAAAGTCATGCCTTCGGTTGAAGAATGCAGGCGACTTATCAAAGAGCTATGGTAGCTCTTTTCCATGATATGATGCATAAGGTTGAGTATATGTGGATGATATGATGATCGCGGTCTCGGTGAAGAGGAGCACATTGTCCATCTCGGAAAATTTGTTGAAAGTTGAGAAAGTCTGAACTTCGACTAAATCTAACAAGTACTTCGGTCAGGTCCGGGAAGTTACTTGGATTCATAATCAAAGTCGGCCAGTGTCGGTGGACGACAAAGTAAAGCTATTCAAAGAGATGCCGTGTCATACCCCAAATTTGCCCTCACTTCTCAAAAGATTTCATGCCATCATACTAAAGTTCCTCGAGTTGATCGGACAAACTCTCTCTGAATCAACCCAAACTAGGGTTTGGTATCTCTCTCAAGCAAGATGGATTTCCAACATCTCCAATGGCCTTCATGCCTCCTCATGCTTCAAAGATTCTCCATGTCAAGTTTCAAGCTTCACAATCAAGTTTCCTCGAACGATTGCTCGGATGGTTTAATCTAGTGTATTGGACAAAAAGTCAATGTGTCATCTGATCAAAACTTGATTTTTGGTCAACATCCTCATTTTGAAGTTACATTCATCATTTGATCAAGGGTTGATCATGATTCATCAAGAAAACTCAAAATTTGCCCAAAAGTCAAACTTTCTAAATTAGGGTTTCTAGATGAAAAGTCAATGAACTTTGGTGATCATAACTTTCTCATACTTTCTTAGAATTTTTTCCACCACCTCTTGTTTTGAAGGAAATTCAATTCTCTACAACTTCATGTCTCACAAGAATGTCAAAAATGCTTCATTTGAGAGGTATAGCTCTCGAAACATTCTGAGTCATTTTCAAAGTCAACAAAAGTCAACTTTTGTTTTGAAGATATTTTGAGCATGGTAACTCAATTGAGATGAGACCAAAGACATTGGTTAGAGGACTCTTAGAGCTTTCAAAAGTCCAAGAACTCTCAAAAATGTGGAAAATTGAGCAAGTTGCACCATTCACAAGTTGGGCGATTTTGAAAGAATGCACAAAGAGAGATACTTCAAAAAATCAAATCTTTTGCAAATGGGCCTATCTTTTCTTCATCCTAACTTGTTCCTCAAGCAATTAGGAATATCCAAGCCAATGCCACGAATTTTGGTTTATTTTCTATTTAATTTGGAATTTATTCATTTAAATACAAATTAAATTCAAAAATAAAGTATAAAATCAAAATTAATTGAAAGATTGATTTTATTCTTTCCTTGATGTCAATTAACTCTAAATGCTATAAACTGGTGAAACAAAAAGGCAAGATTGGATTGAAATTGATCAAATTTGAAAATTTGATTTTCATGAAGAAATCAAATTTGATTATCGTGATTATTGATCAAATCTTTCCAAATTCAATCTCAAATCCTTCGATATATATATACAATGTATCAATCAAGAGAGAAAGGAAAAATTGCTCCGTAACCCTAACCTAAAGTCAAATTTTAGTACTTGAGGCAACTTCTGGTTTTGGATCGTTCGGTTGATTCCAAGCATCGAACAGTTCATGACACCTCGAGTGAATCCAGGATACTTACTTTGCCAAAAACTATCCAATCAAGGATCCGAGTTTGGTTTGTTCTCAAAATTCAAAATCGTGTTTTAATTCTCATGCATTTTAACATGTTTTGTGGTTTGTTTTGTGTTTAGATGGAAGTTTGCAAGCTTTGCGCATAGTTTGATTGAGTTTCCATGGCGGGATCGATACTTGCCATAACTAGGGTTTCACGTGTCGTTTTAGGGTTTCACGAAATAGAAGAATTGGGCCATGGGACCATGACCAATGAACTTAGGACGATGCACGGAATCGAACCATGCCATATTTACAATGCATTTATATTACTTGTGCTTGATTTTCCATGTAGCCGGGCACATGGCGTCGAGCAAAGCAGAGCGCTATCTTCAAAATTCAAATCGAAAGAGGCGATGAGCTGGCGCGGCGAAGGAAAGGAAGATGGCGTGTTATTTTCAAACCTGGTTTCAAACAGTAGCCGCGCTTGGCTCGGTTAGTCGACATATGCTCAGTTTTCAAGGTTTGAAAGGGATGTCTCCAGTTCGATTCACGTTGAGACAATCCCTTTTGCCTTTTCCAAACTCAAATATTTTCATATTTCATTATTTTAATATTTTCATCATATTTTAATTCTTTTCTATTTTATTTATGCATTAAAAATTATCAAAAATATTTTTCTTTTACATTATTTTCATAAAAACTTTTATTTAATTTAATAAATTAAAAATATAATTTTGCATGCATATTTATTTTATTTTATTTTAGCATTTAAACCATTATTAATTGCATTTTATTATTAAATCTTTTCCAAAATCCCAAAAATTTATATTATTTACCTTATTTCAAGCATGCATAAATTTTCTCATATTAAAATTGCATTTTTCTAACATTTTCTCTTATTTCAATTTCATCATATTTCGATTTTCTTATTCTTTCAGGTTGATCCGATTAGACGATTCTTCGTTTTATTTTACTTTCCAATAATGTAATTGCTCATGGGTTGTAATAGTTTAATTTAGGACTTTTACTTTCCGCCTCTAATTATGTATCTCCAAAGCCATGTAATAAGCGTGGGTTTATTTCCGCATCTTTACATTCGCGTTTTGCTTTCACTTTCCCTTATCAATTGCTAGTAATTAGGCGTGTATGGCAAGATAATAATTGGACATAGCTCACTAATTTCAAGATAAAATATCGAAATCAACACACTTCTCTCACACGCACTTAGCAGGATAATTCTCTCGATGCCTTCGATTCAAAATGGTCATGTCCTCGAGGGGTATTCTACACCGTGCCTTCAAACAAATCATCATAGTCCCTTCGATACAAAGATCATAAGACCCGATGTCGCCTCGAATACATGATCTTGACCCTCGATTGTCGCCTGAAAATGATGATAGTCCTTGAATGTGCTAGGATACTTCTCTGAGTTGCCTTATGACCATCAGATGTCCACTTAGATGTCGTTACATCCAGAATGGAGCTCCTACTAACTAATGGTATGGCTAGCTATCCTAAAGGAATGTGGAAGTACAACAACGACCAATTAAAGTGGGTAAATAAGTCTCTGGTTGCTTGCTCAAAACAAATGCTTTTCACACCACACTCTTTCAAAGTTCAATTTCTTCAAACAAAACATTTCCACTTTGTATACACTCTACATGAGTCATTACAAAGTCAAAGCGAAATGCCTTTTCAAAACATTTTGTCAAACACACATAAAGCAATTTTAAAAAAGTGATCTAGAGCAACTAAGAGCCGTAGATAACTACGGATGGAAAGGGTGCTAATACCTTCCCTTTTCATAACCATTCTCCGAACAATCTAACGAAGGTCTTTTTCATTACTTTTACCTTCCCTTAATTGGATAAAAATAAAAGTGGTTGGCGACTCTTGCTATCCGCACATTTGGATACAAAATCCTACAAAGTCGGTTCAAGTGTTACGGTAGCGACTCTGGGGAGGCTACACCTAAAGAGAATTGCCTTAGGGATTTCTAGATAACTTTTATTGCTACGTTTGACTTGCTTGCTTTACCTTTAAGGGTTGCTTGGGTATTATATTTGTGGGATCCTACACCGGATGGGTTTCCTTTTAGGTAAGTAGCATTAGATCATCGCGACCGTTGGAGCGTATAACTACGGTCAACATGATGGCTACGTTAGCGTGACACTGGTTTGCCTTGATACTCTTCATTCCCAGTTGAAGAGTATTTGGCTTAGTGGTGTCATCAGCGTAACTAAACTTTTAGAACCTTAATTGACCCATCTTGGCCATTAGAAAGTAGTGAGATGGCGGCTTTGGTATGACCGAGGTTGGTTGATACTAGTGCTACGCTCATTGAGATCAGACTTTTGGGACATTTTGATCGACCACTTGGCGTCGTATTGAAATAAGCGCCTACGAGAAAGATCGTGATATGAGATTCCTAGAACAGGTTACTATTATAGGACGGGATGAACCAACTCAAACTTTGGTAGGGTAATCACCTATACCTCATGCAAGCAACCCTAGGCTCATTGTGTGAATTGTTTGTGTGTGCTAAACATGACATCATGACATCATCCGCATTGCATATCATTTCTAACTATTTCAAGGACCTAGGGATTTATCTTTGCTCTGTTTTGTAGGGATTATGGCTGAAAGACTATCCGAATCAACCATGGGTATCCTTCTCATTTCAAAAATTGGTTTGGAAATTCGGACCCATGCTCAGTTCATCAAAGACATGGTTATCTACTTGATTTGGTTATCTCCGGTTTTGAAGAAGATATGATGCATGTCTATTCAGTTCTTTGATCCGAAACACCATTGCTTTACATTTCAGTTATCGGTTGGTTTCTACCTTGAAGAGTTCTCTAAGCTACTTGGGATACCTATTCTTGATCAAATGCCATTCATAGGTTTGAAAAGGTTCCTAAGTTCGACATACATCCATTTACATCTTAAAGCGCTCGACATTGAAGCCAATTGGGAAACTAGAAGTGGAGTTAAGGGTTTACTTTCCAAGTTCTTAATCGAAAGCCGAGAAATTCCTCAAAGTTATGAGTTTCCATGCATTTGAGAACATTGTGGCCTTGCTAATTTATGGTTTGGTTCTATTCCTAACTGGATCGATTCATAGATGTCAGCGCCATCAAGTTTTCTTACCGCAATCTGGTGCCTACTTTACTTGGAGACATTCTACATTCTCTCCACTCGTACTACTAGCGACAGGAACTCTCATGTGTTGTATCCGTTACTTTCAAGGTGGTTTATTTCGCACCTTCCTCCATCAGTTTGAAGAATGAACAAAGGTTGAGATGGTCTCAAGATTGATGTCACTCTCTCATTCGGACATCCGTTGGAATCTTTTCTCTCAAAAGGATTTCACATTCATTGAAGCGTTGTGGAGTTCCCTAATGTACCTCCCTTGGTATAAGGGAGTGTACTTACAACCCTTCTCTAGCTCTCGTGGTTTGTTTTTTCGAAGAGATGGTCCACATGATATGCTTCTCCAGATGTTGTGTTCGACTACAATCACGATCTCGAGTAACCGGCGAAGGTTTATACGCTTGGGGCATGGTAAAGAAGGCCGATACCAAGACTTTGGGGCACCGAACTCCATTCCTTGAGACCTTACCTCAAATGGAGTGCGAGCTCGAGCTCGAAACCTCATGATGCCATTCACGCTGTTACCGGTAATTATGGAACTGTTGCTATAGGTAGCGTACCCTATCTTTCTCCATCGACATGCCTCACGATTTTGAAGACTTGAAGAGATCCGGATTGACTTAAGAAGGGATACCTTTGAAGCTCGATGTATGCAAGTGAGAAGAAGTTCAAATTGACAAGCTACTTCACGAGGAGGCGAAACATCAATTTACATCGGCACCAGAGGCCCATGGGAGACTTAGAGCTTTAGGATGTTTTCTTTTATTGTTTTGAACTATCTCTTGTACTTGAAAAGAAAAATAATAATGAAGTACTAATAAATGTTTGTTCATTGCTTGTTTAACAAATTTAAATCTCTTAGGTCCTTGAAAACATTGCATTGCATTCGCATAAACATTGCATATCATAGCATAACATTGCATCACGGTACATTGGAATTGGTTTTCTCATTTGCTCGCTATTTATTTTAGCGAAATGGCTCTTGAACAATGTCAAAGATCTCCAGACTCGAGAATGCTCGGTTTGATGTTCACCAACTTGGTCGAGGCCAAGAAGATCTGAAGAAGCTCATCAACAAGAAGAAGAAGGTTGTTGGTCTCCTCATGGGTGGGCGTTTCAAGGGGTCCTAAAGTGGTCGGCCGTATTGGGCTCTCTGAAGGAAGTGTCCATACCGGGGAGTACCAAGGGTGATGAAGGTGAGGGGCGTGAGCCAAGAAAGGAGGAGAGGATCAGTCCAGTTATAGCCAACACTCACGAGGGAGATGACAAGTACAAACAACTTGAAGACAACCGATGAATCTTGTGGAAAACAGAGATGTCCGGCTTTGAACTTTGATGATCTGAGTCTTGTTTACGGTGTTGTGATTCCTCAAGTTCAAAGTTCCTACTTTTGCTAAGTATGATGGCATGTCTTGCCTAAGCTACATTTGAAGTCCTATGTCGGTCAGTCCCACATTGGACAGAAAGTTGTGGATGCACTATTTTCAAGAGAGTTTGTCGGGACTCGGTTGGAATGGTACTATCGACTAGAGAATGACCGTATCCATTACTTGGGTGACAGCTGATGCTTTCTCGAACAATATGAGTATAATCTTGAATTGACACCCACTGCGTACAACTACAAAGCATGTCTATGGGAATGACGAAGAAGTTCAAGGTATGCTCAGAAATGGAGATCTAGCGGCGATTCGACCACCCTTGTCAATAGGGAGTTGGTTGATATGTTCATGGGGACAGCGGGCCCGTTCTTCAATCATCGATTGGAAATTCTTCATCGGATTCAAATTGATATTATTGATGACGCATTGAAGGTTGGTATCAAGGTGGAAGATCCATGTAGAGTCATCTTCAAATCTGCGAAGAGATCTTTTGGTGCCAAGAAAGAAGCTAATCTTGTGTATGGTCAGGAGCGAAGACAGAGCCGTTAACTCAATCGTAGGGGGGCGGTTGTGATCTCAATCCTACATCGGCCTGACCTCGGTAGGACAGCGTAACGAGCGTGCCACGAAGGCAGTTTGAGATCAACATGCCTTTGTCGCCAAGCCTTGCAACCGTGTTGAGCGGTGATTACCACGAGGGATCCTCCTCGGAATGTCAACACTTCTCTCCGAAATACAATCTAATGCTGGTGCTTACCATTCCAGCATGAGGCGAAACGACAATTGTTGGGCTCAAAAACAAGATTCAAGATATGATTGAAGCTAGCGATTGAGTTTGACTCTCTTTGAGACTCCGATGTGATCAGCGCCTATGCCTAACCATGACAAAGTTCCAATCTTTTGTGGTGGCGATACTTATGTTTCAACATAGATGACTTGACCATTCCTCACATTGTGATTGAAGAATTTGTTGCAAGCGGTGTCGATCCGGGATGTCGGAGGATTGTCGTTGGTGCCCGCACGATGGTTGTGCTTGGTTGAGAAGGCGTGTTCGGTGCATGATGGATAGCAGTGAGATACTATTTACGAAACCACTGTGCGGAAGTTGTGTGAAAAATGTCTAAGTTGAAGATCGACAATCGAGCGAAGCGTACCATCGTATGGGATACCTTGGGGCAGCCAGTGGAAATATGATTACATGGTGAAGTACCTTTGTTCACGATAGTTACAAGATTCCTATGAAGATGTTAAAGGCGACCGGATGGGGTGTGATTTCCGGAAGACTATCTTGATGTTAACACATAAGGATTTCCTGCTGATCAGGTGCCTGGGTGGCACCTCATTATCACTTCTCCAAGACGGTTCCATATTCCTCGACAAGGCTATCCCTTGGAATTATGGGTGATGTTTACTATCGTGGTGTCAAGCAGACCCTCGACCATTGAAGATCTTCTGCTGAAGCTACCATTCGACATCGACAACATCACAGGATCCGTAAGGTGACGAGAACGGAAGGTATTCTCTCGAGGATCTCTCCTCCAAAGACAACTGCGACTCATTTCATTCCGTCTATCATCATATCCCATACAGAGGAAAGAACCGTTGACTCATCTGCTCAGCCAGAAGTACCAAAGGGAGTTCTGAAGACACCTCGAACGAAATGGAGGAAGTTAAGAAATTATCAAGAGAGTGATTACAATGTTGTGGAGCAGTTGGACGGACTCCGTCAAGATCTCCATGCTCTCTGCTCTTGTGCTCAGGGCTCGTACTAATGCCTTGGTGAAGTTTCGAAGAATGCTCGTATGCCCACAAGACCTCTGCGATCGATTCGAAGTTTGTATTGCTGCTTTGGCTGCCGCAATGACCTGGCTTCTCGATCTTGATTTGACTCCTGGGAAAAACATAACAAAGCCTTACGCTCTATTGATGCAAGGCACTACCATGTCTCATGTTTTGGTGGATCAGGTTACGCTCGAATATCCTTAGAGGCGCTTTTGATCGGCTTGATGTCGAAGGTTGGTTACGAGACCAGTGACATTATGTGAGAGCTTTTGATGGTTACTAGCGCACAGTGCTTGGAAGCTCTCTTGTTAAGTCGGTTCGGACTTTTGACTCTACTTTCTTTGTCATGGACATTCGTCAGCTTATTCTTACTACTTGGGCGCCCTTGGATACATGGAAGGACTACGTACCTCTACTTTGCACCAGGCTGAAATACCGGTGAAAGGGAAGGTTGTTACAGTGTGTGGTGAAGAAGAGTATATGTCGATCATCTACGGTCGTTCCGCTACCTTGAGATGGAGGTGAATTCTTGAGACTCCACATCGAAACTTTTGAAACAGCCAGTCGTCATGCATTGACTCTCCAGTCACTCTGAAGTTCATAAGCTCACCTAGGATGGCCTCATTGAAGATGCTCAGCTCTTTGTTGAGCAAGGAGTGAGTACTATTTGGGGTCGACTCCCGATCTTCCTTTCAAATCGACAAGGCTGGTTTGGCTTCACCATCAAGTCGGGAAGATGATCTGCAGCGAGCGTCGGCCAACTTCCTTTCGCATCGGTCAAGTGGAATCCATGCTATAGAGGCAGCGACGGCTTGGACGCCCCAAGTGGATCTTGACTCGGATCATGGGCTCGACAGTTGGAAGGCGAAGGCGTCATACCAATCTCCTTTGGTTAGGAGTAATTGCTCTTGTTTTGTTTTATTTTCGTATTTCTTTATATTTGAACGATAAACTTTGAAAGCTTTGGTGCCTTGCACGGGCGTCATGGCTCGTTTAGGGTTTTTTTTTATCATCGTTTAGTATTTCATTCAATAGGTCGTTGGACTTTTGCATTCAATTGTTTGTTTTCTTTCTTTGCTATCACCCCTTCAAAGGCTATGTGTTTCA